>CM050164.1:352020513-353220513 GCA_027410445.1 Discoglossus pictus
AGGCCCATGGTATTTATAGTGTAGATATTAGAACTAATCTCTATAATGTATAGTGCCATTATAACGTCAATTCATAGAGAAATATAACTTTTAAAACAAAACAGCATTTATTATCAACAACACAATCAAATGCAATATAACACTTTAATTATAGAAGTTAGTAACTTAATCAAATATATGGCAATATTAATATAATATCATTTTATGAAATCTAAACCATCTGATCATCTATACCAATAAAAATCTTTCTAGGATAATATTAAAATCACAACGAAATACTCTTTATCAATATCTCCTTTTAGCTGTTCATAATCAATACAAAATTCATTTCATCAACATAGCAAATTGCAATATTTTGGCAGAATCTATTTGTGTACACCAATACAACTATAGTGGTAATAGTGGGCTAATACTTTAGTACTAACCACCTATAGGAGTCGTAAGAATATTATTAAAACAAAGAAAATGTATATTAATAGGTGATATAACAATCTGATAAGTCTTTAGGTATATTGGCAATGATAACAGAGAAAAATAAAAATAATATATATATATATATATATATATATATATATTAGTAAATAAAAAGTACATCTGTGTTCACATTTGAATGTCTAAAGCAAGTTAAAAAACCTGCTTCCAGCTCAGAGTTCTAAGAAAAATAGTTATTACACTGCATTCTAGGAAGTTGAGCTGGGACACACAAATATGTCCACAAATGCCTCGCTCTTCATTCCGTAGCCATCATCAAACATGGCTTCCTTTAAGCTTATGCATGCTGTATTATTACACAGCTTTAATGAAAAGCCAAGGTTGGAATAAACACAGGCTGAGTATCCAATCCATGTACAGCTGTTTCAAGCTTACTGGCTATCATCAGCATGGAGCGGGATCTCAGCCTGTGTTGTGGAAATTCGGAGTAGGTAGTTCACCACAACAATCATTTATAATATGGTGGGCAAAAGAGCGATAGAAGCCCTCCACCGTACAGTAGTACAGTAAATAATAATAATATATATATATATATATATATATAAAATAACAAATTATTTGTCTATTATATAATTTAGCAATTATATTACAAGAATAGAGATGAATCTATACATTACCGAATCTATACATTACCAGTTATTAGTATCAAACCCCAATTTGGAGTAGAGCGCCAATCCTTATAATTAGCTTTCAAATCTCCTTTCTCTCCCAGCCATTCCTTCCAAATGTGGATGCTCTGTGTCCTTTTTTAGAGTCTCTTTGGGCCATCTTAAATAGTAGAAAATTCTTATCTAATTTTATTGTTTAATACATCCTGGGATTAATTTTCCCTTAAGAAAATCATACTGAAATATTTCCCTTGCTTCAATCTGAATATTGGAAACAACAGTAATGTTGACACACCTGTATTTTAGAAAAATCTAAGGAATATCTGTGTAGATTTTGGATAAATATCAGATATTTGGACTTCAGGAAATAAAGCTTGTTTCCCTATTGTTTCTAGTGAAGACTTCTATAACTCAAACAGAGATTGTGAATACTTAATGACCATTGTCCATTCTAAGTTAAATTAGTATAGCTCTTGAAATTGCAAATATACAAACTCTTCTGTTTATCAACTATTGTATCTTCTAATCAGCCCCACCTAAATACACAAGACAGTTTCACAAGAGCGTGTACTGAAACTCATGAACTAGAATCAATTGGCCATATATATATATATTAATTCAAATTAAGATTAAAAAAAAAAAAGGATTATATTAAAAATAAATATAGCAATAATACAATATATATATATATATATATATATATATATATATATATATATATATATATATATATAAGCTCTGACACAGCATACCAGTCCCCAGAAATTGAAGTAATACAAGTCAGCAGCAATACTCCCAGTGTTTAAGAGGCAGGTAGCAGATAGGATCCATTGCCACAATTCCCTTAGTATCAGAATTGGTATCTTCCTAGAAATAAACCATAAAATTCCTTATGTAGAATTAATATCCTCCTAGAAATAAACCATACAATGCTGATGTATGTTAAAAACTGTAATGCTCCTTATTGATCAACAACAGTGAATTTATTTCCAACACAGTCCCACCCATCTTATCAGCCTCCACTGACTCCCCCTAAGAGCTGTCCATCCATCAAACAGATGATAGCCTTCTTTCCTTGCTGGAGTCTGCACAGGATGGTAATTTCCCCTGGGTTTATGGCCTACCAGGGGTCTTTGATCAGCTCTGAAGTGAAGACACCTTTCCTCAGAGTGACCATACCTTAACCCCTGACCTCCCTGTCAACTCTCTCTCTCCAAGTAGCTTGGCCCCCTCAATTGCACATTCCTATTCCAAATACCCTGGGAACCCCAGTATAACACTTTATTAATATTCCTTGGGGAGAATGGAGCATTTTTATACTCCACATGGCTGGGTACCATCCATGCATCACATATAAACAAGTATAACCTGGCTCACACACAGGATGGCTGACTCCCATGATTTTGTAGCCAATATTAAACACCTCATGCCTATATATATATATATATATATATATATATATATATATATATATATATATATATATATATAATGAAAACAAATGAAGTTAGCAACTTCAAAGCGAAACCAAATGCGTTTCATCCTTCTGATTAGGGCTTTGTCAATGGTATAACTGATACATTCAAAGTGTGGAATTAGTACCTCCACAAGATTGAACAAATGCTATAGAAATAAATACAATTGAAGGTATATACATAGAGAATATTGGAATATGCTTTAAATGTTGATAAATACAAGAACTGTGTATAATCAACATAAAAAATATTCTTGTTAACTTTTGGATTCAAATGTCTTTCAAAGATTAGAATCTTAAAATAGGACCAATGAACATGGACCTATACCTATAAAATTTTATTTTTATTCATTCTATTAAAATGACAAGGGGAATTGTTAAAATAAATATAATGTGACCACCCATGTATCTAAAATACAACACAGAGGATACATTGAAAACATTTGAAGGCTCTATTTAGAAGTAAAAACCAAGCCAACATGCAAAGGTTTAACATTTAGTGGTCCTCTTTTAAGATTCTAATCTTTGAGAGAGATGTGAATCCAAAATATCTCCACAAGATTGGTAGAAACAACATCCCTGGCATTAATAGAGCTCTTTATGCCCCCCAAAACAGTAAACTCATACCAGCGCGATCATTGCTAAGCATCATTGCTAAGCAACATACTGCTCAATGGCAGTGGATGGAAACTATGCATCATTCCTTATATGCATGCTATAAATAGGAAATACAACCCAAACAAATCATACACATATACATATCTGTATACATGTGTAAAGTGTTATTGGCTTGACTCACTTAATAATAATAATAACTAGCGACTTGCCCGTCAAAAAATGACGGCAATGTGATGAATATGTTTGTCAAGTTGTTTAGTTATTAACATATATTTTTGACACTTGTAAGTATTTTAATATGAACGTGTATTTTTGTAAAATGTTGATGTAATGGTTTTTTAAAATGTAATTAGTATCTGAAGAATTGTTAACTTTAATATACATTGAATGAATAGGAAAGCAAAAAGTAAAAAGCCTTCTTTAAACGTCGCAAATTTTAACATGAAGTTTAAAATATATGTAAGCAATAACCATCAAAGTATATATTTTTAAACTTGAACTTTATTTTTTATGTAAGTTTAGAAGTTGACAAAACATTGGTATCATTTTGAACATTATAAACAGGAACATAGTGAATACATTTTGTAACCTAATTTTTTATTAAAAGTATTAACATTTGAATGTAAAAACAATTGACATTTAAATTAATCAGTATTAAAATGCAATTTCTATCACAATAATTGTTAACTTGAATATACATTGAATGTAGAGGAAGGCATACAGTAAAACTCTTCTTAAAACGTACGTAATTAAAGTAATTTATTACTGAGCACATAAACTGGCGATAAACATTAATGTAGGTAGTAATCTTAAGATAACAGACAATATTTAAATTGTGACTTAAAAGGTGCTTGACCTCTTAACATCCACTTTGTAATCTGTTGAATGAAATAACTTGAAAATATATTTTTTAAACTTGTAACATTAGAAACATTAACATAGTGACTTAACATTTTAACATAATTTTTACTAACAATGCAAGGCAAGTATTTTGTGAGGCGAATCATTCATAAACATGACTTCCATTAATTATGACTGAATTAAACAACCAATTGTTATGTATTTTGCAATGCTTTTAAAAAATCTTGGCACCTTTAATTAGTATCCTTCAAAGTTATAGTACTTCATAGTAGACAATGTTTTTAGTAAAAATACGTCCATCTTCTAATAAATCACCTTGACTTTCATTGTTTTCAATGTAAACTTTAATTGCCTGTGGATTTTTGCACCTTGACAACGCAACGTACAATTGACCATGTGCAAAAACTGGTTCTTCCAAGAAAATACCCACAGATTTGAAAGTTTGACCTTGTGATTTATTAATGGTCATGGCAAATGCCATAATAATGGGAAATTGTCTTCTTTGAAGTATAAAAGGGAGACTACTTTCACTTGGTGCTAAATCTATTCTTGGTATGAAAACTCTCTCTCCTCTATGGGTCCCAGTTAAAATTTCAGCATCTATAAAATGGTCCTTTAATTGTTGAACAATTAATCTTGTGCCATTGCATAGGCCTTTTTTGGGGTTCATATTTCGCAGTAACATGATAATTGCACCTTTCTTTAGCTGCAAAATATGTGGTGGCATTCCAGAAGGAGTTAAAGAGTTTATGAATTCAGTGGAAAAGTTAGCCTGACTTTCATTGTCATCAGCAAGTACAGAATCAGCACTGTGATAATTTCTTTGTGGTGCATAAATTTTTTTTAAGATTTTATTATTGAGTATTAATGCATCTTTATTTTTACACGTCAGTATGACTTGGTTGGCAAGCTCGGAATATTCTTCGTTATTTATGCTCCCTTCAAATATAGCCGATATAATATCTTGTTGACAAATCATATGAGGTGGGATCTCTACAGTGTCGTCAGGTAAATTTAGTATTTTTTCTGTTCTGCCTTCTCCAATTTTAATAAGCCAATCATTGAAATCAGTTTGGCCTTCTGATCTCATATTTTGTTGCAGTTGAAGATGGGTAAAATGTTTCCATACTGTACTTGACTTTATACATGTTTCGATAATGTCAGTTCGATTTCCATGTACAACAACAGGTAATGTTTGTCTAAAATCGCCACCCAACAACATTACCTTTCCACCAAATGGAAAAATATTATCCATGACTTCACGAAGCAAACGGTCAATACATTGGAGGGCATAGCATGACATCATTGTGGCCTCATCTATTATAATTAATTTACATTTCTTCAATTTCTTTGCTTGTAAGGATGTCATGCGAATATCTGACACAGAATTTTCTAAAATAGGCACTGGCAGTTTAAATCCACTATGAACAGTTCTTCCACCTTCTAATAAAAGTGCAGCAATTCCAGTAGTGGCAAACGCCATTGCTATTTTTCCTTGTGCTCGTACTGAACTCATTAATAAATTGTACAAATATGTTTTTCCTGATCCGCCAGGTCCATCAAGATAGAAATAACGCTCTGTCACCATGTCATCATCTATAGCATTTTTAATGGCATGAAATGCTTGCAATTGTAGTGTATTTAAAGTTGCAAGTCTTTCTTCTGTTCTTTCTGCTTGTAGTTGAATGTCATAGTCTTCAAAGTTAATGTCATCTATAAGACCTGGATCAGGCAAATTAAAACTTGCACAACTTAATCCATGAGTTAAAAAGACTTCTTGGATTTCCATTAACGCTTTTAAGTGTGCAATGGGTTCATTGTATCGTCGCATAAAGTCTTCAGCCATATTACTTTTAAAAGTCTCCCACAAAGCTAATGCATTTGGAGCATTTGAGAAGATACAAATAAAAGCAAATTGTTCTCTCATCTGTCGTGGCATTTGACATTGTGCTGCTTCTTCTAAGCATCTTTCCCACTCTGTATCATCAGCGAGTAAGTTTCTATGTCTTGCAGCTAAATGGAAGGATTCATATACAATGTCATTAACAGTTCTTAAGTGTTCAAAACTTTGTGCTCCAGGAACATTTAAAAGTAATATCCGTAAGCAAAAACGTTCAACATCTCTTGGACTGACTGTGTAAATTCTTGGAATAATTTTATTGCCTCTGGTTTTTCTTGGTCTCCATAATCCATTCACAAAAACATAGTGATATGGAATTTCAATATATAAGTATTGTGTTGCTTCAGCATCAGTGGAATTTAATGCAAACCATGCAGTTAGTGTAGTGTGACGATCTTCACTTTGGGCCAATGCATTCATTTCATTTCCAGCATGGAAATAGACTAAATGTCGTTGTGGCAAATGTACTGCTAACCTATATACTGCATGTGATCTATCATGCATTTCAAATTTTAAAAGCCGCCACATAGCTTCTGGCGCACTGACATAGCGAGCATCTACATGAGATGCAAGTTCATCATGTACTAACTCACTACTTTCAGGGTTGTCTGCACTTTTGACGACTACAGTAGCTGCATCGTAACCTTTGTAAATATATTTATAGACATATTTAATTGATTTGATGGAAGTGCAGGCTTCTACGTTGATGTGGGCGTTGTACTTCATGAGTAAATGTGGATTGTAGGGTACTACATATCTATTGTCCACTTTTTTCCCACGAATAATGGCACTATCTCCTTCTCTTCTTTTATAAAGTGGATATCCATCACAATTGGCATAGGTTTTGTCTCTATAATCTTTGGGAAATTCTTTGGAACATTTATTATTTTCCATACATGGTGATTGTGGATTAAGGTCACCACAGGGTCCATGAATCATGCGATGAGTAACAATCTCATATAGTCTACCATATAGTTCTGGATCTGGTAGTTCAGCAACAATGACTGCATCCACTTTGTCTGAAGTATCTAATTTATCTTTTTCTTGAAGTATTATTAGAAGATGTGCATGTGGAAGGCCTCTTTTTTGAAATTCAATGGTATATACATAAGCAAGACATTTGCCAAATAACTGATTTATAGTGAAGTCACGTATTAATTCATTTAATTTAATCTTAAAAACTCTGGCTACTAAATCTGGTCGATCTGAAGCAGTTTGTCCAAGAAGTAGATTTAGTGTAATTTCTGGCCATTGTGGATTACATGTAAATGTCACAAATAAATCGGGTTTGCCAAATTTTGTCACAATAGCCATAGCATCATTGTATCTTTCTCTCATATTCCGAGGAGATCCTTGAAAGGAAGATGGTAAAATGATGGCTTTGCCAGCTGTCATGTCTCTGCTTGTAGCCACGTCAGCAACATAGTCCATGAGTCCAGAATATTGTTCTACACGGAGTTTATCTTGTTGATATTTGATAAAGTTTAAATTATTTGCCTCAACTTGCAAATATGAATCAATAATCCATTGTTGTGTTAGTTTCCCACCACATAAAATTGGATTAAATACATTGCGAATGGCAATTTGAGCTACTTTAAATTCAAGCATAGAAACATTATTTCGGATTCTGGCTTTAGCATTTGGGTAACTGGGAAGAGTTAATTTTGGTTGCCAACCTGCTTCTCCGTGTGGGAAAAAGATGGGATATGTCATTGGATCTAAATTTGGACTTAAGATACTCATATTAATAAACGGTTGGTCCTCATTTCTAGGATATATTCGTATGTCTCTTTGAAATGGTGGTTCTCCTTCATCATTGTGAAACACCATTGCAACCTCATTTGTTGTTGGCAAGTTATAACGGCGTTTATCAGTATGTCTGTCTCTTTTAAGCACCATATTAACCTTCGGCATTGGTAATTGATGTGTTTGTGAATGAAGTAGTTGTTCATTTTCTACTTCTGCCAATTTTTTATAAGCTTTACTGTAGGGATTGTTGTCCATAATGTTATTTAGCTCTATGAAAACAGTGGGTAAGCATTTTTTATTTTCTTCCATCTGCATACGTTGGTCAACAGCTTCCATTGTATCTAGGACATATAGTTGAGCGAATTTTCTTTTATTTCCTTCCTCTGGATGTAAATGGGAAGTGCGATGATAAATTTGTCCTTGGACTTTAAAACAGTAAGGACCATGTCCTGGTACATTAGCAGCTAATGTTGCCCCCATGGATGCAAAGGATATGGCACTATTGTAGGATCTTATGTTTGTCTTAAAATTTTTGTAGTTTGGAAAAGTAGGTTCAGTCATAATATTTTGTAAATAAATTGGAAATTCTTTCCTTTCTGGAAGTTTGAACTTGCCTTTTTGACAACAACTAATAAATTGTCCATCTCTGGGTCTCTCCTGTTTAAAATAATAAGCCTCACAAAACTGACATTGAGTAGTCATGTCCCCACAACTATGAACCTCTACTGCTAAAGACTTGAGTAGAGGACAATTTGCAAAGCATATAGGATTTTGCCTTTCATATTCATCAGGTGAAATGTCATATAATGTTTCAACAACAGGTTCTAAATGTTTTGTTTTTTTCGTTGCTTTTCTTGGTATATGTTGTATTGTTTGAGGTAAAATGTCATCTAATGTTTCATGAAACGGTTCTAAATGCTTTGTTTTCTTTGTTGCTTTTTTTGGTATCTCTTGTCTTTTTTCTGGCAAAATGTCATCTGATGTTTGAGCAACAGGTTGTAAATGCTTTATTTTCTTTGTAGTTTTTTTTGACATATCTTTAATTTGTGCAAGTGACAGTCTTTTGCTTGCAATTCTTTTGCGTTCTTTTTCTCGTCGAATTTCCTTCTTCTCCGGTGTCTGCTGGCTGTCTGCTCTCTGTCGTCGTTCTCTAGCTTGGCGTCTTTTCTTTTCTTGTTTACTCTCATTATCAGCCATGTTAATCTGTAAAAATAAAATAATGTACCATTAGTTTATTTTGAGATGTTAAGTTGTTTTTCATGACATATAGTTATCAATAGTGTGTTAACATTTTATAGTTAATCAATTTCAATGCGTTCAATTGAATAAAAGTCTAAATAAGGGCATGAGATAATTATTTAAAGACATTTTTATTTATTAAACATGTATCCAAAAGCAAGTGTTTCAGTAACTAAAAAGGTATTTTAAAAAAGATGTTATGTCCTTATTTACAGCACTATTCAATTTGTCAAATGGCAATTAAATTAGGGTTTAGGACTGGAATGTTACAATGACAAATTATATAGATTCTGTGTTTTTAGACTTTTTTGGACTATGGCAATTTATTTTTTAAGTTGACATTGAAGTTTGTATTTACTGTTAAAGATTATTGGCCCTAAAAGGCAAATAAGAGATAGATGATAGATATTACTTTTTATACTGTACCTTGGTTGAAGTTTGATTTCAAGCAAAATTCTTTGTTGGTCCTGTGTTGAAAGCCTTCGTCCGATGGTCTGGTCCTGTGTTGAAAGTCCTCGTCCGATGGTGTAGTCCTCTGTTGAAAGTCCTCGTCCTCTGGTGTGGTCCTCAGTTCCAACTCCTGTTCCGATGTTCTTGACGCAGTATCTGTTATAAAATAAAAATGAAAATGTTATGTTATTTGAATGTCTTTGTATGAATGAAAAAATGGCATTATTTCTGTGTTTTTCTACAATCCTTTTTGGTGCGCCACAATTTTGGTATGCTTCTGTAGGCTATTTTCTAAGGCTTATAGGTGGTTAAACATTAAAGAAGAATATAAATTAATTTTTCTCTTTTTTTACTTGTTATACTGTACCTTGGTTGAAGTTTGATTTGAAGCAGAATCTTTGTTGGTCCTGTGTTGAAAGCCTTCGTCTGATGGTCTGGTCCTGTGTTGAAAGTCCTCGTCCAATCGTCTGGTCCTCTGTTGAAAGTCCTCGTCCGATGGTGTAGTCCTCTGTTGAAAGTCCTCGTCCAATGGTCTGGTCCTCTGTTGAAAGTCCTCGTCCGCTGGTGTGGTCCTCAGTTGAAACTCCTGGTCCGATGTTCTTGACGCAGTATCTGATATAAAATAAAAATGAAAATGTAATATTATTTTAATGTATTTGTATGAAGTAAAAAATGACATTATTTCTTTGTTTTTCTACAATCCCGTTTGGTGTCCACCACTTTTGGTATGCTTATTTAGGCCTTTTTCTAAGGCTTATAGATTGTTAAACATAAAATAAGTATCTAAATGTACTTTGGTATGTGTTTGTGTGAGTTTTCATACAATCCTGTTTGGTGCGCACCACTGTTGGTATGCTTATTTAGGCTTCTTTCTAAGGCTTATAGGTTGTTAAACATAAAATAAGAATGTAAAAGTAGTTTGCTATGTGTTTGTGTGAGTTTTCATACAATCCTGTTTGGTGCGCACCACTGTTGGTATGCTTATTTAGGCTTCTTTGTAAGGCTTATAGGTTGTTAAACATTAAATAAGAATCTAAATGTAGTTTGCTATGTGTTTGTGTGAGTTTTCATACAATCCTGTTTGGTGCGCACCACTGTTGGTATGCTTATTTAGGCTTCTTTCTAAGGCTTATAGGTTGTTAAACATAAAATAAGAATGTAAAAGTAGTTTGCTATGTGTTTGTGTGAGTTTTCATACAATCCTGTTTGATGCGCACCGCTGATGGTATGCTTATTAATGTTGTTTTGTAATGCTAATAGGTTGTTAAACATTAAATAAGAATCTAAATGTAGTTTGCTATGTGTTTGTGTGAGTTTTCATACAATCCTGTTTGGTGGGCACCAATGTTGGTATGCTTATTTAGGCTTCTTTCTAAGGCTTATAGGTTGTTAAACATTAAATAAGAATGTAAATGTAGTTTGCTATGTGTTTGTCTGAGTTTTCATACAATCCTATTTGATGCGCACCACTGTTGGTATGCTTATTAATGTAGTTTTGTAATGCTAATAGGTTGTTAAACATAAAATAAGAATCTAAATGTAGTTTGCTATGTGTTTGTGTGAGTTTTCATACAATCCTGTTTGGTGGGCACCAATGTTGGTATGCTTATTTATGTTTCTTTCTAAGGCTTATAGGTTGTTAAACATTAAATAAACATCTAAATGTAGTTTGCTATGTGTTTGTGTGAGTTTTCATACAATCCTGTTTGGTGGGCACCAATGTTGGTATGCTTATTTAGGCTTCTTTCTAAGGCTTATAGGTTGTTAAACATTAAATAAGAATCTAAATGTAGTTTGCTATGTGTTTGTGTGAGTTTTCATACAATCCTGTTTGTTGGGCACCAATGTTGGTATGCTTATTTAGGCTTCTTTCTAAGGCTTATAGGTTGTTAAACATTAAATAAGAATCTAAATGTAGTTTGCTATGTGTTTGTGTGAGTTTTCATACAATCCTGTTTGGTGGGCACCAATGTTGGTATGCTTATTTAGGCTTCTTTCTAAGGCTTATAGGTTGTTAAACATTAAATAAACATCTAAATGTAGTTTGCTATGTGTTTGTGTGAGTTTTCATACAATCCTGTTTGGTGGGCACCAATGTTGGTATGCTTATTTAGGCTTCTTTCTAAGGCTTATAGGTTGTTAAACATTAAATAAGAATCTAAATGTAGTTTGCTATGTGTTTGTGTGAGTTTTCATACAATCCTGTTTGTTGGGCACCAATGTTGGTATGCTTATTTAGGCTTCTTTCTAAGGCTTATAGGTTGTTAAACATTAAATAAGAATCTAAATGTAGTTTGCTATGTGTTTGTGTGAGTTTTCATACAATCCTGTTTGGTGGGCACCAATGTTGGTATGCTTATTTATGTTTCTTTCTAAGGCTTATAGGTTGTTAAACATTAAATAAACATCTAAATGTAGTTTGCTATGTGTTTGTGTGAGTTTTCATACAATCCTGTTTGGTGGGCACCAATGTTGGTATGCTTATTTAGGCTTCTTTCTAAGGCTTATAGGTTGTTAAACATTAAATAAGAATCTAAATGTAGTTTGCTATGTGTTTGTGTGAGTTTTCATACAATCCTGTTTGGTGGGCACCAATGTTGGTATGCTTATTTAGGCTTCTTTCTAAGGCTTATAGGTTGTTAAACATTAAATAAGAATCTAAATGTAGTTTGCTATGTGTTTGTGTGAGTTTTCATACAATCCTGTTTGGTGGGCACCAATGTTGGTATGCTTATTTATGTTTCTTTCTAAGGCTTATAGGTTGTTAAACATTAAATAAACATCTAAATGTAGTTTGCTATGTGTTTGTGTGAGTTTTCATACAATCCTGTTTGGTGGGCACCAATGTTGGTATGCTTATTTAGGCTTCTTTCTAAGGCTTATAGGTTGTTAAACATTAAATAAGAATCTAAATGTAGTTTGCTATGTGTTTGTGTGAGTTTTCATACAATCCTGTTTGTTGGGCACCAATGTTGGTATGCTTATTTAGGCTTCTTTCTAAGGCTTATAGGTTGTTAAACATTAAATAAGAATCTAAATGTAGTTTGCTATGTGTTTGTGTGAGTTTTCATACAATCCTGTTTGATGCGCACCACTGTTGGTATGCTTATTAATGTAGTTTTGTAATGCTAATAGGTTGTTAAACATAAAATAAGAATGTAAATGTAGTTTGTTATGTGTTTGTGTGAGTTTTCATACAATCCTGTTTGGTGGGCACCAATGTTGGTATGCTTATTTAGGCTTCTTTCTAAGGCTTATAGATTGTTAAACATTAAAATAAGAATGTAAATGTAAATCCTGTTTGATGGGCACCACTTTTGTTATACTTATGTAGTGTTTTTTCTAATGGTTATACATTGTTAAACAATCACATTTGAATGAGGCCCTCGGCCATTAAACATATTTAGGTCCTGAATCAATTGCGTTTTGACCAATTGAATAGGGCTCTATATAAGCACATAAAATATTTTTTGACAGAAGTTTTTAGTTAGTGAAGACCTAGGGCCTCATTCAATTGCAATTTGGCCAATTGAATAGGGCTCTAAATAAGCACATAACATATTTTTTTAAATAAGTTTTTAGTTAGTGAAAACCTTGCGTTTGGATAGATGTTTACTAACTAAAAACTTCTTTAAAAAAAATATGCTATGTGCTTATTTAGAGCCCTATTCAATTGGCCAAATTGCAATTGAATGAGGGCCCTATTATGTGCTTATATAAAGCCCTATTCAATTAGCCAACTCACAATTGAATAAGGCTCATGGTTCGGTTCTTTTTTATACTTAAATACTTTACCTTGATTGAAGTGTGGAATGACAGAGGGTCCCCTCCTGCCAATCTTAATCCGCCGGTCTTCTTGTAGTGTCTGTTTGAAAAATAAAGTGAAATAGTGAATTATAGAATTTTTTATTAGTATTTAACAAACCATGGCCTTTTCAGCATTTAAAGTATTTTTGTATCTTACCTCTTGTTCTTTGTTGGTGTTCTTTAAAAGGGATTGTGCTTCACAGTGTACGGTGCAAATTGTTGAAAGACGCTGTTGATGCAGAGTCTGTTTGAATATTTAAAAAAGTAGAAAGATTGAGTTTTAGGTGATCTATTGAATTGCAGTAAATTAATTTCATTGAATTATACTTCTGTAATTAATTTGAATTAACATTATTTTTTGGTGGGTGCTACACACATATGTCACATACATGAAGCACATTTCCATAGTTGAAAGTAATTTTTTTGTGTGCGTGTGACATATCAGTATACATGAATCATATTTTAATTGTTAAATTAACCTTATTTTTATTTTTGGCCAACATACATAAATGTGTGTGTGACATGTGACTATAGATGATACACATATATGTGCGTGTCACATATCAGTATACATGACTCATATTTTAATAATATTTTAATAGTTCCAACTTATTTTTTTGTAATGTAATTTAAATGTAGTTGTTTAATTAGTTTGTTGCAGGGGCAATACACATAAATGTGCATGTCACATGTCACTATACATTATACGCATAAATGTGCGTGTCACTTGTCACTATACATTATACACATAAATGTGCGTGTCACTTGTCAGTATACATTATACGCCTAAATGTGCGTGTCACTTGTCAGTATACATTATACGCATAAATGTGCGTGTCACATGTCAGTATACATTATACGCATATATGTGCGTGTCACTTGTCAGTATACATTATACGCATAAATGTGCGTGTCACTTGTCAGTATACATTATACGCATAAATGTGCGTGTCACATGTCAGTATACATTATACGCATATATGTGCGTGTCACTTGTCAGTATACATAAACCTCTTTGTCTTCTTTAATTTTTTTTTTTGATGTCCTGTCTTGAAAATAAGTAATATATTATAGCTTACCTCTCAGTTGTAATTTGCACAATGTAAAGTAGTAAATTAGGAAAGAATTATCTTCTCAAGTTTGAGCAGCAGTTATGTCTGAAGTCACTCTGTTCATCACCTGAGGAGAAATGTATTTTTCTCTGTCAAATAGACAGTATTTATAAACTTGTAGAACATTCTGGAAAGTTAGACCGTTAGAACGTAATACGCATGCGCTATTTGCGTTCCAGCTTACAATTTGCGTTCCATCCGCCATTTTGTGCGTAGTAGTGTTTAAAATGGTGTTTAATATGAGTGTGATCCGTTCCGCATAGTATGTGTTTCATTATTGCGACTAAGTGTAGTGTAGTTACGTCTGGAGCCTCGTTTTCGTTTTGTTCGGCGGCCATTTTTTCTCTCGCTTAGCCGATTTTCGGTCGTTTAAACTGTTTGTTTTCACTTAAATGGACGTGTAAATGAACTTTTGGAGGTGCCGGATGCCCCCCCCGTGCTGTAAGTAAGCTTTTTATGTGTTTGTTGTGTTTATTTCTTGTGTTTGTGATGTTTTGATGCGCGGCGGTTGGAATGGGTCTTTCGCGGCCGTATTTTTTTCCGATGCGGCCGTATTTTGTTGCGATATACGCAGTTAGCTTTTACGTGTACGACGCAGTGTATTTGTTTCTAAGTCGTGCGTATGTGTGTTAAGAGCGTGTGAGGGGCCTTTTTTACTGTTTTTTTGTTAAGTCTTGCGTCTGTGTGTCTGGGTGTAAGCGGGTGTGAGGCGACTTTGAGTTTTTTTTTGTTATGAAGTTGTGTGTGTGTGTATGTGTGTGTTAACACAGCCGATGTTGGGATGCTCCCACCACCGCAAATGCGGACCCTCGCTTCGCGAGGATCCGCATTTGCGGGGACGTTGTTTGTTTTTTGTTGGCTGGGCGGTTGGGTTTATTCTGTTAAAAAAGTCGTGTGTGTGTATGTGTGTGTTAACACAGCCGACGTTGAGCCTCCACAACCGCAAATGCGGGCCCTCGCTTCGCGAGGACCCGCATTTGCGGCGAACTGCGTCCCTCGCTTCGCGAGGGACGCAGTTTCTTGCGGGCTCGCTACGCGAGCCCGCAAGCGTGAGCAACGACTTGGGTTTTTGTTGGCTGGGCGGTTGGGTTTATTCTGTTAAAAAAGTCGTGTGTGTGTATGTGTGTGTTAACACAGCCGACGTTGAGCCTCGACAACCGCAAATGCGGGCCCTCGCTTCGCGAGGACCCGCATTTGCGGCGAACTGCGTCCCTCGCTTCGCGAGGGACGCAGTTCTTGCGGGCTCGCTACGCGAGCCCGCAAGCGTGAGCAACGACTCGTACGCTCACAACTATATATGTGATAATAATAATAATAACTAGATAATTAATACTCCATTTGCACATGATAGTGGTGAAGGGATTTGACATAAAAGGTAGCTAGCAGCTGAAAAATATATTGACATATACGGCTTTATTATATTAACTAAAGACATATTTCTAATATTTCTTTATTATATAAACTAAAAATATTTTCGATTTTTTAAACTTTAAAGAAATTAAACACAGTCAGTGAGAATTAAACCCAGTAACAACTCGTCGAATGGCAGAAACACTAGCTATGTGACACATACTCAGCTGGTATAGTAGCTGCTATAACATAATGAAATAGTTAAAATGACTCAGCCAATGCTTCAGTCAAACCTTCTACATCTGATTCTTATTAATATTAATAGCCCTGCGTGGTACAGAGCTCATTGGCTCATTCAGGCAGAGATGACACAGTCAAATTGCTTCGACTTCAAGTAATCCTAACCCCATGGATTCAGCATTTATTTTCACCCTCTATCAAATAGTGCAGAGCACATATAAGGAATGTTGTCGTATTTTAATGTGTTATTAATGTGTCCTAGAACATTACATACATCCGATAATAATACCTGATGGTCCTTTGGACTGGGAGCTAAAGAAACAGTAAAACTTTCCTCACTTGAGTGTGCTAATGCTCCAGTACTTAGGTTCTCAGGCTACTATAGTCTCAAATTAATTCTCATTCTCCCTTGCTGTGGAGGTTATACTTTAGAAAACGGCTTCTCTAACACTAGTTGCAGAGATCAATTTAACTTTCTATGGTAACAAACTGGTAATTATTTTCAGGTAAAGGAACCATGTAATCTCAAAACAAAGTACAGAAAATATGCAGATCAAGATTATTCCTCCCTCTGCCCCTTAAATCTTACAGCCCTAAACATTATAAAATGCCACTGGCTCAAGGGTGAAAATAACTATGGCACTGATAGAATTCGAAGACAGTGTACTGATTACAAATTACAAAGGTATAGACAAATTGTAAAGTAAATAGATATACAATACAATACAAATATGACGCGGATGGGTCAGCAGACAGTGGGTGCAGGAGAGATGGTACAACAGAATTGGTGCAGCAGGGTAGAGGTTGCTACTCTGAAGAGCTTACATCATTCAGTGTGTGTTAAGAGATCTGAAGCTCATACAGTCTGGGTCTTGATTTTTTTTAAATAGTAATTGTTTTAATACATTGTAAAAGTTATTTTTTTTTTCTAGTGATCACTTAAATGATAATTGAAATAAAAAGATAAAATACTTACATGGCCACTGCAGTGGTCCTTAAATAGATTAGAAAATATCTTAATACTTTTTGGAATCATATATTTTATTTGTTTAATTACAGTATTCATTCAAGTAATGGTAACAATAACAGATCTTAACAATTAGTTCTAGTAAGAGTATAGAAATAATATTTACAAACAAATTTGAAATTAATGTTACAATATATTCTCATAAATGTAGAAAATAAAATATAAATATTAGAAAATTAAATATGTTAATATTTTATGACAGAATATATTTGTGTACACTCATAAAATAATTGAACAACAAATAACATAGAAGCAATTTTAAATATTGTTATAATATAAAATCCAAGGGCTCCATACTAGTAGATATTGTTCAGAGGTATAATTTATCTTGTTTAAAATGTCCTTATTATTGTTATTATTATTATTATTATTATTATTACTAGCCACTTGCCCGTCAAAAAAATGACTGCAATAGAAGTCAGGGAATGCTGTTTGGCACACAAAGTAAGTGTTTTGGTTGTGTGAGTACCTTCAGCGCTCATTGCAAGCCTTGTGCTGAGTGCCTTTGGCACTCATCGCGTGGCTCGCAATGAGCACCGAAGGTTGGTGTATTTTTGGTTGTCAGAGCCCCTTTGGTGCTGATGCAAGGTCCATGCTTATTGCCTTTTGGCACTCATTGTGAGGCTCTTCCCTGGTGTAGTTTTGCTCTTCTGAGCACCCTTGGCGCTCCCTGTGAGGCGTGCGGTGAACGGCTTTGGTGTTTATTGCGATACTGTCGTGTGATGTTTTGTAATTTTTTTCTGTATATGTATTTTTGTAATTATAATTAATTAATTACTGAACTGATACATTCATATACTTTACCTATTTGTAATGAATATATGCACCAACCAATATGCTGAAAAGCTAATAATCTGTTTTGATGTTCCTGCAGCATACAATTTAGATTTGCAGTGTTGGTGAGCTGAGGTGTGTCAGCAATGTGTGCAGTGTGTAGTGTAAATAGGGTACGTGCGCGAGGGCAAACCATTTGTGTAGCTGTGCAGTTGCGCAATTGTGTAAGTTACTGTTGTAAAATGGCGGGTATTGTGTATGTGGTATGCGGGTGTGGATGATTTTGCATGCTTCCTAATAGTGTATTTTGTAGCTCGTACAGGGTTGTGTAAAAGTTGTATGTGCCTGGCGGTGTTTTGCGGGCCATTTTTTCTCTCGCCTAGGGGATTTTCAAGTACCTAAACTCTTGAAATTGGACTTAAATTGAGGTGTAACCTCACTTCAAGATGTCCTGGGTGTCCCCCCTTGCTGTGTGTGATGTTTTTATTTTTGTTTGTATTTCCTGTGTTTTTCGTGTTTTGCGGTGTGCGCAGTTCGGACGGTAAGTTTGTATTTTGTGCGGCTCGTATTTTTTTTTCTCTAAGTCGCGGATTCCGTTTGTGTTAAGGCCGTATTTTTTAATGAGATTTTTTCAAAGTGCGACGGGTGTCGCACTAACGTAATGAGCGCCTTTGGCGCTCCCTGCCTAAGTGCTACGGGGTCGTAGAGATGAGCGCCTACAGCGCTTATCTTCACCAGAGCAGTGAACGCCTTTGGCGCTCCCTGCCTAACTCGTATGGGGTCGTAGGGATGAGCGCCTATGGTGCTCATCTCCACCAGCACAAGGAGCGCCTTCGGCGCTCCTTGCCTTGTTGCAACCGTGGCCCTCGCTTCACGAGGTTCATGGTTGGGGCAAAAACTGCGAGCCCGCAGTTTGCCCGTTGCGTTAGCAATGGATTTTGGCAAGCCTGCGCTGCTGAGAACTATATATGTGATTATTACTTTATTTATAAAGTGCCAGGATTATCTATAGATTATTTTAAAGAACCATTGGATACAATTAGCAAACTACAGAGGTATAGACACATTTTAAGTAAAGTAATAAAAGTACAGATACAATACAATACTAATATGAGTTGAATGGTTGAGGTTTATACTTGAAAAGCTTAAATCTAGAATGTAAGGGTATGGTGACAGATGCAACATGACAGTGATAAAGGCAGTAGGCTGATGCAAGTGGAAGTGGCTGTTATATGGTAGGTTGTCTATACAAGCAGCTTGGTAGAGTTTGCAGTTTGTGCATGATAAGGCTGAAGGTGATAGTCTTCTTTAAACAAAAGCTTGTTGAATGTTTTTAGGCTGGAGGAAAGTCTGCCAGAGTGAAGAAACAATTAAGTGAGAGGAGGTCACAAGAGAGGAGGAAAAAAGAAGGTAATTAGAAAAGTGAAGTGGGCTATTTGGAATATTTTGAGACATGGGCACAGATATAATAGGGTGCACTGTTGTTAAGGGCTTTATATGTGATGGTCTGGATCTTACGTTTTATTCTGGAGGCTATGTGATTCTGAGCTTTGAGTGTAGTAGATGAGTCTAGCATAGTTGTTCATGGATTGCTGTGGAAACAGGTGGGCGATGAGGAGGCCAAAAATGAGCTAGTTGCAGAAATAATGAAGGAATGGATTAGAATTTTAGGTGTGTTGTTTAAGATAGTTACAGATTTTGGAGATTTGTTTTAGGGGAAGATAAGGCATGATATGGTAATTGATTGTATGTAAGGAATGGAAGAGAGGGCAAGGCTCAAAAGACAACCAACACAGAAGTGTGAGTGATGATGGCTTTACCCACAGTGGGGAAATTTGAGGAGAAGGCAACTATAGTAGAGGATGGGGAATGTTAGGAGCTCAGTTTTGGAAATGTTGAGTTCGAGTTGACAGCGGACATCCAGGAGGGTATGCTTGAGAGACCAATTGCAACATGTGCTAGAAGAGAGCAGGATCAATGCGGTGCTAAGATATAGATTTGAGTGTCAATCATAAAATATACTAAATCCCAAATGGTTTTATTAGGGTTTCCAAGGAAGAAGTATATTTGGAAAAGAGAGTAGGCATAGTACTGAACCTTGGGGTATGTCAATAGTCCGAGAGAGTGGGGGAAAGAGGTGACAGTAAATTGAACACTAAATGTTCAGTTTTCTAGGTTGGAAGTAAAACATGAGATGTGTCACGGACGCCAAGGGAGTAATGAACTTGGATAAAAAGAGGGTGGTAAACTATACCAAATGCAGCAGAGAATTAACAGTTCCTTTGTCATACTTTTGGAAAAGCATATTGAAATTCTTTGATTTCTAAATTATTCTCTGATTGAGCACCATCCACTTTTACTGTTGCTTATGCAAATGATCCTTAGGGCTCCATCTCCTTAAGAATGATTGGGGGCTCCAGACGTGGATTCCTTGCTCACTGTGCTTTTGAGCGTTCAGCCACACCCTACTGAATAGGCCCATTTAAGGCTGAAACATATGTCTGGGGTTTGCTATTTCTCATGTCCATGGTAGAATTGCTTGATATTTCAGGGCTGGATTACTCTTTTGAGTGAGACCAGACTGATATACTACAGGCTATTTCACACAGTGAAGGGCACAAGTGAGTTAAAAGAGGTTGCTCTCAAAGTGGAACATGTTCATAGAACTAAGCTATTGAGCACCTCTATTTTTGTTGTTATTTAATTATTTCTGCTTTAGTTTAGTTAAACAATTAATAACTATATAATATCTATAATAACTATATCTAATAAATTACTATTAATAACTTTACATTTATTGTTAAAAAAAAGAGTTCCTCTTCCGGAAGATAATGTACATTGAGCTGCTCAGACATTGTCTTTAAAACTCTGCAGTAAACAGCAAAAACAAACCAGTAACAGACTGCAATTATTTTTATGATTAATTGCAATTAAAAAAATCTTAATTGGTTGATTAATCAAGATTAAAAAATGAATTGTCTCACAGCCCTTTTTGAAAAATAATTGGAATTCATGGTGTATTTGAAATATATTTACAAATATACTATAAAATACCTGCAAAATAAACAAAAAAGTCAGAAAGCTCAATATTTGTTTGTGGTTGAGTTGACCTGCATAGAAAAATCAACAAAATGCTGTTCTAAACTAATTTCCATCTCATTACTGATCGTGATCTTAAAGCTTTACTCTAATACCTACAATTGAATGATTATTGGACAATTTAGAACCATCTTTACAGATACTAGATTTCACACACACACACACCTGACTGTTTTTACACACATTACAAGATTGGGCAACTATATGGCAGATGGGATTCAACACAAATAAATGTAAAGTTATGCATTTGAAGAGGAATATTAAGCATGCTATTTATAATTTAGGGCTAACAGAGATATAAAAAGATCTAGGGGCCTCATTCTATTAATGACCATAGGAGCTGCATGGCCGCAATGGATGGTCGCAAGCTACTTAAATATTCTATTCCCTTGTGGCCGAGGGCTCTGGCCGGCTTGCGCCCAGCCCCCTGTTATCCCCTGCGGCCACCGCCGCCGCAGGGAAAGCCTTTGAACCAACTCGGCCGCAAGAGATTCGGCCGCATGGAAGCACCTATCCCTATTCAAATCCTCTGGCCAGCCCTCCGCCAAGCCTGCAAAATGGCCCAATAGGGCTGCAGCTTACTTGTACCCTGGAGCAGCCACAAGGGCTGTGAAGCCCTTGCGGCTGCTTCAATTATGCCCCTTGCTGGCTGCAGGGGACCCGATCGTTAAGAGATCATGACCCCTGCAGTGTCCCCACAGTGTCCCCACATCACCCCTATAATGCAGGGGTCTGATAGAGAACCCTGCATAGGTCTGAACAGGACCCCTGATGGGTGCACACATTAACCCTATAATGCATGGGTCAGAACGGGACCACTGTAGGGTGCACACATTAACCCTATAATGCAGGGGTCCTTTTGGGACCCTTGAAGGGGGCCCACATTAACACTATAATGCAGGGGTTTCCTGCTGCGGGTCCTTAAAGGGCCCGTGGTACACTAATGGTTACTCCCAAGCTGAGGAGGTACTTTAAGTACCTCCCTGGCACCTAAAATTAACTTGATCACTCATGGAGGTCAATATAGACCCTTATGAGACTAAAATGAACCCCTATAGGACACTATTTATCCCTAGGTTAACCCTACAAGTACCATGAGGGTCATCCAGGACCTATCTATACATAACCCCTATCTATACATTACCCCCTATGTAGAATACATTAAACCCTAAATCTAAGCTAAAATAGAAGAATTTAGACCACTTACCTTTGCATATGTCCCTTCAGGAAAAAAAGTAAACCCCCAAGAAAAAGAAGAAACATCTAATTCGTACAAAACACTACATATAACAAATACACATTGTAAATCCAGTATTAACCTCACCTTTCCAGCATGTCCCTGTCCATCTTCTTCTGTTCCCCGGATCAGCCCCTGGAAAAAAAGATACATAACATTAGTACAACATATACACATGAACACAAAACATGATGAACATTACAGATAAAATACATTAAACTTATCTGTACGCGATGTCCTCGGCCTTCCCATCTTCTGCCCTGACTGGGCTCTTCAAAAACCTGCGCTCTAAAAAATAAAATAGTGTAGTGTAGTGTTTGTACTTAGTGTCATGAGGGTCCTGGAGGACCCTCATGGCACTTATGGGGTTAATTATAAGGTTCTCATTGTCCTATGAGGATCTTCATAGACCCTTATGGGACTGATTGGGTTAAATGGAGGCTTACAGGGGTCTGTATAGACCCCCATAAGTGATGGGGTTAAATAGGGCTAGAAGGGGTTAAATAGGCCCAGTTAGAGTTAGATAGGCCCAGCTAGGTATAAATAGGCCTAGAAGGGTTAAATAGGCCCAGTTAGGGTTAGATAGTTACAGTTAGGGTTACATAGGGTTTTGTATGGGTTAATGGGGTATAGTTAGGGTTAATGAGTTAATGGAGTATAGTTAGGGTTAATAATGTAGTGTAGTGCTTAGACTTTGTCATGAGGGTGCTGGAGGACCCTCATGTCACTTATGGGGTTAAGCTATGGGGTTAATAATGTCCTTTAGGGTTCTATGCAGACCCCTATTGGACTGAGGGGGTTACTTTTGGTCTCCTGGGGGTCTATATTGATCCCCATGATTGCTGGGGTTCACTTTAGGTGCCAGTGGGTACTTATAGTACCCCTGTGGCAGGGGTTAATGCTTTATTTCTCTTGGATCCTTTCAGGACCTGCACAGGAGGGAAACTTTATTTTTTATTGCAGCGGAGGTCCCGATGGGAGCCCCGCTGCAAGGTTTAATGTGGGGACCCTCCGGGGGTCCTGATGGGGACCCTGCAGCATGGGGGGTTAATGTAATTTGCCACGGGGGTACTTACAGTACTCCCATGGCTTGGGGTAAGCATTAGTGTGCCGGAGTCCCTTTATGGAGCTTCGGAAGGAGATTTGAATCGGATGGCTTGGATATCTTTAGGGGTTAATAGATATTCAATGCAGCACTGTATAGAGCTGTTATTGATAAGGGACACATTGGAGGACATGAGGATGACATGTAGTACATTGGCTAGCTGGCACATCGCCGCTAGCCAATACTGTCCTTTGTAACCACAAGTCCGCCAGGCTTGGAGAATGGGTTACTGCCTTGGGGGTCATCTAAGCCTGTAGTCCCGAGCTTAGATGGCCTCCAAGGCAGCAACTCAATCTCCAAGCCCGGTTGACTGCGGCCACAAATTACAGGATTGGCTAGCGGAGATGTGCCAGCTAGACAATGTGCTACATGTCATCCTCATGTCCCCCAATGTGTCCCCTATCAATTACAGCGCTGTGCAGTGTTACATTGAATTTATTTCCCACTTTTTAGTTTGGCCGGCTTACACTCTGATTCGCGGGCTATAAAGCCTGCGATCAGGTTTAAGCCCGCCAAAGCTAATTGCCGATTTCATGACTTGAAATCGGACGTAGGAAAGGGTGTGCTGCGGCCCCTTTCATTTGAATAGCAACGTAGACGCAGGGCTACGAGGTGCCGCAGCACACTCGCAAGGAATCGCAGCTTTGCAGCCATTTTATGGCCATTAATAGAATAAGGCCCTAGGAGTCCTTGTAAACAATAGTACAATATTAGCATATATTAAGAGGAGGATATAAGGCAGGGGAGAAAATTGAATTCTGCCACTGTATAAATCCCTAGTACCCCCTTATTGGCACCACTTCCTTAAAAGGGCATATTAGTGCTGGAAAAGTACAGAGAAGGACATCAAATATAATAAGCCAAATGGAAGAACTAAGCTATGAAGACTAATCAATAATCAACATCAAATTATTTGTTTTAAAAAAAATGGGCCTATGGGGATATGGTTACTATACATAAATATATCCAGGGTCAATTTAAGGGTTTGTCAAGTAAGCTTTTTGTGCCTAGAGGTTTTCAGCTGACAAGGGGACATCCTTTGATGTTAGAAAGTTACTGCGGCAACAGAGTTACTCTGTTTGATTTTTACACCAAAACCCCTATCCTTATAATACTCACTCACAAAATAGGGCAGTGCCGTAACATCAAACATCTGAAGGAAAAGTTACGGGTACTAAACACAACTCGCAAATGGTTTTAAAACAATAGAAAAACAAGTTCATTGTTATCTGACATTACATTCCAATATACACATATGTGGAATTAAAACATATGACATATTCATTGTAAAGTCCATGGCATTTTACAGGATCAAGGGCAGCACAACCCAGTAATCAAGGGGTTAATACATAGTAGGAAACCACGTGGACTGGGAACTATTAATTATCTATCTATCTATCTATCTATATTATACATATATATATATATATATATATATATATATATATATATATATATACACACATATACACAATTGAGTCACATTATTAATACTTTGAATAATGCTGTGTGCAGTGTGCAACACAGACAGCAAGCTACACAGCGTGGTAATGAGTCAATACGATTCTGGAAGGTTGGCAAGAGTATCTGGAGCCATGCAGACTGAAAGGCATCCTATAATTGAGGTGGTTCCACATGTGCTCGATGAGGTTCAAGTCTGGGAAATTTGGAGACAAGGGAAGTACTTGGAGGTCTTTGTGATGCTCCTCCAACCACTCACAGACAATTCTGGCCATATGACATGTATTGTCCTACTGGAAGATCCCATCCACTACAGGGAAGACAGTCAACATGTATTGGTGTACTTTATTTGCAAGGATGGATAGATAATAACCCAAGCAGTTAAGATTGCCTTCCACAGGTACGAGTGGACCCTGACAATGCCAGAGGTATGAGTGGACACTGACAATGCCAAGAAAACATTCCCCAGACCATAACGCTGCCACCACCAGCTTGTGTTTTCCAACATTGGTTTGTTCTCAAAGGTTTTGAGCCTGACACATCAATGTCTGTCCAGTCGTTGTAGCAGAAAACATGATTCCTCAGAAAAGGCAACCTTTTGACAATCAAAATAGATCCAATTTTGGTACTGTCATGAAAATGTAAGTCGTTTCTGACAATGAACCCTCGTCAGCATGGGTGCAGTGACCATCTGTTTGCCCCTGGTTCGTTTGGATCGTAAGTTGCTCAATGATAGCGTGTTGGTTGGCCCTCAAACACCTTAGCAGTCGACGTTCACCTCTAACATCAATAACATGTGTTGCTCCTCAGTTTCCAAATCATTTATTTGCAATAGTGCTGTTTGTCAAGTCTCATTCTACTTTAACCACAGCAGTATGTGAACAATTCACAAACTGCAATGTTTCAGAAATACTGCCACCCTTGGCCGAAAGCCAATGACCATCCCCTTTTTAAATTGGATAAATTGCATGTTTTAGCCATGACAGCAATGAATGATATCTTTGCAGAATGCCTACATGTCCTCTTATATATCAACCAAGCCAGCTAATGACACGTGCTGAATTTTATTGGCTAGGCACTGCTGACATCAAAAATGGTCATAATAATATGACTTGACCCTGTACATAGAAACTGTACCCCAGCTGAACAACACTTCACCTAGAAGAATCACTCCATCCATAACCTGAAAATCTAAATACGCAGAGGGAATTTCAAAACTTTCCAAGATCAGAAAACTTTCAAATTGAAAATGATTAGATTTTTTAATACAAAGGATATAGGGTTTAATATTGATGTAGGATTTATGCCCCACTGTCAACATGATTCATACACATTCCACATGCCTCCACTGTTCAATTGTTGTTTTTCTAATAAATGTTCAATTGTTGTTTGTCTAATCCACAAATTGAGGGGACATTTATGGCTATAAATTATGCCTCTGCTGTGTTCTTATCTAAAACATGATCTACAGACTCTGACCTATCAGAACATTATTTCCAATATTTGCCCAGTGAATGTTCCTTTTTACCCTTTTTTTTCTATCCACTTTTTTACTTCTCTGTATATTTTTATCAGTGTTGCTATAGACTCTATAAAGAAAAGTTTATCTCTGGAAAACTTGTCGCTATAATTATGAATAAGTTTGACCAAAAAAAATGTATCACTATATACTGCAATACTTGTTCTTAGTCATTATAATAATCATGGCATTCTCATTTTCTATTGGTTCCTACAGCTATGTCTCATCCATATTGTAAGTGAAATGCCTGGTTTGGTGAAATATTAGTGAACACATACTACTTCTACACTTAAATCTTTTCCAGACAAGACAGGATTTATGGGTGTGTACTAAGTGCTGTAATATTGTGAGTGAAATGCTTTGAATAAAATGTAAGATAGGGCAAAAAAGCTCCCACAGTCAATTTTACGTTATTATGCAGATTACACTGTTCGAATAGAATAGGGCTCTATGTTCTGATTAAATTACTGTCTTTTAAACTTTGTTGCATTCTTCAAACTTCACAATTTGCAATATATATAGATGTTGTTAAAAGCAGACCCAGCCAATAAAGATTTTTTTTCTCTATTATGGGAAATGGATGTTAGCTGTAGGACCAAGTGCATTTATTAAGAATGTATTGTGCTAGATTTCAGTTAAATAGCTTACAATTTACAAATGATTTCTAAATGAATTATTGTCATATGCTCTGAATGTACAAAGAACGCTTAGTACCTAAGAATAGCTACAATGTATCAAATAAGATATTCTGGTGCGGCTAGAAGGCATTTTATATTGTAATTAAATTAATGAACCAAAAATACTTCCTGGTGATGCATAACTTTTATGGCATGGTTGTATTTGATACATAAGGCAGTAATTATTTTCAGTATCTTCCAATAACAATTAATTGGATTTCTCTATTAAAAGCATTGCAGTAAGTGCAAAGTGTGAGTAATATATGTAAAACAATTGTACAATTTGTCTTGGAAGTAGCTATATTGAAATATTACTGTCAAAGATAATACAACTTTCTTTAAGTTTCCCTAAAACGTTTTATATTCTGTATATCAGGAGAATAAATATATTTGTTTCTTATATGAGAAAAATACATTAATTTATTAGTGCTTTTAGTCACTAGCTCTCCAAAAGCTACAACAGGTTTAATTTATTGCACTCTAACTCAAGCATTGCATGTTACATATTAGAAACTACAGCTACTTATGCTGTGTCTTTATTTTTACATAATAAATTGTGCTTCACCATTCATGCATAATATTATGTTAGTTAAAGACATGGATTTTCTGATGCTACACATATACTTTTTGTTTTCCTTGACTAATAAAGATGCCAAATGCAGTTAAAAACAATATTTTTCTGCTGAAGCAGAACTATTACAACTGTGGTTTTCTAATTATCTTCTCAGGAGCACATTGATTTAAATGTTTACATTGTATTGCATTAAAATTAGGTATGATAAATGTGTATTACTATGTGCTACAAGTGCAATAATGTTGTTTCATGATTGCACCTTTCCAAATGTAATATTATTGTTTTTCAGTAAAACATAACTTATGTTTGATATCAGTCCACTTAATCTTGATGGCAATGTCTTTAAATTAGTGGTGAAGAACTCAAATGAGATACACAGTGATTTTTTTTCTCTGAATCCCCTGCCTTTATGGAATTATTTCTGCCAAGGTAGGGAAAGTACTAGTGGACACTGCAATGTAATAAAAGAAGAGTTGTATTTAGATTTTATGATCAGAACTACATCAGTCAGAGACCAGAGCACACAGCAGAAAGTCTGCTAAAGTTGCCCCACCCCTAGTTATGCAAAAACTAGGCGCTAACTGCCAAAGCACATTGGACAGAAACCTATATATTCTAAAGTGTAACTAGAAAGTTTTAACCAAAGTTTAAAAATTATAATATTTATAATACATATGTATAGTATACTTATATATGTTCTTTCATTTTAACAGCTATTATGTTTTATGTACTGTGATCCCTTGAGCTACACTGACCAGATTTTGGTTTGTATTTGCTGTCAAATCTGGTTTATTTGTTTGGGCACTTTAAAAAAAATATAAAACGGTATTACATGTGGTTTTGTATTTTCCTAAATTAATAAAAAAAACTGCAACTGTGTCATGTGCATTATTTAATTACAAGGCTGTTTATTCTGAACATTGTAATTTAAGATTTGAAGGACCAATGTAACCTCAGAATTTAATCTCTCTATCTTTCTTTCTTTCTTTCTCTCTCTCTCTCTCTCTCTCTCTCTTTCTCTCTCTCTCGCTCTCTTTCTCTCTTTCTCTCTCTCTCTCTCTATCTCTCTCTCTCACACTTTCTCTCTTTCTGTAATAATTGCTATTTAAGCACTATATTAATTCTAATTGCATTTAGATTCCACAAACTTAAAAAAAATCATCTGCCTAAATCAGAATACTTCTGTCTTGCCATTACATAACCAATTTATGTCTTAAAAACATCATTTATTGTTAATATAGTATATACAGTATGTTTGAGTTAAGTTTGATAATGTATGTATATACTTGCACTATGTCATACATCAAATGTGTCTCAGCATTTCCGCGTATATTGACTTCAGTGGGATTGTTTCCAATGTACTATTTAGAATATGTGGCTGCACAGAGTATGATGCATCTGTTATTTATCTATATTGTTCCTACATATATGAGGTGACTGTAAACTTGTGAAGGGCCAAAAATAGCATTTTTAGGAAGCCCTGGCTGTTGTATGGGTAGAACACAATACAAAGATTAGCAAATAAAACTCAGCTTTCAAATTGATAAAAGGATACCCCAAACGAATTAAGTACTAACATGTACCACAAAGAGTGTGATACCTGTTGGAACATGAAAAGTGTCTATCTTACAAAAAATATATACAAGGGGGGACATAAGTTAAATATAATCTTTATTAAAAAGCCTTTAAAATGTAAGGATAAATATTTCTATAAATTCTAATAAATATAGTATATGTGAAAAAGAGTCACCTTTCAAATACTAGGTATATGTTTTCAGATGATCATAAATAGTGACCTGCTCTTAAATATCCATGAATCTATATATTTAAATTGTGAAGACCGTCACACTCAATGCTCCAAAATGAATGTAAATATATAGCACAATACATTTGCCACCAGTCATTAATCAGTTTAAATTGTAGTTTTGTTACAAACTTACTTTTTATATATTGATACAATTTGATATTTTTATTTACTGCTACTTTTTATGAACTATATTCTTGTATCTTTAAGCTCTTGAAGTGATGTTTAGTTTAGATTGATCAACTTAATATTGATCAACATTAATACATAGACCAAAGTCACTTTTTACAATAGTTTCATAAGTAACAGATTCCTCTCATAATGATTCAAACTAATATATGAAAACTAATATATCAAAATAAATATTGTAACAGTAAACCAATAAACAAATATTTTAATAAACTGAGACTGTTTAATATTAGATCATTGTCACAACAACCTACATCCTTAACCCACCTTCCTTAGCTTACAGGAGCAACCCCTGAATGGTGAGATTTTGTGTTTTCTCATCGCCCAGCATGCCAATTCAAGAACACCAGTCATGAAAAATCAGAATATCAATGGTTGCAAGCTCAGGCCTAAGGTTACTAATTTATAAAAAAAATATTAAACAATTTTCCCTATCCCTTAGTGTAGGATAGACCATCATTCAAGGAGCATGCATCGTGTAGAAAAATAGATATTTATTCTTCTTCACAGACACATTTAAACCCATACAATAACCAATCCACAATAGCCCCCTTAAAGAGCAAGCTGATTCTTAGCCAATTAGCAATAGATTCTCTGATCTTAACCCCCTGATGGGCCTGGACCATTCCAGAAAGTGATTAACAAGCCTTGCATCCTGTTTTACAATCTGTGCTTATCAAATGTAAATTACTCTGATCAGAGAATAGTAAATTTGCCATGAGAAATACCAGATAAACTGACACAGCGTCTTCATACTAATATGGCAACCACATTCAAATATGGATGCCCATTCAAATAGTAATTTAAAAATCTTCCCTATGACATGCAGTCCTTTCAGTAATTGCACTGTAACCTCTGAAGGGACTTGATATAATATTAGCATATCCTTGGGCCTACTTCTGAGCACACATACATTCTTTAAACATTATACAATGACCCAACTCACTACTAAATTAGCTCACTCTTGTAAACATGATAACATTCTTAGATAGATAAGTTTGTACTTTTTAAAGGGGCTTGACATAACAGTGGCATATCCTAGTATGTTCTGACTACAACCTAAACACTAAACGCTAGCCATTAGAAACATTTTAGAGTGGGCCTGAATACTTACAGACAGGGATCTTGGGAACCATATACATAACCAGAGCTGAGGCCTTTCATCACAAAAAAATAGTCCACGATAGTTAACACCATCCAGGCTATGGCCATGAAACTATCACATATATAGTTGTGAGCAATACGGGTTAATGCTAACGCTTGCAGGCTCGCATAGTTAGCCTGCCGCAGTTGCTGGCAAGGAGCGCCAAAGGCGTTCCTTGAGCTGGTGGAGATGAGCACCATAGATGCTTATCCCTACGACCCCGCACGACTTATGCAGGGAGCACCAAAGGCGCTCACTGTCCTGGTGGAGATGAGTGCGTAGGGGTAGAGAGACCTTGTGTCTCTCTACCCCTCCTCCTCTCCTTACTCTGTGACTATTTTCCTCTCCTTACCCTGTGTCTCTCTTCCCCTCCTCCTCTCCTTACCTTGTGTCTCTCTACCCCTCCTCCTCTCCTTACTCTGTGACTATTTTCCTCTCCTTACCCTGTGTCTCTCTTCCCCTCCTCTTCTCCTGCCCCTGTTTCTCTCTTCCTCTCCTTCCCCTGTGTGTCTCTTCCCCTCCTCCTCCATTTTCCCTGTGTCTCTTTTCCCCTCCTCCTCCTCTCCTTCCCCTTTTTCTCTCTTCCTCTCCTTCCCCTGTGTGTCTCTTCTCCTCCTCCTCTCTTCCCCTGTGTCTCTCTTCCCCTCCTCCTCTCCATCTCCTGTGTCTCTCTTCCCCTACTCCTGTCCTTACCCTGCGTCTCTCTTCCCCTGTGTCTCTCTTCCCTTTCTCCTCACTCTCATTGCCTGCTGCCTGCGACACTTCGAAAAAAAAAAACCTGCAACCCAAAATTACAACCCGCGGGACTTACCGTATTTAAAAATGAGTTACTCGAGTATAAGCCGAGGGTGGGAAATGTGCTGCCCCCTGTGTCCCTCTTGTGCCCACTGTGTCCCCCTCTTGTGTGCCCTTTTCTTGTGTCCCCCCTCTCTCTCCCCTGTGTCTCTTCTCCCCTCTCTCTCCCCTGTGTCTCTTCCCCCCTCTCCCTTCCCTGTGTCTCTTCCCCACTCTCCCTTCCCTGTGTCTCTTCCCCCCCTCCCTTATCACCCTCCTCAACCTCCCTCCTCAACCCCCCTCCTCATCCTCAATCTTCTCCTCAACCCCCCTCCTCATCCTCAACCCCCTCCTCCACCTCCCTCCTCAATCAACCCCCCTCCTCATCCTCAACCCCCCATCCTCAACCCCCATCCTCAACCCCCCATCCTCAACCTCAACCCCCATCCTCAACCTCAACCCCTCATCCTCATCCTAAACCACCCTCCTCATCCTAAACCACCCTCCTCAGCCCCCCTCCTCAACCCCCTCCTCATCCCCCCTCCTCATCCTCCCTCCTCATCCTCCCTCCTCATCCTCAACCTCCATCCTCAACCCCCCTCCTCAACCTCAACCCCCATCCTCATCCTCAATCCCCATCCTCAAACCCCCTCCTCATTCTAAACCCCTTCCTCAACCTCCCTCCTCAACCCCCCTCCTCATCCCCAACCCCCCCTCATCAACCTCCCTCCTCAACCCCCCTCCTCAACCTCAGCCCCCCATCCTCATCCTCAATCCCCATCCTCAAACCCCCTCCTCATTCTAAACCCCCTCCTCAACCTCCCATCTCAACCCCCTCCTCATCCCCCTCCTCATCCTCCCTCCTCATCTTCCCTTCTCATCCTCAAACCCCCATCCTCAAACCCCCTCCTCATTCTAAACCCCCTCCTCAACCTCCCTCCTCAACCCCCCTCCTCAACCTCAACCCCCCCATCCTCATCCTCAACCGGCCAATGCTAATGACGTGGCGTGCATGTGACGTCACGTCATTAGCATATGCCGGGTTCTGATGCAGGAAGGAGCGTGGAGGAGTGGAGGAACAGCTGCAGATGGAGGTAAGTGAGGAGAAAGAGAGACGGGGAGGTATTTATAGGGGTAAAGTGAGGAGGGGGGTTTAGAATGAGGAGGGGGGTTGAGGATGAGGAGGGGGGAGGGAAAGAGACACGGGGGTTTAGAGAGACACGGGGGAGTTAGAGAGACATGGGGGGGTTAGAGAGACATGGGGGGTTAGAGAGACACTGGGGGTTAGAGAGACACGCGAGAAAAGAAATGGTGGCCGAAAAAAATGAAAACAAGGCTCCACGACCCAGGCCCGTGAAAAACACTGCTAAACACCTACACGTTCACCCAGAGATCCGAGATAAACTCAAGACCCCACATTAACCCCTTGCAGCGGGGGTTACGATTGTGTGTCCCCCAGCATTTAAAAGCTCTAAATTCCCTGTTGCGGCTCCTTAAAGGGCTCACGGCACACAAACACTTAAGGCCGGCAGCAGGGGGACTGTAAGTACCCCCGCCAGCACCTAACATTAACCCCTCAGTGATCGGGGTCCTCATTGGATCCCCCAGAGGGTCCCACATTATCCCCACATTAACCCTCGCAGTGGGGGTTCCCGATTCCATTCGATCCGGGACCCCCTGCTGAAATCACAATTCATACTTCCTGCCTTGTTGGTCCTTAAAGGACCTGCGAAAAATACAAATTAACCCTATCACTTATTGGGCTCTATACAGAGTCCCACGAGCCCCTAAATGCCCATGTCACTCATGGGGGTCAATACAGACCCCATTAATCCCTTAATTAACCCTGTCACTCATGGGGATCAATACAGACCCTCATCAGCCCTTAATTAACCCAGTCACTCATGGGGGTCAATACAGACCCCCATAAGCCCTTAATTACGCCTGTCACTCATGGGGGTCAATGAAGACCTCCATAATCCCTTAATTAACCCTGTCACTCATGGGGGTCAATACAGACCCCCATAATCCATTAATTACCCTGTCACTCATGGGGGTCAATACACCCCCCATAATCCCTTAATTAACCCTGTCACTCATAGGGGTCAATACAGACCCCCATAAGCCCTTAATTAACCCTGTCACTCATGGGGGTCAATACAGACCCTCATAAGCCTCTATTGAAACCCATCTGTACCATAAGGATATATAAAGACCCATATGGGGCAGTTACAACCTTAACATTAACCACATAAGTGCCATGACGGTCCTCAAGGACCCTCATGACACTAACTACAAACACTACACTGCACTATACCCCCCAATAAACCATTCAATCTAAATTAACCCACCTCTACACTAACATATTAACCCCTACACTACCTACCTGCACTACCTACCTGCACTACCTACCCCCACCACACTAATAAAAGAAGAAATAATAAAACCTCAGTCAGAGAAAATAAAAAATCTACATTACAGTCACAAAAAATACATTACAGAAAATAAAAAAACACTACATTACAACCCCCCCTCCCCACTACAGAAAAAAATAATTACACACCAGAAAAGGAATTACATACAGAATACATACAGTACATTACAATACAATACAAATAAAATACAATACTCCCTATCTAAAATATATTAAATATACTATCTAAAATACACACATACCCAGTATCTAAAATACATTAAACCCTATCTAAAATACACACATTCCACATTATCTAAAATACATTAAATACTATCTAACATACATACATACCCCACTATCTAAAATACAATAAATCTTATCTAAAATACACACATACCCCTCTATCGATATAAAAAAAAAAAAATATTTAATATACAATAAATCCTATCTCCATATACAAACCCTAATTCTAACCTAAAATAAAATAATTAAGACCACTTACCTTTGCAGATGTCCCTTCAGATAACCAACCTAGAAAAAAAAAAAGATGAGTACAACAAATTTACATACAATAAATAAACATTCTAAATGTTCTAAATATTCTACTCACCTTTCCAGCATGTCCCCATCCTTCTTATTGTCTTCTCCGGCGCGGCCCCTGTTAAAAATAAACATTACATTACTACAATATACACACGCATAAAATAAAGTAAAATAAAAATAATATACATTGAACTTACCTCCCCGTGATGTCCCTGGCCTCCTCCTCTTCTGCCCCGGCTGCGCCCTGGAAGAATGTTTATTTTTAACAGAAGAAAATAAGAAGGATGGGTTGGACATGCTGGAAAGGTGAGTAGAATATTTACAACATTTATAATGTTTATTTATTGTATGTAAATGTGTTGTACTAAATTGTTTTTTTGTTTTTTTACCTAGGTTGGTGATCTGAAAGGACATCTGCAAAGGTAAGTGGTCTTAATTATTTAATTATAGGTTAGAATTATGGTTTGTCTATGGAGATAGAATTTATTGTATATTAAATAGTGGGATGTATTTTAGATGGATAGGGAGGTATGTGTGTATTTTAGATAGTGGGGTATGTATGTATATTAGATAGTATTTAATGTATTTTAGATACTGGGGTATGTATGTATGTTAGATAGGATTTAATATATTTTAGATAGTGTGGTATGTGTGTATTCACGCATACATCTTATTGAATAGGGATTGCCACTAATTTATGTACAGGAGAGGATCATGTCAAGCATTCATATATGGAGGTCCTAGCTTATATGTACTAATCCATGATATTTATAAAATTCACTAGGGCTAACCTGGTTACTAACTAAGACCCTGACCTTAGAGGTCTCCATAGTTGCATATATACATGCATGTGTATGTGTATGTATATGTGTATATATATATATACATATATATATATATATGTGTGCATGTCCCCATCCTTCTTATTGTCTTCTCCGGCGCGGCCCCTGTTAAAAATAAACATTACATTACTACAATATACACATGCATAAAATAAAGTAAAATAAAAATAATATACCTTGAACTTACCTCCCCGTGATGTCCCTGGCCTCCTCCTCTTCTGCCCCGGCTGCACCCTGGAAGAATGTTTATTTTTAACAGAAGAAAATAAGAAGATAAGAATATATATATATATATATATATATATATATATGTATGTGTTTGTGTGTGTGTATATATAGAGACACAGACAAACAGAGACCCAGAGAGACAGACACCCGAGAGACAGACAGAGACAGATTACAATTAAATTTTTTAGAAATATATGACAGGTTAAAAAATATGTATAATAAAACTAATGCAATTCTTACAACTCTATATATATATATACAGTATATATATATATATATATATATATATATATATATGTGTATATGTTTGTGTGTGTGTATATATGTGTATGTTTGTATATGTGTATATGTATAGTGATGTCGCGAACATCAAATTTTCGGTTCGCGAATAGCGGACCCAAACTTCCATCAAATGTTCGCGAACGGGCGAACCCGGCAAACCGTCATAGACTTCAATGGACAGGCGAATTTCAAAACCCACAGGGACTCTTTCTGTCCACAATAGTGATGGGAAAGTTGTTTCAAGGGGACTAACACCTGGACTGTGGCATGCCGGAGGGGGATCCATGGCAAAACTCCCACGGAAAATTACATAGTTGATGCAGAGTCTGGTTTTAAGCCATAAAGGGCATAAATCACCTAACATTCCTAAATTGTTTGGAATAACATGCTTTAAAACATCAGGTATGATGTTGTATCGATTATGTAGTGTAATGGTTACACCCGCTTCACAGTAAGTGACCAATCTCCCCGTTTAATGCACCGCAAACAACCGCAAACAGTCCCTTTGCACAACCGCAAACTCCCCATTTGCACAAGGTTGGAAACCAAGCTAGCCATGTTCCTTGTCATCACTGATGTCATTGAAGGTCTCTTCCTCCACCCAGCCACCAAGGGTCCCCGAAAGGTGACAACAAGCCCCTGGGATGCCTGCTGTGTTTGGTCTTCCACCTCTTCAAAGCCACCTTCCTCCTCTGACTCCTCTTCTTCAGACTCCCAGAGTCTGGGGGCTTCCACTGCCCAGCATGGAAGATTATACACAGGTCAGAGTCTGGGGGCTTCCACTGCCCAGCATGGAAGATTATACACATGTCAGAGTCTGTGGGCTTACCCTGCCCAGCATGGAAGATTATACACAGGTCAGAGTCTGTGGGCTTCCACTGCCCAGCATGGAAGATTATACACAGGTCAGAGTCTGGGGGCTTCCACTGCACAGCATGGAAGATTATACACAGGTCAGAGTCTGGGGGCTTACACTGCACAGCATGGAAGATTATACACAGGTCAGAGTCTGGGGGCTTCCACTGCACAGCAAGGAAGATTATACGCGTTGCCTCTATCTGCGTTATTATAAGGTGTGTACTGTTAAGTAGTACTATTCCTATCGGTTTAATCCCTGTTACGTCCACTATCAGGGGACATGTATATGGCATGGATTTTTGGAAGCGGGAGATGGAAAAAGATCCTTGGTCGGTCCTCCCACTTCAAATTTGGGGCACTGCGCGTGCAATCTAAGGTGCCACCAGATATGAGTGTCACTGTGCACTGGCAAAAGTTGGCAGAGTAGATGCAATAGACTTCATACATACGCCTGTAGGCAGGCAATTTCTATTCAATCTATTACAGTCAAAAAAGTGTTGTTTTATGTCACTGAGCACAATATAAGCTGTGAGCCTGACACAGGCAGGCAACTGAAATTAGATTACAGGAAAAAAATGGTTGTTTTCAATGTATGTTACACCACCAGGTATGAGTAGTGAAAATAAGCACAATATAAGCTGTTAGGTGTTAGCCTGTCACACACACACGCTGGCAGGCAGGCATAGATTACACAAAAAAATTATAAAATAAAATAAATGATGTTCAAAGTTTCCTCAATGACAAAGTATAGGGGGCGAACCGAAAAGCGCATGTGTTCACCGTTCGCTGAGGACGCGAACATGCGAAAATCGCAGAAAATAGTTCTCCGGCGAACTGTTCGGGACATCACTAAGATTTTATGTCTTATTTTATATAGGTTCTAGTTATCTAGACACATATCCATTTAATAGGTGGAGGCATGTACCCTCCTTCATCCCTATAATGGACAAATAAAGGCTTAAAAATATTATAGTATATAAAGCATACAATCTTTTTGTCCAATATTTGTGTTTTTGATAGGAACACCAATCACTGAAGAAGCTGCAACAAAAATCAGCGAAACACGTTTGATCAACCATTTACATACATACTTTCCCACTCATAAACATTGAGACCTAGTGTCTTTTATGACATCATGGTTCTTATTGTGTTTTTTACCAATTTTTACCTTTTAGTTGTACCTATATATTGTTTAGGATATTTTGACCAATTCCTACATTGGCCAGTATGTTTTTCAAGTATATCAAGTATATCTTTTCAAGGAATTGAGTGTGTGTGTATCTTTCCATTAGACTTGGATTTAGATCACATAGACACACATGAACATATACACATATATATGGAATCATTGGTGCATACTCTTATAAAGAGTTATACAGAAATTGGAGTGTTTTTGTCAGTATACCTGACACCTCACAGAGGTAATTTCAAGTACACCTCATAGATCATAGAAACACACTGTATATTGGGGTGCAATACGAAAACCATGAAGAGGTCTTGAAACATCCCTTCTGACACCTACCTGTGAGAGAGAATCACATCCAGCTTTTAAATATCTCACATTCTGGAGGTCACCAAAGGTCAGAGACAACTCTGTAAAAGTACATTGTCTAATACTACGAAGAGGCACAAAGTAATCTGCACTAGGAGTATCTATTGCGCTTTCTCCCCCTCCCTTCTTTCTTATATCTAGTACCTCAAATACACCACATTTGCCGGTGTACCAGGAGAAGCCGCATCCTCCAAGTGTGAGATCTACAGAGCCCTAGGAATATAACAACAAGACCCATCCAAGATCCCGTAGAAATAGTGTGGAAATATACTAATCCACATATTATCCACATCAACATATTATCTACAGAAACTGAGAGAGAAATATCTTGGACTGACATTATCTGAGTTAACTAAGCGCTAAAGCACAAATTGGGAATACAAAAAGCCCAATACCATATCCATGTGTGTATTTTAGATAGTATTTCATATATTTAATAGATTGTATTTTATTTTATTTGTATTGTATTGTAATGTACTGTATATATTCTGTATGTATTTATTTTTCCGGTGTGTTTTTTTTTTTTTTTTCTGTAGTGGGGGGTTGTAATGAAGATTTTTTTTATTTTCTGTAATGTACCTTTTTTATTTTTTGTGACTCACGTTTTTTTATTTTCTGTGACTTAGGTTTTTTATTAACGGTAATGGAGATTTTTTTTTTTTTGCAATGTAGATTTTTTCTTTTCTGTAATGTAGATTTTTTTATTTTCGGTGAATTAGGCTTTTTTATTTTATGTGACAGCTTTTATAATTTTTTGTGAGTTAGGTTTTTTTATTTTCTGTAATTAGTGGGGTGGGGGTTTATTAGCGGGTAGGTAGGTAGTGTAGGTGTTAATAGGTTAGTGTAGAGGGGGGGTTAGTTTAAAAATGTTTAGGTTAGCAATGAGCTCCGAGGTACTCAGAGGACTAAAAGCCTGGCATTCAAACCCTTTTAAGTATCTTGCTGAATACAGCTTCCCCAATTCAATGCAGTGATATCCCAGTGAAAAGTCTTTCAAGATGCATAATTATATTCTTGTACTAGGAAAATTGTGTGTCAAAAATGATGGGAGTAAAACTGTAAGCCTGGCAATACTGTTTTGCACACAATGTGAGGCTAAGGGCCCTCTGAGAAGCCTTGCCACTCATTGCGAGCCCCCCGAGCCTATACCCCTGTGTACTTTCCAGGCCCCGCGATGATCGCCATCATCAGGCCTAACCCCCATGTAGTTTAGGGGCCTCGCCATGAGTATTACTGCCTTGGGTTAAGTGTTACTGCCTTGGGTTAAGTGTTGCGGCATTGGTGTATATGTTACTGTTTTGGAGGAAGTGTTACTGGTTTTCCTTAAGTGTTGCAGGTTTCGGTGTCTGTTTTACAGCCTTTGGCCTCGTTTTCATCCTGTTGCGTTTCTTGCTTCTGTGATTTTTGAGCGTTATAAAATGCAAAATATACCTGAAATTAACTTGAAACATCAATCACAGGCTCCCTGGCTCTCCCCCTGTGCTGTGTGTGAGTGTGTAAGTTAGTTTGAGGCATATTTAAAGTGTTTTTGGTTTGTCTTTGCAGTTTGGTGGTTTGGCCATTAAATCCATAATTTTGCGTAGTCCCACAGCTGGGGGCTTTGGTTTGCGCTTTGCAAGGAATGCAGTTGCATCTACGGGCTTTTGTCCTAAGTCCCACGGGCTCGCGATAAGCGCCTGCAGCGAAAGGTGCTCATTGCAGCCTAACTCCTGTGTACTTTAACTGCTCGCCTTGCTTCACAAGGCTCGGAGTGCAATGAGCGCCTTTGGCGCTCATTGCAGCCTAAGTCCTGTCTATTTCAACTGCTCGCCTCGCTTTGCAGCCTATGTCCCGCAAGGTCAACTGTTCGCCTTGCTTTGCGAGGCTCACAAAGCGTTACCAACATCGTAAGCGTTTTACACAGTCCCGCAGATCCATAACTATGTATGTGATAAACATATAGAGGTCATGAATCTGGCCACAGGAGACTAATGCTAGCCATCCCCTATTATCTCTTTAATCGCTAAGCATGTTTGCTCCCCACTGCCAACTCAAACATCTACCTGAGAAGGTGTTTAATTAGCAAGCCATTGTTAAACTCTAGCTTCCCCAGCAGGCTAGGCATCCAAGTAGGGGTTAATAATGGTAATGTTCAAACAATACTTTCCTACTTTCCTGGGGACCAACTGTCTATGGGAGAGGGGGGTCTTTATGTGTCCAGCAACAGTAATTAAAGATGGAGTCACACTGTTACTAGTAATCCATGAACAGGAGCCCCAACATGATAGGTTATGGCCTGCAGTCCCCTCTCCAGTGTCTCCAGCATAACAACATTACATACAACACATAACTGGTAGAAAGTATGTTGCAGTTACCAGAAACCACATAGTACGACCCGCTCACCAGTACAACCTTGGGCCAAAAAGTCCCACCCTGGCCCCAAAAGTCAGTCATGACAATCATTATCCATGTATTATATCCCCATATAATTATTAAGTAAAACAAACTTCATTGTTGTAGACCAGTGGTTCCAAAACCTCTCCTCAGGGCTCACCAGACAGGTTGAGATTTTAATTTAATAGTGTGTGAACACAGGTTAGGAAATTGGGGACTCTGTTGTCTGTTGAGTACTAATTGCCTCCCCTGTATTCACACACTGGTCATTTGAAATCCGGACCTGTCTGGGGAGCCCTGAGGAGAGGTTTGGGAACCACCACTGCAGACTATATATTTGCTTTAATTGAGGCTTTAGTACAGCCCAGTATTGCATTTTTCAGATTATTAATTCTAATATTTAAAATGCATTTTCAGTGTACCATGATCAATTAACTCAATTGAATGCATAGATGACCATATGCAAATGATGGATGATTTCCTTATTATTACTTAGATTTCTACATTGTAGCAATGTTTTATTATCTAATTCAATCCAACTTTCATTAGAATAATAGGGAATTGAATGTAACACTGAAACCAAATTCTTCTACGTGCACTTTGTAACTCTTTACACTTTTGATTACTATGTAGATATAAAGTGGTCCCATGTTGGATGTGGAAAAAACAGGAAACAAATTTGGATAAATTGTGATTCCTTTAATGGCTGACTAAGAGGGGTTATAATCCAACCTTCTGCAATCTCATTATCCCTTTGTCCGATAAGGTATGAAGGTTTATTTCACACCTTGCCAAATTATGAGATTATGAGTTCCCGAAAAATGGAAGTGATCATATATTAAAGTAAAAGGATAACAAACTCAAGACAAATTTTAGAATGACTTTGCAAAAATGTAGCAGCCTCTTAGATTAAACAAGGATATAAACAACAGGTTAAGAGCTTGTTAATTTAAAGAAAAATTAACAGTTTCAAGTTTATTTTATATATTATTTCCTAGAACTGTGGCAGTTGTATGCTTTTAATAATGTAGGATTACTATAATGGTTGTTAATTTTTTATGACATGATTAGTGGGGCTATCCAACCAATTGAGCCATACAGGAATTGTTAGTTAAAATTCACTGCTTGGGCAGATTAACGGAAACATTTTAACCTTTTGTGCCTAAAACTGCTGCACAAAGGATTGTTTTGCCTATTTTATAATTTCGTATATCCTTCATTTTTGGTAAACAAATAGACTTTGGTTAGACTACTGGTTAAGGAGGCCATTGTGGTAAATACATCACATGGGCACATTTAGTTAAAGACTAGTGTTCAGTTGGTATTAAATCAAAAATGCTAATACCTGAATAAAAACTTTAACTAGAAAATAGCCAATGTGGACTCTTCTTAGTCTCTGAACACCTTAGTGAATCTTGCTGAAATTATTAACCTTTTTGAGTAATGTAGCATCTTTCCTTTAGGATTAATGGGACATGGAGGGTTCCCCAATTTTAATTTTAAAATAAACTACCTAAATGTTAGTTTGTATATTTAAACTTCATTTTTATTATTAAGTGCTTAAAAGGTCCCCCTGTAACTCTTCTATATAATATTTTATGGCATAAGATGTACCAGCCAGTCACAGACTGTGTCTCAGTAGCATATAACTAAAATATATATATTACTAAAATGTCACAGTCTGTGATTGGTTAGTACATCTAGTACCATAAAACATTGTATAGAAGAACCAGAGGGGGTGACCATTTGAGGGACTGTTTGGAATGTTTAGGTGAGTAAAAACAGAGTTGTTATCCATGTGTTAATAATATAATGATGTTTACATATGCAAATAACAATTTAGGTAGTTTATTTTAAACAGGGAACCATACATGTCCATTTAATTAGTTGTGTCTATTCACTGGCATCTCCTTATCAGCCATAAATAAGCATGGAACAACATGGAACCATTCTTGATATGAAAATCTTGTACGCTTATCACAACCCATAATAATTTAATCTTGTTAATTGTTATCTTAAAAAAACCTTTATAATTATTATATCTTTGGACCAGGTAACTGTGCTCCTAAATATTACACTAAATGTAATGTACTTCACTCATTCTATAATTCTACATGAGATCATAAACCAATTTGACATGGTGATTATTAGATAATCAATATTTCCCTTTGAGTACAAAGGCTGGTTATATGCAAACCTTCCTGCTTTTCCTGTTAATATCATACCTGATCATTTTATTAGATTGGTACCAAAGTTATTAATTCTACCTTGCATTGTCTATAAAAATTATACATCTTATTTGTCATAACTTTATAACATCATAATGCATTACAGATCACTTGAGATAACATAACATTTTATATACCTTAACAATCATCATAATTGTACATTAGAAAAAGAATACTTCCTTAAAAAAATAATATCACAAGTTGATCTGGTCACTTTAAACAAAAATGAAACTGCTTTGCTTCACTAGAAGTTATCTCAGTGTACATCGCTGGGAGGAACACAGAGCCTAAATAAGAAACTTTGGCCAGTATACAATATAACATCTAACTTTTAAGTCCGAAAATTATAGCATATTGCTTTAATAATATTCACACATTATATTATATTATGAAATGGACTGTATACTAAATCCTAAATCTGCAAATGTCTTTCTTTTTCTCTTTTCTTTAACACAGTTCTTTAACAATTACTATATTTACTTGTAACTAAATTTCTCAACTATCAACCTCAAAAAATAGTTTACATGAGTAGGAATCTCTCTTTAACCCTCTCTATCTCTCTCTATCCCTCTCTTTAACTCTCTATCCATTTCTCTCACTATCCCCACCCCTCTCTATTGTTATCCCCGTCTTTCTCAATGGTATCACTTTTGTGGGTGGAGACTGTGTCACTAGGCAGGGTCTATACATGTTGTGATAACATGTTTTGAAGGGGACCGGTTTATACTGTTGGGTGGAGTTAATGTAAGGGGAGGGGCCAGGTCTCTGTTTTCCACCCCACCAAGTTGGAAAGTCACCAGCTGCCACTGTTTAAACCTATGTGCACTGTGTACCGTAGGTAAACTATTATGTTTAGGTTTTTAATCTGTGTGATATGCAACCACAAAGTTTGTATCAGTACCAATATTCATTCAGATTGGTGATACTGGCAGTGGTGCAAAAATACTTCTGACGTGTACTCTGCATTCTTAAGTCCAGAATGGGACTTTACAGTAGATTTTGTGCAACGGCGCTTCTCATAGACATGGGCTAACTAAAATCTCTCCCTGCTAGTGGGAAAGATCTACTGCTGATGCTTTAAGGATTCAGACAGTCTATAATTGAGTAATATTTACATAAGTCCAGACATTCCTGGTAGCAGCACACCAATACGAGTCCATGTGAAGTACTAATTGTACCCCTCTTGGTGGGCTAGTAGTCAGCTGACAATAAGCCGGTATATCTCATTAAGGTAACTCCTCTATTAATGGAACCTACAGCCGAGTGTTAGTATAAAGCAGTACCTTATTGGCGTTCTCCAGTATACAGCAGACAACAATTATGCCTCTTAAGGGTTAAATCCTCTGTGTGGCATACAGCCATGGATGTGTAAGTATCTTGCTGACTCTATTGAATGCGCTGTGCTCCACAGTATGCTTCCTGAAAGTTCTTTGATATGTATCATACAGCTATGATTGCGTGTCAGTATCCATAAAGTACTGAATAGGGATTACTTACAATTGTGCTAATGATGTCTGTGGCACACACTAGAGTTTATTAGCTAGAATTGGCTTACAGTTGGTGATGAGCAGAAACGCCAAAGAGCTTCTCTGGAGGGTTGGCTTACTCTGATCTCTCTGTGGGGAAGGATATCTGCAAAAAGTTGCCTGACTAGCTTGGTTTCCCCTTTTTACAAGGCTTTCTCAAAGGCTTGTTGTGGCATTAGCCCCCCAAATATAATTGAAAGTAATGAACTGCAATTATTGTTACAGATGGAAATGCAGCTAAGCATGGTCAAGTTCTAATAATGGGATCTTTTAACTACCCTGAAATAAACTGGATAAATGAGACCAGCAGTTCAGCTAAGGGGACCAGGTTCTTGAGTACACTCAGGGATCATTATCTGGTCCAGGTTACACAAGGAGGTACTAGAAATGAGGCTATATTGGATTTAGCCATCACAAATTATATTGATATAGTAAAACAACAAAACTGGGGGGTGCCAACAAAAACTCTTAATTTTAAAAGGGCAGATTTTAATGGTCTAAGGGCAGCAATACAAAGTATAGACTGGGACAGAGAACTGACAGGTAAAATACTGAACATAAATGGACAACATTCAAGTCCTTACTGAATATACATACTTATCACCATATACCTTGTGGAAATAAAAGTAGAAGGAGGAAATCACAACCCATGAGGCTTAACAATTACTTAAATATGACGATGAGGAGTAAAAAACAGACATCTAAATTATACAAACAAGAGGGGACAAAGGCAGCTTTACGCATGTACAAGGAAATCAACAAGGCTTGCAAAAGGGTTATTAGCTGGCTAAAATCGAAAATGAAAAGTTAGTTGCAAAGGAGAGTAAGAATAACCCTAAAATATTCTTTAAATATATTAATAGGAAGAAGGCCAGGAGGGAAGCTAAAGGAACATTACAATGTGAAACAGGCTGTCTGACAATTAGTGACCAGGAAAAGGCAGATGAGCTAAATCGGTTATTTTCTTCAGTATAAACAAATTATGGTTGGGACGCTGCAACATAATGGGGCTACACTACCTTCGCCAAATAACGCAGGAAGAAGTCCAAAAGAGGTTGGAAAAAATAAATGTTAATAAAGCCCCAGGTCCTGATGGAATACATCCAAGGGTACTGAGAGAACTGGGTTCTGTAAAAGCCAAACCTCTATATCAAATTGTTCAAGATTCACTCACCACAGGGTCTCTACCAGATGACTGGATACAAGCAGAGATGATACCTATATTTAAGAAGGGAGCAAAAACAAATCCAGGAAATTATAGACCTGTAAGTCTCACGTCTGTAGTTGAAAAGCTTTTAGAAGGGCTATTAGGGGATAATATACAAAAAATATGTCTATTTGAACAGGATTATAAATAGGAGTTAACATAGATTTATGAGGGATAGATCATGTCGAACAAATCTAATTAGTTTCTATGAGGAGGTTAGTAGAAACTTGGATCAAGGCAACTCAGTGGATGTAGTCTTTTTGGATTTTGCAAATACTTTTGATACAGTGCCACATGGAAGACTATTGTGTAAACTAAGGGATGCAAGAATTACAGTACATATCTGCTCAAAGGGATTTGCATAAATTAGAGAAATGGGCGACATCAAAATGAATAAAGAGAATGGAGGGCATAAGTTATGAAGAAAGACTAACCAAGTTAAACATGTTTTCACTAGAAAAAAGGGGTCTAAGAGGGGATATGATTACCTTATATAAATATATCCCGGGTTAATACAAGGCTTTGTCAAGTGAGCATTTTGTGCTAAGATGTTTTCAACTGACAAGTGGACATCCTTTGAGATTAGAAGTAAAAATATTTCTCCTTAAAGAAATAAAAGGGTTCTTCACAGTAAGGGTGGTTAATCTGTAGAATTCTCTACCAAACGGGGTGGTGACAGCAGATTTGATAGATAACTTTAAAAAGGAATTGTATATATTTTTAAATAAAAATGGCATTCAGGGTTATCCTGGATAATTAGGGAGGGAGTATTGATCCACGGAGGAGTCTGATCACCAATATCTGGGGTCAGGAAGGAATTTTATATTTGTTTCCCCTTTTGAGACAATTGGCAAAGTTTCACTGGGTTTTTGTTTTTTGTTTGCCTTCCTCTGGGTCAATGAACAATTAACAATTAATCCACATTTTGCAGATCAGAGGAGATCTAAAAAGGTTAAACCTGATGGACTAAAGGTCTGTTTTCACCCTCAATTACTATGTAACTATGTAACTTCTGTCTTTAGATCTTGAATACAGGTCTTTTGTTTGCATCTGCAAAACAGAAATATTAGAACAATTTATTTTTATTCTTAAGCATTGACTGTCACAATCCTCCTGACCACCAGTCCTTGGGACTCATGTGACTCATTTGAAATTGTCCATTACCCTGGCTGCTTAAAGACTCCTATCAGGACTGCCTCTTGGGAATATGTGGTGTGTGGCTGGGCTAAGTTTGTTTATTGTTATTTACAGCCTTATTAAATTGTGTTTCGGCCAATTGAATAGGGCTCTATTTAAGCATATAGCATATTTTTTTTACATAAGTTTTTAGTTAGTGAAGACATTGCTTTGGAATAGAAGTTCACTAACTAAAAGCTTCTGTAAAAAAATATGCTCTGTGCTTATATAGAGCCCTTTTCAATTTGCTGATTTGCAATTTAATAAGGCTGTTAATGTTATATTAAGTTGATTTCCATATGTATGTTAATTACTGTATGTTATGTTATGCTGTGTTATGTTATGTTGATTACTGTATGTTTAGAAACTCACAGTTGGGGAAAGGGAAAATCGGTTAGTCATGTAATGGTGTCTCTGAGAACAAGCCAGTCTGAAGGCAGTCTGTGATTCATCTGAGAGAGTTAACGCAGCTATTAGTGACTCTGAGAAGCTTTATATATATACATGGAATAACATATCTGAAAGGTATATATGTATCAGAATCCATAGTGAAGATAGGATTAATATATATTTGGGAAAATATATCAGGAAGATATAAATGTGTCAGAGAAAATGGCTTCCCTGATCCTGTACAATTATTGAAGTGTGTATATGCTCCTAACTGAAAGGGAGGAAACCAAATTGTGTGTGTGTAGGCTCCTAATAAAAGGAGAGGAAACATATCTAAAAGATATATGTATATGACAACATTATTAGAGAAGACAATAATGAAGTGGATGTTTTTGATGCATTGCAGATGAAACCTTGTTGGTAGTGCTTTGTACTGAGTCTAGTAGACACCAAACTGTTACAGAAGTTGAACCTGTTATGAAGTTTCCACAACAATAAAAGCAGTTCCTGAGTTTTATAATGCTAAACCTGCATTCTTATTAGAGTAAGGGCATTTTATAGAGACGCCAGCTGTCTTAGTGAAGGGATCAAAAGAAAATGAAAGGTCTGCTGGGTGGGTTTGGCCACAACAGCCTTATTAAGCCCGACTGAAGAACGTAGATCGTAACATTGGAATACTTTTAGTTAGAGTATATGGGCGATGACTTGTACCCAGTAGCAGTCTGTTTCTTGCTGGGTCTTTCCTGGACACTTTTAATTTCTAGCTCCAATGTTGTTATTTTTAAATATTTAAGTCTAAAAAAGAACAGTTTCTTTTTGTCAATGTCAGACCTCAATTTCAGATCTATCTTTTTTATGTTAAGAGTTAAGAATTTGGAAAAAACTGGGTAAACTTTTGTTTGGTTCCATTCCACATCAATAAAATATTGTTGTTCTGGCACAACCTCATATATTAACCTTGTTAGTGTATCTTGTCATCCCATCTTGAAACAGAATTGTCCCTTCTCAGCAACCTAAAGATACGTTGGTGCACAAGGGGTTCGCATGGATGTTCCTTTAATACGAATGTAACATTCTTCATACAAAGCTTCTAATAAAACCTACACTCTTTTTAAAGTGTGTAGGTGATCTGTAGCGCTATATAATTGGCTGAATAGGTGTCTCAAAATCATTAATAAATAATGCCACCAATGGGACTATTGCAAGACAGAACTAAGTTAATGAATATGTCTGTATATATTATGTATGATGAGTATGATCCACCTTTCCATATACGAAGTCTAATGAATCCTCAGGAATATTTTCTAGACCTGTTAAGTTTAATAAGTATTAAAATGTATAATTCCATAAGTACTTACTCACAAGTCCATGAGTAAGGTAGATATATTTATCCATATAATGTCAATTGCAAATTCAGAGCATATATCCTGCCAATGATGGAAGTAGTTCTGTTCAGTACAAATAATCTCACTCAGGAGACTGGATAGCTAGTATACTCCTCCGGGGCTGAGTCTTCTAATCACCACATTTGGATGGGATGCAGCTTCGTAGAGCACTGTTCACAACTGTACCTCTTGGTATGAAAATAGAGGGTTCTATACGGGGAAGAAACGCTGGTTCTCCAATAGTGTAGATCTATAATTATGTATTAATAAGACACATAACTCATATTTAATACAATCAAACTGAATGAAGCATGTTAACAGCACAGGCAATCATCATGTCCCTGAAGCAAAATACTTGGTTTGTCCCAATAAAGGTGGTTTTCAGAGGGTATGTAGTGAGTGAAGCACTATAGGTCACACTGATGTTCCAAATATTACTGATACTAATATGTGGTAGGGTCCTAATACCATACCTCTACTTATATAAGCAACCCCACCCTGACAGTGTATTTGTGAGGCTACAGTGTATATAGAGTAGTACCTTGGTGAATACTTATAATTTATAGAGATACATGATAAAAAGTGCAAATAGCAGAATAAAATAATCAAATGATTTTCAGAATGACAATGTCTTTCTCAATGCTAAAAACATATGAGCCCTGTGTATATCAAGTGCTTTTAAGGCACTGCCGTAAATTGGCTGCGGCAGATTTTTCTTCCTACCTTACACGTTGATTTAAAACATTCACGCCATAAAAATATGTCACTCAGCTGACGTCCATAAACCATGCTTTCAGCTGTAGCTGTGAAGGGTCTGGTATTTCCTGTATCCGCCAAAACCATATCTGCAATCACAATTAAACACAAGTAATGGCTGTGGAGCAGCCATATGAACCAATGGTAAGCACAAAAAGGCTAATTAACTGCCAGGTACAGACTTTAAAAGCCTTGCCCAAAAGCTCACAATTTGACTTTGTTGAAACTAATTAAGTAACCATGCAGGTCTCAGGAGTTTGGAGGGTTTTAGAAAGGGAGAGAGAAAAAGAGAAGAAGCTTTTTTGATGTTTTTCTTATTGTTTGCATTATTTCCAGGTAAATTCTATCCCACTTAACACATACTTTACTCACACATAGGCCTGCATTAAATTCCAAGCACACAGTTGCCTTCATACAGCCGGTAAGTATGCAGGCTTGAAACTTGCAGCAGTTACAGAGCAATTAAATTGAACAAACCCGCAAGTACATGGCTGAAATCCAAAACCATAAACCATGCATTTCAGGGCATGATCATGCCAATAGTAAATGAGACTGTCATCATGATGTCTGTAAAACATGGTGTTTAAACCTCAATCAATTAGTGTTTAGAAGTCTGATTTGCAATCTCACTCGCAATCCGGAGATGTTGCAATATAAAAAAATCATTAAATCTACTATTCTAGTCCATGCAAGTTCAATTATATGTATTAACCCACTGCTAGGATCGATATAACATGGAAATTACACGTACATTTTTTTTTATTGCAGATTTGCGAGCTTGAGACTGTTGTGCAATAAATTCTAATGTCTTTCATCACTTACCTCATATTTTGAAGTCCAGTGTTGTGTTTTTATTGGCTTTTATAGGTGTTTAACCCCCTTGCGAGTCCTCTCTAGTACTCATAGAATTGTTTGCTACATTTGCCATTTATGGGTTTGACAGCAATTGCGGACTTGGGGAATTGTAGAAATTTAATAGGGATTTGCGATTTTAGCGACTGTAAGGGGTCAGAGTTATGATTTTGACAGCTTGTAAGAATTTTCAGCCTGTAACCCGCAATTAGATTGCGGGTAGCTAAAAGAGGCCAATTCAATATCCATAACGTTTGCGGGCTACATTACGGGCTAACGTTTGCGGGCTACATTACGGGCTCCTAGCATACTATGTACAAATGCACAATTTAGCCAGTCAGAGAGATGCTCCAAAGCTCTAAATACTATCTGCATTAAACACTATGGCCCGCATTCAATTGGTCAAATTGTAATTACTGGCACCCGTAATATAGCCAGTAATAATTACTGATATTCAATTGGCAACATTTTGCTATTCTCAATCCATTTGCGAGTTACAGGCTCAGAATCACTGGAGTTGTAAAAAACATAATTCCGTTCTATCTTCTCCTTTGATGTTTCAAGCCCACAAATGTTACCAGGGCTAAACTATATCGAATTACAACAATTCAACAAGCCCGCAATTTCCTTCAAACCCGTAAATGGCAAATGTATCAAACATTTCTACCAATACTAGATAGGACTCTCAAGTTCGTAGCACTGGAAAAGAAAATATAATACACTACTGTACCTTTAAAATACCGGGAAAGCAATGAAAGGCATTATAATAATTGCACAGTGTCAAGCTCAAAAATCTGCACAAAAAAAAAATTCTACCTTTTATTTCTGTGTTAAATTGATCCCAGGAATCAAGGAGTTAATACATATCAGGCCAGCCATGTAGACTAGACCAGTTCATTGATTTATTTTTATTTATTTCTACATTGCTGGAATGTGAGTCCGATTGCAGATCAGACTTCTAAACACTAATTGATGTTTTACTGAGGTCATAATGATTGTCATATTTACTATTGGCTTTTTCTAAGTTGTAACTTACGGGCTCGCTTAATTGATCATGATCATGACCTGCATTGCTGTTTCATGGATTATGGTTTTAGACTTTAGCCCTGTAATTGCGGGCTTGAGTCAATTGAATACAGCCGGATTGTAACAAATTTCTAACACACAGACATGCAGCCTGTATAAAGGTAATTACAGGCTTTCTATTGAATGGGAGCTATGTTTATAGCAGACATTTCTTACAATGTATTAACACATTTTCAATGCAAAAACATTATGCCCTCAACAAGCATTTTTTTTCTTCCATCACCATCATCGTCATCATTGCTGAGATAGCGTTTCCAGCTAATTTCAGGCTTTATTCTTCACTGCATTCACTACATACACTATTGCCTAGAAGTGGGTGGCATATATTAGATAACTTGTGACAGTTGATAACATGTTGTGAACCATATGGATATAAAAAAAAAAAGCTCTTACACTATTATTAATGAAGGTGGCAGCCTCCATGTTCTCTTACATTTTACAATATCAAAGTATGTTTTGAATTTTAGACTCTTGTCCTAGCGATTTATTGAAGTGTTAATGCACTGGTGAATTCCTTCCAACACATGTTGTGAAAATAACTTTAAGTATTGGATAACTTGCCACACCACTTTTCCCCATCTAGTAGATTTGAAATGTCAACATCCACTGTACTTGTGGAAGGCACAGATTTTAAGCAATATATAATCACATATATAGTTGTCATTGTATGTAATAAGGCGAGCCAGCGGCGCCATCACACATGCGAGCCGAGGCGCTCATCGCAGGGCTCATGATGAGCATCACGAGCAGGAGAGGCTTGCAATGAGCGCCGAAGGTGCTCAGAGGACCAATAGCCTCACATTGTGTGGCAAACAGCATTGCCATCCTTACAATTTAAATCCTGTCATTTTTGACTGTCAATTTCCTAGTTATTTTATAACTTTTAGTTAAGAAGGGACAATGTAAGTATGATATCAATTAAACATAATACATATATATGAAAGAAAAATCAATATGGTGCTCATTAATTTGAAATAAATCATATGTTACAATAGGTAGATCTGTTTTGAAAACCTGTTGAAATGTTTTTAAAAGTAAAAACAAATAAATCCATAATAATAATAATAATAATAATAATAATAATAATAATAACCAAAAATACCAACCTTAATGTATTATCTGTTTTATGCAATTATGCTGTAGTGTGTGAAGTTTTAACATATTTTGTAACATGACAGGAGTCATTGGGTGCAGATAAGGTTTCAGTGAGTTCTATTGAAAGCAATGTATCTAAGGAAAGCCATTTTACAAATAAATCAACTAGAAAATTACTTGGTTCGAACCTAAGATTCAAGTCATGTTGGCAATCACATTAAAGGCTGCCCATTACAGCACTACATAAAAAATATAAAAGAAAACAAATAAAGCTTGTATATATTTATTTACTTTCTAAAAAGAATATACTCCTAAAATGTGAATTCTCTGATCTGTTAAGTATCTGAAAACATGCACCTTTAACTGATACTGATTAATAATCTATGACATTAACGTATTTGAATTAATTGTGAAGTATGAAGTATCTATATGACCAAAGCTTTTTTTTAAATATTTCTATTACCTGTGAGATGTCTGCAATATACTGAGCTTTTTATAGCATATTCAGCTATCACATTTTCTGATGGTTTGACTAAGTACATTTTTTTTAGATTTGCAATTGCAATTTAATTTGCTTGTTGGCCTTTACTTTTAATAATCTTTAATAAAATAATTTCATTCTATGTCCACACTTTAATTATATTTTGAGACTGCTAAACCTTGTACGTTTTTTAATTAAAGACAAGTTTTAAATATATGTATGCTTTATTTGAGATCTGCAGTTATTAGATGTACTCTACCTGCAAAAACAAATTAATAAAGAAATTTCCTTTAGTTAGAGAAAAAAAAGAAGCAAACTTTTTAATATAAGCTGAATGCTGTCTATGTGGTGTGAGAAACATGACAAAGACTGTTGGCTTAGTTGAAATGGAAATCATAAGAAAAGTGGTCTAAATTGAACCTTTTTTTTTATTATACTTATGACATAAAGCTGACAGAATTTTTTTTACAAAATGAAAAGTCAGCTTAGAGGATATGTAGAGCAACAATGGACCATATTCTATTGCCCAGTTATTAAATTATACACACTCTGAAAATCGCCACAGATTCCATTAGCTACTCACATTCCGATTACGAGTTGAGACATGAGCCTATTTCTTCTGCCATGATTTTGACAAATAAAAATAGCTGGATAGACAAGAACACCAAGAATACATATAAAAATATATGAGTGAAATTGAGCAAATGTATTAAATATAAGAAATAAAATATATGCCTTCATAACCATTTCCCCCCAGTTCCTATGCCCCTGGTCACTGGTGAGTATATCTGCCTAGTTTAGGACTACTTAAGGCTATAATTTGGCAAACAGACTTGTCTGTCTAACGACATCTGCTACCATAATGTGTTTTGACTAATCTCGTCTTAGGTTATCTCTTACCTTTCCATCCTTTTATCCACAAGAAGTCCAAATAGTTCCTGAACAGATACGGTCTCCAGTTAAATGTTTAAAATAGTATGCCCTGTCCTAGATGTATAGTTCCTTACAAAAATATTCACCCCCTGACTTTTTACCTATTTTGTTACATTACAGCCTTAAATCCAATGTTTTGTTAATCTGAATTTTATGTGATGGATCAGACCACAATAGTCTAAGTTGGTGAAGAAATAGAAAGCAGAAAATTGGCATGTGCGTATGTATTCACCCCCTTTGTTATAAAGCCGATAAAAAACTCTGGTGCAACCAATTACCTTCAGAAGTCATATAATTAGTGAAATGATGTTGACCTATGTGCAATCTAAGTATCACATGATCTGTCATTACATATACACACCTTTTTTTAAAGGCCCCAGAGGCTGCAACACCTAAGCAAGAGGCACCACTAACCAAACACTGCCATGAAGATCAAGGAACTCTCCAAACATGTAAGGGACAATGTTGTTGAGAAGAACAAGTCAGGTTTAGGTTAAAAAAAAATCTAAATATTTGATGATCCCAGGAGCACCATCAAATCTATCATAACCAAATGGAAAGAACATGGCACAACAGCAAACCTGCCAAGAGACGGCCGCCCACCAAAGCTCACAGGCCAGGCAAGGAGAGCATTAATCAGAGAGGCAGCACAGATACCTAAGGTAACCCTGGAGGAGCTGCAGTGTCCCACAGCAGAGACTGGAGTATCTGTACATAGGACAACAATAAGCCATACGCTCCATAGAGTTGGGCTGTATGACAGAGTGGCCAGAAAAAAGCCATGACTTTCAGCAAAAAAATAAAATGGCACGTTTTGAGTTTGCGAAAAGGCATGTGAGAGATTTCCAAAATGTATGGAGGAAGGTGCTCTGGTCTGATGAGACTAAAATTGAACTTTTTGGCCATCAAAGAAAACCCTATCTCTGGCGCAAACCCAACACATCACATCACCCAAAGAACACCATTCAGCAGCCGGGACTGGGAAACTGGTCAGAGTTGAGGGAAAGATGGATGGTGCTAAATACAGGGATATTCTTGAGCAAAACATGTACCAATCTGTACATGATTTGAGGCTAGGATGGAGGTTCACCTTCCAGCAGGACAATGACCCAAAACACACTGCTAAAGTAACACTTGAGAGGTTTAAGGGGAAACATGTAAATGTGTTAGAATGGCCTAGTCAAGGTCCAGACCTCAATCTGTGGTCAGACTTAAAGATTGCTGTTCACAAGCGCAAACCATCCAACTTGAAAGAGCTGGAGCAGTTTTGCAAGGAGGAATGGATAAAAATCCCAGGGGTAAGATTTGGCAAGCTCATAGAGACTTAACCAAAGCGACTTGTGATTGCTGCAAAAGGTGGCTCTACAAAGTATTGACTTTAGGGGGGCAAATAGTTATGCACATTGACTTTTTCTGTTATTTTGTCCTATTTGTTGTTTGCTTCACAATAAAAAAAGAACATATTCAAAGTTGTGGGCATGTTCTGTACATTAAATGATGCAAATCCTCAAACAATCCATGTTAATTCCAGGTTGTGAGGCAACAAAACATAAAAAATGCCAAGGGGGGTGAATAATTTTGCAAGGCACTGTAAGGGTTTATTTGCAAGTAGTTACTGCTTGAGCCTGTTTGACTAATGTAGAAGCTCTGTATTAAACTGATCATTGCCCAGATTTGTAAACATGTATCTTCAAGTTTTCTCAGTGTTTTGTTTTTGATAGGCCCTTCACATCTACAAGCCATGCAGAAGCCCACAGAAGTCCAGAGCGCCCACGAAAATGGTTATCTCTGAAGCATGTCATGTTTTATCTGTGTGGGACAGGAGAACCAATAATCTGCAGATATTAAAAACTTGTCTTGCAAAAATGTAGAACATTGCACCATAGCACAAATATAGCAACAAGATTTTTTTCAGATGGAATTTAGTTTTATTTCTTATGAAATATTTATATTGGTCTCTTGGAAATCATGCATAATGTCACCATAAAATCTAATGGAGTTAAATGCTGCCAATGTGCCACTTACAAACATTGTGCACAAAGCATCTTAGATTACATTGTATTATGTAAAAACAATAGAAGGATTAGGAGTGTATATGTAGATGCACCTAACAGTGTATCACAGGCTGTCATTTTTCCTACTTCCTACAAAACATTCTTTATCATCTCTCCTGTACTGAGAATTGAAAGCATATGATAAACATGACAATCTGTTTTAGGCTTGATAATGCACTGAAGAAATGACACTACTGAATAAAATATGAGCTTTCTGAATTATAGGCGATTAAAAACCTACCATTTTGGCTTCTGGGAATATCCATTAATTAAACCCCCCAGTGATGAGCTCTAACACTGGTTCAACTTGTGTAACATAATTTAACTGAAATTGTGAATTCTTCATCTGAATCTCTGCAGTATAAAAAGGACAATCTAAAATGCAGATGGGTGTTTTCTCAAAATATACTGTAGTACACATTTAAAGGGTTTTATTTTCATATTGCATATTCAAAGACATATCTCGCTTTATATTTCTGCAATCATCTTTCACATTCATACAATGACCAAAAACCATTAGACCACATTCATTAAACTTTGCTGAGACTGTGAAGGTTCCTCAATATTTCGTTTCTTTAAGAAAATGAGCTTTGAGCTGACAAAGAGGCCACACTGGCTGTTTTCTGTGGAAAAGGTGATTAATAAACCATATTAATACATAGTAAATAGCTGCAGATTAGATAAATAGATCTAAAATGACAGCAGAAAAATGTGGACAAGATTAGATCCTTTATTACAATCTGATTAATAAATAAAATCCCCTCCCTGATCGTTACCTTGTTGTGGTGAAGGGGCTTGTGTACCTCAATGAGACTGTGAGCTATACCATGTAGGGTCACCCAAGATGGATGGGCAGGTCATAGCAGAGATGTCAGAAACATTGTGGTTGATTGGAGAAGGAACTGGCAACCCACTCCAGTATCTTTTCCATTAAAACCTTAGGGATGAGTACACCCAGACACAAGATGTGCCTGGCTTAACGTGATCCATAGGGTAACGGAAAGTCGGACATGACTGAATGTCTGAACACAATATATAAAATATCAATACCTCCCTTTTGTTAAAAAAAACTGAACCATTGTCCTTTTGTGACCCTTGTGCCTCACAATTTTACTTGAAAAAAACTTTATTAAAAAGTACTGTATATACAGTGCCTTGCAAAAGTATTCATCCCCTTGACTTTTTACCTATTTTGTTACATTACAGCCTTAAGTTCAATGTTTTGTTAATCTGAAAGTTTTGTGATGGATCAGAACACAATAGTCTAAGTTGGTGCAGTGAAATGAGAAAAATATATACATAAAACTATTTTTTAGAAATAGAAAACAGAAAATTAGCATGTGCGTATGTATTCACCCCCTTTGTTATGAAGCTTATAAAAAAAGCTCTGGTGCAATCAATTACCTTCAGCAGTCACATAATTAGTGAAATGATGTCCACCTGTGTGCAATCTAAGTGTTACATGATCCGTCATTACATATACACACCTTTTTTGAAAGACCCCAGAGGCTGCAACACCTAAGCAAGAGCCACCGCTAACCAAACACTGCCATGAAGACCAAGGAACTCTCCAAACAAGTAAGGGACAATGTTGTTGAGAAGTACAAGTCAGGGTTAGGTTATAAAAAAATATCCAAATATTTTATGATCCCCAGGAGCGTCATCAAATCTATCGTAACCAAATGGAAAGAACATGACACAACAGCAAACCTGCCAAGAGACCAAAACTCATGGACCGGCCAAGGAGGGCATCAATCAGAAAGGCAGCACAGAGACCTAAGGTAACCATGGAGGAGCTGCAGAGTTCCACAGCAGAGATTGGAGTATCTGTACATAGGACGACAATAAGCTATACGCTCCATAGAGTTGGGATTTATGGCAGAGTGGCCAGAAGAAAGCCATTACTTTTAGCAAAAAAAAACAACATTGCACATTTTGAGTTTGTGAAAAGGCATGTTGGAGACTCCCAAAATGTATGGAGGAAGGTGCTCTGGTCTGATGAGACTAAAATTGAACTTTTTGGCCATCAAAGAAAACGCTATGTCTGGCGCAAACCCAACCCATCACATAACTCGAAGAACACTATCCTCACAGTGAAACATTGTGGTGGCAGCATCATGCTGTGAGGATGTTTTTCAGCAGCCAGGACTGGGAAACTGGTCAGAGTTGAGGGAAAGATGGATGGTGCTAAATACAGGGATATTCTTGAGCAAAACCTGTACCACTCTGTGCGTGATTTGAGGCTAGGACGAATGTTCACCTTCCAGCAGGATAATGACCCCAAACACAATGCTAAAGCAACACTTGAGTGATTTAAAGGGAAACATGTAAATGTGTTGGAATGGCCTAGTCAAAGCCCAGACCTCAATCCAATAGAAAATCTGTGGTCAGACTTAAAGATTGCTGTTCACAAGCGCAAACCATCCAACTTGAAGGAACTGAAGCAGTTTTGCAAGGAGGATTGGTAAAAATCCTAGTGGTAAGATATTGCAAGATCATAGAGACTTATCCAAAGCGACTTGGAGCTGTGATTGCCACAAAAGGTGGCTCTACCAAGTATTGACTTTAGGGGGGTGAATAGTTATGCATTGTATGCTTCACAAAAAAAAAAAAAAATCTTCACAGTTGTGGGCATGTTCTTTAAATTAAATGATGCAAATCCTCAAACAATCCATGTTAATTCCAGGTTGTGAGGCAATAAAACACGAAAAATGCCAAGGGGGGTGAATACTTTTGCAAGGCACTGTACCTTAAAATCAAATTTTATCACTTATCTCAATCTGAATCCGAATGACAAGCAGTAATGTAGTATCTGAAATACTGATTACACTAATTATTTTGGACCATGCTGAAGATCTTTTTATAAGATAAAGCTTTACACACAAACAAGGCTAAAACATGATCATTTTTTGCTGTAATTATTGATATATTTGTACAACTGTTATAAAATAAAACTGGAAATTGCAAAACCTGCTTGAAAGTAAAAAGCTTTAAAAGGTATATCTTATAGTAGAGTTAAAAATGTATTTAGTAATGATCAAATTCCTTGTATTGAAATTGCCATACTGCATGTAAGAAATGTTAGGTTTAAAAAAATAAACAAATAAAATAAAATAAAAAAAGCTGGAGAATAATGAAATAATAAATTATTAGCATTTTTCAAGATTAACAATGATGATGTAGTTTTAGCAACTAATCATAGTAATTTCTCAGAATCAAAACATCATTTGTAGTCGGCAACTATATCCATTATGACTCTTTGAGTGATTTTTTTAAAAATCACAACTTTAAATTAAGTCCTTTACCACCTACCTCTTCTCATCTTCTCATGCAAAATAACTAAATGCATACTTAGTAGCAAGTGTGGTTATACAAAAACCATACTAGTTGTCTAGTCCACAAAAAAAGCTAAGAACTTAATAGATAAAAAAAACAACTCTCTCTGAAAACTGTTATCATCTGATGTAAGGTATAACAAAGCATGGCCTTTCAAGTTTTCTTAATTCTCATATCTATTATATTACTAAGTAAAATGAGTACAGGTGCTCGTCTGAGAATGAACAATACCTAGGTAGGTTTGTGCTATAGGTCTGATTACCTACTCAGAGAGCAACCTCTTTTAGCGCACTTGTGCCCTTCTCAGGGAGAAATATCCTGTAGTATATACTGTAAGTCTGGTCTCACTCAAAAGAGGGATCTAGCCCCAAAATACCAGGCAATTCTACTCTAAACAGGAGAAACAGCAAACCTCAGACATGAGAGGAGGTGATAAGAGAGGAGGAAAGAAGAAGGTCGTTAGCAGAACGAAGGGTGCGGTTGGGAAAGTATTTTGAAACAAGAGCAGAGATATAAGGGGGTGCACTGTTGTTGAGAGCTTTATTTGTTAGGGTCATGATTTTAAATTTGAATCTGGAAGCTATGGGAAGCCAGTGGTATGATATAGTTTGGTATTGAAGATGAGTCTAGTGGAGGTGTTCATTATGGATTGGAGGGGAGACAGACGTGAGATGGGTAGACCAGCAAGGCAGGAATTGCAGTAGTCAAGTTGAGATATGATGACAGAGTGTATTAGAATTTTAGCTGTGTCTTCTGTAAGATAGTGACAAATTTTGGAGATGTTTCTTTAGGTGAAACTTAAAAGATTTTGTTATTGATTGAATGTGAGGAATAAAAGAGTGGGCGGGATCCAGTAGAACCCCAAGACAATGGGCCTGGGAGGTGGAAGTGATGATGGTGTTGTCAACAGTGAGAGATATTTGAGGAGTGGAAGCTGTAGTAGAGGGTGGAAAGATTAGGAGTTCAGTCTTAGACATGTTGAATTTGAGTTGACGGGCAGACATCCAGGAGGATATGCTAGAGAGACAGTTGGAAACTTGAGCTAAAAGAGAGGGGAATAGATTGGGTTCAGAGAGGTAGATTTGAGTGTCATGTGCATAGAGATGATACTGAAATCTAATGAATTTTATAAGGGTGCCAATGGTAGAATGTGTAGATGGAGAAGAGAAGGGGGCCTAGGACAGAACCTTGGAGAACGCCAACAGATAGAGGGAGAGGTGAAGAAAAGGTGCCAGAGAATGATACACTAAATGTACGATCTTCTACATAGGATGTGAACCATGAAAGTGCTGTGTCGTAGATGCCAAAAGAGTGGAGAGTTTGAAATAGAAGAGGAAGGTCAACTGTATTGAAGGCAGAGAGATCCAAGAGAATTAGAACAGAGAAGTGACCCTTTGATTTGGTGGTTAGCAGGTCATTGGTGACTTTTGTGAGTGCTGTTTCTGTAGAGTGTTGGGCCTGGAAGCCAGACTGGAAGGGGTCCAGAAGGGAACTGGAGGAAATAAATTAAGTGAGGTGATTGTAAACAAGCCGCTTAAGCAGTTTAAAAGCCAGGGGAAGTAGTGAGATAGGGCGATAGTTGGAGGCAGAAGCTGGGTCAGACGAGGGCTTCTTAAGAATGGGTGTAATTGTGGCGTGTTTTAAAGAGGTGATAAGATTTGCCAATGTTTAGGGAGAGGTTGAATAGATGTGTGAGAGCTGGGATAAGTGTGGTGGATAGGGGAGGGATTAGCTGTGATGGAATAGGATTACGTGGACATGTTGTAAGGTGAAAGGTTGATGGTAAAGTAGATACTTCATCCTCGGTTACAGGATTGAAGCAGTCCATAGTGGAGGAGGGATTGGAGGAGAGTAAGGGCTGGGTGTTGTCAGTTTGTGGAGAGGATGGTGGGATAGGGCCAAGCTGGGAGGAGAGCTAATTTCGGATTTGGATGGTTTCAATTTTATTTTTGAGTGCCCTACTCTTTCAAGCTTACTATCTAGAGGGAATTGGGACATAGGAGGGACAAAAGGCTAGGTTAAAACAATGAGAGATAGTTGTATAAAGGGTCATATGTGGATAGGATATTAGTTGTAAAAGGGTGGTACCTTGACAAGAGTACAATGGATAATGAATGGTGAATACTGCAATCAAAGCAAAACACTGGATGGTTATTTGCATGAATTCGTAGTTTGTCTTATGGATATGGTTAGCATACTATCAAAACTGTATAAAATTGTACTATTAGCAGGGATGTTCAAACCAGTTCACTGAGAAGGATACTATGAGCACTGTGTCCACACACAGAGTTAAGCTCACTATTGACCTCTATTGTGCGCTGTGCTTGCATAAACAAAACCACTATATTACTGCATCTTCCTGTTATTTACTTCAGTTTGGCATCAGTGTGTTATATGATGAACAATTAAGCTGTTGGAATGAGGTGGGTGATAAAGCTATGGTGGTTCAAAGTGGGACTGATGTATTGAGGTATTATTATATTTTGTATTATAACACCTGAAGGTACTGTAGAAGTTAAGAGATTAAATAATTAATAGTCTTTTTTTCTTTAAACATGGAACAGATTTCATTTTGCTGTTACTTGTCAAAAGAAAACTAAAAGGTTTTGCAGTAGGGTCCTCATTCTGTGTTCAGTGTTCAAAGCTGAATAAAGAGTACAAATGGCCATTATAGTACAATCAGGTAAATGCATTGGTATAAATATGTAGATGGTATATATACCAGAGAAAATATTTAAGTTTAGTACCATGTTAGCCTTAGAAGAACAGAAGACATTTCAGTGGATATGTTACCTGTTACCTTTTGGTATATAACTGACTAGGATTAGTTTGCAAACTGTCAATTTCATAGTCCCTTCTTTGAAGCAAGTTCTCACTTGCTAGATACTAAAGAAAAACTATTAGATATGTTTATCGGAGTCAGCAGTTTATAGTCACGTAGGAAATTATGAATGCAAAGAAGAACATGCAAATGAACGCACACAATATATTCATTCTTTAATTCAAAGACCTTTTTTGTGTCACTTTAAAGCTAAGCCTACCATTATAACATAAATTGATTGAATATGCACGAGTTAGTGTAGGTGGGCTAGCTAATTTATCCTGTTTAAATCTATGCTATAACAGGCAAGCATAAGCTTTAAACTGACCATTTTGAAATGTTTTTGGATTGAAGTGTAGGATTTGTTCTCTCATTGACTAAATCCAATCAGCTTTTAGTATTTGATATCTTCTTCTCTTACTCACGCACACTCAGAAGCAGACAGTCACACATCACACTGCAAACCTCTGTATCAGCTTCCTCGTGCCTAAATGGAAAATATTAGTCTCATGGAAGCCTCTATATACTAGCAGAGTCTGAAAACATTATGTTTTTGTTGTTGTTCACATGGGTGCTAATGTTATTATTTTGTTACCTAATTCACAAATATGATGTTTTTCTTTAGGTTTAAAAAAGACCTAATATATTTCTTAGTCGTCTGAACGCTTAAAGCATTATCACAAAAATCAATGCACAAATTGATTTCCAAAACAGAAAAAAAAACGCACTAAAAATAATGCAAAGCTGAAAAGTTAACCTATTATAGGCATAGTATTATAAGGAGGTGAACAATTCACCCAATCATATTTTACCTCAAAAATGGCATAGAGCTTTTATATGCAATTCATATCTTAACTAAATGTAATTTAATTATTTTCAGTCGGTCAGCACACTATACTTTTGTTACTTCTTTTCCAGCTGTTATTTAACTTTACAAATACATTGTGGTTTATTTCAAACAAAAGTGGATATATAAACTAAATTGCACTGGTCAGTACTTTGTAAACAAAACTAATTACCAAATTATCTTAGATAGTACAAATACTCTTCCAATATTAGCTGACAGAAATTATTCATACAAACAACATTTTGTAACTTACTATAAGCATCATCTATACCCCAAAGTATAAATACAAGTTAATTATCCTAATTTCCCTGTATCTTATTTTATAATGAACATGAAAAAAGACTGTAGCAAGAAAAAATTACAGACAGCATGGATTTTTTTTTGTTTATGCTAATAAAATACAAAATTAATAAACTTCCATCTTTCTGTTTAGTCATTAATTGAACTAAAGTGTAAACGTATTGTGCACTAATTTTAATAAGGGCTGAAAAATCTAAAAATTGAACACACCAATGAATAAACTCAGAAGTTAAACAGTATTATTAACAGGATATATTTATTACAGACACAATATACTTGCAAAAGTTAAATGATTAGCGATATCTTAACAAACTTTATTTTATATGATTTATCTATCTATCTATCTATCTATGAAAAAGTAAAAGTATTACAGTATACAGTGCTTCCTTTTTATTGGACAATGTTGGACCAGTTTTGAAAAGAAATGTACCTTTGTGCCTGAAATCAAAAGCAAAACTTGTGTCAGGAGAGGTACCTGTTCTCTTGGGTCTCAGAACGGCCTAGAGGGAGATGCAAGGATGGCCTGTTGAACCATATCTTCTCATAACACAAATTCCAAGTAGACCAAGGGGTAGATTTGGGAGATGTGCATCTCCATTGGTGCAGGATGGGTCACTTTGTGGTAATTCTGTGTCCCTGTGACATGTAGGGTCCTAGTGGGTGTGTTGTTTGTTTGGTGCAGGCCTCACTTCCTGGTGCTATGCTCCATGTGTCATAACTCCTTGTCAGCAACAGGGTCGATATGTCCTTATTGATCCCACTGCACAAGGCCTGCTGTAGAACATTGTGCCTTGGTTATAGAAAGCTTCTACATCTTAGCCTATTCCCTAAAGCCTTCTGTTGCTCTGTCTGTTAGTCATCAGATGATGGTGATAAGAAGTAACCTTGAAACGGCTATACATGAGTGGGATTCCTAGCTTGTGTAGAATCCAACCCTAGCTTTGCTCAAAGCTGTTTGATACAGCGGGCATATGCTTAAGGGAAGCCATGTTTGATATGATTATGGATTGAAAGATAGAGAAGCATTTGTGGGCGCATTTGAATGTCCCTGCCAAGGTTCCCAGAATGCAGTGTAATAACTGTATTTCTCAGAATTCTGGGCATGAAGCAAGTTTTTTTAACTTGTTTTTGACATTCAAATGTGAAAACAAATGTATTATTTATTTACTTAAATATATATTACATGTCTTGAATCATTTAAATTCATGTCAAGCTTTCTTATTTCTTTTCTTTTCTTAGAACAATAAATAAAAATATTAAATGCAATATCAAGCTTTAGAACACAGTTTTTTATGAATTACACTGATACCAAATATGCCAAAATTAAGAAGAATGAAGTATATATTTATTCTTGTAGGCGTGACCTTAGGTCACAGCTGAGAAACATGGCAACCCACACAAGAGAGAGCAGAAACTAAGGGTGGCATGTCTAGCATGGTGAGTATATGTCACTCTGTAGGCTTCTTAGAAGAAAGTGAACTGTAAAGTTGATATAACAATTAAGTTTGGGAGGATACAATGAAGTTGTTCAGTTAGAACATATATACAGTATAAAACAAAACACAAATTAACAAAATAGCACATTTAATGGTCTTCTTACATGTTTGCCTTCACCTAATTTTAAAGGTATTGAAGGTGTACTTCTATTAAAATAATTATTGATGGGGTTACTCACTTGAGCTCTAAGTAAGCTCTGTATATTTCATGACAAAAAATGCAATTAATGGTCAATAAAATTGAGGAGAGCAAAAATGTTAAGGGATTGTAGGCAATTGTAGATACAGTACAAATGAGCAGACTTGTTGAATAGAAACAATGATAAATGTTTTATACACTTGTGTTAACTTTAGGTTGACATATGTATTATTGTTATTATGCAAATATTTTTAGTTCATCCACTGCTTATAAAACAAATTAATGTTATCCAGATATTTACTCCTATGCTAACCAGTTATTGTACCAGAAATTCCCTAAAAATGCATTAAGAAAATGAGCTTGCTGTGGCACAGTATATCTGTCACCCATGGCCATTGTACCTTGGTTCAATAAGAGGTTCTTATTAGAATGACCTCTGAGATGTGATTTGATTTACTACTACTGTAGGTCTCAACCTACTAAAACACCTACTTTCCCCTTGTAGGTCTCAACCTAGCCATATAAATATAATAAATATCCCATCAATGAACCCTCTGTCTGCTATGGAAGCAGGCAGGGTGTTAAGAATAAATGAGTGTGTCTAAAAAAAGTAATGGCCCTTTTTCAATATGGTCAATCAATTGAAAAATGTTGGGCTAGATGGAGGAATCTTTAACTTCCAAGGACATTATGTTTTTAGATACATAGTTAGTTACATAGTAATTGAGGATGAAAAAATACTTTTAGTCAAGTTCAGCCTTTATAGATCCGCTCTGATCTTTGTAAAATTTGGAATAATTGTTAATTGATCTAGAGAAGGGCAAGTAGAAAAAAAAAAATAATTAAAACATTGGAAATTCCTGACCTAAAATACTGGCAATTGGATTCCTCCCTGGATCAATACATCTCTAGTTATCCAGGATAACCCTGAATATCTATTAAAGCCACAGTCACAGCCTTCTTTGGTAGAGACGGTGGAATCTTTTTCCTTCTAACCTCAAGGGATGTCCTCTTGTCAGTTGAAAAACTTTTGGCAAATATTATGCCTGGATGTATTAATATAAGATAATCATATCCTCTCCTAGACACCTTTTTTGTACAGAAAATAAGTTTTACTTGGTTAACCTTTTTTCATAGCCTAGCCCCTCCATTCCCCTTATAAGTTGTATTGCCCTTCGCTATACTTTTTCCAGTTCTAAAATGTCCTTTTTATGAAATGGTGCCCAAAATTGTAATCTATATTCCAAATGAGGGTGTTCTAGGTATTTCTATTGTGGCAGAATTATATTTGCCTCTGTACCCTTCTTAATGCATGCTAATGTTCTACTTGCCTTTGCAGATGCTACTTGGCATTGAGCACTGTTACTTAGGTGGTTGTCCAAAAGCACTCCAAAATCCCTTTCAATATCTGATACCCTTAGATTTGCTCCATTAAGATTATAAACTGCATGGGTATTTTTCCTTTTCAAATACACAACTTTACATTTACTTTACATTTGTTTATTCATAATAAAAATCATCTGCCATTTAGGAGCCCATTTCTCTAATTTATGCAAATCACTTTCAAGGGAAAGCAGATAATTTCCTGATTTTATTACCTTGACCAACTTGGTCAAAAATGGAGACTATACTTTTGATTCCTACTTACCACATTATTCGAATCAGAGCATGTTCCATTTACAACAAACCTTTGCTTCCTGTCTTTTAGCCAGCTCTCGATCCATGAGCAGATATTTACTGCAATTCCTGCATCCCTTAGTTTGCACGATAGTCTTCCATGTGACACTGTTTTAAGACCATTTGCAAAATCCAAAAAGGCTACATCCACTGAGTTGCCCTGATCCAAGTTCCTATTAACCTCCTTATAGAAACTAATTAGATTTGTCTGACATGACCTATCTTTCATAAATTTATGTTGACTCCTACTTATGATCTTGTTTAACTAGACATATTCTTGCATGCTGTCAGTCCCTTATTAACCCTTCTAAAAGTTTCCCAACTATTGATGTGAGGCTTACATGTCTATAATTCCCTGGATTTGCTCTTGCTACCTTCTTAAATATAGGTATCACATCTGCTTTTCTCCAGTCATCTGGTAGTGACCATGTGGTGAGTGAGTCGTGAAAAATTAGATATAATGGTTTGGCAATTACAGAACTCAGTTTCCTCAGTACCCTTGGATGTATTCCATCAGGACCTGGTGCTTTATTAACATTTGTTTTTTACAACCTGTTTTAGATATCTTCCTGCGTTAACCAATTATTTAGTGATGGTACCTCCCTATTTGGCTCATATGCCTTTTCCTGGTCACTAATTATCAGATGGCCTGTGTCACATAGTAATGTTCCTATAGCTTCTTTCCTGGTCTTCTTCCCATTAATATATTTAAAAAATATATTTTACGGTTAGTGTCACAATCTGTTTCTTCAATGGGGCTAGATATGAACCTAGTTCAAACCTATCCCAGCAGAATTATGTCGTTTTTGTTCTCTGAGGCACAGAAGATGGCTTCTGAAAGGGGGCAATGCTCAAAAATACAGGCATCGAATACTGGATACAGGTTACTAGTAGCCTCCTGCAAGACCACTCCCCAAGTCAGGATACAAAACACAGAAATAGTCTCACACTGTGGATATGTGAAAACTATAACTCAACCTTTATTGAATTATCAAAACAACATATTTATACTCTCCCATACTACACCCTTGTGTACATTTGTATATGTGTGACGTCAGCCCATCTGGCTTGCAACCCTGGACTATCAAAGCTCTTGAGATCAAATTCAACAGATATCTCTAGCTGGCTAGTGAAAAAACTTGATGTTAAACTCAAGTGTTTGCTTAGGACTACTTGAAGCACATACATCTACGTCTTGACCCAATGTCTGGATGTGTGAGTGTGCAATGATCTGCAGCTAACTTCTATGAAGAGCATTTTCACCAATTCCTCATATGTTTTATATCACATTTCCCTCTTATAATATATTATAACTAGGATAAATAATAGCCATGTACAGGCAATATATAACTACTCACAATAATGCATAATCCCAATGCAACAATGTCATGCTCCCTTGGCAATATTCATAATTACTGTCAATATGAGTCCTTAAACAATTAAATCATGACAGTTAGTCTTACGCTCCTTTGCAACTGACTTCTCATTTCCTATTTTAGCCAGTTTAATAGCTCTTTTGCAAGCCTTGTTAAATTACTAATATACATTAAGACCCCCTTGGTATCTAAAATATTCCCCCATGTTATGGAAGTCCTTAAAGGACCACTGTGGTACCTAAATGTTAATCCTCCACCTGACAGACCCCGGTGGCATGATAACTTTAACTTTAAGCCATGTGGGTGCTAGAAGGACACTTTTGGCATGACCCACCTAATTAGCCAAGGAGATCCTTGCAGAACCCCCATGTCACCTATCCAAACATAATAAGGCATGGAGGTCCTGCAAGGCCCTAATATTAATCTCCAACGGCATGGAGTTCCTTAAAGGACCTCTGTGTCACTAATAGTTAACCCCTGCTATGGAGGTCCTTTAAGGACCTCCTCCGCATCTAACAATTGACCCCATAGCAATCTGAACAATCTGATTGGTCCAATTATGTTTTAAATTAAAAATGAGCAGGATGACATGATGAACATTTATTTCAGCCAAGGAGCTTCTCTTAGGAAGAGCTTCATTAATATAAGTTTATTTTAGAGCATTTTTTATTAGGGGGTCCTTTCCTGGGCCAGAAAATAAGGACAAGGGTTTCAATCAATACTGAAGAGCTTGTGTGTGCAACGTGACACCCGCAACGGCTGCAAGCTTGACATTTTGCAGATTTACGGAGCTATTAAATTAGAACTTGCTGTGAGCTTGAGAGGCAAACTTGTAAACCATTTTTTGCTTGTTGGATGTGCGGACGTGAATGGGATAAATTAGTCAAAGTCGTGGTTACGGGTTTAGAGGGAGCCAATGGAAACAGAAATAGTCAGAATTACGTCACTGAAAAATGAAGGTGGGATTTCCAAGTCTTACAGGGTTCAATTACGAGTTACGATTGGACCCACATTCCAGATGTAATACAATATTCATAAAGCCGTAAATATGATATTCTATTACATGTGAGTTCAATTATATGTATTAACACATTGATTGCCGGGATCGATATAACAAGGACAATAAACATGAAATATAGTATTTTTTTGCGCCAATATGAGAGCTTGAGAATGTTTTGCTATTAATTCTAAGACCTAACATCACTTTTCCTGTTAATAGCAGTACAGTAGTGTGTATATATGTGCATTTTAAGTGCTATGGATTGTACTTTACCCCTCTTGCGGGTCCTCTCTAGCACTCGTTGGCTACTTGCCTCCATTTGCGAGTTACAGGGTTGAAAGCCAGTGATTTTGATGCAATTTAATAGCGCAATTGGAACGTAGCGGTTACGGGCTTGACAGATCAAAGGATTTGCAGGCCCGCAAGTAGAATTCTCAAGTCCTGTAGTGTTTTATCGCTCTTACCCCGCAAGTCATCGATGGGCTGCTTTAAGAGGCCAATTTAATAGCCATAAATCTTTTGAACTATGTTACGAGCTACAGTTTTACACATTAGAGTAATTTAATGTGGCTGCATGTCTATACTTTCTATTGCTGCCGTAAGACCATTCAGATCTGCCCTTTTAAAATTAATTTTTTTCGGTTGGCCCCTTACTACTTTTTTTTATTTAATCTCAAATAAGAAACTGTTGTAATCATTGTTTCCCAAAGGTACCCCTATTTCAACATTTGATATTATATCTATATTATTCATGATGACTTAATCCATTTCTAGTAGGTTCTTGTATATCCTTGACCAGATAATAATGCCTGAGTGTACTCAAGAACCTACTCCCCTTAGCTGAACTGATGATCTCATCCTCACGTTAGTTAGAATCTCCCATTTTTAAAACTTGCCCATGCATAGCTGCATTTCCAATCTCTAACAATAATTGCACTTCCTCACTTTCAATTATATTTGGGGGTTTATAGTATTTTCCTACAAATATACTTTTAGAATTTGCTGCTCCACTATTTAACTATATCCACAAGGATTCAACATTCTTTCTAGTTCCACTATATAAATAGGTTATCTGACTATTAACTTAAATTCAGGCTTAACATACAGACAGACCCCTCCTCCTCTTCTGCCATTGCCTCTATCTTTCCTAAATAGGTTTTGACCATCCAAATTAACAGTCCAGTCATGAAAATCATCCCAACATGTTTCAGTAATAGCCTAATAATTACTGCTAATAATTCTAACTCGCCCATTTTCCCTGGCAGTCTTCTTGCAGTAGCACCACTACACTTTATGTTGTTATGACTCTGTAGTTTTGAAGTGCTTGCCACTTTATTTGAGATACTTCGAAAAATCTCTCTATTGATAGCTTGTCCTCCCCTATGAGTGGTTTATAAATTCCTTACCCCTTTTTAACCTGTATACTCCATTACTTCCATATAGTCCCTCCCACCCAGCTACTAGTTTAAAAATGCTCCCAGCCTTTCTACTATCTTTTCCCCTAGCACACACACTCCATCTTCATTAAGATGCAGTCCATCACTGCTATAGAGACTGAACCTAAGTGAAAAGTTAGCCCAGTGCTCTAAAAACACAAAAAACTTGATGTGCGCCACTTTTGTAGCCACACATTAACCTGTCTAAGCTCCTTCTGTCTAACTGGGGCTAGCATATTGCACTTGGAGGTTCTTACCTTAAGCTTATTCCCTAATTCTATAAAAACATTCTTTAGGACACTCCATCTTCTTTTTATTTTGTCATTGGTACCAATATATGCCAAGACTTTTGGTTCATTTTCAGCCCCTCCAAATAATGCAGAACCTGAGCACCCTGAACAATATCCCAAACCTGAGCACCCTAGAGACAGCAAACTGTTAAATTGCTGGGATCTGGGTGACAAATCACCTTGTCTACTTTCCTAATTATAGAGTTCCCTACCACTAAAACTTTTCTTTTGCTTTGTCTATTCTATCCTTCCTCTCCTCCAGTAGAACTGTTCTCTTCCTGAATCAACATTTCCAACAATTTCTCTCATTCTGGCAAATCGGTTTATTCCTGCCAACTCAAAACAGGCCTGCCTCCTCCTCCTGTTCCCTTTACTTCTTAACAGTAACCCACCTACCACCCTGGACATCATCAATAGCCGAAACTTGGTGTCCAAAAAAATCAGCACACGACGAAAGCGATGCATCAACAGCGCGCTGACACATAGAGCTCTGACTAATGCGCGCCCAACAATATTAAGTGCCGACAATTGCACGCAGGACTGCTGCGCTGGGCTACAGGTGAGGTAGTGTTCGGGTTACAGGTTTTAGGGTTATACTTAGGGGGTTTTAGGGTTAGAGGTTTTAGGGTTAGGGATGTTAGGGTTAGGGGTAGAGGTTTTAGGGTTAGAGGGTCTTAGGGTTAAGGTTAGACATTTTAGGGTCTTAAGTTTGGATTAGGGGGTCTTAGGGTTAGGGTTAAAGGTTTTAGGGTTAGGGGTAGAGGTTTTAGGGTCTTAGGATTGTTTAGGGGATCTTAGGGTTAGGTTTAGAGGTTTAGGGTTAGGGGATCTTAGGGTTAGGGTTAGAGGTTTTAGGGGCCTTATGGTTGGTTTAGGGGGTCTAAGGGTTAGGTTTAGAGCTTTTACGGTAAGGGGATCGTAGGGTTAGGGTTAGAGGTTTTAGGGTTAGGCTAAGGGGATCTTGGGTTAGAGGTTTTAGGGTAAGGGGGTCTTTGGGTTAGGGGTCTTTGGGTAGACTTAGGGGTGTTAGGTCTTGGTAAAAATGGGAGCATCTTCGTAGAAATAGGAGCAGTATAAAGTGCTGGGGTGGGTAGAGGGCAATGATGGGGTCTGGGGTAGAAAATAAGGACTCGGGTAGAATAAGGACAGTAGAGAAGTCTGGGGTAGGACGCAAGGGCAATAGAGGGGCTGGGTTAGGAAAGATGGCCTGGTGTATAAGGAGGACTATAAAGATCTCTGGTGTAGAAAGAGGACAGTAAAGGTCTGAGGTAGGAAAGAAGGAAAGGGGTAGAACAAGGTGTAGGAAGGTGATGGCAATAGAGGGGCTGGTGTAGAAAGTGGTACTGATGTAGGATGTAGGCAACAAGGAGGCCTGGTTAAGAAGAGAGACAATAAAGGTTCTGAGTTGGGGAAATAGAGACGGATGGACAATAGAGAGAGTTAGGATAGGAAGGAAGCAGAATAGAAGACAGGGGCATGAGGTGGGATGAGAGGCAATAATATGCTGCATTCATCTTGCCATACATTTTTCCAAGATTCCCCGTGCCTTTAGAACTCATACCTCCCCAAAACATATTTTCACTATAGGCCTTGTTGACCTCTCTCCAAACATAGCGCTTATGGTTGTGACCATAAAGCTCTATTTTGGTCTTGTCACTCCAAATTACAGTGTGCCAGAAGCTGTGAGGTGTTTCACGGGTTTGTCAGGCATATTGTAATTGGGCTTTTTTTGTGGCATTGGCTCAGTAAAGGCTTCTTTCTTGCATCTTAACCATCAGCTCATTTTCGTTCAAGTATCATCTTATTGTGCTCCTTGAAGCAACCACGTCTTTTTCCAGAGCAGCCTGTATTTCTCCTGAGGTTACCTGTTGTTTTTTCTTTGTATTCTAAACAATTCTTCTCGCAGTTGTAGCTGAAATCTTTCTTGGTCTACCTGACCTTGGCTTGGTATCAATCATCCCCAAATTTTCCACTTAACAAGTGATTGAACAGTACTGACTGACATTTTTAAGGCTTTGGATATCTTTTTGAATTTCTGCTCCCCATTGCTCAGTATCTAGCCTGCACAGTGCATCCACTTGAGAGCTAACAAACTCATTAACTATTTATACACAGACACTAATTGCAATTTAAAAAAAGCCACAGGTTTGGCTAATTAAGATTTAATTGCCATTTTAACCTGAGTGTGTCACCTTGTGTGTCTGTAACAAGGCCAGTCATTCAAGGGTATGTAAACTTTTGATCAGGGCCATTTGGGCTATTTCTGTTATAATTATGAATTAAAAAGGAGCCAAACAACTATGTGATAATAAATGGCTTCATATGATCACTATCCTTTAATAAAATAAATATTTTTAGCATGCTCAGCCATATTTTCAAAGTAAATGCAAACATTTCACAATTCTTGCCAGGGTATTAAATATTTTAGGCAAAGATATATATATATATATATATATATATATATATATATATTTGACTAGCGAATTGGCTGTCAAAAAATGAAGGTCATGAAATTGTAAGGCAGGTAATGCTGTTTGCCAGCAAGTCTTTTGGTCCTCTTAGTACCTTCAGCACTCATTGCGAGCCTCTCTCCTTGAGTACTTTTGGTCCTCTGAGCACCTTTGGTGCTCATTGCAAGCCCCGCGTTGAGTGCCTTTGGAGCTCATTGCAAGCCTCTCCCCTCATGTAATTTTACTCCTCTGAAAACCCTCGGCTATCATTGTGAGCCCTGCACTGAGCGCCTTCGGCATTTGTTGTGAGGTTGGAGAAGAGGTGGCCCTGGGGAATAGTGGTGGAGAGGAGGAGAGGAGTTGTGTATAGCAAAATGGAGGAGGAGGGGGAGGAGAAGCAGGAGGAGGAGAGTGTATAGGATCAGAGTGGCACTAGCACCAGGAACACCAAGAAAGGGGACAGAGGGGGAGGGGTCAGATCCTAGGGAGGGCAAGAGGCTAAGGGCAAGCACAGGGCCCACAATTACAAGCACCAGGAGAATGTGGTCCTCCTTGGTGCTGTCTGTGGCTGCCCCGTGATCCTTACAGGGGGGAGGGAAGATAGGCCATGGCCTAGGGCTCAGGCGTGGAAGGAGGTAGTGTCTTAGGTTACAGCAGTAGGCACAGCACTAAGGGAAAATTAAAAAAATTACACACCTGAAAAGGAAAGGCATACAATATATATATACATTACATTACAATACAATTGTATTAAAAATACCGGAAATAAATGGACAACATTCAAATCCTAACTAAATAAACTCATACTAAATATACTCATCGGAATGTACCATGAGGAAATAAAATGAATAGGAGTAAATCACATCCCATGTGGCTTAACAATGACTTAAAGATCATGATGAGGAAAAAGGAACATGCTTTTAAATTATACAAGAAGGAGGGAACAGTGGCAGCTTTATGTGACTATAAGGAAATCAACAAAGCTTGCAAAAGGGCTGTTAGACTGGCTGAAATCGAAAATGAGAAGTTAGTTGCAAAGGAAAGTAAGACTAGCCCTAAAATAAGAAGGCGAGGCAGGAAGCTATAGGAACATTACAATGTGACACAGGCCATCTGATAATTAGTGACCAGGAAAAGACAGATGAGCTAAATAGGTTATTTTCATGGGTATACACAAGGGAGGTACCAGTGGATGGGACACCACAACATAATGGGGCTACACTACCATCACTAAATAATTGGTTAACGCAGGAAGAAATCCAAAAGAGATTGGAGAAAGTAAATGTTAATAAAGCCCCAGGTCCTGATGGAATACATCCAAGGGTACTAAGGGAGCCGAGTTCTGTAATTGCCAAACCATTATATCATCTTTCAAGACTCACTCAGGAGGTCCGCACTCGCATTTTCAGGAAGAAAATTGCATATGGCGCCTTCTGATTGGCTGAAAACGCTGTCAATCAAATTTCCGCCAATCAGAAGGTGCTAAGGTGTGAGCCAATCAGAATGCGATAACCCCCATATCCCATTCTCATTGGCTAATGCACCTGTCAATCTTTATGAAACCAATCACAATGCTTTATTGCCTTCAGCCAATCACAATGGGATACACCGCCACAATGTGATTGCCTGGAGGCATCTGCGCATTCTGATTGGCTGCAGTCTAATTGACAATGACAACAGCCAATCAGTAGCCGCTATTCCATTCAGCCAATCACAATGGGATATACCCTCATGCGTTGATTGGCTGAATACATCTGTGTCTTTTGATTCACAAGGCGCAGATGCCTTTAGCCAATCCATCTCTGGGAGTCAATCACATTACAGCCAATCAGAAGACGCAGAATATATGTATATGTATGGGGTGTATCCCATTGTGATTGGCTGAAGGCAATAGAGCCCCCTGATTGGTTTAAAAATAGATTGACAGGTGCATTAGCCAATCACAATGGTATATGGGGGTGTATCCCATTCTTTTTGGCTCACACCATGGCACCTTCTGTTTGGCTGAAATTTGATTGACAGCGTTTTAGCCAATGAGAAGGCGCCATTGCAGATTTTATTACGTAAAAGCCTCTAGGACATCGGGGACATCGTGCGGAGGTAAGTTAAATGTATATTATGTTTCTTTTATTTCATTTTCTGTGTGTATGTATTTAGTATGAATGTTATGTTTTTTTTTAACAGGGGCTGCGTCAGAGAAGAAATGAAGAACGACAGGGACATGCTGGAAAGGTGAGTAGAATATGTAGAATATTTAAAATGTTTCTTTATTGTATCTAAATATGCTGTACTCATTTTTTTCCCCTCTTTTTTCCTAGGTTGCTGATCTGAAGGGACATCAGCAAAGGGAAGTTGTCCTAATTATTATATTTAGCTTACATTTAGGGTTTAGGTATGTACATAGAATTTATTGCATTTTAGATAAAGGGGTGTATGTATGTTAGATAGGATTTATTGTATTTTAAATACAGGGGGTGTACATATGTTAGATAGGATTTATTGTATTTTATATATAGGGGGGGTATTGTATTTTATTTTTTCCATTTTCTATTGTAATGTAATGTGTATATATTGTATGTATTTCCTTTTAAAGTGTGTTTTTTTTTTTCTGTAGTGTGTGTGTGGGGGGTGTACTGTAAGTTTTTTTTTATTTTCTGTAATGTTTTTTTTATTTTGGTGACATTGTTTTTTTAATTTTGTGTAATGTACATTTTTCTGTTTTTGTTACCTAGGTTTTTTTATTTTCTGTAATGTACCTTTTTTAATTTCTGTAACTTAGGTTTTATTACTTTTTGTGAGTTAAGTTTTATTATTTTCTATAATTAGTGGGGTGGGGTTTTTTATTAGCGGGTAGGTAGGTAGAGTAGGTAGGTAATGTAGATGTTAATAGATTAGTGTAGAGGGGAGTTACTTTACATTTAATGGTTTATTGGGGGTATAGCGCAGTGTAGTGTTTCTACTTAGTGTCATGAGGGTCCTGGAGGACCTTCATAGCACTTATGTGGTTCATCTTAGGCTTCTAACTGTCCCATGAGGGTCTTTAGATACCCTTATGGGACTAATGAAGTTAAATAGAGGCTTATGAGGGTCTGCATAGATACCTGTAAGAGACAGGGTTAACATAGTGTATTGTAAACACTTTGTGTCATGAGGGTCCTGGATGATCCTCATTCCACTTATAGTGTTATTACATGGGTTTATTAGTGTGCTATAGGGGTCTATTTAGTTGAGCCACTCAGTACACTCACATTTTTGCACAAACAGCATGCCCAGCTTTAAAATTGTATTGCTGTCTTTTTGTGACGGGCAAGCCCCAAGTTATGTATATATATATTCCAGGGTACACATTAGAGCCTCTGTGGGTGAGAAAGGGTTAATATGGCATCAGATTCATGTTTTTGTGTTGCTATTTAATCAGGTAGTGTGTCTTTCATTGCTTTCTGCATGTTGCAGCATGGCTTTTCATATTGGCATATGCATAACCATTCCAAAATATGATGAAATAGCATTTCATATGCCTATTTTTTATTTGGGGTTTGTTGTGTAAGTAACTCTAATGCATTTCCATGCTTTCCCCATATTTTAAAGTCCACTGGTGTGTTTATATTGTCTTTCACAGTGTTGAGAACTTGTCTGTAAACCCTTTGCAGGTCCTATTTGGAGGCCGTAGTATTTTTGCCTCCATTTGCTGGTTACGGTTTGAACGCCAGTGCGTCTTTGGTGATTAGTAGCAATTTAATAGCGATTTTCGAACACAACAGTTACAGGCTTGACAGATCAAAGGTTTTACGGCAACAAAGTTCAGATTTCAAAAGCCCATAGGGTTTTTCTGCCTGTAACCCTCAGATTATTTGCGGGTAGCTTTAAGAGTTCAATTTAATAGCCGCTAGGGCCTATGGCTTAACACTTTTGGGGAATTTATTAGGGCTGTTACTCTAGTCAATTTTATTGCTTAAACCAGTTAACATTTTTTTAATTATTTCTCTTGCAAATTTATCTAAAAGTATAGTGACAGGTTTTTATTTATTCCCATCCTTATTGTCTATAACTCAAGGCATATGAAAAACATTATCCTTCCTAACCACATTTGACAAGAAAGTCTTAACGGCTGCTGGCTAAAACCCTTCCTATGGCTATAAAGTATATTTAAGATGCACATTTAAAACAATAGAAATTCTTCATGACTGTCCATTAAGAAAGCGTGTACATGAAAAAATAGGACTAACTTCAGGCTAACCTCTAGATATACTATATATAGATATATTATATTTTTTACTTTTGAATGGAAATCTCGCATTGTGTTATGTGAATTATCATTTGTGATAAAAAATTCTGTTTGTTTTGCCAGCAGTTCTAATCAGATAGACAGTACAACAGAAAGGGACATGGAATTTCCCCATTTTTAATATTAAAATAATCTACTAAGTATTTATTTGCATATCTAAACATCATTTTATTAACAAGTGCTTAAAAGCTCAGTTTTAACTAATTTAACCTTTCAAATAGTCCCTACAAAGGTATTTCCCTGAAGCTCAAGCATTCTGTTGTTTTGTCATTAAGTCATGTCCAACTCTCTGTGACAATATGGACCGCTGCATGCCATGTACATTGCCTTGTAAAAGTATTCACACCCTTGACTTTTTACATATTTTGTTACATTACATCCTTAAGTTCAATGTTTTGTTAATCTGAATTTTATGTGATGGATCAGAACACAATAGTCTAAGTTGGTGAAGTGAAATGAGAAAAATATATACATAAAACTGTTTTTTAGAACTAGAAAACAGAAAATTGGCATGTACGTATGTATTCACCCCCTTTGTTATGAAGCACATATTACCTTTTAGCACCAATTACATTTAGAAGTCACATAATTAATGAAATTATGTCCACCTGTGTGCAATTTAAGTGTCACATGATCTGTCGTTACATATACACACCTTTTTTGAAAGGCCCTAGAGCCTGCAACACCTAAGCAAGAGTCACCACTAACCAAACACTGCCATGAAGACCAAGGAACTGTCCAAACAAGTAAGGGACAATGTTGTTGAGAAGTACAAGTCAGGGTTAGGTTATAAAAAAATATCCAAATCTTTGATGTTCCCCAGGAGCACCATCAAATCTATCATTACCAAATGGAAAGAACATGGCCCCACCAAAACTCACGAACCAGCAAGGAGGGCATTAATCAGAGAGGCAGCACTGAGACCTAAGGAAATCCTGGAGGAGCTGCAGAGTTCCACAGCAGAGACTGAAGTATCTGTACATAGGACGACAATAAGCCGTACGCACCATAGAGTTGGGATTTATGGCAGAGTGGCCAGAAGAAGCCATTACTTTCAGCAAAAAACAAAATTGCATGTTTTGTGTTTGCGAAAAAGCATGTGGGAGACTCCCAAAATGTATGGAGGAAGGTGCTCTGGTCTGACGAGACAAAAATGTTACTTTTGGACCTTCAAAGAAAACGCTATGTCTGGAGCAAACCCAACACATCACATCACCCAAAGAGCACCATCACCACAGTGAAACATGGTGGTGGCAGCAACATGCTGTGGGTATGTTTTTCCGCAGCCTGGACTGGGGAACTGGTCAGAGTTGAGGGAAAGATGGATGTTGCTAAATACAGGGATATTCTTGAGCAAAACCTGTACAACTCTATGCATGATTTGAGGCTAGGACGGAGGTTCACCTTCCAGCAGGATAATGACCCCAAACACACTGCTAAAGCAACACTTGAGTGGTATAAAATTTAAATGTGTTGGAATGGCCTAGTCAAAGCCCAGACCTCAATCCAATAGAACATCTGACTTAAAGGTTGCTGTTCCCAAGCGCAAACCATCCAACTTGAAGGAGTTGGAGCAATTTTACAAGGAAGAATGGGCAAAAATCCCAGTGGTAAGATGTGGAAAGCTCATAGAGACTTATCCAAATGACTTGGAGCTGTGATTGCCGCAAAAGGTGGCGCTACCGAGTATTGACTTTAGGGGGGTGAATAGATATGCACATTGACCTTTTCTGTTATTTTGTCCTATTTTTTGTTTGCTTCACAATAAAAAAACAAAACAAAACACTTCTCTTCAAAGTTGTGGGCATGTTCTGTAAATTAAATTATGCAAATCTTTAAACAATCCATGTTAATTCCAGGTTGTGAAGCAACAAAACACAAAAAATGCCAAGAGGGGTGAATAATTTTGCAAGGCACTGTAAATCTCTGAGTCACTGCCCCTCTCAGCTCCATCAAGTTTTAAGCTTTAGTGACCTCATCTATCCATCATCCCCTTCTTCTTCTACATTCAATCTTTCCCAGCATTAGTGTCTGTCTCATGATACGGCCAAAATATTTGAGCTTCAGGCTCATGATCATATTTTCTAGTGAACAGTTTGTCTTAATTTCCTGAAGTACTGATCTATTAGATCTTCTTGCAGTCCAAGGGACTCAAAGTCCCTTCAAAGTTGTCAATTCTATGGTGCTCAGACTTCTTTATGGTCCAGCTCTCACACCCATATTTTACTACTGGGAATAAGATATTTCTAACTATGCGGATCTCGGTTAATAGTTTAATATCTTTACTTTTTAGTAGCTTGTCTGAGCTTGCCATATTTTTCCTCCCCAGAAGCAAACATCTTTTAATTTAATTGCTACAATCACCATATGAAGAGATCTTGGATCTCAAGAAAATAAAATCTGTCACTGCCTCCACTTCTTACCCGTCTATTTACCAGGAACTGAAATTGCTGTTTGCCATGATCTTCGTCTGTTTAACTTTTTTACCCTCAACAATAGGTCCTTTAATTCCTCCTCACTTTCAGCCATCAAATTAGTATCATCCGCGTATCTGAGGTTGTTGATATTTCTTCCAGCAATATTGATTCCGACTTTACATTAATCCGGCACAGCCTTACACATGATGTACTCTGCGTATAAGTTGAATAACAAAGGTGACAATATACAACCTTGTCGCACACCTTTTCCATTCTGTTGTCCCAAGTTCAGTACTGGCCGTGGCTTCTTGGTCCCCATACAGATTCTTCAGGAGGCCGATGAATTGACCTGCTACTCCCATCTCTTTAAGAACATGCCACATTGTATTTTGATCCACACAGTCAGTGGCTTTGGAATAGTCTATGCAGAGGTAAATGTTTTTCTGGAACTCTCTTGCTTTCTTTATTATCCATTTGATATTGGCAATTTAATCTCTTGTGCCTTTGCAGAACCCAGCTTGCACATCTGGTAGTTCCTGGTCCATAAATTGTAGTCAATGAGTGCAACTGTTCGATAATTGGAGCACTCTTTGGCACTTCCTTTTTTGGGGTTTAGTATGTAGACTGACCTTATCCAGTTTATTGGCCATTGTTGAATTTTCTAAATTTGTTGGCATAAGGCAAGCCACACTTCACAGCATCATCTTATATAATTTTGAATAGTTCAATTTGGATTCCACCAACTCCTGCACCCTTGTTATCAGCAAGGCATCCCAGGGCCCATCTCAATTCATTCTCCAAGATGTCTGACTTCAATGTATTAATTTCACCTCTTATTTATCTGATGTTCTTCTTCTGATGTTCTTCTGTTTTTTGTCTTTTATCATGCTCACTTTGGAATGAAATGTGCTTATAAGATCCCCAATCTTGACTTACCCATTCTGTTAGCTTCCTCAATCTCTTTACATCGCTCATTGTAGAGTGTCTCCTAGTCTCTTCTTCCTATCCTCTGGAATTCTGCATTCTCCACTACCTTAGTCTTTCCTTCTTTCCATGGGCTACTTTCACTGCCTAATCAGATAACCAGTTTGCCTTCTTAGTTTTCTTTCTTTTAGAGATATTCTTTGTTGCTGTTTCCTGATAATTTTGCATGTCTAGTTCCTTTACATCTATTCCTTACTTCCACTGCATATTCACAAGGGATATTATTTATATTATATCTATGTGGTCTGATGATTTCCTTCTTTTCTTCAGTTTAATTATGTACTAGGCAATAAGAAGCTCATGGTCTGAGCCGCAGTCAGCTCCAGGTCTTGATTTTGCTGATTGCATAGAGCCCCTCCATCTTTAGCTGCAAAGTATATAATCAATCTTCTTTCTATATTGTCCATCAGATGATGTCCATGTGTAGAGTCATCTTGGAGGCTGTTTGAAGAGGGTGTTTGCTATGATCAGAGCATTATCTTGACTGAATTCTACTAATTTCTGACATGCTTCATTTGTATTTGTTATTCTATGTATCACTATGCAATATATATTCTATTAGTACTCCCCTTGATTTTATACTAGTCACCTGGTACTAATAGCTTCTATATTTATGAATGAGTATTCTATAAAGATAAAGAGATGTTTGCAGAATTTTAACGCAACTGAAAGATATGGGTATAGTTTATATTTTCTTTTGAGAAAAGATACGATAAAAAGCATGACAGCTTTGGGCATACATGTTACCTATTCTTTCAATGGTAAAACAATATTTCAACCACTGGGTATTGTAATTATTGTTCAAAAGGATGTGCAAATAACAATGGAAATAGCTGTTATTTTAAATATTGTAACGTGCAATTTTTTTCATATTGTTGTTATAATGATGGCATATAACAACTGAAAGCTAACAATGCAATGCATAGCAATATGACAAGTCATAATTAAGGAATTATAAATGTATGCATGATTAAACATGCCATACTTTATTTATTGTCATTGCAGTAGTACTTATCTGCTGTCCCTAAAACTATAGTTCCCAGATAGCCCTACATTTGTCAATAACCTTTTGTGTACAGTACTGCATGGTACATAACTATCCTGAATCTGTATTTTGTTTATACAAAATAAAAATCAAATATCTGGAGAAATTGTCTTGGTTAAAGTTTTATACTATTGTGTAGAAACTAAGATCTCCATTTTCTATTTTCTTAAATTAATATGTTCACACATAAAGAAATGCAAGTCCTTTCCATCAGATTTTTGTTCTGCATGGATTGAAGTGTCCCCCTGGATTATACACTATACAGAAGATGTAGACACTGTTATTAAATAAGACTTGTTTTTTTAACAACTGTACTATAGGAAACAAGTCATCAGGTAACCCAGAGGCACTGTCTGCTTTTGTTGGATGCTGCTGTTCCTGTTGAGATTACTTTTTTTATCTGTCATTGTTTCTTACTTAATAATTTTTCCTCCTCAAGACAGTTTCTTGGTATAAAAACAACTAGCAGTTATTTCAAACCTCTAAATCAGTTTGTCATCTGTGTCCTGTTTCCTGTCTTCTATTGTTCATATTCCCTCTCTTCTTTTCCTGCTGCCTTGTTGCTCGCTACCTTCATTTTCTTTTCATGATCAGCATTTGAGAAAACAAAATTGAAGATTTTATTTCCGCTCAAAGGAATATTATGCTTATTTCAAGTGTATATATATTCTACAAAGACACAACATAATGGTTTACATGTTTAAAGTATAAGAAAACAGAGGGCTGCTGAATTGTCTTACTGCCTATGAACATTTCTTAAAATAATGTATTCATTTAGTCAATTCATAATAATAATATATCATAATATTATGCTTACTATACTTCAAAATTCACATGAAAATGTATTCAGATAACATAATGTTTTATGCAGGCAAAACCTTTTTAATACATTGTAATGACTTCTATAAACTTACTATGGATTATGTAAAGGTGAAAAGTATTCAGATGATAAAAATATGTAGGTCAGAATTGCTAAGCATAAATAAAAAATAAATGAAGATAATATTCTTAGCATGTCCCTTTTATGCCAAGTAAGTACACTAGGGGTTGAAGGAATTTAGAAGCTTTAATTAAATTATAACTAAATGTGTGTTACTCAACAGTGTTTGTAAGGTTAAAGGGTTATGGAAGGTTTCTGGATTTTACTAGACGTAAAATATACCTATGCATTTATTTACTTTGATGTACTCTGTTTTACTAAATGCTTACAATCTCTGATGGTACTGCCTAAATAAAATAGTTCCTGTATGGGTCTGCCAGCATATTGGGACACAGACTCTATAGTTCTGTGTGTGCAGTGCCTTATCCTAGCCTAACAGGGATCACATCTCATGTTGAATCATGTTTTCTGAGACATGATCCCTGATAGGCTAGGACACTAAACTGCACATATAGCCCTACAGAATCTGTCTAAGCTGTGGGCAGACCCATTTGCTTGTTTTATGCAGTAAAATGCTTCTTAATAAAACATAAGTTTAAAAATGCATTGGTAGTCCAGTGGTTAAGATTTAGTGCTTTCACTGCAGCCACCTGGGTTTGATTCCAGCCAGGGAACCAAGAGGTCACATTATCCTAAAGCCATTCAGGTTTGGGCCTGGTCAGTACATCAATGGGAGACCACCTTGGAATACTAGGATTTGTATGCTGTGCCCCACTGGAAAATGAACTGGCAACCCCACCCCGGTTCTCAACCATGAAGATCAAGTCGATCAGCCAAGTGTGTTACGGTCCATGAGGTCTCGGAGATTCGAAGTTGACTGAATAACACAAACACACGCACACATTAAAGTAAATGCATATGTATTTTACACACCTAGAAAAATCTTTCCATATTTCCTTTACGTGTTTCCATATCCCTTTACGTATTGTACTTTCATTTAACTGGAGTGCTATTTTCTTCTTTGCATTGTTTATATGTGATTTATTCTAAAAATGGGAAAATCTGATAATGCAGTTCAGTATGTAATTAACTTGTAAATTGAGTTTGCCATTTAGATTTACATTTCAGTGTAAGAGCTGTTGATCTCTGTTTATATATTTTCATGGTTCTGCATTTATCCAAAAGGGAAGTGACAATTACATTATCATTTTAAGTAATGCTCGTACATTAATTATCTCATATGTGCAAATATCAGCAATATGTAAATTAAAGAATATCAATTTTAGTGAAAATAGCAGCACACTTAGAAATATTATGTATTCATCATGTAACAACTCACAGCTATAAATGAGCATTTACTGTGCATCAAAATGAAACTCGTTCAACCAAATGGTCATTCATAGCAATTTTCAAAAGCAAATAAGTAATAAGATAATTTATGTAAATATGTTTACATTAGGGATCTTTTGGTTACCAGTAGGGGCTGCTGCAGAGTAATTATTAAAACACAGACAAATGGATAGATAACACACACACTTGTCAGCATAAGAAAAGAATCAGCCATTCAAGGAAAATGTAGTCAAGGCAACTGTGATTTTAAATAAGACAAACACAGGATGTTTTGACATAATTTTCACAGACAGGAAAAATACATGCATTATTTCACAAATTGTAATTCACTAAAATATAAAAAAAAAAAACAGAAAAAGAGCCTCTATAAAACAAAGGATAATAATAGTATTTTACAGCATGTAGTTTTAATGATGAACACATTCTATAATGTGTGTTTAAATATATATATATATATAAAAAACAAAAATTTCATTTATGGTAGCCAAAAGATAGAAGCCCTCCACCGTACAGTAGTACAGTAAATAAATAGTACATTTATGTTCACATTTAAACATCTAAAATAAGTTAAAACACTTATTTCCTGCTCAGAATTCAGACAAATACAATTATTACACTTCTTTCTGGGATCCTGGCAAGAGACATGAAAATGTGCCCAGAAAGGCTTTGCTCTTGTAATCCAATACCATTTTAAACATGGCTTCTTTTAAGCATATGCCTGCTGTATTAGACAGATTTAGGCATAGCCCAGGATATATTATGCAGCCAGGAAACCTACCCACAAACCGCTGTTTCAAGTTTACTGCCTTTCATCAGCGATGACAGGTTCCTAGCTTGTGTAGTAGATTTTATGGGGAGGTAGTTTACCACAACAATCATTTAATTTATGGTGGGTAATATAGCAGACATTTGCTTAAAATAAGCCATATTAAAAATTGAATAGAGCACTAAACATGGCATTTTATTGCCATAGCACTCAGACAGCGCTATAGCAAATTGAAGAGTGCTGATCAGGGATTTACAGAGAAAAATAGCTCTATAGCCAATCAAGGATCCAAGGGGTAGCGGGTATACCTGTAAACTGCATTAATGTATAACTAGGTTGCAGCACAGGATGGGGCAAATACAGTTACATGCCTTAATTTTCTAAATCTACTGTAGCACTCAGCTGGGCACCATACAATTTCTACGACTCACATGATCAGAGATAGCATTGATTAACCATGCTGGAAGCTACCATGGACATATCAGACTGGTAACTGCTGTATTGGCCCTCTAAATTAATGGAGGGACTCTGCTAACAAAAAGAAGAACAGCAAGCCCAGAACAGGCATCACTCAAACATTCAGGAGATAACAAATTATTTACAGGAATTATATGCAAGGCTCATTACATGGTTGAAGCAAAGTGCATATATACTATGTTATATTCTACTTAATTAAGTATAGACAACATATCCAAATAAGATCACTATGCTATCACTTCAGTTAGAGATATTAGGAAGCTACAGTATCCAGCATTTCAAATGACTAAAGAGGAACACTGAGGTATTGCTGACCCCATTTTTAATGATGGTAAACTAAGCTTTAAAGATACACACACTTAGGCCCTCATTCAGTTGCAATTTGGCCAATTGAATAGGGCTCTAAATAAGCACACAACATATTGTTTTAAAGAAGTTTTTAGTTAGTAAACATCTATCCAAAAGCAAGTTTTTCAGTAACTAAAAACGTCTTTAAAAAAAATATGCTATGTGCTTATTTAGAGCCCTATTCAATTGGCCAAATCGCAATTGAATGAGGCCCTTAATATTTACTTCATACAGACATAGAACTCAATTACATGACTCCTGTAAGAAATAATACAAATCAAAATACCAGGTAACAGCTAACGTAGCTATTATATGCTGTCCATAACAAACCCTTATTGACCCCTCTAGAAGCCAATTAGCTAAATGTATGTCAGGCCACCCAGGCACGTGTGCGTTGCTAATTGTTAACATTACCACTGGGACTGGGTCACACATTTGAATAGCAACACATGCTGCTCCTTTAGCATTTATTATAATGAAACCTTATAACTTTTGAAGGTAGGAACAGAGTTAGAGAATATAAATGTTGCATCGTAACTTTCTCCAGACCTGCTTGTGAGACCTGGAATGAGATTGGCAGTTTTATTTGGTTAGCTCTAGCTCTATGGGGATTTAATGGGATAACTTGTTATTGCATGGGGGACAAGTAGTTATAATATAATTTCACAAGTGATACCTTTCTAAGATTTCTGTAGCAGATACTAGGGAGACTTTTTCTGTGAAATATAAGCGCTTTGATCAAGTTAGCATTATCTATGCCTCTATAGATTGGATTACTAAAATAGTTAATTACATTGAGAACATATATACAATGTATAATAGGTGGTCTACTAATGGAGTAATTCTATGTACTTATACCATGGTTATACATATTATTTTCATAAGTGGATTACCACAAATACTTCTAAACTGAGTGAATTATCTACCTATAACAATTAAATCATTCGTCCCTATGTATGTGAATTACACCTATATTTTTGAATATTAGGAGTATAAAATGTAAGTCATTAAACAGAAGATATTTAAACTGCTGGCATAATCACTTACATCATTCTCTATACACATACATGTGATGTAACTGATATTATAGTCACTTGACACATAACTTATCTGTTTCTGAAACTGTTCTTTTTATTTTTTATTATGAGTTTATTCCAATTTTATTAGTTTACCTATTTTTATTTTTTTTAAATCAAGATTCAATAAAGGCTATGTTTTAAGTGATACATTGTTGTCCTCCAGTGTTTTTTCATAATCAGTATAGACTGTCGTATATTCAAGGTGTCTCCAGTTATTTTTTTTTCTTTCTCTTCTTAGCTATTCTGTGTTTAAATACAGTTTACGGGTGACCTCCTGGTATGGGGGATTGTAATCAGATGGTTATAATCTAACTTGCAAACTTTTATATGAACTGTTCCCTGCTCCATGTGTGGTTTTAGCTATTGTGCGATCATATTAGTCCTGTAGGCGCTATCAGCCCTATGTAAATATGGTGCTCTAAGTTAGGCTGCGGAAGCTTTATTGCCTAACTTCTACACTAATGTAAATCTGTCACTCCCCCAGATTAGAGCACTCAGTTCACAGCCATAAACCCTGCTTTAGACACAACATATTTCTGTGCAGGGAGGAGCCAAACTAAACATTAAGGATGAGACTAGGCTGTAGGAGCCAACAGGAAATGGGAACGTCATAAATCGTATAATGAGTGGAAAGTGCAGTTACAACTGCCCGTAACTGGCTATGAAACAGAGAGATACATACATATAATATAATTGTTTATTATTTATTAATATATGTAAGTATTACAAATTAGTGATGTCCCGAACAGTTCGCCCGCGGACTATTCGCAGCGATTTTGGCATGTTCGCGTTCACAGCGAACAGCGAACACATGCGCTTTTAGGTCCGCCCCCTATTCTTTATCATTGAGGAAATTTTGACCCTGCACCTTACAGTCAGCAGACACATTCCAGCCAATCAGCAGCATACACTCCCTTCCAGAGCCTTCCATCTGAAGGACAGCCTCCATTTTAGAATCATTCTGAAGCTACATTCATTGAGAGAGGACATATATTCTAGCTGCTACTGATTTAATAGGGAAATAGATAACCAGGCTGTGTATTTAGCTTCCACTACAGACCTGAAGGACTCATCTGATATCTGCTGCAAGGACAGCAACCCAAAAAGCCCTTTTTAGGGCTAGAACATATTTTTTTTTATTTTATTATTTTTTTCTTTGTAATCTAATTGTATATGCGTGCCTGCCAGCGTGTGTGTGTGACAGGCTAACACGTAACACCTTCTATTGTGCTCGGTGAAATAAAACAACACTTTTTTGACTGTAATAGATTGAATATCAGTTGCCTGCCTACAGGCGTGTGTGTGAAGCCTATTGCATCTACTATGCCAACTTTTGCCAGTGCACAGTGACACTCATATCTGGTGCAACCTAGTATACAGTGACATTTAAGAACCCTTTTTTGACTGTAATCGATTGAATATCAGTTGCCTGCCTACAGGCGTGTGTGTGAAGCCTATTGCATCTACTCTGCCAATTTTTGGCACTCATATCTGGTGTCACAGTAGCTTGCACTCATAGTACCACTAATCGAAAAAAAAAATGACAGGCAGAGGCAGGCCACCCCGCAGGGGCCGTCGTGGTCGTGGTGCTGTGAATCCCTTTGGCCCTAGAATAATGCCCAGTTTTCAGAGGCAACATACCCTGAACTTGAAAAGTTATGAGGACATGGTTGACTCGTTAACACAGGACACCCCATCTTCTACAGCTTCCGCTCGGAACCTAGACGCACCATCCTCCTCCAGCTTAGCTTCGGGCACCTCTCCAGTTACCTCTCGCCCGCCTGCCGCCACCACCAACATTAGCACCACAGCCGCTTCACTTGATCCGTCAGCAGAGTTATTTACACATCCGTTGGAAGAAATGAGTGATGCACAAACATTAGTGCCAGAGGATGTAGATAACAGGGATATGTCCCAGTCAGGCAGCATTACACACATGGACGTACGGTCTGATGATTATGATGATGTTGTACCCGGTGCTGCTTCCTTTGTTGAGTTGTCAGATACAAGTGAAGCGGTTGATGATGACGATGCGTCCGTGGATGTCATGTGGGTGCCCGCTATAAGAGAAGAAGAACAGGAGGAAAGTTCAGATGGGGAGACAGAGAGGAGGAGGAGACGAGTTGGAAGCAGGGGGAGGTCATCGAAAGTAACTAGTGGCACAGTCAGACAGCATGCATCGGCACCCGGGGTCAGCCAGACAGCACGCCAGTCAACGCATGCTGTTGCCACCACCAGATTGCCGCAGCAGTGTGGCAATTTTTTGGTGTGTCTGCCTGTTACAACAGTGATGCCATTTGCAACCTGTGCGAAAAGAAACTGAGTCGTGTGAAGTCCAACACCCACCTAGCTACAACTTCTTTGCGAAGGCACATTATGTCACATCACAAACGCCTATGCGATCAACACATGAGTACAAGCAGCACACAAAGTCAAAGCCGCCATCCTCCTCCTGGTCCAGCATCTTCAGCCACGTTAACCACTGCTGCCCTGCTTGCCCCCTCTCAACTATCCGCCACTCCGAGTCTTGCCCTGAGCAGTCCCTGCCCACAGTTAGGTATCTGTCAAGGACATGTTTGAGCGTAAGAAGCCAATGTCACAAAGTCACCCCCTTGCCCGGCAACTGACAGCTGGCTAGTCTGAACTCTTAGCCCGACAGCTTTTAACATACAAGCTGGTGGATTCTGAGGCGTTCAAAAAATGTGTAGCTATTGGGACACCACAGTGGAAGGTACCCGGCCGAAATTTATTTGCACAAAAGGCAATCCCCAACCTGTACTCGATTGTGCAAAAGGAAGTAATGGCATCTATGGCACACAGTTTTGGGGCAAGGGTCCATCTGACCACTGATACCTGGTGTGCAAAGCATGGTCAGGGCAGGTATATCACCTACACTACGCATTGGGTAAACCTGGTGACGGCTGCCAAGCATGGAATACGTGGCTCTGCAGAGGAGTTGGTGACACCGCCACGACTTGCAGGCAGACCTGCTGCCACCTCCTCTACTCCTCCTACTCCATCCTCTTCCATAACCTCCTCGGCTGAGTCCTCTTCTGCTGCTGCTGCTATATCTTGCTCCACATCAACGGCACCCCCCCAGCTCCACAGGTACTATACCACATCCCGGATACGGCAGTGTCACGCCATCTTGGGGTTGACTTCCCTGAAAGCAGAGAGTCACACCGGACCAGCATTCCTGTCTGCCCTGAACGCACAGGTGGATCAGTGGCTGACTCCGCACCAACTGCAGATCGGCAAAGAGGTTTGTGACAACGGAAGAAATTTGTTGGCGGCATTGAATTTGGGCAAGTTGACACATGTGCCGTGCATGGCACATGTGTGTAATCTGATTGTACAACGCTTTGTGCATAAGCACCCTGGCCTACAGGACTTCCTGAAGCAGGCCAGGAAGGTGTGTGCCCATTTCAGGCGTTCCTACACGGCCATAATGCACTTTACAGATATCCAGTGGCGAAACAACATGCCAGCGAGGCGCTTGATTTTAGACAGCCCGACACGTTGGAATTCAACACTCCTAATGTTCGACCGCCTGCTCCAACAAGAAAAGGCCATTAACGAGTATTTGTATGATGGGTTGCTAGGACAGCCTCTGCGGAACTGGGGATTTTTTTGCCACGTTACTGGACGCTCATGCGCAATGCCTGTATGCTTATGCGTCCTTTTGAGGAGGTGACAAACCTGGTCAGTTGCACCCAGGGCACCATCAGCGACATCATACCATTTGTTTTCTGCCTGGAGCATGCCCTGCGAAGAGTGCTGGATCAGGCCGTAGATGAGTGTGGAGAGGAAGAGTTGTGGTCACCATTACCACCAGAAACAGCCTTAACAGCATCGCTTGCTGGACCTGCGGCAACGCTGGAAGAGGATTGTGAGGAAGAGGAGTCAGAGGAGGAATGTGGCTTTGAGGAGGAGGAGGAAGACCAACCACAACAGGCATCCCAGGGTGCTCATTGTCACCTATCTGGTACCCGTGGTGTTGTACGTGGCTGGGGGGAAGAACATACCTTCAGTGAGATGACTGAGGACGAGGAACGGGACATGACGAGCTCGGAATCCAACCTTGTGCAAATGGGGTCTTTCATGCTGTTGTGCCTGTTGAGGGACCCTGGAATAAAAAGGATGAAGGACAACAACCTGTACTGGGTGTCCACGCTACTAGACCCCCGGTATAAGCAGAAAGTGCCTGAAATGTTACCGAATTACCACAAGTCGGAAAGGATGCAGCACTACCAAAATAAATTAAAAAGTATGCTTTACACAGCGTTTAAGGGTGATGTCACAGCACAATGGCAATCTAACAGCGGAAGAGGTGAACATAGTCCTCCTCCTCTCACGACCAAGACGGCAAGGAGAGGACGCTTTACAGACGTGTTGTTGATGGAGGACATGCAGAGCTTTTTGAGTCCTATGCATCGCCACAGCCCTTCGGGGTCCACCCTCAGAGAACGACTCGACCGTCAGGTAACAGACTACCTCACCATAACTACAGATATCAACACTATGAGGAGCGATGAACCCCTTGACTACTGGGTGTGCACGCTTGCCCTGTGGCCTGAGCTTTCCCAATTTGCCATAGAACTTCTGTCCTGCCCCGCTTCAAGTGTCCTGTCAGAAAGGACCTTCAGTGCAGCAGGAGGTTTTGTCACTGATAAGAGAAGTCGCCTAGGTCAAAAAAGTCTAGATTACCTCACCTTTATTAAGATGAATGAGGGATGGATCCCGAAGGGACTGACAGTGGGCAATACATTAGATTAAAAAAGGCCTGATAGATGAGTTGCCTTGAGCTAATAATGGTCAACACGCTGCTGTATTTTATCCCTGAATGCCGGATGACTTGCGTGACTTATCCGCCACCAACTAGGGTTCAAGACGCAATGTTTTAGGGCACTTTCTGCCTGGCAAACTAACATCAATTTTTCTGGTCGCTGCAACAATACCTAATTTTTGCATTTAAATTCTTTTTTTTTTGTCAGAAGGCGTACAGCATGTAATGAAAAATAAAGCATTTTTGAACAGTCTTGCATAACAGTTGTGCAAAAATACATATTTACAATAAAGACATTTTGTGAAAGTTAGCTGGCTAGTCCTTCTTATTTTTACTTTTTAGGTTAATATTTTTTCTTATTTTTTACTGTGATTGCAATTTAAGAGATACCTAAAACATGGTAAAACAGACAATAGTAAAGAGTATATTTGCAGGAAACACCAAAGTCCTATTAGCTATCATCACTCCAGCAGTATTAGCTTATTATTTACAATGTCTAACCTGGGCAATCATCCTAGGGTTACCCTACGGCAGGCTACAGTAAGCGACCTCTCCTTTCCTGGGATGATTTTGCCGCCGGTTGCTTCTGAAGGGTCTCCAGGGCTCCCCCACTCCGGTCCTTCCCTCAGTGTCGCTTCAACCAGTAACAAATGTTTTATATTTGTAAAGTGACCCAATGATACCCCTTGATAGAGGTTTATCTTTACAAATTTTGGAGAACCAATTTAAGACCGGTGTCCCCTGTTTCTGGGTCAGGGAGTGTGTGAAATGCCTCAGCCTACAGTAATTGTAATGTTCTGACAGCAGTAGCTCATGCTTGTCCCTCAGTTCCTCATAGGTGAGCATCTGGCCCTTTACTAACCAGTCTCCCAGTCTATCTAGTTTCCTTGACCTCCACCAGTGTTGTGATGTTGTGCTCATGTGCTTCAGGGTCTGAGGGTGGTCAAGAATTGGGGTCATTTGGGTGGATCCAGGGAACAAACCCGTGTGTTTATTGGCCCATTTCCAGTATGATAGTGAGTGTCTGATTAGGGGGTTTGGCGAGTTTTTAAGGCTCTGAGGCAATTCTGATAGCCAAGCCACCTTGTCCCAGGTTAAGGGCCTTAAAGTGTGGTTCTCTAAATACACCCAGGCCGGTTGATGACATATAGAATGTGCTATTGGGAGGAAAGATAGGTGATGTAACAGGTATTAAACTGATAAAAATAAATAGTACAACTTAATACACCACGCCTATCTTGTGGCACATTACATTGCACGTGCAGTGCCCCAAATTCGAAGTAGGAGGTCCAACCAAGCATCTTTTTCCATCTCCCTGTTCCAAAAATCAATGCCATATACACGTCCCCTAATAGTGGACGTAACAGGGATTAAACTGATAGGAATAGTACTACTTAACAGTACACACCTTATAATAACGCAGACAGAGGCAACGCAGAGAGAGGAGTCTGAAGAAGAGTCAGAGGAGGAAGGTGGCTTTGAGGAGGTGGAAGACCAAACACAGCAGGCATCCCAGGGGGCTTGTTGTCACCTTTCGAGGACTCTTGGTGGCTGGGTGGAGGAAGAGACCTTCAATGACATCAGTGAGGACAAGGAACGCTACATGGCTAGCTTGGTATCCAACCTTGTGCAAATGGGGAGATTGCGGTTGTGCAAAGGGACTGTTTGCGGTTGTTTGCGGTGCATTAAACGGGGAGATTGGTCTGTTACTGTGAAGCAGGTGTAACCTTTACACTACCTGATCGATACAACATCATACCTGATGTTTTAAAGCATGTTATGCCAAACAATTTAGGAATGTTAGGTGATTTATGCCCTTTATGGCTTAAAACCAGACTCTGCATCAACTATGTAATTTTTTGTGGGAGTTTTGCCATGGATCCCCCTCCGGCATGCCACAGTCCAGGTGTTAGTCCCCTTGAAACAACTTTCCCATCACTATTGTGGCCAGAAAGAGTCCCTGTAGATTTTGAAATTCGCCTGCACATTGAAGTCTATGGCGGTTTGCCGATGTTCGCCCGTTCGCGAACATTTGATGAAATTTCCGTCCGCTCTTCGCGAACCGAAAATTTGATGTTCGCGACATCACTTTTACAAATATGTGGCAATTGTATTTATAGGTTCAATAAATAAAGATGTGCTTATTTTGTGTTTTGTTAAAATATGACATATTTATAGACAATGCATTAGAGGGTTTGTTCCTAGGCAACATTGTTTTGTGATGTATATTAACCCCTTGAGAACTGGGTTGTGTGTTACCATGGATTTTGTATCATAAAGCCGGCTTAATACCAAAATATTATATTTGTTAATTACACATATGTTTATATTGGATTGTTAAGTGTCAAATAATGTTGAAATTCCATCTTTTTGTAGTGCTTTTTGTGCTATACTGTCACTTTAAATGCTTCTGGAGGATTCAGAAAAGGTTTGAAAAGCAGTTGCGAGTCGTCTTTGGTATTCATAAATCTTTCTTATGCTTTTTGCAATTACGGCAGTGCCCTGATTTGCGAGTGATCCGTAAAATCTTATTAGCATAGAGTTTGGGTGTCAAAGTCTAACGGAGTAACTCATAATTTATTTTCAGCGCAAAACTCAATGGAGATTAATGCCTTTCTTTTCATCTATGTCGTGAAGTTCACTCAGAGCTGTGACTCGTAGGAGTTCACTAGCAATGCTTTAGGGATGGGGGATTAACATAGATAAGTAGGATTTACTCTGCAGTTAGGACACTCATAATTGCTTTTTCAGGGATTAATATAGGACCCTGTGTTCTCTCCTAAGCCTCTGCGGGTTCTCGCAGTGAGACAAAACATTATGTTTAAAAACTCAACCTCCCATAAGAGCAGCTAAACCCCTTATGATTTTTTTTTGAGACACTTAATAATCAAGTGCCTATGATAAGTTTAAACAAGAAAAAGTCTGCAAGAAACATTTAAACTGATCATACACAATACAATTAGAGACCTACATAAAAATGGTCATTGATGCACCGTACAACAATAAATATTATACAACACTGGCCAAAAATATAATAAAGCAAGACAATTGCTCACAGCATAAAACACTTCCATGCATTCTTCATCAAAAAGCCCTACTAAGATATTGCAACAATGATACTTTACCTTTGTTAGTAAAGTGTTAGTTTTTACCCCCAAGGGCCCAAACTAATGTATAGTTCTATATTTGCACTTGTTGGGCAACTCAGTCTTACAACTTCTCTCTGCTCTCAACAGTCCAGAGTTTAAATACCTCTTTGTTTCAACACAGGTCGGTCAATCAGAATGAAAGAACCGAGTATCTTAATTATACTAATGCAGACAGAACATGAATACTGAAGGAAAGATATCTAGAAATCCTGGACTATTGCTCACCCATGTAGGACTGAGTTACTCACCACTGGTGCAATGGTATAGGACACATGTTACAATGCAATTAATCTGTTCATGGCCATCTTTTTATATATTTGCTAGCGATTTGCCCATCTAAAATGACGGCATGATAGAGTTTTATAAATTGTTTCCCCCCCCCCTGTCTCCTTCTTTCCCCCTCTCCCTCCCCTGTATCTCCTTTCCCTCTCTCCCTTCCCTGTGTCTCCTTTCCCCCTCTCCCCAGTGTGTCTCTTCACCCCCCTCTCACTCCCCTGTATCTCTTCACCCCCTCTCTCTCCCCTGTGTCTCTTCACCCTTCTCTCCCTCCCCTGTGTCTCTTCATCCCCCTCTTCCTCCCTGTGTCTTTTACCCCCCTCCCCATCTCCCTCCCCTATGTCTCTTCCACCCCCTCTCTCCCCTTTGTCTCTTCCACCCACCCACCCTTCCTTCCTTGTGTCTCTTTCATATTACCACCACACACAGCCCCTACTCAAAGGCCCAAGCTCCCCACAGCAGGTCACGGTCACCGCTCCCCCTGCACCGGACAATGTGACCATAGCACAGTACTCCCTTGCCTCCTCTTCTAAGTCCTGCGGGCCATTGCAGCATAGGCAAGGGGGAGCTGTGCGGGCTTCGCGATGAGCTGAGGGATCAGGAGCCAACTCAGAAGTGTTGGAGCCCGAGTGATGGGGAGGAGAGAGCAGGACAGTAGGTCAGTGTGTGTGGGGTATCATTCCCGGGGGGGGGGGCATAAAACAGAGCCCACCACCACAAAAAGGCCCCCACTCAGAGGCCCGAGCTCCAGACCATACAATGCCGCCATAGCACAGTCCTGCTGTGCCTCCTCCTCTAAGACCTGTGGGCTATTGCAGCGTGGGGCAGGGGGAGCCATGCAGACCTCATGGGAGTAGTTATGAGAACTGAGAGTAGTTAAGTGGAATGGCTGGTGTGAGTATCTGTCAGTTCCTCTTCCGCTCGTTCCTCCTGGTTTCATCTGCTGGGTGCTGCCTGACGTCACCACGCAGTCTTAAGCAGCCCTGCAATGAGAGCCCAACTCCTACGGGCCTCATTGCGCATGCGAGCCTGCGTCAGCAACATTTTTTGCTGCTCACAACTATATATGTGATTGCCTATTAACTTAAAGACGAGTTAACTATGGAGTCATAAGAAAAACAAAAGATGTGAAATTATTATTCAGTCATGCTCCAACTTGTGCAATTAATCTGTTCATGGCCATCCCTTTTTATATATTTATTACCTATTAACTCAATAAAGGTCTCTTTCTCATGTGATGCCGGATACGAGTACCTGACTGGTTGCAGACCCCCATCAATAACCCCCAACTGAATAAGAGGACAGGTACACTCAGACACACAAAACATGCAGGAAAGATATTGAGCAAAACATTTGGGTTACTGAAACTTTGTTTCCACTGTCTGCCTTACAGTAATCCCCTAAGAAGGTATATCATATCATCATAGCCTAGTGCTATTTACACAATATAGGTGTGCAGCCAAACTATCTGTTAGACACAGAAGAATATCTTGAAAAAGTGCATCAAAAGGCTGAACCCATCCCTGCATTATGGGGTCACGACTGATCAGACATGTAGTTTATGAGTACTTCACATGCAAGTAGAAACAACTTCCTGACTATTTTCAACACATGCTTTAAATAGCTGTGTGATCACTGCTTGATTGAGAAATCTTCTTATCAGATGCCAAAGGTGTATGTGCACATTTTGATGCTCAATGGCATGTACATGTCAACTTCTGTATTTGTTTAGCTGTATTGTATGTGTGTTTGTCAGATCAGCCCAAACAGGCAAAATATATATAAAATATGTTTATTTACAATGTCTTGTTTACTATGTTTTGTGCCATCATGGCTATCTTTGTATTACATACTGATTGATATATGTCATTATTAAACTTATAATATTTTTTTCACAAAAGCAACTACAGAGCTCTGAAGACATTGTCTGGAAATGAACCACAAAGAACCATGAAGAAACCCCTACAAGCAAATCAAGAGCCCTGCAGCACAATTCAATTCCAAGCCTGCGGCCTTGAAATTTGCTGGAGTTACAGAGCGATAAAAGGCCACAACCGAAGGGCAGAAGCCATAAACCCTTCCCGCTCCCGCTATCTGACAGTGGGCTGGAATAGATGCGGTTTGCAGTTACAATCCAATCCGTTATTACAGAGTTCGACACAGGCCTCAGAGCCAATGAAAAGCAGGATCATGGAAAAATATGGACACGGGAAGATAATAAAGCTTTGTTTCCTCACTCCCATGCGTTGACTGTTGATGTTTTAGAGTTGGATAGAGAGAGAGAGTAGGTGATATTGGAGAGCAGGTTCTTACACATGTATTCATTGATATTGTCAGCATAACTATTTTACACATACATTTTGATTACACATACTGTATATGCTGATTACATATAATACAAATACACATAGAGTAAATAACACACATAGATACACGTAGAGCTAGGTCAACACATACACCCCCCTCCACCCTATACCCCCACCGTATACCCAAACAGTTAGCAATTACACATAAAACATACATTTTTTTACATCAGAAATATATACATGCATACTTTTGTTAATTTATGCTTATTTTAGTTTTGGCATTACAATGGAGGGAATAGGGAGGAGGGGAGAGGAGTAGAGTTGACGGGAGTAAAAGAGGGGGAGAGGCGAGGAGGAGAGCGAGGAGGGAAAGATGGCCACAGTAAGTGTTAGAGAGGAGGCAGAGGAGAGTGTAGGAGAGGAGGATGTGTAGGAGGTGGGGGAGGAGGAGGTTGAGGAGGCAGTGGAAGAGGAGGTTTAGGAGGAGGTGGAGGTGAGGGAGGAGTAGTGTAGGAGGAGGTGTAGGAGGAGGGTGAGAGCATGGAAGAGGAGGAGATGGGACATAATGTAGAGGGGGAGGTGTGTGGGTAGGTGCCCATATTGATAGGCACATCATCCTCATTGTCAAAGGGGGATGGGCCCCCAGGGCACCAGCAGCCAGACCCCTCCTATCCTCCCCCATGCCTCCTCCACCAGCTCCGCCACTGGTTGTGCCGCTGCCTCACGGGGGGGCGCCACCCCCTGGCCCCAACCACCAGCACCTGTGACACGAGGGCCACCCACAGGGGATTGGGGCCCTGATGCTAGGTGGAGGAGGCTGTAGGGGGTGTGCATATTTGTGTGCCATCTCAACAGCACTCTTCACTGACAATCGATTGGTCCGAATATTAACCTAATCAAACCTGGCTACAGAATCTTGGATCTTGATATGTGATGGTGTTATTTTGTACGCAGATGGCTACCTCCCGTCACATGGTCCATGATACCCTTCTCTGTCGACATGTAGGGTTGTGTTGAACATTTCCCCAATTGATGGTCACTGAGGAATGCTGTTGAGAAGAGATGCTGCAGTCCCTATCTTTTTTAAGGCCTTATGTTTAATTTCCTTTTTTGTTTTTTTGGTTTAAGCACAATGCAGGTCCATAAACGCATCTTCTGCATCTGCAAGCATTGTAAAGGAAATGTATTAAGTGTAAGAGTATTACAGTGCCTCTGAGATAGACATTCCTTCAATGACAGCCCCTCTTCACATGTAGAGATTTGTAAGACAAGATTGTTGTTAGCTAAATGTAGACTAATACCTCTATAGCGATGGACTTGCAATGTCTCACAATAGCATGTAAATAAAAGCCAGCATGAATATATGCACTAGTGAAGCATGTGATCCCGAACTCAATATCAGTCTGAGAACAGATCCTTGTGTAACATTGAATCTGGCTGCTGACCTTTGTGTCTTTACCGTATTAATGGGTATTTTCCTGTATTGCTGATATCGTGAGGATCCTTTAACATGTGCTTCCACCTGTATAGCTGAGGGATGTGATATTAATGTTGATTAACAATATCATATTGCGAAAGTGATAGTACACCTTGGCCACTGATGCTGGTCATGGCTACATCAGATTCCGGTTGCAGTAGTGTAATGACCACATGTGACCCTGGTTGGTGCTATGCATCATGCCTATTCTAGACAACTACATTATCCCCTTTAGGTATCTCCTTTTTCCCCAAAAGCCTCTTGTCTTTCTGAGATTCACCCACACCACACCCATGATATTAATGTACAGTCTTGTACATTTCTGAGTGTTCTCTGTGTATGAAATAAAGCTTTGTTATACCGTTCTCACCGTGTCAGTGTGTTATTAATGGTTGGGGTTTTGGGACATCCACATACATCACATTTGTGTCACATTCCTATATCTGTAAACTAAAGAGCTCTAGTTACTATGCAATAGATTAACACATACTAACATTAATAATAGTAATTCTAATATAATAATACCGTATATACTCGAGTATAAGCCGACCCGAGTATAAGCCGAGGCACGCATTTTACCACAAAATACTGGGTAAAATGAGGGACTGGAGTATAAGCCGAGGGTGGGAAATGTGCTGCCCCCTGTGTCCCTCTTGTGCCCTCAGTGTCCTACTCTGTCTCCCCTGTGTCTCTTCTCCCCTCTCTCTTCCCTGTGTCTCTTCCAACCTCTCCCTTCCCTGTGTCTCTTCCCCCCTCCCTTATCACCCTCCTCAACCCCACTCCTCAACCTCCCTCCTCATCCTCAATCTCCCTCCTCATCCTCAACCTCCCTCCTCAACCCCCCTCCTCATCCTCACACTCCCTCCACATCCCCTCTCCTCAACCCCCCATCCTCATTCTCTCTCCTCAACCCCCCATCCTAACCCCCCATTCTCAACCCCCCATTCTCAACCCCCCTCCTCAAACGCAACCCCTCTCCTCATCCTCAACCTCATCCTCAACCTCCCTCCTCAACCTCCCTCCTCAACCGCCCATCTTTAACCCTCTTCTCAACCCCCCCATCCTCATCCTTCCTCCTCAACCCCCCATCCTCATCCTCAACGCCCTAGTCAACCTCAACCCTCCTCAACATCAACCCTCCTCAACCTCAACCCCCCCTCCTCAACCACCCTCCTCAACCTCCTTCCTTAACCCCCCATCCTCATCCTCTCTTCTCAACCCCCATCCTCAATCCCTCCTCCTCATCAACCCCCCCTCCTCAACCCCCCCTTCTCAACCTCCCTCCTCAACCCCCCCATCCTCATCCTCTCTCCTCAACCCCCCTCCTCAATCCCTCCTCCTCAACCTCCCTCCTCAACCCCCTCCTCAACCCCCCCATCCTCAACCCCCCCATCCTCAACCCCCCATCCTCATCCTCTCTCCTCAACCCCCCATCCTCAACCCCCCTCCTTAATCCCTCCTCCTCATCCTCCCTCCTCATCCTCCCTCCTCATCCTCAACCTCCCTCCTCATCCTCCCTCTCATCCTCAACCTCCCTCCTCAACACCCCTCCTCAACCTCCCTCCTTAACCCCCCATCCTCATCCTCTCTCCTCAACCCCCCTCCTCAATCCCTCCTCCTCATCAACCCCCCTCCTCAAACCCCCTTCTCAACCTCCCTCCTCAACCCCCCATCCTCATCCTCTCTCCTCAACCCCCTCCTCCATCCCTCCTCCTCAACCTCCCTCCTCAACCCCCTCATCCTCAACCCCATCCTCAACCCCCCCGTCCTCAACCCTCCCATCCTCATCCTCTCTCCTCAACCCCCATCCTCAACCCCCCTCCTCAATCCCTCCTCCTCATCCTCCCTCCCCATCCTCCCTCCTCATCCTCATCCTCCCTCCTCATCCTCCCTCCTCATCCTCAACCTCCCTCCTCAACCTCCTCCTCAACCTCCCTCCTCAACCACCCATCCTCAACCCCCTCCTCAACCCCCCATCCTCAACATCAACCCCCTCCTCAACCTCAACCCTCCTCTACCTCAACCCCCCTCAACCCCAACCCCCCTCCTCAACCTCCCTCCTCAACCCCCCCATTCTCAACCCCCCATCCTCATCCTCTCTCCTCAACCCCTCCTCCTCATCCTCAACCTCCCTCCTCATCCTCAACCTCCCTCCTCATCCTCCCTCCTCATCCTCAACCTCCCTCCTCAACCCCCCTCCTCAACCCCCCATCCTCAACCCCCTCCTCAACCCCCCATCCTCATCCTCAACCCCCCTCCTCAACCTTAACCCCACTCAACAGACAGACACGGGGGGAGAGGGACTCGAGTATAAGCCGAGGGGGCCCTTTTTTGCCTTAAAAAAAGGGCTGAAAAGCTCAGCTTATACTCCAGTATATACGGTATATCATATAATATATCTCTCTGGGATTCAGTGTAGGAAGCTAAAGTGTGTTTTTCTGTCTTGTGGTCTGTAATCAGTGTCCAGTTGAGAGTGGGTGTGGTTTGGCCTGTGTTATTATTGCTTGTTTATTTTTCCCACTGACATTTTGTAGACCATAATTATGAGTCAGTCCAGTGGCAAACTCACTCAACGTACATTCTGTCACATGTATGCACTACTGGAACAGATGATCCAGAGTCCATAACTCTGTGACAGGTGTGAGCATATTGCCTTTCTGGAAGCTCAAATTGGAGAACTGAAGAGGAGAATTGGAGCAATTACTGATATTCCACTGGAAAGGGAGCACAGTTTAGCTGGGCCTAGAAGGGAGGGTGGAGATGCGGCTAGTGAGAATGTCCAGGGAGGTAGCTGGGTTACAGTTAAAAAGGGAAGCAGGGGGATCAGGAGGAGGCAGGCCAGTTCTGAGTTGGCAAACACGAACACATTTGTCCAGATTGAGTGAAACTGTTGGGGATGTCCATTCAGGAATGGCAATGCCAGATAGAGCTTTTCGCTCTAACAGCCGGGAGAACAGTTCTACTGGAGAAGTGGGAGGGCAGCATAGGCAGAGCAACAGACAGGGTTTTGGTGGTAGGGGACTCTATTATTTGGAAGGTAGACAGGGTGATTTGTCAGATTCCAGCAATCGAACAGTGTTCGAGTTTGGCATGTTGTGGATCTGGTAGACAAATTATTGCAAGGGGCAATATTGGTACCAATGACAAAGTTAGTGAAAGATGGAATCATAAATAATGATTTTTGAGAACTAGGGAAAAAGCAAGGACTTCTGAGATAGTATTTTTTATGAGATACTACCTGTGCCACTTACAAGCCCAGGGAGACAGAAGAAGCTTAGGAGGTTAATGCTAAAAATGTGGTGCACTGAGGAGGGGTTTAGGTTTTTAGAGCACTGGGCTGACTTCTCACTTTGTTACAATCTCTATAGCAGGGATGGATTGCACCTTAATGATAAGGAGCCAGGGGATAGGATGGTAGAAAGGCTGAAGGAGTTTTTAAACTAGTAGGTGGGGGGAGGGACTAGATGAATGTATTGGGGTATAAAGTGTAGAGGGGGATAAGGGATTAAATAACTACTCATGGGGAGGACATTGGGGAGGGTTAGTATAGTCAATAGGGAGGTATTAGATTTTGCCAAGGCTTTTGATACAGTGTCACATGAAATACTATTGTGCAAACTAAGGGATACATCAAGAACTGGCTAAAAAGGCAGAAACAAAGCGTTGAGGTAAATTGAACATACTCCGATTGGACTAATGTGGTAAGTGGGGTTCCTCAGGGTTCAATATTAGGTCCCTTCTTTTAACATATTGGGACTGGAAAGTAATGTTTACATTTTTGCTGATGACAGGAAGTTGTGCAAGGTGAATACATCAGGTAACAATGTACTTTTCCTCCAAATGGATTTACATATATTAGAAGAATGGCATCTAAATGTCAGATGAGATGTAATACAAATAAATGTAAAGTTATGCATCTGGGAATAAAAAATAGCCATGCAATTTATATTATTAATGAAGCAATATAGGGGTATCAGATATTGAAAGGGATTTGGGAGTACTTGTGGAACACCACCTACATAACATGTCTCGATGTCAAGCAGCAGCACTGAACAATAAAATATTAGCATGTATTAAAAGGGGTATAGAAGCAAGGGAAACAAATATAATTCTGCCACTGTACAAATCCCTAGTACGTCCTCATTTGGAATACAGAGTAGAATTTTGGTCACCACTTCATAAAAAGGACATTTTAGACCTGGAAAAGTTACAGAGAAGGGCTACAAAACTAATAAGGGGAATAGAGGGGCTAAGTTATGAATAAAGACTAACCAAAATATACTTACAATATATAAATACATCCAGGGTCATTATAAAGATTTGTCAAGTGAGCTTTTTGTGCCAAGAGGTTTTCAACTGACAAGAGGACATCCTTTGTGGTTAGAAGTAAAAAGTTTACACCTTAAAGAAAGAAAAGGGTTGTTCACAGTAAGGGTGGTTAATCTGTGGAATTCCCTACCTTAGGGAGGTGGTGACAGTGGATTTGATAGATAACTTTAAAATTAGACTGGATATATTTTTAATTAAAAATAGTATTCAGGGTTATCCTGGTTAATTAGAGAGGGAGTATTGATCCAGGGAGGTGTCCTATCACCAATATCTTGGGTCAGGAAGGATTTTTTTTCCACTTTTTTTTTTCTCTTTGCCTCTGGATCAATTAACAACTAACCTGCATATTGCAGATCAGAGGAGATCTTAAAAGTTTGAACTTGATGGACTGAAAGTCTTTTTTCAACCTCAATTACTATGTAACGATAAAAGACCAAGGTCAAGTAGAAATGGGCAGAAGTTGGACAGAGCATGAATTTGAGGCCTTGGTGGGGGAGCAAACATCGCATGAGAGCATATAATTAGATATTGGCAAATGCATGTCAAGCAACCAGAACTGCCAACTGACTAGTTCCAAGGTTTCCATATGCTTGCGTGAGCTGTGTATGAAGATTCACGGTTCCTATGTAAAATTCACAATTTGTCTGGTTTGTGGAATGACTGTCCTACTGGAACTTTTAGTTGGCTATGAGGAGTCTTGCACATTTGTTCTATTAGCAGTAGTGCGGTAACAAAATAGACTGGGATCCGTGAGCCTGGGAAGGCGAGGATTCATGAATATGTGACAGAGTATCAGCCTTCATATTTTTACTCTATGTTCAGTAGGTGACGTGAAGAGAGAAATGTGTGAAGAAGAGGAACCACTGTACTTGCCTTGAAATTAAGGCAGTTTGCAGAATGCAAAAAACTAAACTTTGATTATCAGTCTACACTTTAACAGGTTATGCAGCTCCTTCAAGTAGGTGACACCACTTTTCTAAGGCTAATTTGATGGCTAGTTATTTTTCTCTTGACCAAAATGTAGTTCCGTTCTGTGGGTGTCAGTTTCGTTAAGAAGAAACCGGCCTTGAAATTTTTGCGATGGTTAAACCAGTAAATTACAGCTTCCAAAAAGCTTTGATGTTTTCACACTTGTGAATGGCAAATGAAGGAGAAAATTTCACCAGTGTTAGAGAGGACACGCAAGGGCATTAAACACCTATTCGTAGAACTGTAAATGCAAATAAGAAATCAATACAGCCCTGTAAATAACAGGGAAAGCAATGATAGACATTATAATTAATTGTACAACAGTCTCAAGCTCACAAATCGGCAGGAAATTACATTTATTTTTATGTTTCATTTTGGGGTTAAATTGATCTTGGGCATCAATGAGATAAAGTATATCAGGCCTCCCATATGTACTAGAACAGTATTGGCATTCATTTTCATAAATCTTTATTTTGAGGGTTTGCGAATCTGATCGCATATCGGACCCCCGAACCTAATTGATTGACATGTAACCTCCATGTTTTACTGCCTAGATAATAACAGTCTCATTTTCTATTGGCTGATTCAAAATGGGAGATTACGTGCTTGCTTAATTGATTATGTTCCTGCCCCGAACTGCTATGAGCCAGTGCATGGTTTACAGTTTCTGCTTTGGGACAGTAACTTGCGGCCTTGAGCAATTGAATAGCATCGTAATCGGAGATAAACAGGAGCCTGCAACACACCCGCAGACATTCGGCCGTCTGCGATCGAGTTGCGGGCTTAGAATTGAATATGGCCCCAAGATAGCAAATAGATGCACAATTAAATCGTAAGAACCTTATCCCCTCAAACTCATATTCTCTAGCAGCAACAGACTTACAAGTTAATTTAACCAGGATTAATAAAGCACAAACATTAGATATCTTAAGACCTTTTTGAACTCTATCTTAACACACTAGAATTATTTCTCTCAATATATTATTCATAGTGCTCACCCCTGCTGTCCCCTTCTGAAAGAATTGAAACATTCCTGGAGGGTGCTGGGTAAAACACTTTGTTTATCTGAAGTTATACATAGCTCTTCTGGTGCCATTAAGCCTAATCAGAAAATAGTAACTTGGCCATGCAAAATACCAGATAGCAAGTGTCATGACAATAAAATAGTTCACAATGGTTAACTCCGTCCAGTCCATGGCCATGACACAATACTTTATACTTGAGAAAATTACTCTGCACTATCTAAAGAGACTAATAGTCTCATATATTAGCATATTCTTACCATAACCTGAACACTAAACATTACAAGCAATTCTTACTCAGGAGCAAGCTCCTGGGGAACCAGGTACATAACCAGAACCTGAGGTCTAAGATGACACCTACAGGAAGAAAAAAACGGACATAGTCATTAACACACAACTCATGTCCATTTTGATATCCTTTTGTTGTAAGCAATCACAGGTGCTAGGGTCCCAAAAAAAAGTCATCAACTTCTGGGTGCTGTGACTATACGGTTTTGGCCCATACAGGGTTTGAGAGTTTTAGAGTTTCTTCTGACACACAATTAATTGTTGTATGAGGGCATAGACTATCTCGAGACTCTATGGGGTGCACATTTTCTCCTTCAAACACAAACCTCTATTTTGATTTTAGATTTTAAAATATATCTAGATGATGTATGATATGATATTTGTGTGTACAGGCAGTATAGCATCTATTGTCTAAATACTAAGGATTTTAATTTAAATTTGTCAGGGCAACATGATTACATTAAAATACATTATTTATATTTGATTTTAATTGGAGATGCTAAGAGTGAATTGATTTTACTATTTGGGATATTCCTAAGTGTCAAATTATCAGATTCAAAAGGAATTGTTCTTCAGCAGAGGTATAACCAGCAAGCTGAAATATTAAGTGATAAGTTAGAAAAGAGAGGTTACAGTCCTAGGGCCTCATTCAATTATCGGCCGTAAAACGGCTGCAAAGCTGCGATTCCTTGCGGCCGTCTTACGGCCCCGTGGCGAGCTACTTTTACCTTGCAATTTAATTATACGGCGCCGCAAGGATATCCCCTTCCGGCCGGCCGCATATCATGCAAACGGCCGGAAGTTTTTTCCCAGCGCCCGTAAATCTTGTTTTCCGGCCGCAAAGTCCTAAAACTGAAAATGCAAATATAAAATCGAGAATGCACTGTAAAGCTCCGTAAATGCTAGGCATCATAATGGGGGACACGAGGATTAATAGCAACACCCTCTCAAGCTTGCACATCAGCCCAAATCTGATATATTATTTACGGATTACTTTACGTCCCGTAGTTCCGCCGGCTGGTCCTTGTTCAAACCCGTACGGGTTTGGAGATGGAGGGCCGCAAACCAAGCATTGTAATAGCCAATATATATTCAATCCAGCACTGCAAAGCACTGTAAATGATGGGGAACATAACGGGGGGGCATGAGGATTACTAGCCAAACATTCTCAATCTTGCACATCGCCAAATTGTACTTTGATTTTAAAATCCGTACAAGTCCCACAGACTTCACTGACCAAGCCCGTAGCTCCGTATTCAAGCCCGTGCGGGCTGTCCTCCAAGTCCGCAGCTCGTTTTTAAAGGCCGTACGTGTTTGGAGGTTAAAGGTATCCATTTTGTTACGGTTTTTGCAGTCTGCATGGTTTAAGCCTGTAACCCTAAAATGGAGGCCCAAGCATTACAGCCTCCAAATTAACAAGACTTCAAATTAGTTTAATATTCCTCATATGTTTGATTGGTCAGCACACATACAGGTTCCATTGTAGCCTCTAAAACAGCCCCATAATAGAATATGTAACCCCAATATTGGCGTGCACAGCAAATGTGTTTTGACAACATGTAGCTGACATGAGCGGTCCCACATCATTGCGCAGTTCTAATATTTTTGACTGTTGCGCGTCGATGAAAGGGCGCAAGTGATATGACCTAATGCCATAAACCCTTCTAACCCTTGTAGCCGCAGCCTAATCCTAACCCTTACACCCCACCGCCTAATCCTAATCATGAGATCCGCTAGCCTCCTGTCGGGCCTGCTGTTGTTGATGCGCGCATTTGTCGGTGCGCAGATGACAGCGCACATTCGATGCACGCTATATGGTTGATCAACGATAGAATACACATCTCGCTCATCACATCTACATTAGAGAATACAAATGGTGGCCAAATCAGACCGCCACTTGGCATATATCAAGTACCAGGGGAATATTTCATTATATGTGCTTAAGTTCTTCAGTTGTGTCCGACTCTCCGTGACCCTATGGACTGCAGCACATTCAGCTAGGAATCTGCCTGTGCTGTTCTCCAAAGTTTGAAGGCCAAAGAGATTGGAGTGGGTTGTCAGTTCCTCCTCTAGTGGATTGGGATTTGTCTGATCTCTCTGCTATGACCTGCCCACCTACAGTAGCTCACAGCTTCATTCAGGTACACAAGCTGCTTCACCACCACCACCACTTAGCAAGCCTCACCCATGTAAATTGATAAATAGCAGAACAGTTTGGAAGTTCACCAAATGGGAATAACTAGACACCTGGCACATGGCTCCCACCAGGATGGGCGTAGCAGAGATTATGCCTGATGGCGGTGAGTTTGCTGTCGATCCCAGAGCTTGCAGCCCTTCCTGATGGGTCAGAGTAGATATGTGTGGTGCATGTTCCCCTGGTCCCCTTCAGCATTGCTAAGTGGTGTGAAGGGGCTTGTGTACCTGAATGAAGCTGGGAGCTACTGTAGGTGGGCATGTCATAGCAGAGAGATCAGACAAGGTCCAATCCACTTGAGAAGGAACTGACAACCCACTCCAATCTCTTTGGCCTTCAAACTTTGGAGAACAGCACAGGCAGAGACCTAGCTGAATGTGCTGCAGTCCATCGGGTCACGGAGAGTCGGACACAACTGAAGAACTTAAACACATATAATGAAATATTTCCCTGGTACTTGATATATGCCAAGTGGCGGTCTGATTTGGCCACTATTTGTATTCTCTAATGAAGATGTGATGAGCTAGATGTATATGCAATTAGATAGAGATTTAAGGGATCACAATAGAGCTCATGTGCGTGGCAAAGGGTTCATATGACCTGACTCATGTTTTACTCTTGCTATTGAATTGGGTAGCGTGGCTATAATCATATTTTGCATGTTGCAGCATGGTTTGTCAGATTGGCATGTGCATGACCATTACAACATAAGATAACCAAAGGATATTTAGCCAATGCATGTTCATTATTGGGCAACTAACTGTATTCACACATATGCTAACTGATGTGGGTGAAGGAGTTTGTGTACTTCAATGAAGCTGTAAGCTAGCCTACATCGGGCCAGTGTAGGGGGGTACGTCTTATCAGAGAGGTCAGACTAATCCCAAACAACTAGAGAAGGAACTGAAAAACCACTCCAGTGTCACCTGTCCTATTCATTGTAGGCCCTCAGGGGAATGTTCCTACTCCACAGTATCGCTAATCGGACTTGTCAAGGGTATTAACCCTATATTAGTAGTAGATATGATATTTGGGATCAGATGATATCTCAAGCTATTCTGACTCCTCAACAGTTTTACATGTATTGATCTATTGCATGTTAACTATGGCTCATCAGTTTACATTTAGAGGAATGTGACACTAATGTAATGCATGTGGATTTCCCTGAACCAAACATATTCATAACACATGGACGCAGTCAGAAAGGTCTAACAAAGCTTTATTTTTTACACAGACCACAATCAGCAGTTGTCAAGATTGTGCATTCACATAACAGTATAACAAAGCTTTATTTGATAGACAGACCACAATCAGCAGTGGTCAAGATTGTGCATTCACATAACAGTATAACAAAGCTTTATTTGATTCACAGACCACAATCAGCAGTGGTCAAGATTGTGCATTCACATAACAGTATAACAAAGCTTTATTTGATACACAGACCACAATCAGCAGTGGTCAAAACTGCATTAATATCATGGGTGTGGTGTGGGCGGGTCCTTGAAGAGCAAGAGGCTGGAAAAAAGGGGAAACCTACAGGGGTCAATCTAATAGTCTAGAATAAGCGTGATGCATAGCACCTACCAGGGTCACATGCGGGCACTACACAGCTGCAACCGGAAAAAGAAATCTCTCCATTTAACTGAAGAAACCATTTATGTGCATAGCACTTATAACTTGTAACTAGATCTGCTCAATGAAGCAGATAATTCAACCTCTGGACTGTGTAATCCAATCCAGTTTCACACATACAGTGTGTTGAACAAACAAAAATCTGAAAGAAGTGTTCAAATCAAAAAATGCGGAGGAGGATCAAAAACAATTTAGAATCACGATGTATGTACAGTACAGTTCTAAATACTGTACCAATATACCAACTCACCTGATTCCCATCTGCAAGCATTACTAACCATTAGCTAGGTCTGTGGATAATCTGAAATATGGGCAAATAGCCATTATTATGGAGAGGACACAAAGGTCAGCAGCCAGATTCACTGTTTCTTACATCAGACCCAAAGATCTGTTCTCAGACTGCTATTGAGGTCAGGATCACATGCGTCACTAGTGCATATATTAATGCTGGCTGTTATTAACATGCCATTGTGAGACTTTGCAAGTCCACCGCCATAGCGGTATTAGTCTACATTTAAGCTACCAACAATCATGTCAGAGATATCTGGCTATATGATAGCTTTAAGATTGTGGGAGCTACATGTTAAGGGGGCTGCCATTGAAGGCATGTCTACCTGAGAGGCACTGGGAAAACCCTCCACCTCATAATTCCTCCACAATGCTTGCAGATGTAGGAGATGCCTTCATGGACCTAAAATAAAAAAATAAAATAAAAGACAAAACCTAACAAATAAGGCCTGAAAACATCATAGGGCCTGCAGCATCTCTTCTCAACAGCACTCCTTAGTGACAATGTATTGGTCACACTACTAATTAACAGCCTCATTAAATTGCTATGTAACAAATTGAATAGGGCTCTATATAAGCACACAGCATCTTTTTGAAAGCAAGTTTTTAGTTAGGGAACTTCTATGCAAAAGCCAGGTCTTCACTAACTAAAAACTTCTGTAAAACAAATATGCTATGTGCTTATATAGAGCCCTATTCAATTGCCCAAATCACATTTTAATGAGGCCCTTTGTGTTCTGTTTAACCTGTGACCAATTGATGGTCACTGAGGAGTGCTGTTGAGAAGGCTAAAACATGTCTGCAGACCCTATGGGCGTCATTCAATTGAAAAGGGCTCTATATAAGCACAGAGCATATATTTAGTTACAGACGTTTGTAGTTAGTGAAGACCTTGCTTTTGGAGAGAAGTTCACTAACTACAAACATCTGTAGAAAATATGCTCTGTGCTCAAATTGATCCCTTAGCAATCGGCCACATTGCAATTGAATGAGGCCCTATGTCCTCCTCCGCTTGGGCCCAGGACCCACATCACCTGTGACCATCCTCCGTCTCCCCTCTGGTGGTGATGGTGGGGTGGGGTGGGGGGGGGCGGGAGGGAGGGGGCGGGCGGTGCCAGGCAGCGGTGGTCTTGGTGGTGGCGGACACATGGGAGGAGAGGAGGGGCCAGGCTGCTCTTGACTGGGGGATTGGGAGATCCCCGTTGATGTTGGGCTGGGGACCATCGCCTGTCTGAGCAGCCTGACCTGAAGGTGTTCAGTGGTCATGTGGTGCCTCCTCACCTCCCTGGACAGCCTGGCCAGGCTGTGGGTCTGATGTGACCGGAGGGCAGAGATGCTGGCCTCCATCCGGAGCTGGCTGGCCGTAGACTCCTGTATGCTGGCCACCATCAGGAGCTGGTTGGCCTCAATCCTCTGGCTGCTTGCCAGCAGCTCCTTCATGATGGCCAGCATCTCCACCTGCACAGCCTGGCTCTGTGGCGACGACACCGCTGGGTGGGCGTGGTGAGGTTGTGCGGGGAGGTCCACAGCTGGAGCCGGTGGGGAGAATATGCCCGGTGGTGACAAGGCCAGCACACTTTGTGGGGAAGGAGGTGCTGTCCCTTGGGGGGATGAGGGCCCCAGAGCAAGCCTTTCGAGGATGGGCATAGGCCCAGGGCTTGTGGCAGGTGACCCCGCAAGGTCAATGACCAGCCCATCCTGTGACCCAGAGCCCTCTGATATTCTTTCCTCCTCCCCCTGTGCTGGAGGATCCTGGTACGGGGCTGATGGCCCCGCCTCCTCGCTATGGTCACAGGACCCAGAGCTCCTCCTGGATGCTGAGAGATAGAGAAGAAAGGTACATGTCATTAGTATGTTGATGAGCGCATTGATGTGTTCATTTCTAATTATCTGACATCTAGCCTTGAATATGGATGATTCTCTGAATAGCTATCTTATACTAGCTGTTATCTATTCTTAGGTTTCTGTTCTGGATGGTTCTCGGCTCACAACTCTATCTGTATTACGGCTGCTGTCTGTAACTGCATAGGCTGAACGGGCACACCAATACATGGACTCTGTATTACAGGGGTGTCCAAACTCTTTCCTGGATTGGAAGATATCCTTTCTGTGCACTGGTGAGTCAATCAGGATGAATGAAGAAGCGATTGACTCACCTGTGCGCAGCAGGGTTATCAAATCCAGCCATGTGTGTGGCCCACCAGGACCGAGTTTCGACACACCTGCTCTATTGCTTGATTACTGTTGTGGTGACCGGGAATGACAGTGATTTGTCAGCTTCATGAATTTAAGGATGCATCCATCTATCCCTTGTTATTTCATGTTGCTGTATGTCATAGTCACCTGCCATGGAGGCTGGGTCCTGCTGCTCCACCGGGCCTGATGCTCCAGCTGCGTCGGAGGGTGCAAGCATGGCCCTTGCAATACATTCATGGGCAAGGTACTTGACCCTCCGCCCCTCGGCCTCCTGCACCATCTTCTTCCTCACCACGGCCCTGATGTCGTCAAACCGGTGCTTAATGGACCGCAGACTCCGTCCACGGCCCGCCACACCGTTGACCAGATCCACCACCTGCTGCCAAGCAGTAGCACGGGGCCCAGCCTTTACTTCCCTACCCCCCGAGGTGATGACGGGGCGGGCACGGATGGCCTCCAGGAGGACCCTGTTCTCCTCCCGGCTATAATTGTGGGCCCTGGACCTGCCGCCAGCCTCTTGCTCTTCTGCCTGGGGATGAGGACCCTCTCCCTCCTCCTCCTCCTTCCTCCTCCTACTCTCCTCTCCTCCCTCCTTCCTCTCCTTGCTCCCTCCTCCTCCTCTCCTCCCTCCTTCCTCTACTCTCCTCCCTTCTCCCTCCTCCTCTCCTCTCCTCCCTCCTTCCTCTACTCTCCTCCCTTCTCCCTCCTCCTCTCCTCTCCTCCCTCCTTCCTCTACTCTCCTCCCTTCTCCCACCTCTCCTCTCCTCCCTCCTTCTCCTCCTCTCCTCCCTCCTTCTCCTCCTCTCCTCCCTCCTCCTCTCCTCCCTCCTCCTCTTCTCCCTCCTTCCTCCTCCTTCCTCCTCCTTCCTCCCTCCTCCTCCTCTCCCTCCTCCACTACCTCCTCCTCCACTACCTCCTCCTCCACTACCTCCCCCTCCTCAACTATTACCTCCTCCTCACTCCTCCCCTCCTCTTCCCCACCTCCACGCCCCGGGACTCCCTGCCACTCCTCCACCCTCTGCTCCTCTCCCTCCATCACCACCTGAAAAGAAAAGAAAGAGAAATAAAGAAATGTTTTAGTGGGTTTGCCTGCTCCACGCTCGTCCCTCATTATGATCGCCTCTAACACTATTTCTGCTTGGATATCAATGTTGTAACTAACTGCAGTAATCAACCTTAAGTGGACAGAGTCTGTGACAGCAGTGGGAGGGGTGTACAGCACCTCTCATTCTGGACCTGAGAGGCGCTGATGAAATACGCTAGATCAATACTTTCATAAACAATGTGGAAGGGTCAGTTACAGTTTGCATATATACAAGGCATGCGGCTATTTACTGTGTGCTTCTATCATGTGTGGGGAGTGGCCCATGTCTGAGGCCACTAATATCCTATCTGCATTATATTCTGCACATATTCATGGGCATGGTACCTATCCTGAAGCCATCCTCTGTACCAGAGGTAGTAGGAACTACATGGTCCCGCTGTTCTAGGCTGAAAAAAAGTTCTTGTCAAGCCCCATTGAAGAAGCAGTTTGGAACACCTATGTATATTGCAAATATGTGTAGAAATCTCACTCAAACTCAATCTACAACTCAATCAATCTCAAAATCAAACTTAATCAAACTCAATCAAACTCAATCTCAAAATCAAACTCAATCAAACTCAATCTCAATCAAACTCAATCTCAAAATCAAACTCAATCAAACTCAATCTCAAAATCAAACTCAATCAAACTCAATCTCAAAATCAAACTCAATCAAACTCAATCTCAAAATCAAACTCAATCAAACTCAATCAAACTCAATCTCAAAATCAAACTCAATTAAACTCAATCTCAAAATCAAACTCAATCAAACTCAATCTCAAAATCAAACTCAAAATCAAACTCAATCAAACTCAATCTCAAAATCAAACTCAATCAAAATCAAACTCAAAATCAAACTCAATCAAACTCAATCTCAAAATCAAACTCAATCAAACTCAATCTCAAAATCAAACTCAAAATCAAACTCAATCAAACTCAATCTCAAAATCAAACTCAATCAAAATCAAACTCAAAATCAAACTCAATCAAACTCAATCTCAAAATCAAACTCAATCAAACTCAATCTCAAAATCAAACTCAAAATCAAACTCAATCAAACTCAATCTCAAAATCAAACTCAAAATCAAACTCAATCAAACTCAATCTCAAAATCAAACTCAATCAAACTCAATCTCAAAATCAAACTCAAAATCAAACTCAATCAAACTCAATCTCAAAATCAAACTCAATCAAACTCAATCTCAAAATCAAACTCAAAATCAAACTCAATCAAACTCAATCTCAAAATCAAACTCAATCTCAAAATCAAACTCAATCAAACGCAATCTCAAAATCAAACTCAATCAAACTCAATCTCAAAATCAAACTCAAAATCAAACTCAATCAAACTCAATCTCAAAATCAAACTCAATCAAAATCAAACTCAAAATCAAACTCAATCAAACTCAATCTCAAAATCAAACTCAATCAAACTCAATCTCAAAATCAAACTCAAAATCAAACAATCAAACTCAATCTCAAAATCAAACTCAAAATAAAACTCAATCAAACTCAATCTCAAAATCAAACTCAATCAAACTCAATCTCAAAATCAAACTCAAAATCAAACTCAATCAAACTCAATCTCAAAATCAAACTCAATCAAAATCAAACTCAAAATCAAACTCAATCAAACTCAATCTCAAAATCAAACTCAATCAAACTGAATCTCAAAATCAAACTCAAAATCAAACTCAATCAAACTCAATCTCAAAATCAAACTCAATCAAACTCAATCTCAAAATCAAACTCAAAATCAAACTCAATCAAACTCAATCTCAAAATCAAACTCAAAATCAAACTCAAAATCAAACTCAATCAAACTCAATCTCAAAATCAAACTCAATCAAACTGAATCTCAAAATCAAACTCAAAATCAAACTCAATCAAAATCAAACTCAAAATCAAACTCAATCAAACTCAATCTCAAAATCAAACTCAATCAAACTGTGTCTCAAAATCAAACTCAAAATCAAACTCAATCAAACTCAATCTCAAAATCAAACTCAATCAAACTCAATCTCAAAATCAAACTCAATCAAACTCAATCTCAAAATCAAACTCAAAATCAAACTCAATCAAACTCAATCTCAAAATCAAACTCAATCAAACTCAATCTCAAAATCAAACTCAAAATCAAACTCAATCAAACTCAATCTCAAAATCAAACTCAATCAAACTCAAAATCAAACTCAATCAAACGCAATCTCAATATCAAACTCAATCAAACTCAATCTCAAAATCAAACTGAAAATCAAACTCAATCAAACTCAATCTCAAAATCAAACTCAATCAAAATCAAACTGAAAATCAAACTCAATCAAACTCAATCTCAAAATCAAACTCAATCAAACTCAAACTCAAAATCAAACTGAAAATCAAACTCAATCAAACTCAATCTCAAAATCAAACTCAATCAAAATCAAACTCAAAATCAAACTCAATCAAACTCAATCTCAAAATCAAACTCAATCAAACTCAATCTCAAAATCAAACTCAAAATCAAACTCAATCAAACTCAATCTCAAAATCAAACTCAATCAAACTCAATCTCAAAATCAAACTCAAAATCAAACTCAATCAAACTCAATCTCAAAATCAAACTCAATCAAACTCAAAATCAAACTCAATCAAACGCAATCTCAAAATCAAACTCAATCAAACTCAATCTCAAAATCAAACTGAAAATCAAACTCAATCAAACTCAATCTCAAAATCAAACTCAATCAAAATCAAACTCAAAATCAAACTCAATCAAACTCAATCTCAAAATCAAACTCAATCAAACTCAATCTCAAAATCAAACTCAAAATCAAACAATCAAACTCAATCTCAAAATCAAACTCAAAATCAAACTCAATCAAACTCAATCTCAAAATCAAACTCAATCAAACTCAAAATCAAACTCAATCAAACGCAATCTCAAAATCAAACTCAATCAAACTCAATCTCAAAATCAAACTGAAAATCAAACTCAATCAAACTCAATCTCAAAATCAAACTCAATCAAAATCAAACTCAAAATCAATCTCAATCAAACTCAATCTCAAAATCAAACTCAATCAAACTCAATCTCAAAATCAAACTCAAAATCAAACAATCAAACTCAATCTCAAAATCAAACTCAAAATCAAAATCAATCAAACTCAATCTCAAAATCAAACTCAATCAAACTCATTCTCAAAATCAAACTCAATCAAACTCAATCTCAAAATCAAACTCAAAATCAAACTCAATCAAACTCAATCTCAAAATCAAACTCAATCAAAATCAAACTCAATATCAAACTCAATCAAACTCAATCTCAAAATCAAACTCAATCAAACTCAATCTCAAAATCAAACTCAAAATCAAACTCAATCAAACTCAATCTCAAAATCAAACTCAATCTCAAAATCAAACTCAATCAAACGCAATCTCAAAATCAAACTCAAAATCAAACTCAATCTCAAAATCAAACTGAAAATTAAAAACTCAATCAAACTCAATCTCAAAATCAAACTCAATCAAAATCAAACTCAAAATCAAACTCAATCAAACTCAATCTCAAAATCAAACTCAATCAAACTCAATCTCAAAATCAAACTCAAAATCAAACAATCAAACTCAATCTCAAAATCAAACTCAAAATCAAACTCAATCAAACTCAATCTCAAAATCAAACTCAATCAAACTCAATCTCAAAATCAAACTCAAAACCAACCTTAATCAAACTCAATCTCAAAATCAAACTCAATCAAAATCAAACTCAAAATCAAACTCAATCAAACTCAATCTCAAAATCAAACTCAATCAAACTGAATCTCAAAATCAAACTCAAAATCAAACTCAATCAAACTCAATCTCAAAATCAAACTCAATCAAACTCAATCTCAAAATCAAACTCAAAATCAAACTCAATCAAACTCAATCTCAAAATCAAAATCAAACTCAAAATCAAACTCAATCAAACTCAATCTCAAAATCAAACTCAATCAAACTGAATCTCAAAATCAAACTCAAAATCAAACTCAATCAAAATCAAACTCAAAATCAAACTCAATCAAACTCAATCTCAAAATCAAACTCAATCAAACTGAATCTCAAAATCAAACTCAAAATCAAACTCAATCAAACTCAATCTCAAAATCAAACTCAATCAAACTAAATCTCAAAATCAAACTCAATCAAACTCAATCTCAAAATCAAACTCAAAATCAAACTCAATCAAACTCAATCTCAAAATCAAACTCAATCAAACTCAATCTCAAAATCAAACTCAAAATCAAACTCAATCAAACTCAATCTCAAAATCAAACTCAATCAAACTCAAAATCAAACTCAATCAAACGCAATCTCAAAATCAAACTCAATCAAACTCAATCTCAAAATCAAACTGAAAATCAAACTCAATCAAACTCAATCTCAAAATCAAACTCAATCAAAATCAAACTCAAAATCAAACTCAATCAAACTCAATCTCAAAATCAAACTCAATCAAACTCAATCTCAAAATCAAACTGAAAATCAAACTCAATCAAACTCAATCTCAAAATCAAACTCAATCAAAATCAAACTCAAAATCAAACTCAATCAAACTCAATCTCAAAATCAAACTCAATCAAACTCAATCTCAAAATCAAACTCAAAATCAAACTCAATCAAACTCAATCTCAAAATCAAACTCAATCAAACTCAATCTCAAAATCAAACTCAAAATCAAACTCAATCAAACTCAATCTCAAAATCAAACTCAATCAAACTCAAAATCAAACTCAATCAAACGCAATCTCAAAATCAAACTCAATCAAACTCAATCTCAAAATCAAACTGAAAATCAAACTCAATAAAACTCAATCTCAAAATCAAACTCAATCAAAATCAAACTCAAAATCAAACTCAATCAAACTCAATATCAAAATCAAACTCAATCAAACTCAATCTCAAACTCAAAATCAAACAATCAAACTCAATCTCAAAATCAAACTCAAAATCAAACTCAATCAAACTCAATCTCAAAATCAAACTCAATCAAACTCAATCTCAAAATCAAACTCAAAATCAAACTCAATCAAACTCAATCTCAAAATCAAACTCAATCAAACTCATTCTCAAAATCAAACTCAATCAAACTCAATCTCAAAATCAAACTCAAAATCAAACTCAATCAAACTCAATCTCAAAATCAAACTCAATCAAAATCAAACTCAATATCAAACTCAATCAAACTCAATCTCAAAATCAAACTCAATTAAACTCAATCTCAAAATCAAACTCAAAATCAAACTCAATCAAACTCAATCTCAAAATCAAACTCAATCAAACTCAATCTCAAAATCAAACTCAAAATCAAACTCAATCAAACTCAATCAAACTCAAAATCAAACTCAATCAAACTCAATCTCAAAATCAAACTCAATCAAACTCAATCTCAAAATCAAACTCAATCAAACTCAATCAAACTCAATTTCAAAATCAAACTCAATCAAACTCAATCAAACTCAATCTCAAAATCAAACTCAATCAAACTCAATCTCAAAATCAAACTCAATCAAACTCAATCTCAAAATCAAACTCAATCAAACTCAATCTCAAAATCAAACTCAATCTCAAAATCAAACTCAATCAAACTCAAACTCAAAATCAATCTCTCTCTCTCTATATATATATATATAGAGAGAGAGATAGAGAGAGATTTTGAGAGAGAGAGTTTCAGATCTAATATTAAACAGAAAAATATAAATAACTTACCTCCCTCCACAAAACTCCTCTCCCCACAAAAACAAACTCGCCAAACCTATAGGCCATCAGCAAAAAAAACACAATTGTACTTCTCGCCAGTGTATTCAGTAAATATAGAAATTGGCAAAACATACAAATAAAAGACAGCTTGATAGGATGAAAAGCATGTACAATGCAACTTACCTCCCTCCAAACCCCTAAGGGCCGGATCAAAGATCCCAAATCCTCCAAACACCTATAAACAAGCAAAGAAATCAATTTTACTTCTCGCCAGTGTATTCAGTAAATATAGAAATTGGCAAAACATACAAATAAAAGACAGCTTGATAGGATGAAAAGCATGTACAATGCAACTTACCTCCCTCCAAACTCCTATGGGCCGGATCCAAACTCCCACACAAACAAAAATATTCAAAACACCTATAAAGAAGCAAAAAACACAATTGTACCTCTCACCAGTGTATTCAGTAAATATAGAAATTGGCAAAACATAAAAATAAAAGACAGCTTGATAGGATGAAAAGCATGTACAATGCAACTTACCTCCCTCCAAACTCCTATGAGCCGGATATAAACTCCAAAACTCTCCAAACTCCCTCCAAACACCTATAAACAAGCCAAAAACACAATTGTACTTCTTTACATCAGTATCCGTAAATGTAGTAACGGATTCCCGTAAAAAGAACTTAAACCGCGACTTGATAATAAAGCAACTTACCTACTCTCAACCACCAAGCTCCTGGAACCGCGTGCTACTTCGTCCGAAATCGCAACACGGTCGAGGCGTGGGTGCGTGTCATTCCTATTTATTCACTCCCACTGTCAATCAAATGGTCTATCCCGTAAGTGATTGGCTGTGCGACCTGTGGCGCGATACGTGATTCCGCTATTGGATGGTTCGTGCCGGGCGTGGCTAGTCCGTCCCCCTTCCAGCTTGCGTGCGCGCCTAAACGTCACAACCTTCCTACATTCTGAAGGCCGCGATTCGCGCCTGGCTAGATTTAATTTACGGCCGCATCCGTTGAAGTCCACACGATGCACTTACGGCATTGTAATGAAACAGGGCTGAAAGGGCCCTAAAAGTGTAAAGGAAGCAATAAAAGACTTTCGAATTACTGTAAAAACAATCCACAATGATCAAATATGTTAATAAAAGAGATTTGTTTTGTGTCATGTACATCCTCAAAATGGCGGCCAAATTAACCCTTTAGCACTCAGAAAGGATAGAATGTGTCCCCTAAACATATCAACATTATCTGATTTACATCTCTTTTATCACATCTAGATTTTTGAACACAAATATTGTATATATTTCCACGCCACATTACATAGATCATGGAGCATGGGCCCAAATTCAAATGTGGGCCAGAATATTAGGGGTTACTAATTAAAATGGCTCAACAAATCCATAATCAGGGAACTTCATAACATGATGAAGCTTAGATACACCAGTGAGCTTTTCCATTTGTGAAATCCACCCGGATAATCACAGCTGGGGTAATTAGCAAGCTATATAACCACACCATCATCCATGAATTAGCTGAGTCTGAACCATCATGGATAGCAGCAACCTGAGTGCAGCGTATAGGTATATGAGGAGAGCGCAGCGTCGTAGGAATGGATATTGGTTTCGAATGTTGCAGAGTGGAAACCGGGCTGTCAGGCGTGCGACTGTGGAGTGGCTGAGGCGTGACAGAGAGGGGCGGCTGGGAGTGAATGTGGGTGAGCGTGCTGATGCAATCCATGGTGGTCCGGAACCAAGCCAGGCAAGTGGCTCATCACAGGACATGCCTAGGGTCATGGTGGGGGGTCAGTTAGTGGAGAGAGCTCCAGTGGCACAGGGACAGGGGGATATGAGGGCACCTGCAGACAGGGAGGAGGGCTTGATGTGGGTGATCAGCTGATGGGGGGGCCAGATGAGAGACCCCTAGAGGGTGTGGCACATGAAGTAGGGGCTCCTGCACAGCCAGACCCACAGGGGGGTGAGCAGGCCCAGGAGCCTGCCAGGAGGATTCGTGCACCCAGGGTGTACAGGGAGAGAGTCACATTAGAGGGGTTAACTGATGTGGAAGTGTATGAGCCTTTTAGGCTAACCCGTGCCAGCCTGGAGGAGCTCTATGCGGTCCTGAGGGAGGACATGGAGCCTTCCTCACGGCCCAATAGAGCCATCCCAGGCATGACACGGATGTTAGCCGCCATACACATCCTATCATCTGGTAGTTTTCAGAACACTGCTAGCATAGTAGGAGGAATGTCTCAAGCAAGCCTTTCAAGGTGCCTGAGCACATTCCTCCATGCTATCGTTCCGAAAGCTGCCAGATACATCAGTTTTCCCCACACTGGGGAAGAGATCTTGAAGGTGAAAGCAGATTTCTTTCGAATGGGAGGTATCCCCAATGTGCTCGGTGCTATAGATTGTACACATGTAGCATTGATACCTCCTAGAGAGCAAGAAGCCATGTTCCGAAATCGCAAACACTATCATTCCATCAATGTACAGGCTGTTTGTGATGCAGACATGCGCATACAAAATGTGGTTTCCGGCTTCCCGGGAAGTACTCATGATGCCCATATCCTGCGTCAGTCATCCACCCATCGTTATTTTGAGTCTGGAGAAGCTCCACCTGGGTGGCTACTGGGTGAGTACCCATAAAGGATCCCCTAAAATATACATAATGTTCCACTGTAATGTTATTCCATTGTTGCGTGAAAAATGCGCAACGACGCATGCCACAACAGACAAAATAGAGTCCCTCAATAGCGCGCACAACATCTGCGCGCAGGAGTTGAGATAAGGATTTAAGGGTGGACTTAGGGGTTTTAGGCTTAGGGGTCTTTGGGCTAAGGCTTTGGATTATGAGTGCTCTTTGCTGGACGCACATTTTGTCACACAATTTCCAACAGTGCGCTACTGTCGCTGGCTTCTGGCAGCGCTGTATTGTCCGCGCTCATTTGCCGTGCGCCATAAAGAAGGTGTGCCGACTGAGCCATTGCATCGTAGCTTGTTGCTGTGCCTAACCCGATGTGACGTGGTCATAGGAGTATGAAGTTCCAAGCCAGAGATCACTAAACTAACGTCACATTAATTATTGCATATATTTACAGATGCATAACGAGCAGCACAAACTCACATTCATATCTACATCTCCCATTTTTGTTTCCTTCAGGTGATGCAGGATATAGGTGTTTGCCGTGGTTGTTGACCCCTGTGAACAATCCACGCACAGAGGGGGAGGAGAGGTACAATGCGGCCCATGCCAGAACCCGGAATGTAATAGAGTGCACCTTTGGACTCCTGAAGATGCGCTTCAGATGTTTACATTCCACTGGCGGGGCGCTACAGTATACACCAGGGAAGGTTTGTCACATCATCATGGCCTGCTGTATTCTGCACAATATAGCAGTACAGGCAAACTGTCTGGGGAACATTGATGATGCTCCGCTTGAACCGGCGGAGCGTCCAGTACCTCCCGATGGTGGGGATAACGTTCAGGGGTCACAACTACGTGCCCACGTAATTCGTGAGTACTTCCCATGTAAGTCTGAAACTAATTACAACCAACTCAAATGTACATGGCTTATGGTTACTAATACATCTCTTTTCTCCTTCCCCATTGTCTTCCAGAATATCCAACAGTCCACAGTAGAGGATAGCTTTGTGATGTAACATATGTCTCGTGACGCATTCTTCATACTGGATCAAATACAGCCTGCTCTGATATCCGTTACTGGTAAGTATGCGCACATTCCCATACACATCATATATATTGATATCTGCCAACCTCAAGAAGCTAAGCTAAATGGATGGTCTGATGTATTCCACAATGTCAATGGATATAGGCCTCACAATCGTATTTGAAAACATCTGCCCAGAACAGTAATGTTCACATTGTCTGATCATGCTTTTCCACATCCCATGGAGGTCAATGCAATTCCTAGCAATCTGGATATATGAACATAACAGCATACTGTAAACCATAATAAATGTACCTCATGTGATGCAAAGAGGGGATGTCCCCTGTTCTTTGTCAGCGAATGCTGGTAAAAGCATTCTCAGTCAGATAACATGAATAGTCTCAAGGATGTGTTAACTAGGAATCATTGTGCAATATATCATATGGATTGTGTGACTCATCTCATCATATTGCCATTACAGAACTGTTGCCGTGTGTCAACACATTGTTTACCCACACAGACATGGGAAACGACCTTGCCAGCAACAGAACATCAGCTACATCAATGGCGTCTACATTGTAAGTGAGTATTTGCGGGAAACATGTGCATGTATGCATGAGAGGAAATGACTAATAACTACATTAATGTAGGCCTAACTTTCTTTTTCCCCAAGACATCCCCTATGTATTGCTGAAGCGGTCCGAAATGTTTATCGGACCATGCAGACGTGTCCTGGGGGAACAGATCTCTTCGTTGAATACTCCACTTGATCTATCCAAGGTAGAGAACCACATGTGGATGTCCGAACATGTATCAATGTGTGATAGTTGTGATCTTCCCTTTCTATTACAGGATGCACTGGTGTCTCTCTCTCTCTCTCTCTCTCTTCATCCCACCCACCCCTGTTTACCCTTAATTTATTGAGTCACACAAGTCTTCTGCTAACTATCCCAATTAACCCTTTCCACTATGTTTTCTCTTGTCTTCTTCCTCACATCCCCTGCCTTTTCCTCAGACTCTTCTTTACTTCTCCCCTTTTTGTCTGCATCATTTTCATTTCAACTCTCATGCCCACCTCTCTCCTTTTATTCGCCCATCACCTAATCCTACTCAAGCTGTGGTTAAACTATGTGTCTCCTGACTGTCCCATCTGCAGATTACATTATCTGTCCACATGGGGCAGATACCTTATTACATAATAGTGCATCGCACTTTACATCTGATCCCTTTCCTCTCCGACTAATGCATATCTTTCTACTTGACACAACCTCCTTCCTATGTATCTCTGACTTACTTATTAACCTTGCTATTCCTTATCTACTCTTCCCCATGTCCATTACCTTTAACTTGGAAGTGGTGATTTTCTAATCTTGTGTGGGCCTTTGTGAACAAATCATTTATCAACAGACTTTACGCTCCAAACAGGGCCCTCCATTTTCTTGCGTTGTCAATATTACATACTGTATATGTCCGGGTACTTCTCCCCTGTACAGCGTTACGGAATATGTTTGCACAATACAAATAAATGAGAATTCGACTAATCATAATATTCCCACATCAGGACAAATTAGTCTGGGCCATCATTATCATCGTACAGATGGTTAGCTTGTACGAGATCCCAATGCCTAACATGTGTGCCGACATACCTACATCTGTTGGTGGCTGCTCATATGGCATATGTAAGTTTTCCACTAATATATTATTTGTGTGTTTGTATTCCAGATCCCGGTCAGAACAAGGCATGACGATAAACATCCTGACATTCCGTGGCCATGTCAATGTCCTCATGTATGTGCATGTGTCCGTTTCATTGCTTTGTTGGATCCAGTTTGATATCTGATGACCTTGACTGAATAGCCGATATGTGTCACGAGACAATTTCAATATACAATGCAGATGTGATATGACATCTGTCAGCTGATGTTCCTGGTATATCCACAGCATGTGTATGCTCATATAGTCTATCTCGATTCATAGGTACCTATTGGTTTAGACATTCTATCCTCTCCTCTACTTGGACTGTTGTGAAGCCTGCAGCACCAACCCTTCAAGATCTTTTCTTCAGTGCTGATGTGACCCTCCCTGTGCATATGGGGAAGAGTAAATCCAGGCTTGGGACTTAACAGTTAAGGAGGTTACGTTAATCTTCAGTTATGCATATTCAACAACAGTGAGTATAGATGCTCAATCAGAGAACAAACTATCACTGATATTGCCTGGTTTGTTGTGAGTTCTCTGCAATAAGTAACATCTGGCTGATATTGTCCTGGTCAGGTCACCATCTTTTTGACCAAGGTTATCTATGTGCTGCTTATTGTTGCGTGAGAACTGACGTTATGGGCTCATAGCATTCACTGATTAAGCACTTATACTTCTGATGTGGCATCAGAGTGTCCGTTTAACACACAAGCATACATTTTGCTCTCCCCATATGTATATCACCTTATTCTGGATTATTATGGTGTTTCCTTATTGACTGTTATATATATGTCGGAACAATAATGAGATCTATTATATTGCCTAATGTTGGTTGATATACTGTACATCCCCTGATCATCCATATCAATGTAATTTTCCATGCCTGCATTCTGATCTCATATCCCTATTTCCCTGTGTTACTTGGATTTTGTATCCTACCCCCCTCCACCATGATCCTTTGCATACCTGTGTTGATTAGTCAACCTGTGGCTTTGTGGCAAGCTTGCCTTGTTAATTTCTGTAAATATTAAATATGATTTATCTGCGATGTTGTTTGTGTCTGCCTCGTCAATTTTGATAACATAGCATTTCCGGAACATCAATAAAAGGACCTTCAGACTCCACATCTGTGCTCTGCACCATCAGTTAGGGGTGTCAATAGAATTCTCACAGTGTGTTTGCATTACTGATTTCAAACATAAGGGAAGGTTGGTATTAACAATCTATATGACGCAGAAACAGACAAATGAGACAGGTTTCTGTAAGTGGCTCACATCCTAATAGTGAACATACAGGGCCTCATTCAATTGCGATTTTGCCAATTGAATGGGGCTCAAAATAAGCACAGAACATATATTGTGTCAAACAGATTTTAGTTAATGAAAACCTTGATTTTGGAGAGATGTTTACTAACTAAAACATTTTTCAGAGAATATATGTTATGTGCTTATTTCAAGCCCTATTCAATTGGCCAAATTGCAATTAAATGAGGGCCACAGTATCTAACATAAGTGAGTACACCCGTCACATTGTTGTTAACATTTTAGTATATCTTTTCATGTGACAACACTGAAGAAATGACACTCTGCTACAATGTAAAGTAATTTTTCTGACCCATCAATAACTCAATACACAGCCATTAATGTCTAAACCATTGTCAACAAAAGTGAGTACACCCCTAATTTGAAATGTCCAAATTGACACGAAATGTCAATTATGTGTGGCCACCATTATTTGCCAGAATTGCATTAACCCTCATGGCCAGGGAGTTCACCCGAGCTTCCCAGGTTGCCACTGGAGTCCTCTTCCACTCCTTAATGATACATCAGAGCTGGTTGATGCTAGAGACCTTACACTCCCCCACCGTCAGTTTGAGGATGCCCCACAGATGCTCAATATGGTTTTGGTCTGTCGACAAGCTTGGCCAGTCCATCACCTTTACCTTCTTTAGCAAGGCAGTGTCGTCTTGGCGGTGTGTTTAGGGTCATTATGTTATGTTGCCCTGCGGCCCAGTCTCCCAAGGGAGGGGATCATGTTCTGCTTCAGTATGTCACAGTACATGTTTTCATTCATGGTTCCCTCAATGGACTGTAGCTCCCCAGTGCCAGAGATAAATGGATAAGTCACAACGAACACAAAAACATTGATATGAGATGAACCCATCATTTTGAACCAAAACAGTGATGCAGAGAGAGGGGAGGCAGCATCTGACATCATTAGGTAAATGCATATAGTGGGAATCCACACAACATATTAGCGAAAACATATATACACATGCATATATGTTTGGTCTGGGCCTGCATGCATGCTGCCAGCACTGAGGAGCTACAGTTCTTTGAGGGAACCCATGAATGCCAACATGTACTGTGACAAACTGAGAAAGAGCATGATCCCTCACATAGGAGAACAGGCCGCAGGGCAGTATTCCAACATGATAACGACCACAAACACACCTCCAAGCCGACCACTGCCTGGTTAAAGAAGCTGAAGGTCAAAAGTTGATGAACTGGCCAAGTAGGTCACCAGACCTAAACCCTATTGAGCATCTGTGTTGAGGGTACTCCTCAAATGGAAGGTGTGGAGTGTAACAGAACCCATCACTGTTTTACCCTGTTTTATGGTTATGGTTAAAATAGGATCATACTGTTATACTGTATGTATGTTGGTTTCTGCTCGGCAAAATCTTAGCCCAGACTATTGCAGACCTTGGCATAATAGATAATCCTAGTACAGAGACTCATCATAGGATAAGGAAGTCTATTGTATAAAGTGTTTTCATTATCAGACATAACAAAGAAGGATGATCTAAGCAATGTCTGATTGTATCAAAGTAGCCAGGTAGTCTCCGGGAGGTGTGACCCACCTGTTGTCCCTCAATGTGTATTGTGTGGCCAACTATGGGGGATGTGTGTATTGCCTGTGGGAAGAGATGTGTATATATATATTTCTGGGCAACAAAATAAAGTCAGTATTCATTTGACTCCCAATTGAGTGTGGGCAAATATTGGAGGTTGGGAATGGTGAGACTGTAGTGCTTCTTGGATATTGTACTGTATACCAGCGGAGATATTGGACTGCGTGTTCCAACTCCGTTACAGGGAGTGCATGGTCTCTAACATCCACCAGCTCCATGATATCATCATGAAGGAGTGGAAGAGGAATCCAGTGGCAACCTGTGAAACTCTGGGGAACTCCATCCCCATGAGGGTTAAGTCAGTGCAGGAAAATAATGGTGGCCACACAAAATAATCGCCAATTTCACTTAGGGGTGGACTCACTTTTGATATTTCCCCTGAATTAATCTATCCATGTGTCATGAACATGACTATCATGCATCACCGTTACTATAATCAAACTCATGAATATTACCTCCACCCTCAGCTGCACTAGTGGCTGTTACCCCAACCCTACATTAACACAGGGCTGGTATATTGAAGGAAGATGTATGTACTAATCCAATAACGTTGGTGTGTAGCATTCATGTGGTGTTTACCAATCATGGTACAGTTCAAACAAAAACAAACAATGATAATGTGAGCAATACATATTCTTTAATCTTATGCTTGCAAATTATAGAAAAAAAAAAGAAAACTGGAGGCATAAATTCCGTTGATTGGAACCTAAAGAGATAAGAACAAGACATCAATTTGAACAATATACGCATTGACTGCAACACCTCAATGTCAATAGATCTTGGACATCAATTACTTCTATATGCAACATGAACATGTTCTCACCTATTTCCGCTTCCGCTTGTGTGTTTCTTGGCTCTCCTGGCCTTTTGAAGATGTTCCCCTAGGCCGGCCCCGACCTCTTCTAATGTTTTGAGGGTCTTCCGGCCTGGATGCTGGGGACAGGGTCTGGGATGTGGAAGGTGGTGAGTTGGAAGGGGTAGCCCGGTCTTGGTGCTGGCCTTCTCGGGCCATTTCAGGCCTTCGGGCGTACTCCTCCATTAACAGATTATGACGCCTCACCTCCTGGAACATCCGCTGATTGTGAAGTGTCATTTCAGCAAAGACTCTGGCGTCTCCTCTCCTGGAAGTTACGGTCGTTGTTGCGTCTCCTCTCCTGGAAGTTCCGGGCGTTGTTGCGTCTCCTCTCCTCGAGCTTCTTGGCATCATGGCGTCTCATCTCCAGCATGAACTGTTGATTTTGCTCACGCTCATGCTAGAGATGAGCCAGGAAATCCTGGCACTGGGCCGCTGACAGCGCAGGACTAACTGGCAGCAACCCAGACCACTGTGTCCTCTGGGTGGAGGCACTGCTGACTGGTGTGTCCTGCCTGGGAGACGCCTGCTGGGCCTGCGGGGCCGGAGTGGCTGGCTGGGCCTGTTGGTCCTGCGGGGCCTGTTGGTCCGGAGTGGCCACAGTGGCTGTCTGGGCCTGCGGGGCCTGTTGGGCCGGAGTGGCCACAGTGGTTGTCTGGGCCTGCGGGGCCTGTTGGTCCGGAGTGGCCACAGTGGTAGTCTGTGCCTGCGGGGCCTGTTGGGCCGGACTGGCCACAGTGGCTGTCTGGGCCTGCGGGGCCTGTTGGTCCGGAGTGGCCACAGTGGCTGTCTGTGCCTGCGGGGCCTGTTGGGCCAGAGTGGCCACAGCGGCTGTCTGGGCCTGCAGGGCCTGTTGGTCCGGAGTGGCCACAGTGGCTGTCTGTGCCTGCGGGGCCTGTTGGGCCAGAGTGGCCACAGCGGCTGTCTGGGCCTGCGGGGCCTGTTGGGCATTAGTGGCCACAGTGGCCTGCTGGTCCTGCGGGGGCCACATGCCCTGCCGGGGGCCCATGCTCCAGGTCAGCATTGTTTGGGAATCCATATTGGGGGCCCAACCGGAATGGGACCACATTGGGTGGCCCCACATTTGGCCAGCCCACATTGGCTGGGAACCAGGCGGTGCCATTATCCTGGCTGGAGGGAATTGCTGGCACCTTGTGGATGGCCCAAGCGGACTTTGATAGGAGGGCCCTGCTACAGGTGAAGTTGACGCAGGTGGTCCTGCATCTTCAGAAGGTGCAGGAACCTGCGGAGGCAGGGGACGCCTGGATGGTACTGAAATGAGACAAGATTTTGATTTGAGTATTGTTGTTTCCATATCTCTGAGATCAGAGTGACTTGTAATTGGCTGTGAATGTTTGACGCCAATCAAAATTGATCTGCATCATTAGTATTGTGGATCCTGGCTGGGATCTTTCCTGTTATGTGACACCGACTACTGGCAGCAGCAGTTGGACCAAGGGGCTGATAGATGGCGCTGCCGCTGTTATATACATCATTTTCAACTTACACAGAAGCCCAAAAGCACTAGCCCTCACACTTATCCGAACCCCTTACCTTAACAACACCATAACCCACTAAATATGCATGATTATATAATCTCCAGGAAAATGCTGTGACATGTAGAGGCTGCTCACTGCTGCTACCAGCAGTCACGGTCAGATAACAGGAAAGGGCCCATGGCTCATATGACTATATGTAATGCTGGTGCGGTGTGCCAACTGCAGTTAATTAGGACACGTTCTCATCTGAATCTGTTGGCCAGTGTGTGAGACAGACCAATCTGTGACCAATCCTCAGCAATGTGAGTTAACATGTTAATGTAACATGGTCCAGATTATGCTGTTACACGACACAAACTTGCAGTCCATCAGAGTCTGTATCCGCATATGCTGCAGTGTGCACATCCATACATGTACTCTCATGGGGATGTACCAGCTAGACCGGACCTATCCTGTTGTATGTGCGCATCTCTGGAAGTGCCCCGCCAACGACTCTAGCTACGCCAGCCCAGCAGGCCAGGTAAGTGGTTATGGGTTTCAGGTTCTGGCTACAGTTAGGGGGGATGGGTATACCAGATATCTTACAGTGCAATTCAACGTCAGTTATCTATCTGTGTGGGGTACATGTGCTTACATATGAGGGTGTTAAGGTGTACATGGTACTCACATTGCAGGGTTTCAGACTGACCGGAGTCCACCAGGCTAGGGAGGCCCACGACGGACGCTGGCCGGATCATGTCGCGCATTGTGGCCTCCCAACCGGGGTATGTGAACGTTTCTGGCGGCCCACCACCGGTTCCACGTGCTGCTTTGGCCTCATTGGCCATCTTCATTTTCACAGCAATACGGCAGTCTTAAAACCGGTGCTGGACAGACTGCCAGGGACGATTGGCATACCCCAGCGAGGAGACCTCAGCCGCGATCTCCTTCCAGGCATCTGTCCTCTGCCTGGGCCTCACTTCACTCCCACCGGTTAGGATGGAGTGTCGGGCTTGCACTCCTCTAACCAGTGTTTCGATCTCCTGGCTGGTGAAATTTGCTGCCCTTTTGCTTGCAGCAGCAGCAGCAGCTTGCTGGCCAGCCTGTGGCTGGGGGCCCTGCTCTCCCTGACCTCTACCTTCGCTGCCTTCTCCCTCCATCTCTCCTCCTCTCTCTCTCTTGCTCTCACAAAACCTCCAAACTCCAAGACCTGTGTGTCCACTTGCACAGCATACAAAACAGTCACAGATTTACGAATTTCACTCCCTTTTAAACTATTTGTGCCCTTGATTGTAAACTTCCTATTGGTTAATTGATTTCAGGTTTGATTTCAGAATTACGGGCTTGAGACTTGGCCGTAGCTTCTTAGTGAAACACGTACGGGTTTTGCGGATGATTGCCCTCCAAGCCCGTAGCTCGTTATTCAAACCTGTGCGGGCTTGCATGATAGATGAAGTTAAATATCTTTATTTGCGCATTTGAGAGTAGGGGAATGTTGAGCTATTAATTCTGAAACCAAACATCACTTTCACTTTTAATAAAAGCACAGAATGGCTTTTCGATGCTACGACTTGTAAGTTAGCCCTTTACGACCCTTAGGTCTATTTTACCCATTTCCGGACTTGACAGAGGCTAATCCCGCAGCCTTTGCGGGTCTGAGGTGCTCCAAGCCCTCGAGTCTTTGTTTACGTATATTTGACAAGAATTTGAAAATACAAAAATTACGGATTTCAGTGTAGGGGAATGTTGTGCTATTTTTGCTAACACCTACAATCACTTTATAGTCTTATCAAAGTGCAGGATGGCTTTATTTGGGATATATTTCGTGCTTAATTGGTGCTAGCGGGACCTCTTTCCTGCAAGTAAGCTGCGGCTCGCTTTTATCCTTGCAGAGAGGTTTCCCGTAGCAATTGAATAGCAAACGGGGCTTTCATGCGGCCAAAACTCTTGTGGCCGTTTTAGATCAAAGGCTTTCCTCCGGCGCGAGCGGCCGCAAGGGATAGCAAGGCGCCGGCCGCAAGCCTGCCGGAGCCCCCGGCCGTAAGGGAATAGAATAGCCGAATAGCTTGCGGCCGGTCCTTGCGGCCCCGCAACGGCTGCGGCCGCTAATAGAATGTGGCCCCTAGAATATTATTGAATGCTAAAAAATACAATTTGATGTGATTCCCAGATCCTCACTTTTACTTATTAAAGTTAAGAACACAAGACAATCCTATATATCATCTGACAATGTGGGTATTTTTTCAACCAGATACAGTAAATAATTTAGGAAAGTTTGTAATATTATAGAATGAAATTTACCAGTCTTGTACTGTAATAAAAAAAATTAAACATTTGAATTTGAGTTGCAATGGTTTTTGCTAAAAGAAATAGAACTCTTTGAAATATTTGGTACCAAGTTATGTATCAAATAAAATAAAAATATATTATTACATGGTTATTGAATGTTGTGGAAAATATCTCATACTCACCACACTCACAGGCATGGCACCAAGACAAAACATATTCCTTTGGTTATTTCTCATTATTAGAATTTATTAGAAAAATAAATGTGGATTAGTAGCAATACATCCAAAATGGCTGCCACTACTTCACTCACCGGACTGCTACTACAGAAAAATCCAGATACAGCCTTTAATATATTGTTTACATAAGACAATGAAAAAAAACCCATCACATAGCCAATTACATTTTATTTACATATAACACCCAATAAGGATATGACACATACTTTGATGATATCTGTGAGTACATCTACTTTATATCATACACTTGTGCGCAGTACATAACACTTATTAGGCCTTGAGGATGACCGATTATTACTTATACAAATCTGTGTACTGTCTATAAATGAAATTGCCCAGTCATGGGTCATGTAAGCTAAACTATTTCATACCTAATATATTGCAATGAAAAACTACTGGTTTCACAGCCTAAATCCCAGTCGAATATCACACTAACTGAAAACAGTGCTAATTGTATATATACAGTATACACTAAAAAGGTAAGTGTAGTTGTATAATTTTACCCAACACTCCCTCCTATTAGATTGTAAGTTTGCGAGTTTTCAATCTTGTGTCAGGCCTTGGAAACAAGCTCTATGTACATTTGATTTTATGCTCAAAAACAGGGCCCTCCATTCTTTACAAGGTGTTTAATTTGTTTTCTGCTATGTACTCAACCCCTGTACAGCGCTACGGAATATGTTGGCGCGATATAAATAAAGATAATAATAATAATAATATGACAATGAAAATTGTCATCAAAAGGAAGGAATGCAAATATGACTAATAACCCAGAGTGTATGCATGATAACGTCTTATTTACCTGATTACTATTCCTTATCAGATGTCAGTACGTACTAGATCTTAGTAAGTTGATAGAATAATGTGAAAAATTCTTAGGAGCCAAAGAACAGTAAAACAGGTATAGTACAGAGTAGAATCAATAGGAAAATGACAATACAGTGACAACATATGCTGAGAGAAACTTCATACAGGCCTAGTCTTACACATCACACTTAGTTAGGCTCCTCTTTGTCCATACGGTAAACAGGTGGGATCACTTGCTTCTGGATAGTGAGGTCCTCTGGTTCATCATGTGCAGATATTCAGGATTAAGACAAGGAGTATGTGAGTATGACAGGTCTTTACATCTTTATTATTTTGCAGCAGATATATGTATTAGTGTATGGTCATGTTAATGAGCAAGAGTTTGACCTTTTCCCTTTTTCTTAGGTGCAGATAAGATTTCTGTCTGGGCTTTGTCTTTAGTCGGCAAACTCTGTATCTGTTTCTTCATCTGTTGTTATCCGTTGTCATTGCAATAGGTATTTGGTAGATACTTTTTCTCATCATATATCAGGGCATGCTTATCTGTTCTTTGTCTTTACAGGTACGCACTCGTTGTCATCTTCTTCTGGGGTAGGCAGGTCTGACTAAAATACAAACATACACAATCTATCATACAAGAAACATTCATACATCTTTTAACTTGACATCCTCTCATCATATACACCTACCCTAAATGTTTCCTAACTGTAACATAAATTTAACATATGCATAAGTCCATAATAAACAAGGGTTGATATAAACTAAAAATAAATTTATAATGTAAATCATGCAAAGCTAATAAACATATTAAATACTGGTAAAATAAATAATGAACTACCATTACTACTAATTATGTCTCTAGATAAAACATTACTTAATTTATCTTGTATTAGTTTGTATATTTATAAAAGGAAATTGCTGATTTATTACTGTCAATATACATTTACTAATAAAACTCCAAAATCTTTTCTGTAGTCCACCTCTTATCATGTTTCTGTCTTAGAGGCTTAGAAATACCTTGAAAAGATTTTAATAATTGTCTACTCATTTGCTCCATGGCTGTGGATAGGCCTGGAAGAACAACTGGTACAATAATATAGTGTTTATCCAGCATGAATAAACAAAACATAACACATAAAATAATACAGAATTGGTATGATAAGGTTGTTTAACCAGATAAGATATCATACACTGATTTCTAGTAATATGTTTACCCCCACTGTGATTAATTAGTAGACAGGGACAGTGCACAAACCATATTTATACCAACAGAGAGAAATGTCATCACAAGGAGTGCTTCAATATGCACAAACAAATTCCTAATTATTAAAAAAAACTAGCAAATTCTAAAGATAAATTAAGGAAACACAACATCCCAAAAAATATTATAATATATATTCTTAGTCTGTTGACATTTCTGACCATCCTATACGCTTATCATAACCCATAACATAATTTTACCTTTTAAACCTTAAAATAATAATTAATTCTATTGCACCTAAATATTACTGAAAATGTACTGCACTACTAGAATTATCTCAAAAGAGATATATTGGGTTTTTACAATCTGTTCCTTGGTAAAATGAAATAGTTTCATTCTTATCAGAACATTCTCTATATACGACCTTGAATTAGTACTGGATGTTCTATCAGCATTGGATTTTGGCAGTGTGTCAGTGTAATGAATAAATAGTTCAGTTTCAATGAATGTAATATAATTTGCACGTTAAATGCTTTTAAAATAAAACCTTAAAAAATATATATTTTTATTTTAACCTAGTATTTTACCAATTACTGTTTTTACTTGCAATTCATTTACTCAAATATCAACCTTTAAAAGAACATTTAACATAATTATGAACCAGCTTTTAAATAAAACCTTAATTTTGATTATCTAAAATGGCAGACAATATAAAAAATACAAATATTAAAACACAAATATTAATCTGAAATTGATCAGATTTCAGATTATATATTTTCTATAAGCGATTTTATTCTACTGTCGGTTAGATATAATGGACACTCTATGCACAAAAGTGCAATGATATAATTTGCGCACTATTTTCCTATATGCCAATATTCATCACCATTTCAGAAGATCAACAACAGATATCTCTTTCAAACACCACAAATTCACATGACAATCAGTACATATATGATGTCCTCACACATAGACAGATCTCAATCTAGCTAACACACTTCATAACAGTGTAAACATATGTTCAAACACACTCAACAATAACACACTCAACAATAACACAGAACAGAGGACCAATCTTCTTTTTTCCTCAATTTCTCACACAGCACTCACTGCACATGTTACTAACACTCAGTACTCACAGTACTCATGCTCAGTCATCACACTGACATTTAAGGGCCCAGTTAATTTGTGATTCTATCCCAACTGCCGCTTTTTCACAGCAACGACATTGCAAAGGTATTTACCAAGTCTACCTTATTTTCCTTCGACAACCAGCTCCGCTCGGAATCGTCTAGACAACTGAATCTATATCTATTTTATTTTTTTCAGATTCTTATCTCCTCTTTCTTCCACTTAACCAGCCACAGATAAATGCTTTTACAATAACAATGCAACAACCCTACTACAGCTCCGCTCCAGAATCTCTAATCTATATCTAATTAAAATTTACAGCACTTTTAAAAAATAATACCTTGTCAGGTACAACATCTCTTTAATATATTTTAATATATTCTAGTCTCAGTAACAAACACCTTTACATGTACAATATCTAAATCAATTCTACTTCATATTCACTGCAACCACAATATCTGATCATATAAAAAAATCCATATACAGAAACACACAGGAAAATCTCTAAACTTTTTACTGCACACTTTAAATAACCCCCCCTGCCTTTCTGTTTATATCAGCTGTTGTTCTAGAGGCTGTAATGTGTCAGGGTTGGAGTCAGAAGGAGTGGATGGGTCATTAAGCATGACATTCTCCAAGTCACTAAGCTCCACCCACTTGGAAGAGGCTAGTTTAAACATTAATTTTATTTCAGACTGTTCCAACAGTCCAAGAGTACAGATCTCTCTTCAATTTACTCTTCCCATACACAGAGTCTTACGTGAGTTTTTAATCCTGGCCCTCCTTTGTCCATTTGGAAAACATATTTTCTACAGAAAAAAATATTTTTCTTGCCGACGTAAAAATCTGCTGATAAAAAAAATAAACACGGGATGTAAACATATACAGATAAGAGACAACACATAACATAATTGTGAGCTCACAAAATGTACATGTGCATAAATGTTTTTAAATAACTTTGTAAGAACCAAAAAATAAAAATAAAGTAAAATAAAAATAATTTACTTCATTATGTTGAAGAAAATCATATAGATATTTTAATCCAAATATAATTAATCTAAAAAGAATCAAAGCAAAACAAAAATAACTTTATTTGGCCAACAAACTTGTAAATATATATAACATAAAGTCAGCTTCTCAAATTACATATTACACTCTATGGGAATAAATGCACAATGTTTTCTATAAAAACATAATTCCAGTGAAATTAACTTACTCATTAAATCTTTCATCTCATTAATATTTCCCTAAAAAAATAATTTCTACATTTGCAATAGGGTGTGGCTAAATGCTGGTGAAAAAGATGCAAAGCACCTGGAGACCACAGTAAAGTAGGTCATTTTATTAGTAGCAGTAAATAACAACACAACACAAAGACAATTATATATGCACTGGCTATTGATGTACATAAGCAACTTGTTATAATACATTACTTTATATTTAAACAGCACTGTATTACTTCACGCTCTGCAGCTTTAAATGTGGGTGGAAACCTTCTTGGGAAGGGAGTGGCTTATAACGGCACTATGTGCAAAGAAAAAAAACATTTCTAAATTATAAAACCTCTTTTTTAAATAATTTCTTAACCATGACTACATAACAAAACAGACTATTTCTTACTGTCAGCCACAGTATACAACACCAAACAGATCACTAGTACAAACATTGCTACGGACATCATTTATAGTGGTCAGGTATAAATTCCAAAACTATATTTTATCCTTTCTTCCAAGCTCTGTTACTTATTTAAAAATATTTAAAGTATCACATCTGCACATTACTCATTTGTAAATCACTTCTCTCTGTCCGTACCTTTGGCAATGTGCCAATTCAAGATCACACATTCACATTCTTAAAGACTAAAGCTTTATCGAGAACTAAATTATATACAAAATAAAATTATAATTAGCTCTCTCTAACAGATTAGATGAGACAGTTAATCCTATTGGTTTCAGTTTGCACTGAAATCGCATGGGAGACAGTGTTCTTGGGCTGCTGCAAGAACACTGTATGCCTAAGGAAGGATTCAATGGGACATCTCTCATTTCAACAGGATGCAAAGACAATACATTTAATTAGCTATCATACCTTCATTTTAACCTTTTTTTCTCTTATGTATCATTCTATGTTCTCGGAGTAAAAAGTAAGTCGGAGTGGTAATTTGTTCTGTGGCTCCTGTCTATGAATAACACATGAACTAGCAGCTACGGGCCTCCCTGGTATAGAATCGTTTGTTAATCAATGTGCTTCCCACAGACATATACCGTATATACTCGAGTATAAGCCGTCTCGAGTATAAGCCGAGGCACCTATTTTACCACAAAATCTTAGGAAAGCTTAGTGACTCGAGTATAAGCTGAGGGTAGGAAATGTGCTGCCCCCTGTGTCCCTCTTGTGCCCTCTGTGTCCCCCTCTTGTGTGCCCTCTGTGCCCCTTTCTTGTGTACCCCCTGCATCTCTTCCCCCTCTCTCTCCCCTGTGTCTCTTCTCCCCTCTCCCTCCCATGCGCTTCTTCCCCCTCTCCCTTCCCTGTGTCTCTTCCCCCTCTCCCTTCCCTGTGTCTCTTTCCCTCCCCCTCCCTTCCCTGTGTCTCTTTCCTTCCCCTCCCTTATCACCCTCCTCAACCCCCTCCTCAACCCACCTTCTCATCCTCCCTCCTGAACCCCTCTCCTATACCCCCTCCTCATCCTCAACCACCCTCCTCAACCTCCCTCCTCAAACCCTCCTCAACCTCAACCTCCTTCCTCAACCACCCTCCTCATCCTCAACCTCCCTCCTCAACCCCCCTCTTCATCCTCAACCCCCCTTCTCAACCTCTCTCCTCAACCCCCATCCTCATACTTAACCCCCCTTCCTCAACCCCACATCCTCAACCCCCCCTCCTCAACCCCCCATCCTCAACCCCCCTCCTCAACCTCAACGCCTCATCCTCAACCCCCCATCCTCATCCTCAACCCCCATCCTCCACCCCCTCCTCATCCTCCCTCCTCAAACACCTCCTCAAACCCTCCTCAACCTCCTTCCTCAACCACCCTCCTCATCCTCAACCTCCCTTCTCAACCCCCCTCTTCATCCTCAACCCCCTTCTCAACCTCTCTCCTCAACCCCCATCCTCATACTTAACCCCCCTTCCTCAACCCCACATCCTCAACCCCCCTCCTCAACCTCAACCCCTCATCCTCAACCCCCCATCCTCATCCTCAACCCCCCATCCTCAACCCCCCATCCTCACCCCATCCTCAACCCCCCTCCTCATCCTCTACCCCCCCAACCTCAACCCCCTTCCGCAACCTCAACCCCATCCTCATCCTCAACCCTCCATCCTCATCATCAACCCCCATCCTCAACCCCCCATCCCCATCCTCATCCTCAACCCCCCTCCTCATCCTCAACCGCCCTCCTCAACCTCAAACCCCCACCCTCATCCTCAACCCCCCATCCTCTTCAACTTCTCTCCTTAACCCCCTTCTTAACCCCTCTCCTCAACCTCCCTCCTCAAACCCTCCTCAACCTATCTTCTCAGTCCCACTCCTCATCCTCAACCTCCCTCATCAATCCCCTCCTCATCCTCAACCTCCCTACTCAACCCCCCTCCTCAACGCCCCTCCTAATCCTCAACCTCCCTCCTCAACCCCCTCCTCATCCTCAACCCCCCTTCTCAACCTCTCTCCTCAACCCCCATCCTCATACTCAATGCCCCATCCTCAACCCCCCATTCAAACCCCCCCATCCTCAACCCCCATCCTCAACACCCCATCCTCAACCGCCCTCCTCATCCTCAACCCCCTCCTCAACCCCCATCCTCAACCCCCCTCTTTAACCTCAACCCCCCATCCTCAATCCCCATCCTCATCCTCAACCCCCCATACTCAACCCTCCATCCTCATCCTCAACCCCCCATCCTCACCCCATCCTCAACCCCCCTCCTCATCCTCAACCCCCTTCCTCAACCTCAACCCCATCCTCATCCTCAACCCCCCATCCCCATCATCAACCCCCATCCTCAACTCCCCATCCTCAACCCCCCATCCCCATCCCTATCCTCAACCCCCAATCCTCAACCCACCTCCTCATCCTCAACACCACTCCTCAACCTTAACCCACATCCTCATCCTCAACCCCCCATCCTGATCCTCAACCCCCCATCCTCAATCCCCCATACTCATCCTCAACCTCTCTCCTCAACCTCAACCCTCATCCTCAACTCCCCATCCTCATCCTCAACTCCCCATCCTCAACCCCCCATCCTCAACCCCCCATCCTCAACCCTGCCATCCTCAACCCCCCTCCTCATCCTCCCCATCCTCAACCCCATCCTCTTTCTCAATCCCCCAATTCCTCAACCTCCCATCCTTACCCTCAACCCCCATCCTCAACCCGCCTCCTCATCCTCAACCCCCCTTCTCAACCTCAACCCCCATCCTCATCCTCAAAGCCTCCTCAACCTCTCTCCTCAACCCCTCTCCTCATCCTCAACCTCCCTCCTCATTCCCTTTCTCATCCTCAACCTCCCTCAACACCCCTCCTCAATCCCCCTCCTCATCCTCAACCTCCCTCATCAACCCCCTCCTCATCCTCAACTCCCCTTCTCAACCTCTCTCCTCAACCCCTATCCTCATACTCAACCCCCCACCCTCAACCACCCATCCTAAAACCCCCTCCTCATCCTCAACCCCCCTACTCACCCCCCCTCCTCAACCCCCCTCCTCAACATCAACCCCCATTTTTAACCCAATCCTCATCCTCAACCCCCATACTCAACCCCCCATCCTCAGTCTCAACCCCCGTCCTCACCCCATCCTCAACCCCCCTCCTCAACCCCATCCTCATCCTCAACCCCCATCCTCATCGTCAACCCCCCATCCTCAACCCCTTCCTCAACCCCCCATCCCCCATCCTCATCCTCAACCCCCCATCCTCAACCCCCCATCCTAACCCCCCTCCTCAACTTCAACCCCCCATCCTCATCCTCAACCCTCCATCCTGATCCTCAACCCCCCCATCCTCAATCCCCCATCCTCATCCTCAACCCCCCTCCTCAACCTCAACACCTAAACTCATCCTCAACCCCCCATCCTCATACTCAATCCCCCCATTCCTCAAACTCCCATCCTCATCCTAAACCCCCCTACTCACTTTACCCTTCTAAGTACCTCTCCCTTTCCCTTTCCCCTCACTTACCTTACATCTGTAGCAGCTGCTCTTCCACTCCTCCACGGACATAATTAGAGGGCTAAAGAAAGGAGGGGGTTTAGGATGAGGAGGGGGGTTTAGGATGGGGGGGTTGAGGATGAGGATGGGGGGTTGAGGATGAGGATGGGGGTTGAGGATGGGGGAGGGGGGAGGTAAAGAGAGTCATGGGGGAAAGAGAGACACGGGGGAAGAGAGACACAGGGGAGAGAGACATGGGTGAAAGACAGACACAGGGGAAAGAGAGACATGGGGTGGTGACTCGAGTATAAGCTTGCAATGGAAAATTACTGGTTTCACAGCCTATATCCCAGTCAAATATTTAACTAACTGAAAAGAATGCTAATTGTATATATATATATATATATATATATATATATATATACGCTAAAAAGGTAAGAATGTTTGTATAATTTTCCGCAACATAAAACTAGAGTTCCTTTGATGTTCTTTTGATGAAGAAAATTCAGATGTAAGTGTTGTAGATTTTGCAGCATAGTGATTTTTTTTATAAGTGCATTTTCTGGTTAATCGCATGATTTAAAACACCATATTAATTTTGATACAGAAAATTATATTTTACCTTAAAAACAGCAATTTAGAATATGGAGGTCTCACTTCCCAGGCTCTTAAATGTATGATAATGAAACACTTGTATCATTAAAAAGGATAATGAATTAGCACCTATATATAAAAAAATTATAATTTTATGTGAAGGATCTCTGATGAGCTTTTCCTTTAAGTATATAGAGAAAATTGTATTACCTTTTTAAATGTTAAAGTTAATACCTCCATGGCACCTATCATAATGACAATTAACCCTACACCAAAGTAAAAAAAAAGCATACACATTAAAAAAAATAAAAAAAGATTGAAAATAAATAAATGCCTTACAAGAAAATAAATAGTTACAAATAATAAAAAAAAAAAAACTTTATTTAATAAAAAATAAGTTTACGGTAAAAAAGAAATAAAATCAATACACTAAAAAAATAAAAGTAAAATACATAAATTAAATTTTTTTTAGAAACTGTATGGAGCAAAATCCATACTTACTTACTTACCTACCATTAATGCCCATTTAGCAATGATCATCGATGCCCTACTCCTCAATTATTATTATTATTATTATTATTATTAACAGTTGATCAAACAGGTTACTTGAAGAATATTGTTATCTTCTATCTTCGTTGAAGCCAGCCATGTTAAATCTTCTGGGCTTGGAAAGTGTCCTCCACCTTAAAAACCTCGCTTCAAATGACTTTTGACGCCTTTTTGTGGCTTAAATATGGTTTCTGGTTGTCTGAAATATGTGTCAGTTGACAGGTGTTATCAATCTGAGCATTCTGATTAGTTAAAATAATTTTCTTACAAAAAATTAGCAATGGCTTCCAAAAATTTCTGATTGGTTGAAATATAATTGACACATATTTCAGGCAATCAGAAACTGTAAAATTGTACTTAAGTTGAGGCAAAAGCCCTTTGCACCATATACGCCATTCGGGGCAAGGTTTTTTTAACTGGAGGGCCCTTTCCAAAAGACCGAGGATCCTGGCTTCAATCAAGAAAGAACAGGATAAGATTCTTCAAGCCATGTTGCCCGTATTATCCAGGTCAGAATATTGAGCATTGGTGATCATCTCCAGATGGGTATTAAGAGTAGGTAAGTGAGATTTTTTTCCATGTAGGTTAAAATTATTTTTTTATTTTCTGTATTTTACTTTTGTTATTTTAATGTATTGATTTTGTTTCCTTTTTAATATGAATTCATTTTTTATTTAAGTAATGTTTTTTTATTTTTTTGTAACTTATTTTCTTATAATTAATTCAGCTTTGTTATTCTTTTTTATTTAGTTAGTATGATTGTATATTTTTTACTTCATTGTGTAGTAGGTTTTTTAATTTAGTGTAGGGTTAATTTTTTTCCTTAAGGTGCTAAATGAGATTCCTTGAGGGGGTTAACTTTAGGATACCATGGGGGTCAACTTTGAATTACCATGAGAGTTCTTTAAGGACCCCCCATGGTATAGGGTTAGTATTACATGTCAAGAAGGTCCTTAAAGGACCTCAGTGGCAAAGGTTGATTATAGACCTCCATGTATTTATGTTTGAGTGGGGATCGGAGGATATCAGGGAGGGAATTCTAAGGGTTCCCTTCTGCTCTTGGGAGGAGGGAATCCACAGAGTTTCCCCATTTAATGTAATTCAAGTGGAGGAATCCTGGGGATCCCTGGGCTTATAGGGGGTATGAGAAATTAAGCCTCATATCAAACTCAATTGAGGTGTTAGAGTTCTATTGTTTGAATTATTTTAAGAGCTTTCTGCCTCTAAGGGTGGTCATCCATATGCATAGGATTGGGCAGAAAAAAATGGCACAATAAGTAACTTGCATGAGGTACCAATGGATCCGATTGTGATGGTTTGGAGGGAAATTTAAATGTGACAGCTAGCCCAAAGTGGCCAAAGCAACTCATTTTATTCTATTCAGTGCTACCTATATGTAGAACTGATTTTTACTGATTAGGATAGATAGGTTGGCAAGGTACTTTTCAACTTGACATGTTAATGCCTGCATGAAAGTTTGGAATGGAGGCCTTATTCTACTATTTAAGCAGTGTTTTTAATGTAGTTTTTGCATATTCATGCATAATTAACCTTAAACTTTCTAATGTCTACATGGTTAAGAGCAGTAGATTTGTGAATTCATGGAAAGTTTTTTGTTTTTACATAGTAGTCCATAGTCTACCCATAATAATTTCCCATATATTTACAGTATATTTATGGACAAACAGTTACTCTACAGTAGTAGCATGTATTGCATAAAGATAATAAATAATAAATTAAGTTACTCTGAATAACATATCAAACAAGTAATGTAGCGTTTTTAAAATAACTTGTATTTGTCCATGTAGTACTGTTGTGAGAAATACCTCATCCTTTGACAGATTGTAATTTGTTTTGAGTAGGCTTACTGTGCATCAAGGAAGCAGCTACAGGAAAATAAGATCCACACTTTGCCCCTAGGAAATCCTCTTTTGAGGGAAAATGCCACAATTAAGGGCAAATGCTGTTTTATTGCCTTGATAATCTCACATTTTCTTTGATACTTCTGCTGTTTTATCTCAAACTCTAGGACAAAGAGAGAAGCAAGGAGTGTGAGTTATACAGAATATATGTCTGTTTTGAGCATTGTACACACAAATGGTACAGAATGGTAGTAACACTATTTAATTGTGCATGTTCTTTGTCTTATTGAAATATTAAGGTATAGTTATGCAAGATGGATTCTTAAAGTGGTTATTTAAACTAAATAAATACAATGAGATGGTGTGTTGTTAAAAGTAATGATCATAGAATGGCAAGTAAAAATAGCAACAGAGTCTTATGTAGTTAGTATTTCCACCCCTTAATGTCTCTAAATATTATGTCTAGTACAGTACTTCCAAACTTAGATACTTACAACTGGAGCAGGTAATAATAATAAATCCCATCTGGATTGCTACCTTGTTGTGGTGAAGGGGCTTGTGTACCTCAATGATGCTGTGAGCTATACCATGTAGGGTCACTCAAGATGGACAGGTCATAGCAGAGAGGTCAGACAAATCATGGTCCACTGGAGAAGGAACCAACAATCCACTCCAGTATCTTTGCCAAGGAAACCATATGGATAAGCACAACCAGAAACACAGACAGATGTGCCTGGTGTGCTGCGTACATATGGTCACTTACAGACACAACAAGAGTCAGACACAACTGAAGGACTGAACAATAACAACAATAATAGTAAACTGGCCAGGTTTCAGTTATCCTTCTCAGGGGCAAGTGTTTTAACATATTGTTCTACAAAGTCTCTTTCGAAAGAGAGGTGTTAAAATAACATACTTTTCCCTTCTCTTCAATATTTGATTTTTTTTATATGCATGAATTTGCTGAACTGAAATTACAACGAACACACATGCTGTGATTAGTATTTTAGTTATATTTTGTATTATTTAAATGATCCATTAACCTTAATTTCAGGACCCATGTGATGTGACCTACATTTTGGGCATTACACATGCACTGCAGAAGGTAAAACAAGTTTTCTGGTTTAAATAAATACAAAAATAGATCACTTCATGTGAAAGTGATGAACTATTATTAGGAGTTTGGTTTAAACAGGAACAGAAATGTTAGGTTTAAAAGCTCTGTGCTGTCTTATGGCTAGAAACTGACATTGTTTCTTATACATTTTATACAATGTTATTATATATAGATATAGATAGAGTTGTGACTATAACTTTTAGACTTTTTGCTAAATTTGAGCTATGCAAGGGTTAGTATTTAAATTTAAATAAATGAAAATGCAAAATCAATTTCTTTATGTGTTTAATTTAATTGGATAAATATTATAATATATTGTTATTAGAATACATATTAATAGGAGAAAAGGCTAACATCTGTAAGGTTCAGACACTTTAACAGGAGAAAAGTTGTACTATTTATTCCTATCGGATTCAATAAAGCCAATAAACCTGGCCCGTTACTAGGCAGGAAATTAGAAACCAAAACAACACAAAATAGGGTTTAGACTTTTGAAGAAGAGGTATAGTTGTCATTTTTTATAAAAAAGTGAGTATTCAGTAAGCTATTCTCCATTGTAGTGATGTCGCGAACATCAAATTTTCGGTTTGCGACCCGCGGACGCGCATTTCATCAAATGTTCGCGAACGGGCGAACCAGGAGAACCGACATAGACTTCAATGGGCAGGCAAATTTCAAAACCCACAGGGACTCTTTCTGGCCACAATAGTGATGGGAAAGTTGTTTCAAGAGGACTAACACCTGGACTTTGGCATGCCTGAGGGGGATCCATGGCAAAACTCCCACGGAAAATTACATAGTTGATGCAGAGTCTGGTTTTAAGCCATAAAGGGCATAAATCACCTAACATTCCTAAATTGTTTGGAATAACATGCTTTAAAACATCAGGTATGATGTTGTATCGATCAGGTAGTGTAAGGGTTATACCTGCTTCACAGTAACAGACCAATCTCCCTGTTTAATGAACCGCAAATAACTGCAAACAGTCCCTTTGCACAACCGCAAACTCCCCATTTGCACAAGGTTGGATACCAAGCTAGCCATGTCCCGTTCCTCACTGATGTCATTGAAGGTCTCTTCCTCCACCCAGCCACCAAGGGTCCCCGAAAGGTGACAACAAGCCCTCTGGGACGCCTGCTGTGTTTGGTCTTCCACCTCTTCAAAGCCACCTTCTTCCTCTGACTCCTCTTCTTCAGACTCCTCTTTCTGCGTGGCCTCTGTCTGCGTTATTATAAGGTGTGTACTGTTAAGTAGTACTATTCCTATCGGTTTAATCCCTGTTACGTCCACTATTAGGGGACGTGTATATGGCATTAATTTTTGGAACAGGGAGATTGAAAAGATGCTTGGTCGGTCCTCCAACTTCGAATTTGGGGCACTGCACATGCAATGTAATGTGCCACCAGATAGGAATGGTGTATTAAGTTGAATTTATTCCTATCAGTTTGATACCTGTTACGTCACCTATCAGGGGATGTGTATATGGCATGGATTTTTGGAAGCGGGAGATGAAAAAAGATGCTTGGTCGGTCCTCCCACTTCAAATTTGGGGCACTGCGCGTGCAATCTAAGGTGCCACCAGATAGGAGTGGTGTGTTCAGTTGTACTATTTATTCCTATCGGATTCAATAAAGCCAATAAACCTGGCCCGTTACTAGCCAGGAAACTACAAACCAAAACAACACAAAATAGGATACTTCAAATTAAGACCTCAAAGGGAGAAAAAACATCGAACCCAAATAAGATCCAGAAGATTTTTACAAAATTTGACAATACCCTTTATACGGCAACAAAACACATAGATCTACACAAAAATGAGAGGATTTCTTAATTCCTGTGATCTCCCCTTAATAGAAGAAAATGGCTTAGAGACTTTAAATGCCAAAGTGACCCTAGAGGAAGTGAGAAAAACAGTCCAGAACCTCAAACCTGGTAAGTCACTGTGATACAAAGATCCTGTCAAAAATAATAGTGGATAGAATGTCATCCTTCTTGCCTAAGTTAATACATAATGACCAAGTAGGCTTTGTCTCCCACAGGCAAGCAGGAGACAACATTAGAAAAGTCATGAACCTACTGTACCACACCAAAGCCTCTAAAATTCAAGCCTGTCTTATGGCCTTTGACACTGAAAAGGCGTTTGATTTCCTGGAGTGGACTTACCTATATGCCACGCTTGAAAAATTTGGTATTAAAGGCCATTTCATAAATCTCATACACTCATTATACAAATCATCCAGGGCAAGGTTACAGATTCTGGGAGATGAGAGATCCTTAATTAAAATAGAAAGAGGAACAAGACAGGGGTGCCCCCTTTCTCCCCTTCTATTCGCAATAGCAATAGAACCCCTGGCTCAGACAATTAGGGCCAAAGCTGGGATCACAGGCATAAAAATAGGCCATCACCATTTCAAAACTTGTCTATTTGCAGACGACCTGCTGTGTATACTCTCAAACCCTACCCAATCGGTCCCAGAGTTGATTCGAACTATGGAGGTGGTTAGTCAGTTTTCTGGCCTTAAACTGAACATAGAGAAGACAGAAGCACTAGCGATTAACTTAACAGCAGTAGAGAAGCAGGGTCTCCAAGAGAAGTTTAATATTAAGTGGGATAAGAACCACATAAACTACCTGGGAATCCGACTAACCCCTAAGCTAGAGGACTTGTACAAAGCCAACCACTCTAAACTTTATAAAACAATAATTAATGACCTGAATAAATGGACAAATTATAGGTTATCATGGCTAGGGAGAATAAATATGATAAAAATGAATGTCCTTCCTAGGTTGCTCTACATATTTCGAACACTCCCGATCCCGATTAAATAAAAAGAATTAGAAAATATTCAAATGGAAATGGGCCAAGAAACACACAGGTTTGTTCCCTGGATCCACCCAAATGACCCCAATTATTGACCACCCTATGGCCCCGAAACACATGAGCACAACATCACAACACTGGTCGAGGTCAAGGAAACTGGGAGACTGGTTAGTAAAGGGCCAGATGCTCACCTTACTTTTTAGGTTAATAAGTAGGCCTGTTGTGGTTGGTCTTCCTCCTCCTCCTCAAAGCCACATTCCTCCTCTGACTCCTCTTCCTCACAATCCTCTTCCAGCGTTGCCGCAGGTCCAGCAAGCGATGCTGATAAGGCTGTTTCTGGGGGTGATGGTGACCACAACTCTTCCTCTTCACGCTCATCTACGGCCTGATCCAGCACTCTTTGCAGGGCACGTTCCAGAAAGAAAACAAATGGTATGATGTCGCTGATGGTGCCCTTGATGCGAATGACCAGGTTTGTCACCTCCTCAAAAGGACGCATAAGCCTACAGGCATTGCGCATGAGCGTCCAGTAACGTGGCAAAAAAATCCCCAGCTCCGCAGAGGCTGTCCTAGCACCCTGGTCATACAAATACTCGTTAATGGCCTTTTCTTGTTGGAGCAGGCGGTCGAACATTAGGAGTGTTGAATTCCAACGTGTCGGGCTGTCTAAAATCAAGCGCCTCGCTGACATGTTGTTTCACCGCTGGATATCTGTAAAGTGCGCCATGGCCGAATAGGAACGCCTGAAATGGCCACACACCTTCCTGGCCTGCTTCAGGACATCCTGTAAGCCTGGGTGCTTATGCACAAAGCGTTGTACAATCAGATTACACACATGTGCCATGCATGGCACATGTGTCAACTTGCCCAAATTCAATGCCACCAACAAATTTCTTCAGTTGTCACAAACCACTTTGCCGATCTCCAGTTGGTGCGGAGTCAGCCACTGATCCACCTGTGCGTTCAGGGCGGACAGGAGTGCTGGTCCGGTGTGACTCTCTGCTTTCAGGGAAGTCAACCCCAAGACGGCGTGACACTGCCGTATCCGAAATGTGGAATAGTACCTGTGGAGCTGGGGGGGTGCCGTTGATGTGGAGCAAGACATAGCAGCAGCAGAAGAGGACTCAGCCGAGGAGGTTATGGAAGAGGATGCAGTAGGAGGAGTAGAGAAGGTGGCAGCAGGCCTGCCTGCAAGTCATGGCGGTGTAACCAACTCCTCTGCAGAGCCACGTATTCCATGCTTGGCAGCCATCACCAGGTTTACCCAATGTGCAGTGTAGGTGATATACCTGCCCTGACCATGTTTTGCAGACCAGGTATCAGTGGTCAGATGGACCCTTGCCCCAAAACTGTGTGCCATAGATGCCATTACTTCCTTTTGCACAATCGAGTACAGGTTGGGGATTGCCTTTTGGGCAAATAAATTTCGGCCGGGTACCTTCCACTGTGGTGTCCCAATAGCTACACATTTTTTGAATGCCTCAGACTCCACCAGCTTGTATGGTAAAAGCTGGCGGGCTAAGAGTTCAGACAAGCCAGCTGTCAGTTGCCGGGCAAGGTTGGTGACTTTGTGACATTGGCTTTTTACGCTCAAACATGTCCTTGACAGACACGGGACTGTGGGCAGATGAGCAGGGACTCCTCAGGCCCAGACACGGAGTGGCGGATGGTTGAGAAGGGGCAAGCAGGGCAGCAGTGGTTGACGTGGCTGAAGATGCTGGACCAGGAGGAAAATGGCGGCTTTGACTTTGTGTGCTGCTTATACTCATGTGTTGATCCCATAGGCGTTTGTGATGTGACATCATGTGCCTTCGTAAAGAAGTTGTACCTAGGTGGGTGTTGGACTTCCCACGAGTTTCTTTTCGCACAGATTGCAAATGGCATCGCTGTTGTCACAGGCAGACACACCAAAAAATTGCCACACTGCTGAGCTCTGTAATGACGGCATTCTGGTGATGGCAACAGCATGCGTTGACTGGCGTGCTGTCTGGCTGACCCCGGGTGCCGATGCATGCTGTCTGACTGTGCCACTAGCTACTTGTGATGACCTCCCACTGCTTCCAACTCGTCTCCTCCTCCTCTCTGTCTCCCCATCTGAACTTTCTTCCTGTTCTTTTTCTCTTATAGCGGGCACCCACGTGACATCCACAGACGCATCGTCATCATCAACCGCTTCACTTGTATCTGACAACTCGACAAAGGAAGCAGCACCGGGTACAACATCATCATCATCAGACAGGACGTCCATGTGTGTAATGCTGCCTGACTGGGACATATCCCTGTTATCTACATCCTCTATCACTAATGTTTGCGCATCACTCATTTCTTCCAACGGATGTGTAAATAACTCTGCTGACGGATCAAGTGAAGCGGCTGTGGTGCTAGTGTTGGTGGTGGCGGCAGGCGGCGAGTGGCAACTGGAGAGGTGCCCGAAGCTAAGCTGGAGGAGGATGGTGCATCTAGGTTCCGTGCAGAAGCTGTAGAAGATTGGATGTCTTGTGTTAGCCAGTCAACTATGTCCTCAGAACTTTTCAAGTTCAGGGTACGTTGCCTCTGAAAACTGAGTATTATTCTAGGGCCAAAGTTACAATGCTATTACAATCGCCCTGCTGCGAGCAACGTATGAGATACGCAGCAGGGCAGTACGTATCAACACAGCAAAAATGTACATGAGAAGTGACAGCCTGCGAGATGATCTCGCAGGATCCCGACCTCAACAAGTAGTGCAGGTGTCCTAAACTGGACCTCGGCGGCAGTCCACCACATAAGACCTGCCGTGGGGTGTACTCCAACTATCCCCCGGCACCTAAAATTAACCCCTCTATGCTGGGGTCCCCATTGGGACCCCCAAAGTGTCCTCACATTAACACCTTGCTGCAGGGTTCCATAGGGTCCCCCGCAGCCCCCACACATTAACCCCTTGCAGCGGGGGTCTCCGATCGGCAACCGATCAGGCCCCCGCTGCATTTAATACTTTTAAATTACCCGCTGCGGCTCCTTAAAAGGCCCGCGGCACACTATTACTAATCCCGGTCGCGGCACCTAAAATGACCCCCCCCCTTTATGCTGGGAGTCCGCATTGGGACCCCCCAAGTATCCCCACATTAACCCTTTGCAGTGGGGGTCCCCGATCTGCATAGATCAGGCCCCCGCTGCATTTAAAAAATTGAAATTCCCCGTCGCGGCACCTTAAAGGGCCCGCGGCACACTATTACTAAAACCGGCCGCTGCACCTAAAATTAACCCCCCTTTATGCTGGGGATCCCCATCGGGACCCACGAAGTGTCCCAACATTTAGCCCTTGCTGCAGGGTTCCCCCGCAGCCCCCCCCCACATTAACCCCCTCTGCAGCGGGGGTCCCCGATCGGCACCGATCGTGACCCTGCTGCATTTAAATTTTTAAATTTCCCGCCTCGCGGGTCCTTAAAGGACTGCAAAGGTCCTGAAAGGACTCTCACTAAAAAATATTAACCCCAGGCAACTATAATTAACCCCATAACTCATGGGGGTCAATACAGACCCCCATAAGCACTTAATTAACCCCATAACTCATGGGGATCAATACAGACCCCCATAAGCACTAAATTAACCCCATAACTCATGGGGGTCAATACAGCACCCCATAAGCACTTAATTAACCCTATAACTCATGGGGGTTGCAGAGTGCACTAATTGTGCCCAGGTGAGAGGGGAGTGGCTTGACTGTTTAACTAGTATAAAAGGTTTGTGAGCTGTTTTGGGGCCTGTTTACAAGTGGATTGTCCTTTATAGGTAAAGACTGATAAATTGGCAGAGTGCACTAATTGTGCCCAGGTGAGAGGGGTGTGGCTTGACTGTTTAACTAGTATCAAAGGTTTGTGAGCTGTTTTGGGGCCTGTTTACAAGTGGATTTTCCTTTACAGGTAAAGACTGATAAATTGCAGAGTGCACTAATTGTGCCCAGGTGAGAGGGGTGTGGCTTGACTGTTTAACTAGTATAAAAGTTTTGTGAGCTGTTTTGGGGCCTGTTTACAAGTGGATTTTCCTTTACAGGTAAAGACTGATAATTGCAGAGTGCACTGATTGTACCCAGGTGAGAGGGGTGTGGCTTGACTGTTTAACTAGTATAAAAGGTTTGTGAGCTGTTTGGGGCCTGTTTACAAGTGGTTTTTCCTTTACAGGTAAAGACTGATAAATTGCAGAGTGAACTAATTGTGCCCAGGTGAGAAGGCAGAAGTTAGTATAAATGGAAGAAGGGGCGAACTTGTGAGCTTGCAAACTTTTTCGGTATCAGGTGCAGTTCTAGTGAAAGTGTAGGAGTTTTAATAGGGGTAGGGACTTCAAAGAAAAGTGAGGGCAGATTTATAGTGCAAATGAGGAAAACTTTATACAAATATAATTTTATATTCTTTATTTTTTCCACTGAAATTTTGTAGACAATAATAATAATTATGAGTCAGTCCAGTGCCTCTCTGGAAGCTCAAATTGGAGATCTGGAGCGGAGAATTGCAGCACTTAGTGATATTGCTCCACTGGAAAGGGGGTTGGTGCTCACTGAGCACAGTTTAGCTGGGCCTATCATGGAGGGCGGAGCTGGGGCTAGTGAGGATTTCCAGGGAGTTAGCTGGGTTACAGTTACAAGGGGAAGCAGGGGGAACAGGAGGAGGCAGGCCAGTTCTGAGTTGGCAACACCAACAGATTTGCCAGATTGAGTAATATTGTTGGGGATGTCCATTCAGGAATGGCAATGCCAGATAGAGCTGTTCCCTCTAACAGCCGGGAGAACAGCTCTACTGGAGGAGAGGGAGGGTAGAATAGGCAGAGCAACAGACAGGTTTTGGTTGTAGGGGACTCTATTATTAGGAAGGTAGACAGGGTGATTTGTCACCCAGATCCCAGCAATCGAACAGTTTGCTGTCTCCCGGGTGCTCGGGTTCGTCATGTTGTGGATCTGGAAGACAAATTATTGGGAGGGGCTGGAAATGAACTGGCGGTCTTGGTACATATTGGTACCAATGACAAAGTTAGTGGAAGATGGAGTGTCCTAAAGAATGATTTTAGAGAACTAGGTAATAAGCTGAAGGCAAGGACCTCCAAGGTACGATTTTCTGAGATACTACCAGTGCCACGTGCTAGCCCAGGGAGACAGAAGGAGCTTAGGGAGGTTAATGCGTGGCTAAAGATGTGGTGCACTAAGGAGGGGTTTGGGTTTGTAGAGCACTGGGCTGACTTCTGACTTCGGTACAATGTCTAAAGTAGGGATGGATTGCATCCTTAATGATGAGGGAGCTTTTGTACTAGGGGATAGGATGGTAGAAACGCTGGAGGAGTTTTTACACTAGTAGGTGGGGGGAGGGACTAGATATAAGTAATGGGGTAGAAAGTGTAGAGGGTATTAGGGATGAATTAACAACTCATAGGGGAGGAGATGGGGGGAGCGGTAGTATAGTCAATAGGGAGGTAGTACTAAGTAATTCAAGTACATTGGCAAGCACTTCAGAGCTACAGACTCATAACATAAGGTGTATGCTTGCTAATGCCAGAAGCTTGCCAGGAAAAATGGGAGAGTTAGAATTATTAGCAATTAATGACAAATGGGATTTAATAGGCATTACTGAAACGTGGTGGGATGAATCTCATGACTGGACTGTTAATCTGGATGGTTATAACGTATTTAGGAAAGATAGAGGCAATGGTAAATGAGGAGGAGGCATTTGTCTGTATGTTAAGCCTGAATTTAAGCCTATAGTCTGAGAAGATATTTATGGTGAACCTAGTGATAAAGCTGAATGTTTGTGGGTAGAGTTAAATAGCGAAGCAGCACATTTTAAAAGAATATTAGTAGGAGTATGCTATAAACCCCCAAATATAGCTGAAAGTGAGGAAATACAATTATTGTTGCAGATTGAAAATGCAGCTAAGCATGGTCAGGTTCTAATAATGGGAGATTTTAATTACCCTGAAATAAACCGGATAAATGAGACCAGCAGTTCATCTAAGGGGAGCAGGTTCTTGAGTACACCCAGGGATCATTATCTGGCCCAGGTTGTACAAGAGCCTACTAGAAATTAAGCTATCTTAAGCAACCTTTGGGAAACAGTGATCACAACACAGTCTCGTTTGAGATTGAATTAAAAAAACAAAATTTTAAGGGGCCAACGAAAACTCTTAATTTTAAAAGGGCAGATTTTACCGGTCTAAGGGCAGCAATACAAAGTATAGACTGGGACAGAGAACTGGCAGGTAAAAATACTGAACATAAATGGACAACATTTAAATCCTTACTAAATATACATACACATCGGCATATACCGTGTGGGAATAAAAGTAAAAGGAGTAAATCCCATCCCATGAGGCTTAACAATGATTTAAAGATCAAGATACGGAGTAAAAAACAGGCATTTACTTTATACAAACAAGAGGGAACAGAGACTGCCTTACAGGAATACAAGAAAGTCAACAAGGCTTGCAAAAGGGCGATTAGACTGGCTAAAATAGATAATGAAAAATTAATTGCAAAAGATAGTAAGACTAACCCTAAAATATTTTTTAAGCATATTAATGGGAAGAAGGTAAGGCAGGAAGCTATAGGAACATTACAATGTGACACAGGCCGTCTGATAATTAGTGACCAAGAAAAGGCAGATGAGCTAAATAGGTTCTTTTCTTCGGTATACACAAGGGAGGTACCAGTGGTTGGGACACGGCAACATAATGGGGCTACACTACCTTTGCCAAGTAATTGGTTAACACAGGAAGTAATCCAAAAGACGTTGGAAAAAATAAATGTTAATAAAGCCCCGGGTCCTGATGGAATACATTCAAGGGTACTAAGGGAACTAGGTTCTGTAATAGCCAAACCATTATATTTAATTTTTCAAGATTCACTCAACACAGGTTCTCTACCAGATGACTGGAGAAAAGCTGATGTGATACCTATATTTAAAAAGGGAGCAAGAGCAAATCCGGGGGAATTATAGACCAATGAGCCTCACTTCTGTAGTGGGGAAGCTTTTCGAAGGGTTAATAAGGGATAATATACAAGAATATGTCTATTTGAACAGGATTATAACTAGGAGTCAACATTGATTTATGAGGGATAGGTCATGTCAAACAAATCTAATTAGTTTCTATGAGGAGGTTAGTAGGAACCTGGATCAAGGCAACTCAGTGGATGTAGTATTTTTGCATTTTGCACAGGCTTTTGATACAGTGCCACTTGGGAGACTATTGTGCAAACTAAGAGATAAAGGAGTTGCAGTAAATATTTGCTCATGGATTTAGAGCTGGCTAAAAGACAGGAAGCAAAGGGTTGTTGTAAATGGAACATACTCCGATTGGACTAATGTGGTAAGTGGGGTTCCTTAGGGTTCAGTATTAGATCCTCTCCTTTTTAATCACAAGCCGCCATTGCCAATTTCCTCCCGGAAAAGGCTCCGGGAGGCTCATTAGCATTGGGGAGGTCTGCGAGTGCAGACCTCTGTTAGATTTTGAATTTAGATTTTTTTAGACCGCGGATGGTTGCAGGGCCCAGCCGGGGCTGAAGGAGAGGAGGCCGGGGACATCGCGGGGAGGTAAGTTGAATGTATATTTATATGTTTATATGTTTATTTTATTTGGTGTTTGTATATTGTATTAATGTATTGTGATTTTTTAACAGGGCCACGCCGGAAGAACTGAACAATGACCAGACATGCTGGAAAGGTGAGTAGAATATGTAGAATGTATGTAATGTTTATTTATTTTATGTTAATGTTTTGTACAAATTTTTCTGTTTTGTTTTACCCCTAGGTTAGTGATCTGAATGGACATCTTAAAGGTAAGTGGTCTTAATTATTTTATTTTAGCTTAGAATTAGGGTCTGTGTATGTAGTTAGGACTGTAATTATTTTATTTTAGTTTAGAAATAGGGTCTGTCTATGTAGTTAGGATTTATTGTATATTAGATAGATAGGGGTATGTATTTGATATAGTTATGATTTATTTTATATTAAATAGATTGTATGTTAGATAGATAGGGGGTATTTGATTTGTATTGTATGTAATGTATTATATGTAATGTATTGTATGTAATGTATTGTATGTAGCGATGTCGCGAACATCAAATTTTCGGTTCGCGAACTTCCATCAAATGTTCGCGAACGGGCGAACCCGGCGAACCGCCATAGACATCAATGGGCAGGCGAATTTCAAAACCCACAGGGACTCATTCTGGCCACAATAGTGATGGGAAAGTTGTTACAAGGGGACTAACACCTGGACTGTGGCATGCCGGAGGGGGATCCATGGCAAAACTCCCACGGAAAATTACATAGTTGATGCAGAGTCTGGTTTTAAGCCATAAAGGGCATAAATCACCTAACATTCCTAAATTGTTTGGAATAACATGCTTTAAAACATCAGGTATGATGTTGTATCGATCAGGTAGTGTAAGGGTTACACCCGCTTCACAGTAACAGACCAATTTCCCCGTTTAATGCACCGCAAATAACCGCAAACAGTCCCTTTGCACAACTGCAAACTCCCCATTTGCACAAGGTTGGATACCAAGCTAGCCATGTCCCGTTCCTTGTCCTCACTGATGTCATTGAAGGTATCTTCCTCCACCCAGCCACCAAGGGTCCCCGAAAGGTGACAACAAGCCCCCTGGGATGCCTGCTGTGTTTGGTCTTCCACCTCCTCAAAGCCACCTTCCTCCTCTGACTCCTCTTCTTCAGACTCCTCTCTCTGCATCGCCTCTGTCTGCGTTATGATAAGGTGTGTACTTTTAAGTAGTACTATTCCTATCGGTTTAATCCCTGTTACGTCCACTATTAGGGGATGTGTATATGGCATTGATTTTTGGAACAGGGAGATGGAAAAAGATGCTTGGTTGGACCTCCTACTTTGAATTTGGGGCACTGCACGTGCAATGTAATGTGCCACCAGATAGGAGTCGTGTATTAAGTTGTACTATTTATTCCTATCAGTTTAATCCCTGTTACGGCCACTATTAGGGGACGTGTATATGGCATGGATTTTTGGAAGCGGGAGATGAAAAAAGATGCTTGGTCGGTCCTCCCACTTCAAATTTGGGGCACTGCGCCTGCAATCTAAGGTGCCACCAGATTTGAGTGTCACTGTGCACTGGCAAAAGTTGGCAGAGTAGGCGCTGTAGGCCTCACACACACGCCTGTAGGCAGGCAACTGATATTCAATCGATTACAGTCAAAAAAGTGTTGTTTTATGTCACTGTACACTACGGTTGCACCTGATATGACGTATCACTGTACACTGGCAAAAGTTGGCAGAGTAGATGCAATAGGCTTCAAACACACGCCTGTAGGCAGACAATTGCTATTCAATCTATTACAGTCAAAAAAGTGTTGTTTTATTTCACTAAGCACAATATAAGCTATTAGGTGTTAGCCTGTCACACAGACACGCTGGCAGGCAGACATTTGCAATTAGATTACACAGAAAAAAATTATAAAATAAAATAAATGATGTTCTAGCCCTAAATAGGGATTTTTGGGTTGCTGTCCTTGCAGCAGATATCAGATGAGTCCTTCAGGTCTGTAGTGGAAGCTAAATACACAGCCTGGCTATCTATTTCCCTATTAAATCTCCAGCAGCTACACTATCTGCCTCCCACAACAAATGCAGCTTCAGAATGATTCTAAAATGTATGCTGTCCTTCAGATGGAAGGCCCTGGAAGGGAGTGTATGCTGCTGATTGGCTGGAATGTGTCTGCTGACTGTGAGGTGCAGGGTCAAAGTTTCCTCAATGATAAAGTATAGGGGGCGAACCGAAAAGCGCATCTGTTCGCCGTCCGCTGCGAACGCGAACATGCCAAAATCGCTGCAAATAGTCCGCGGGTGAACTGTCCGCCACATCTCTAATTGTATGTAATGTATTATATGTAATGTATTGTATGTAATGTATTGTATGTAATGTAATGTATTGTATGTATGAATTGTATTGTGTATGTCTGTCATTCCTTTTCAGGTTTGTAATTTTTTTTTCTGTACTGGGGAGGGGGGTTGTCATGTATTTTTTGATTTTCTGTACTGTAGGTTTTTTTATTTTCTGTAATGTAGGTTTTTTTATTTTTGGTGACAGGTTTTTTTATTTTCTGTAAGGTAGGTTTTTTTATTTTTTTGTAATTAGAGTGGTGGGGAGGTTTATTAGGGGGTAGGTAGTGTAGGTAGGTAGTGTAAGTGTTAATAGATTAGTGTAGAGGGGGTTTGTTTAGATTAAATTGTTTATTGGGGTTATAGTGTAGTGTTTGTAGTTAGTGTCATGATGGTCCTTGTGGACCGTCATGTCACATATGTGGTTAATGTTAGGGATTTAACAGCCCCATAGGTGTCATAATATACCCTTATGGGACTGATGGGGGAAAATAGAGGCTTAAGGGGGTCTGTATTGACCCCCATGAGTTAATGGGTTCATTAAGGCCTTATGGGGGGTCTGTATTGACCCCCATGAATTATAGGGTTAATTATTGGCTTATGGGGGTCTGTATTGACCCCCATGAGTTATAGGGTTAATTAAGTGCTTATGGGGGTCTGTATTGACCCCCATGAGTTTTCGGGTTAATTAAGGCTTTATGGGGGTCTGTATTGACCCCCATAAATTATAGGGTTAATTATTGGCTTATGGGGGTCTGTATTGACCCCCCTGAGTTATAGGGTTAATTAAGGCCTTTAGGAGTCTGTATTGACCCCCATGAGTGACGGGGTTAATTAAGTGCTTATGGGGGTCTGTTTTGACCCCATGAGTGACGGGGTTAATTAAGTGCTTATGGGGGTCTATATTGACCTCCATGAATTATAGGGTTAATTAAGGCCTTATGGGGGTCTGTATTGACCCCATGAATTATAGGGCAAATTAAGGCCTTATGGGGGTCTGTATTGACCCCCATGAATTATAGGGCTAATTATAGTTGCCTGGGGTTAATAATTTTTAGTGCGAGTCCTTTCCGGACCTTTCCGGTCCATTAACGACCCGCAAGGCGGGAAATTAAAAAACTGAAATGCAGCAGGGTCACGATCGGTGCCGATCGGGGACCCCCGCTGCAGGGGGTTAATGTGGAGGGCTGCGGGGGTCCCTAGGGACCCCTGCAGCAAGGGGTTTATGTGGGGACACTTCGGGGGTCCCGATGGGGACCCCCAGCATAGAGGGTGGTTAATATTATGTGCCACGACCGGGATTAGTAATAGTGTGCCGCAGGCCCTTTAAGGAGCCGTGGCGGCGATTTTAACCTTTTTAAAAGCAGCGGGGGCCTGATCTATGCAGATCGGGGACCCCCCGCTGCAAGGGGTTTATGTGGGGACACTTCGGGGGTCCCGATGGGGACCCCCAGCATAGAGGGGGGTTAATTTTTTTTGCCTCGGCCAGGATTAGCTAATAGTGTGCCGTGTGCGGAATTTAAAACTTTTAAATGCAGAGGGGGCCTGATCAGTACCGATCGGGGACCCCCGCTGCAAGGGGTTAATTTGGAGGTGCTGCAGGGGTCCCGATAGAGACCCCTGCAGCATGGGGACATCTATAGGGAGCAGGGGGAGCCTTACACTGCTGTCTCGGGCTGCTCTAAGGCAGAAAGTGGAGGCTTTAGGATCCCTTGCAGGCACTTTTTGTGCCCGTAGGGATTCTTCCGAGATGCGAGAATCGCTCGTAGATTTATGGCTGCGTGTGAATACGTGGCTCTCTCATAGCTTTTTCTCAGCCATTTTTCGTAGTCATATCGCAAAGCAGGCTGCGAGAGATCCGGTCCTCGCAAACCGCAAAAAACTGCCTTTTGCGAGCACCGAGAGAACTACGAGGGAGATTTTATGTGGAATCACAATATTGTTCACAGACACTTTTTCAGTTAATGAAAGGAAAGTTTTCCAGAAACCAGGAAATGTTTTTCATGGACAAATTTTTTTTTTAAATGTTTAATGCATGCAATTTTATTATAATGTTAGAAAAGTTGTAATTTCAGCATCCTTTTAATGATCCTAGGGTCATATTAAATTCCAGCCTTGTAAGTCCAACATGAAGCTGCGTGCTTGAAATTTGGCTGTTTTACATCGCTGTTAAATTAGAAGTGCTGTGAGCTACGAGTGAGAGACGCTATTTCGTAAACCAGTTCTCGGCCATCGGAGTTGTGTACGCGAAAGCAAACAATTAACCAAGCACGTAGTTACAGGTTCAGATGGAGCCAATGGAAAAAGAGTTTGTTAGCGTTAAGTCACTGAAATGTGGATCAGACCCACATTCCAGATATAATGCAATATTAATAAAGCCGTAAATATGATATTCTATTACATGTGAGTTACAGTATATGTCATAACACATTGTTTGCAGGGATCGATATAACACAAAATATAAACATGAAATAAAGTATTTTTTGGGCCGATTTGCAAACTTGAGAATGTTGGGCTATTAATTCTAAGACCTAACATCACTTTCCCTTATAATAAATTTACAGTAGAGCGTTGTTTGCATTACAAGTGCTACGTATTGGACTTTACCCCCCTCAAGCACACGTTGGGCTCTGGGGTCCATTTGCGCATTACGTGCTTGCTCGAGAGTGACCACGTTGCAATTTAATAGCTGTATCGAATAAGTAGTGGTTGCGTGTATGACAGATCAAAGTACGTGCGCAAAGTTCAACGTTGCTCCACATGTAGCCTGTTCTCGGCCGTCCTGCGTCTTAACACGAAAGTCCGCTGTGAGCTACGTAATGGGGCGAATTTAATACCCATAACCCATAAATCTGGAGTTATGGGCTATGTTTTACAACATAGCCCCAATTTAATAAGGCTGCTAATGTTGTACTTAATCAACCAAAAGGCTAGTTTAACGAAGTTTCAAAGTATGTAAGTAAGGCTATGTGGAGAAATGACTGGGAGTGTATCATAGTTGATTTATAGTTTTTGGTGTATGGATGAGTATTAAGCTACAAACAAGGTAATCTAGCTATGTTATTCAAATTGTAACAACGTATGTTTTCTAAATTTGATAAAAGTATTTACTTTATTGGTAATGGCAATTTATAATAAGCATAAAGGAGCAAATGTGTTATAACTATTAAAAGAATATAGACATTAACCGATACTGCTTATATAAAATGTAGCAAAATATAATAGGAAGGAAGTCAGACCTGTGATCCCGAAACTGGAAGGCTCCCCAAAGCTGACTGTGCCCTGTAAAATAAGGAATAGGTTAGACACTACACATTTAATTACTTGATTTACAATATTGCTATATGGCTTGCATTAAAGTAACTAGTAGCGCTAAAAGAGCTGGGCTGTCTGAAGTCTGCCTGAGAATCGACATCAGGCCCTTTTGGTACAAGCATCTACTTCAGATGTATCCTGACGTATGTTTCGCCACTACATAGGCTTTGTCAAGGGGGGAGTATGTGATTGATAGTTCCCATATTTATGTAGCCTGTTGGGTTGGCTATGATTAATTGCAGTGCTGTATGTCTATAAATAGATGCAAAGTACCATATTTCTCCATATAGCTGCCTAACTTGTCAAGCTAGCTAAAATATCGATATCTGTTCAATACAGCATAAGCCAATTTCCCATTACTCATAGAATTAGGAGTCTATGACTAGTATGGTATAATATTATCAATATTGATCAAGTGGGAATTGAATGATAAATGTTGAATTATGCATGAGGGATATATTGTAATAAAAAATAAATCAAATATGTCTCAAAAAGTGGGAGCTTTTAATCGAATATTCCCTCTTTTGGCAAAGCCTCTAACTTCAGTCAGGAAGTGTGTGCTGTAGGCGCTTAAACTGGAAGTGTCAATGTAGAAGCTCTAGGAGAGTTGAGACAGCCTAACTCTATTAGTGCTACTAGATACTTTCATGCAAGGCATATGGCAACATTGTTAATAAAGTATATGAATATGTAGGCCCTCATTCAATTGCGATTTGGTCAATTGAACAGGGCTCTAAATAAGCACATAGCATATTTTTTTAATAAGTTTTTAGTTAGTAAGCATCTATCCAAAAACAAGGTTTTCACTAACTAAAAATTATTTAAAAAATATATGCTATGTGCTTATTTAGAGCCCTATTTAATTGACCAAATTGCAATTGAATGAGGGCCGTAGTGTCTATTCTATTCCTTACTTCTCAGGGCATGGTCAGTTTTGGGGCTGCAGTTATTCACTGAGTATTTGAGTTAGGAGTTATCCCTTTCGAAATCACAGGTCTGACTTCTTTCTATTGTTTTTTGCTATATTTTATATGACAACATAAAAAGAAGAAAGAGAGCTCATGCCACTCCCAAGTTCAATTCAATATGATTTTAATATAAAACACAGAACAGTATAACAAATGGACACTCACATTTAAAAACCTCTATATAAGAGGTATTTCATATGCATGTGAATGTGTACACAAATCTTCCACGTCCACGTGACCCATGCAGATCACAAATAAATCCTTGTTTTAGAAGAATAAAATATGATCCAGTTGCAATAGTGGAGATTTATGTAGAACTCTATATCTAGTATCCCAACATGCTTCACTAGAGGATAATGTTCCACCTTCTGAGTCTTATAGAACTCCCATCTCCAGTTTAGCTCACTCAGACGTACTCAGACCCAATGTGTAAATCCTATAGTAGGTGACCAAACCTCTAATCCTCAGCTAGATGGTTCCTTGTTGGTCAAACTAGTACAAGTACTTTCCAATCTGCATCACATATATAAAATGTAAATATATATAAATGAATACAAATAAAACAGCTAGCGGTTTAAAACATAAAACAAAACATATGCAGATAAAAAAGACACTAATAGTGTCTACCTGTTACAACCAGACACGTTTTGTCCGTCTTTTGGGCTTTCTCAATGGTAATATTGCAATATTGCACTTCCGTGGGACCAAATGCCACCATCAATTACTATAATTCATAATTTACAGTGCAATTTATACTCCTGTTGAACAGAACTATACACTTATGGAATGAATTAGATCTATGCCTATGTATCTTTAGCATCATAAATGTATAAGTTTACTAATACCTTTATTTCATATTATGTATATTAGTTTTTAACCTAATGTGGTCGTTATTATCATGACATACATTTTTATTTAGTGTATTTCATTTTTTTTATGCACAGATGTAACTTTGAGTTTTATATCATGTGAGTCATATTTGTGAAAGATATTAAACATTTATCTACACTACCCATTAACACATGCAAAAATAAAAGAGAGACAAAGAAAAAGAACCATTTTAAGAGAAAAGGTTTCACAGAAGGAAAGTGAAAAGAGAATAGGAAGACAAGATATGGGAGCACACCAGTGCCAAGGACATGGTATTGTATGACAGTGGAAGCTCCCCAACCATACAGTGCTTCCTGGACTTATAAACAACCAGCTTGGCTAATGCCAGGAGCAGGTTGACAAGGATATCCAGGGCCTTGTTGCCCCAAAACACGGGGCACCCAAAAGTAAAAATGGGGAGAAAAAAAAGGGGAGAAATACACCCAGGACTGCAGGATGAGGCCCATCAAGAGTGACAAGAGGGGTTGCAGTCCTGTGCAAGTAAAATAAAAATGATAGAGCACTCTCTATCTTAAGTCCCCGGTGGGTCATGGAACCAAAGAGGAATAGAGTTCACACCAACGGGGCCTCTTGCCCTCATCAGTCGGTGGGACCCACCTCCAGATGGTATCGGGATGAGCCACGAGGGCAAAGAAATGCACTGTATGGAGCACAAGAGAATACAAGCTTCCTTGGCATGCCGTGAAAGCATGACAAGGGTTTGTCCCACAACCTAGAGAGGTTGGGGACAGGATGAGTCTGAGGGGAAGTACGGACCTATGTCCAATGCAAACAGCCAGCGCAGGGGTGATGGAAGGAGAAAGTTGGCTGCATAGCCTCGTGATGGAAGGTGCGAGAACAGGGGAAGTTGCATTCTTCATCTCCTGGACCAAATGATCTGGAAAACTAATGTCAAAAGATGCCTAGAGGACCTGCTATGAATATGAGGTCTCCCAAGCAAGTACTGATGAAACCTGACCTCTCTTAGCTTCCTAGCTCAGAGAGAATAATGTGAATTCAAGTTAGGCTGGTTACTGGGCACAGCATTTTAGGTGAGGTCTAAATGAGGATCTATAGAGTGGCATTAGAACCTCTCTTTTTCTGCTGCTGAATCATCAACTAATACATCCAAGCATCCTATTTGCTTTTCCTGCAGCTTTGTTACACTGCTTGCCTACTTTTAAATCATGTGATATAATAACTTTCAAGTCCCTTATTTTATCAGTTACCATCATAAATTGTTTTGCTACCTGCAAACAGGCAAACTTTCCCTTGACGTCCATTAGTAAGAACACTAATACATTGATTAAACAAAACAGGTCCTATCACTGAGCGTTGTGCTACTCCACTGGTAATTTTGCATTCCTCTGAATGTATCCATTAAATATGACTCTCTGAAGCCTGTCTTTCTGATAGTGTCCTATCCACTGAATATATCTATCTATGTTTGAATCTAGCCCCAGACTATGAAGTTTACTATTTAGTTTATAACTTGAGCATTCCATGCTTGTGTAGTTGTACAACATATCCCTCTTCTGGATTGCAACCTTGTCATGATGAGTGGACAGGTCATAACAGAGAGGTCAGACAAATTATGGCTCACTGGAGAAGGAACTGGCTACCCACTACAGTATTGCTGTCAAGAAAACTTTATGGATAAGTACATTCCTTGACATAACGACAATGCACCAGAAGATAAGACCCTTGGGTCAAAAGTTGCCTCCACATTATTAAGGAAGAGATGGAAATAATCTAGTAGCACCATATCTAATGAAGTGGTTGGACAAATTTGAGAGGATGTCCTGCTGTGGATGTATCTGGAGTAGAAAGGAAAGTCTGCTGCTGCAAAGAACAATTCAGCATAGCAACTGGAATGTTAGAACTATGAACCAAGGCAAACTGAATGAGGTCAAACATGAGATGAGAAGATTAAACATTGATATCATGAGAATTAGTGAACTCAAATTGAATGGAATTTGTCATTTTTTATAAGACAACCACCAGATTTTCTACTGTGGTAAAAATTCAGCAGAAGAAAGAGAGTAGACCTCATAATCAATCAAAGAGTGGCCAAAACAGTACTAGGCCTATGCTCCAACTATGGATGTTTAAGAGGCTGAAATTGTCCAATTTTACAAAGATATTTGATACCTCCTAGACACCAAGAAAATATGTTTCTCTCATCCTAGGAGATGGGAATGTTAATGTCAAGAACCAAAAGATACCTGGAATAACAGTCAAATTTTGGCGTATAAAATTGTTGTGGACGAAATTCATGAAAATGTATATTATGTCCATGCTGCATTCCTTTCCTTACAATATATCATAAGATAAGGCACTAATTGCTTTTATTCTTTATTTCCTGGGAGTCATAAGATGGCTACTGCTGGGAGTCATAAGATGGCTACTGAACTGTATCCTGGGAGTCATAAGATGGCTACTGCTGGGAGTCATAAGATGGCTACTGAATCATATCCGGGAGCTCCCAGATGACATTCATATCTGTGACCAAATAAGGATATGAGCCCCGCCACCTTCCAGAGCCAATCAGAAGCTTCACATAAACTGACCATAATGACATCAACATCCGAGACCAAATATGGAAGGTCGTATGATTCTTATATCTGATCAACTTATATTATATAAGTTGCTATGTTGTATTTGGGGGGGTTCGCTTGTTGGGAAGAATACAAGATGTTTTATACCAGAACTTTTGGGTCTGTGTAAATTCTTGTCTCTGTGTGCACACATGCCCAACAGACGGATTGATTTGGACAGGAACAGATATTACATAATGGGATTATTTTTATCCATCCAAAACAATTGGCGCTCCAACGTGGGGCCCTGGGTTGTGACCAACAGATAGCAGACAAGGAAGACTTTGGGACGATCTGTCGTGGCATAAAGGAGCCTGATCAACTCAACTCAGATATATGGTAAGGTTTAATGTTTTTTAAAACCTTGCATATATATGAATAATGCTGCTATAGATCTGCCACTTTGTCTTGGGCTGCTACTGAAGGCACTAAAAGTACAGATAAATTGCTTGCCCAGGGTCTACCTTGAAGAAATATCTGTACTGAATAATATCTGTTGCCTGTGTATGATTGTTGAGAGTGTGGGTTTAGTGATTGTGATTTCTAGATTGTGATTTCTTAGATATTCTGTTCAAGGACATACATGCGACAGGTTTCAGGGACGGATTGGGTAGTGTCTGAATAACACTATAGCCCTGAAATAGCCGTACGTACAGACGTACATATGCATACCTTTCTTTTGGAGGGTCTATGCATGTTGGATAGCCGATTATCTCTTTGGGGTGATTCTGTTCGTGCCTTGGTAACGTGATGACCCCGGGAGATATCTATCACACACACTTAGGTGTAAGTGCATGTATGTGGGATGCAGACTTCAGGGACCGATTTATTGTGTCCGGATAACACGATAATTCTCTGAAGGCGTCAATTTTAACACACGACGGTGTGATATTTTGAACTGCAATATTTTAAGAGTCAGAAATGTTCTGCAGAAATTGATAAATATCACTGTGATCTGTAATTGCTTGTTGTGATGCATGTTTTAAGGAGAAATGTAGTTTAGAATTTCTCTCCCTGTAAAAGCTGAAGCTGAAAGCTGATTTATCTGTAACTGTGTGATTCAAGGTCAAAGAATCAGTCTGTGAAAAGAATTTACTCCCTCCTCCCATCTCGTTAATTCTTTTAAGGACGTATCTTTCTATTTCAAATGCTTAAGGTCGTATGAAATAACTGTCATGTTTATTCTTTCTATGCAAATACTTAAGGTCGTATGAATTTTGTACAGTAAGTGAATGTCATGTTTCTGTTCATGTTTTCATGATGTTGTTAGATTTTGCTTACAAGAAATAATGTTTGTGTGAAAATAGGTGTGTCCTGGGAGGAGATTGAAAAAAAAAAAAAAAAAAAAAAAAAAAGTAAATAGTTCAAGATATATACACGGAGTTACACTTTGAGACCACACATTAAATAGATATCTCAAAGGAAACAGTACCTTAGGATTTTAAACGTACAGTATATATATGATGCAGACTGAGAATTGGTTGTGTAACAAACACAACAACGTAACAATCATCAGAGGTGTCAATGAACACATCTTAGACAGGTATGTTGGGTTTTTGGATTATTAATCCAAGGAAGGAATCTCCATAAAACCTACAATGTAATGGGATATTATTTTGTTTGAATACATTGCATGTAACAGTTTGCATATTTCTGTGTATTTGTGAGTATATATATATATATATGTGTATATGTATGTATATGCGTGTATTCTTTTGAAACATTTTGTCTGAAGTTTCTGTGTGTTTGTAACTCGATATTTTACTCTTTGGAGAGTGAGGTGATTAGTCTGCATTTTTAGAAGATGTGTTAGGGGTTTGGCCCACCCCTTCTCACAATTAAGCATAGCAGACTATTCCCCTTTTCTCATCCCACCCTTCTCTGTGTGTGTGTTAGTTTTTTATGTGGAAAAATGTTTGTCTGTATCATTGAGGGGAAATGAGAAGAAGGGAGGTTGCAGGCAGAAGAATGGTGGCTGGTTCTGGGTGGGAACCAAAAGTTTGCTACAAGATAGTGGTTTGTGGAATGAAACTCTTAACACACAGCCACCGCCCCATCATGGCTCCCAACTTAGAAAAAAAAAAAAAATGGGAGTGGACTATAACTTTAGGACCAACCCCCTTTTAGAACTATGACACGCCCCTATACCCCATCTTAAAGGTAAACAGCACCTACTATACCACCACTGCTGGAGTCAGTGCCCTGTATCCACTACTCCTTGGTAATATTAATCTTTATTAAAAGGAAGGTATAGGAGACTGTCAATGTTTTATTAAGCTTTACTATGGAACAAGAAGTATACGAAAGAAAAAGTAAACGCAACGTTACTTTAGGATATTATTTTTAGATTCTCTGTGAACGGCTCCCCTGCTAGTCTATGCTCATGTAAATTAACTCCTACATGCCTGTCTGCAACGCTGATACAGAATTCTGTGAGTTATTAATAGCATGCGCTCCGGATGAAATAGCAAATCAGGCTATTAATTTGTCAGATATTACACAGGATAAAACAGTCAGTGGTAATATATATCATTGCAGACACGAGTCTCAGATGCTGGGAGCAGCCTTTGTGGAGGGATTGAGAGTATCCATCAGGAAAGATTTATTAACATCTCGTCCTGAGTACAAGGTGTTGCCATTAGAGACTTTGTTATTAGTTGCTAAAAAGGGCGTGAGTTCTCACAAGGTAATGAGAAGTCTACAAACATTATGGTGTCTTCTGAGCAGGAGGAGACAGAGCCAACAAGAACAATAAAGTATTGTAACAAAGTTGGACACCTTAGGGTTTCACCAGTTATGGTGAAGTTAAAACCGGTAGCTGAAATAGCACAAGAAACTGGTATATCATGGCCAGAAAGTCTCCCTATAATACTGTTAAGTGTGGGGTACACCCCTGGAGGGAAGTTTTCTCTGTCCCCTCACGAGATCCTATTTGGGTCTGCTTCTAGATTAGGGTGTTATTATCCTCAGCAATTGAATTTTAAATCTTATGTATTTGTTGATTATGTGATTGTTTTATCTCAAGCACTGACTAAAATACACGCACAAGTATTTTCTTCTATTCCAGATCCGGAAGTAGACACTGGTACTCATCAACTACTTCCTGGAGATTGGGTCCTGGTCAAGAGATTTGTGAGAAAGAATCCTCTGGAATCCAGATATGATGGTCCTTTCAAGTTCTTCTAATTGCTGCACCGTCAGTTAAACTTGAAGGACGGCCTACTTGGATCCACACATCTCATTGCAAAAATAAAGTTTCAGCACCAGACCCATAGCAGCCAACATTATGATGATCATAACACATATGCTTTCCTGTCTGTTCTTAACTAAAGTAGAACCTTCTGCATTCATTAGCGAGAAGAAAGATGGTATTACATTTTGGTACAATCCATCTAAAACACATATGATCACATTGTCCTTTGATTATTGTCATGTTGTATGTTGCCAACAGCTAAGCGTGACTCAACAATGTAACTTGTACGAAGACACTCCCAGCACATCTATATACATATGTGTTACAGACCAGACTTGGGGAAAAGATTGTAGTCATTGGGAAGCTGTAGGATGCAACACTGGGACAGCTTGGGGCTACAGACCACAGAGTACCTCAGATAGAACAGATCTGAGTGGAAGCCCTTTACTTGAACGTATGACTCTAATAAAGCCAGGCAAATGCTCGCCAAATGGCAAGACTGGAGCTAACATGCGACTTACTCTGACTATCAAGAACCCTAGACCCACAGACGCAGGTACATACCTAATGGGTGGCTGGGTTAGAGGAGAAGCAAAAGGACGGATTGGTAAATTTATGTTCAGAGATCTAAATGCACCACTCATATCAGAAGACTATTGCAAGTACAACACACTCAGGCATTACCCAAAATGACTGATATCAGTGAACCTACGTACGAAGGAACCCTAACAAATGAAATTGGGTTCACAGACCTCAATTTATGGCTGGAATGGATGAAATATAACGTAGAGTCACATAATAAGACTAATTGTTATGTTTGTGTAAGTGCCAGACCTCACCTAGGCACTGTTCCACTTATGGTAACTATGAAGGAAGAAAAGTGTTTCTTAAGTCTTTATAAAACTACACAGACTAAAAGATCTAAATTGTGAACAATGGGAAAACAGGTATCCCATTATACCTGACAATATACATCCAGGTGAAGGTATAACCATATACCCAGGTAATTACACATGCTATACAAGGAGTACACCTCAATGGAGAAACCTAAAGAGGTTTAAGCAAGAGTTCTGCATTATATATTGTATTGGTTTCACAGTTTACAGAATAGACACAAACATTGGGAGACATATATTGGATATGTGGGGACATGAAGCTCAGATCAAGACTAGAGGGTATCTGGTATGGTAAGTGTACCCTGATAAAGGTCATAATGCCAGTGCACATAGTGCCCATACAAACTGATACCTCACCACACACCCTACTGACAACATCTAGACACAAAAGAAAGGTGTCTTCCCCACAAGGTAGCTTTGACCCCCATGTGTACATAGACTCTATTAGAGTCCCAAGGGGGGTGCCTAATGAGTTTAAGGCCCGAAACCAGATAGCAGCAGGATTTGAATCACTGATACCAATGATTGGTGTAAATAAAAATGTTGCTTGAATCAATTATATATTATAACCAACAAAGGTTTGTGAATTACACAAAAGATGCTCTGCAAGGAGTTGCAAAACAATTGAAAGCCACATCACACATGGCCATCCAGAATAGAATGGCACTAGACATGATCCTTGCTAAAAAGAGGGGAGTGTAAAATGCTCCCCGACACTGGCAACTGCTGCACCTACATACCTGATAATATGGGTCCAAACGGTAAGATTACTTTACCCATTAAAGAACTAAACAACTTGGCACAAGAATTGAAGAAAAGTTCTGGAACCACAGACTATTGGGATAAATGGTTTGGGTGATGAACAACTGGCAGAAGGTATTGTCACAGGTTGGAATTGTCTTTCTTTCAATACTGATAATTCTTGCATTTGTTACCTGTTGTATTATCCCCTGTGTCTGAATATATATATATTTAAAGAAGTCAGTTACTGGAGTCACACCAACCTTTGTGCACCAAGAAATTTATGAAGATGGCTGTAAGGAGTCACATAAGATGTTACAGTCTATTATGTCTAGAAATGAAAGTTCTACATAAACCCCTTGTCCCACATGTTCCTGAAACAAGGGGTCAGGGATAGCATCTGACTCGCCTATGACAGTGGCAAGAGGGGTCATGGACAAGCCATGGCAACTCTAACGTACAAAGAAGAACGGGCGTTCATTGGTGCAGATGTGCTAGGGCTTTCTTACATTCATACATCTCCTCCACAGGGACAGTTGTACACATAGTCTCTAGGGGGGACTGTTACTATTTATATGCTGTTTATATGACTTTATACCTTAATTAATACGTTTTACTAAGAAGAAACCTATATCTTTACTCAGACATTTTATGTAGTACTCTCTAGAAGAGGAAGATATAATACATCTTACCTGTCATATCTACAAGAATAGAATATAAATGTAGTATGTATCATAATATAGCATTTTAGGGGGGACTGTTGTGGACGAAATTCATGAAAATGTATATTATGTCCATGCTGCATTCCTTTCCTTACAATATATCATAAGATAAGGCACTAATTGCTTTTATTCTTTATTTCCTGGGAGTCATAAGATGGCTACTGCTGGGAGTCATAAGATGGCTACTGAACTGTATCCTGGGAGTCATAAGATGGCTACTGCTGGGAGTCATAAGATGGCTACTGAATCATATCCGGGAGCTCCCAGATGACATTCATATCCGTGACCAAATAAGGATATGAGCCCCGCCACCTCCCAGAGCCAATCAGAAGCTTCACATAAACTGACCATAATGACATCAACATCCGAGACCAAATATGGAAGGACCCTTCCTACCCTGTCAACCAATCAATAACTCACTCACTGTCTAACAATGCGTCGTATGATTCTTATATCTGATCAACTTATATTATATAAGTTGCTATGTTGTATTTGGGGGGGTTCGCTCGCTGGTTCGTTTGTTGGGAAGAATACAAGATGTTTTATACCAGAACTTTTGGGTCTGTGTAAATTCTTGTCTCTGTGTGCACACATGCCCAACAGACGGATTGATTTGGACAGGAACAGATATTACATAATGGGATTATTTTTATCCATCCAAAACAAAATGAAGCAGGTCAAAGATTAGATTTTGAACAAAATAATTCTCTGGTCATAATAAATACCCCAACAGCCTCAGAGATGACTCTACACATGGACATCATCAGATGGACAATATATATAATTGTAACGGAACCCATCACTGTTTTACCCTGTTTTATGGTTATGGTTAAAATATGATCACATTGCTGTACTGTAGATATGTTGTTTTATGTTCTACAGAATATATTGGCTCAGTATATTACAGCTACTAGGCTAATAGATTATCCTATTACAGAGACTCCTCATAAGATAAGGAAGTCTATTGTATAAAGTGTTTTCATTATGAGACATAAGAAGTATAATCTGATCAATGTCTGATTGTATCAAATAGCCAGGTAGCCTCAGGGAGGTGTGACCACACCTATTGTCTCTCTATGTGTATTGTGTGGCCAAATATGGGGGATGTGTATTGCCTGTGGAAAGAGATGTGTATATATATTTCTGCATAACAAAATAAAGACTATTCTTTGACTCTCAATTGAGTGTCGTCCAATATGGGAGGTCTGGGCTTCTGAGACTGCAGTGCTTCTTGGATATTTTACTGTATACCAACGGAGATACTGGACTTCGTGTTACAACTCTGTTTCAATAATTCTGCTGTGTAAGTCAGAGATTAGTACAATTCTGTCAAGATAATTTTCTGGTCTTAATAAACATCCTCTTCCAACAGCCTCAAAGGTGACAACACATGAACATCGGCAGATGTACAATATAGAAAACAGTTTGACTATAAGCTTTTTGAAAAATCTCTATACAGTCACCAAAAGCAAGACCAGGAGCTAACTGTGATAAAGAACATCAAGATTTGTATTGTAAAGTTAAGAATTAAACTGAGGAAAGAGGGACCAAGCAGATACAAAATATGCAGTGGAGGTAAATATTAGATTTAAGATATAATACCTGAATAACTTTGTATAGAAATTTGTCACATTATCCAGAAAACAGCAAAAAAGAACATCATCAAAAGAAAGAAAACGCATAAGGCAAACTAACTGTCTGCTGAGGCTTTGAAAGTAAAACAGGAAATAAGGAAAACGAAAGGTAGTGAGGATAGGAAAATATGTATTAAGCTGAATGCAGAAATACCTCTGCTTCATAAACTATTCAAAAATGAATGTTTAAAGATCGGAAAAGGAGTGCGGCAAGGTTGTATATTTTCATCTGCTGATGGTGACTGCACTATTGGGATTAAAAGATGTTTTCACATTGGGAAGAAAGTTACGGAAAGTCTATACAAGCTATCTAAAAGTAAAAATATACACTATCAACAAAGGTCTGCATAGTTAGAGTATGGAGACTGTAGAACTAATGTCTTTCAATTGTGGTTCTGGAGAAAACTGCTTAGAGTCCCTTGGACTGCAAAAAGATCCAGTCATTCAATACCACAGGAAATCAAGTTACATTTCTCACTGAAAGGTTTTATCATGAGGCTAAAGTTCAAATATTTTGGCCATATCATAAGAAGACAGGATTCCCTAGGGAAAACTCCAAAGCTGAGAAAGATTGGAGGCACACAAAGGAGGGCTGCAACAGAGGCAGAAATTATTGTTATTATTATTATTATCTTTATTTGTTATGCCAGAAACATATTCAGTAGCACTGAACAAGGGTTAAGTACAAAACAAAATTGACACATTGCAAAGAGTGGAGAGCCCTGTCGTTGAGTTTTGAATCAAGTGTGCATAGAGTTTTCACTAAAGTACCTTGCCAGATTGAAAACTCGTGAACTTAAAATCTCATGAGTTTGGGTGTGGTACGGGAGAGTAAAAGATGTGTTGTGCATGTTAAGCCTGAAGTTAATAAGCTTCTGTGAGCTTATGTGATTTTAGTGAGGTTTTGAAGGTTTTGAAGTATGTGGATAGTTTAATAGACAGAGACAAGGAGTTTCAGAGAATAGGGCCAGACCGAGAAAAGTCCTAAAGGCAGAAGTGAGAGGAGGTGATAAGAGAGGAGGAAAGAAGAAGGTCGTTAGCAGAATGAAGAGGGTGAGTGGGGGAATATTTTGAGATTAGAGCTGAGATATAAGGGGGTGCATTGTTGTCGAGATATTGAAAGATGACGTAATTGAAGCAATGAACATGAGCTTTAGGTAGCTGAGAGGGGCAGAGCCTGACAGATGTGCCTGGTATGCTGCAGTCCACAGGGTCACAGAGAGTCAGACATCTATACAACACAAACAGCAGTTTTCCATTCATCTGGATCTACTTCTAACAATAATGATTATTAAAAGTTTACCTAATAGTGTGGTATGCACAGATCAAGGCTCTTTCACTACCATTGGAAGTACATTTATCTAGGCCCACTTGTTTACTTTAAACTTTGATAATACTAGTAAAGCGTTATCTTCTGAAAAAACACTTTTGATAATTATTTTATTACTTTATCCAGCACCCCTCGACAGAAATGAATCCTCTCCAAAAACAGAGTAGGAGAATCATTCAGGCAGTTTGCTATGTCTCCCTCTTCCTCTGCATCACTACAATCTACTCTCTAAATACTAACCATTCCTCTCTTGTCTTGTTTATTCTCTCAGTTTGTTTGCATCCTCTATAAGCTAGTTTTTTTTTTTTATTATTTACAAATGACTATTTCCTCTCTAGGGTACAAGCTTGTTTTTAATTTACTTTTCTGAACAAGCATAATGAGGTAGCATCTAAAATTGCTTGTTTCTGATATTGCCACTGTTGCACTCCACTCAAAATGGCAAGGAAATCCTTAAGTATTTTCTAATATTTTCTAATATTATTTCTTATATTTTTTGTATTATAGTTTTCTAATAATTTTGAAGTTTTAAGTCAAATAAATCCACCTTTCCAAAAAACTAAGATTTTAGTTTTTCTGTATGGTTAGACACAGCCTTTACTTATCTACTAAACAATACTGATAGGTGATCACTAGACACAAAGTTCTCACCTACAGATACATTTGAAAATATATTGCTGTTTGTATTACATGTAATAAAGTTTCCTGACGACTCGGCTCCATAACCAATGGTGTAATTAATGCTGCAAACAATATAGGATGTTTTTAGTTTTGGTGGATCTTCCATCCACATCTGGAATATTCAAATCTCCCATTACAATCACCTCACCCTTCATTTTCATTTTAGTTCTATCCTCCATTAGGGCTCTTTGTAATACCTGAACTTATCCAGCAGGCCTATAAATGACACATATTCTAAAAACTTGCCTATCATTTTATGTTGTTACCCAGATGCTCTCAGTATTTTCTTCACTATTCTGAAATACAGTTGCTTAAAGATTTTTTTTTATTTTAAATAAGGAACAACATCTCCTTTCATTTTGCCAACTCTGTCTTTCCTGTTTAAACTGTAACCAGGTATAACTATGTCCTATTCATGTGATTAATTATACCAAGATTGCTTTATACCTACCATATACACATTGTTTCTAGTGATTGAAATACATTCTTGAAGCTTATTCCCAAGAGTGTGGGTATTTGTACACATTGAATGGAGTACATTTCTGCATTATTATTAGTCTTTATTTTCTGTACAATTCACTCACTGACTAAATTATCAGTCATGTTAGTATTGAAACTTCTATTTAAACTCACACATATTCTGAGATTGAGATTATTGAGTCTATTCATTTTCTATGAATTTATAGCAATATACTCTATAATATTTTTTTGGCAGTTAGCTATCAGTAATGTAATCTGACACATTTCTGTAATAAATACAAATCTGTATATATATATATATATATATATATATATATATATATATAAAAATATTCATATCATTATTTATTCACTATAACATTGTAAATAAAAATATTCACTGGGTCACTGTTTAGTGTTTATAAAACTACAAACAACACACACACAAAAAAATAAAGAATCACTTTTGAAAATGACTGCCAGTTTTGAAAATGTCACTACTATCAAATGCCTAACCATAATATAGTTAAAAAAAAAAAATGGAATAATGTAAACAAAAAACAAGTTGAGCAGGGGATATCAGATTGTTTGATTCATATCTTGAAAGATGCTATACAAACTAAATTTAAATTGTCAAGATCTGGTTTTGCGAAGCAGACTAGCTGCCTTATTTAATCTGAAGCCCGTAGCGGCATCGGCACATCCACAAAGCCTGCAAGCTTGAAATTCGTCTGCGTTACAGAGCTACAGTGCCTTGCAAAAGTATTCAACCCCCTTGGCATTTTTTGCGTTTTGTTGCCTCACAACCTTAAATTAACATGGATTGTTTGAGGATTTGCATCATTTAATTAACAGAACATGACCACAACTTTGAAGATGTTTTTTTTTTTATTGTGGACCAAACAACAAATAGGACAAGATAACAGAAAAAGTAAATGTGCATAACTATTCACCCCCCTAAAGTCAATACTTTGTAGAACCACCTTTTGGGGCAATAACAGCTCCAAGTCTCTTTGGACAAGTCTCTGTGAGCTTGCCACATCTTACCACTGGGATTTTTGCCCATTCCTCATTGCAAATCTGCTCCAGCTCCTTCAAGTTGGATGGTTTGCTCTTGTGAACAGCAATCTTTAAGTCTGACCACATATTTTCTATTGGATTGAGGTTTGGGAGGTGACTAGGCCATTCCAACACATTTACATGTTTCCCCTTAAACCACTCAAGTGTTGCTTTAGCAGTTTGTTTGCGGTCATTGTTCTGCTGGAAGGTGAACCTCCGTCCTAACTTCAAATCACGCACAGAGTGGTACAGGTTTTGCTCAAGAATATCCCTCTGGGGCCCTTCAAAAAAGTTGTGTATATGTAATGACAGATCATGGGACACTTAGATTGCACACAGGTGGACATGATTTCAGTAATTATGTGACTTCTGAAGGTAATTGGTTTCACCAGAGCTTTTTATGGGCTTCATAACAAAGGGGGTGAATACATACGCATAGGTACATTTTCTGTTTTCTATTTCTAAAAAATTGTTTTATGTATATATTTTTCTCATTCCACTTCACCAACTTAGATTTCTGTTTTTCTGATCCATCACATACAATTCAGAATAAGAAAACATTGAACTTAAGGCTATAATGTTACAAAATAGATAAAAGTCAAGGGGGTGAATTCTTTTGCAAGGCACTGTATTAAATTCAACCATGCCGCGAGTTACGGTCCAGAGATGCAAGCCCATAAACCCTTTCCGCGCACGCAAACTGTTAAAGGGGCTGGCCGAGCCGCGATCGGCCATCACTATCCAATTGAGGTATAACATAGTGCGACACTGCCCTCTCAGCCAATAGAAAGCTGTCTAGCCGAAGATGATTGACAGTGGGAGATTATAAATTTGTGTTCCACCCTTCCATGTGTTGACTGTGTTGTATTTTCTTTTGAAGTAGCACGCAGGTCCCAGAGTTGGTTGTTTGTGAGAGTCAGAGAGAGAGTAGGAGAGTTTAGAGAGAAGTATTTTGCTGTTTTGTTCATTTATACTCTATTACATACGATTTTAAACCTAATTCTTGATTAGACATATTTACAGATTACACATAATTGCAATACACATAATTTAAACAACACACATAGAGACACATAGAGTTAGGTCACTCCATACACACATCCCAATCCCATCCCCCACACCCCATCGCCCAACAGTTACTAAATATGCATAATACACACATTTTTTTTCCATCCTATATATACAACAACACTTATTTTTATTTATCCTTATTTTCTTTTTGTGGTGGAGGTGAGGAGGTGGAAGAGGCAGAGCAGGAGGAGGAGGTGGAGGAGCTGGAGGAGTTGGAGGAAGTGGATGATTTGGAGGAGGTGGTGGAGGCGAAGGTGGAGCAGGAGGAGGAAGGTAGGTGGTGGCAGGGTGGCCCTAGCCACAGGCACACTTAGGAGAAGGACAGAGGGGAAGGGGCCTGGTCCCGGGGGGGGGGGGGGGGGGTGATAGTTTGGGGAAGGGACAGACCTCAGGGACAGATCAGGGAGGCCAGGGTCCCCGCCCACAGTCAGGAGGGCAAGAGTCTAAAGGTAAGCACAGGGCCCACAATTACTTACAGCAGGAGAATGCTGTCCTCCGTTGCCACCCTGTGATTCTTGCAGGGGGGAGGGCAGTTAAATCAGGGCCTAGGGCTAAGGCATGGAAGGAGGTAGAGGCTGAGGTTACAGTGGTAGGCACAGCGCCAAGGGATGTGAGGTCTGTCAAGCACCGGTTTAACGACATGTGGGCCAAGGTGAGGAGGATGATGGCCAAGGAGGACAAGAACCAGACTGTTACCTATAATGAGTGGGAGAGGGTCGCCAAGGATCTTCTGAGACAGGTGCGCACCACTGGAGCTTCAGGCCTGGTCTCCATGTCAGGTGAATATCACAAACACCAATGTGGCAACACATGTGCATCACACACACTACACATATACATGATGACCAACAAGGACACTGACATGTCATGGAATTAACAAGGGATAGATGGATGCGTCATTAAATCCATGAAGCTGACAAATCACTGTCATTCCTGGGCACAACAACAGTAAATAATCAGGCAATAGAGAGTGCATTTATTGGTGTGCCCACTGCAGCCCATACACTTACAGAACGCAGCCAGAATCAAGATAGCATTAGGAGCCAAGAACAATCAATACCATGAACCAAATGATAGCTAATCTGAGTTGCAATTAGGAATATCATCCTGGTTCAAGCCTAGATGTCAGATAGTTAAGAATGCACACAAAACAATGTATTATTCATCATACCAATGACATATACTGTACCTCTCTTTTATCTCTTTCAGCATCGAGTAGGTCTGGGTCCAGTGGCAAGAGTGAGGCGAAAGCGTCTGCTCCATCGGAGCAGGAAGTGGAGAGGAAGGAAGATGACCCGAGGGCCCTGGTTCAGAGGATGTCATATGGCTAGTGGGGTCACCATCTGGCCCTTCGACCACACCTCTGGGATTCAAAGCCATTATCCCCCTCCTCCAGAGACTGAGGGTGTCTCCAGGGCCCTCCAACTGGAGTGAAGCCCGTAGCCAGTCACTACCTACTCCCCTCCACAGCAGTTCACTGGACTGGCCACCACCACCACCACCGGGCCCACCCACACCACCACCAGTTTACCCCAGGCTCCAGCTGGGCACTGACACTCCCCGCTCCCACACCACCAGCTCTTCACCTTGCCTCCATCACCCACATCAGGCCAGGCTGTGCAGACAGAGATGCTGGCCCTCATGCGGTAACAGGTGGAGTTTCTCCGGGGGATCCAGGCCAGCATCTCCACCAATCATGCGGAGGTCATGAGCAGCATGGAAAGGCACAATAGGGAGGAGAGGAGGCATCATCTAATGAGTCCTACCTGGCCGGGCTGCACAGGAGTGGGGCGGACCAGAGCGCATTCCCGGGGGTAACTGCAAAAGCCATGCAATGCGCTCTGGTCCCGAACCACGTCTCCTCCACCCCGGAGGCATCCCCGGCCACCCGCAGCCTGGCCCCTCCTCTCCTCCCACCAAGCCTCCACCACCGCTACTGCAGGTGCCGCTGCCTTCCCGGGGTTTCCTGCCCCTGCCCCCACCACCACCAGCATTGAGATGGCGGCCGGCCATGGGGGATGTGGGCCTCTGTGCCTTAGCGGGCTGCACATATATTTGTGGATTCTCAACAGCACTTCTCAGTGACAATCTTTTGGTCACAATGTTAACCTAATCTAGCCTTGCTCCAGAGTCTTAAATATTGGCCTATGTGTTGGTTATATTTTTTATGCAAATGCTACCGCCCATCACATGATCCATGATCCTCTTCTCTGGGGACACGTAGGGTTTTGGTGAACATGTCACCAATTGATGGTCACTGAGGAATGCTGTTGAGAAGAGATGCTGCAGTCCCTATCTTTTTTTAAGGCTTTATTTTGTAGGTGTTTATTTTTTTTATTATTTTGTTTTGCTTAAGGTACAATTCAGATCCATGAAGGCATCTTCTGCATCTGCAAGCATTGTGAAGGAAATTTATGAGGTGTAAGATTTTCACAGTGTCTCTCAGGTAGACATTCCTTCAATGACACCCCCCTCCCCTTAACATGTAGCTCCTCAATCTTAAAGCTATCTTGTTGCCAGATATCTCAGACATGATTGTTGTTAGCTTCAATGTAGACTAATACCGCTATGGCAGTGGACTTGCAAAGTCTCACAATGGCATGTTAATGAAAGCCAGCATTGATATATGCACTAGTGAAGTATGTGATCCTGACCTCAATATAAGTCTGAGAACAGTTCCTTGGGTCTGATGTAAGTAACAGTGAATCCGGCTGCTGACATTTGTCTCCACTCCGTATTAATGGGTATTTTCCCATATTGCTGATTATCCAGAGACCTAGCTAATAGATAGTAATGCTAGAAGATGGGAATCAGGTGAGTTGGTATATTATTACAGTTACAGTATTTAGCACTGTACTGTACATGCATGTTGATTAGTTTTTTTATCCTCCTCCGCCATTTTTGTTTTTTCCACTGTATGTGTGAAACTGGATTGGATTACATAGTTCAGCGGTTCAATCATCTGTTTCATTGAGCAGATCTAGACAATTTGTAAGGGCTAGGAACATTAATGTTTTCTTCAATTAAATGGAGTAATTTGTGATGATCATGTTTTCATCAGATTGTTACACTGTGTCTCCCTAGTCTCTCTCTCTCACTACCAGCCCCATTTGCAACAAACTTACACAGATCTGCTAAGGTTCCATCTTGTTACACTGTGTCTCCCAGGTCTCTCTCTCTGACTACCAGCCCTACTTCCCTCCCTCCCTGACTCTCACCCACCCCGGTTTACGCTTAATTTATTGAGTCAGACACATCTTTTACAGCTGACAAATTAGCAACACCTGCCCACTATCCCTATCAACCCTTCACACAATGTTTTATCTTGCTTTCTTCTTCCTCATATGCCTCTGTAACTTCCTCAAGCTCTTCATCTCAACTTTTCCACTTCCTGTCTCCGACATAACCATCTCACCTTTCATGCCCTCCACTTTTCTTTTATTCTCTCATGAGCTAATTTTACTCAAGCTGTGTTTAAACTATGTGTCTCCTGACATCTCCATCTGCAGCTTACATTATCTGTCTACTAGGGGCAGATACCATATTACATATTTGTTCAATTCACTTTACACCCGATCCCTTTCCTCTCCAACTAATGAACTACCTTCTAACTTTTCACAACTTCCTACCTATATAAACTCTCACTTTCTTCCTAAGCCTTGCTATTCCATTTCTGCCTCTTCTATTCCCTTTAGATTTTAAGTAGCGAGTTTCCCTTCTTGTAGGGTGCATTGGAAAGAAGCACTTTTCATAAGATTTGAAGCTCAAAACAGGGCCCTCCTTTTGCTGCAGTTTTTAATATTGAACATTTCCTCTTTCTATCCCTTGTACAGAGCTACGGAATATTTTACAAATAAAAGATAATAATTATAATATTAATAGTCAGATTCAGGTTGCAGTGGCGTAGTGACCACATGTGACCCTGGTAGGTGCTATGTATCATGCTTATTCTAGACTATCACATTACCCCTTTAGGTATCCCCCTTTTCCCCCATGCCTATTGCTCTCCTGGGATCTACCCACACCACACCCATGATAATAATGCACATTCTTGTCCATATCTGATTGTGCTCCGTGCATAAAATAAAGCTTTGGTATACCATTCTAAACGTGTCAGTCTGTTTTCAATGTTTGGGGTTTTGGGACATCCACATGCATACCTTTGGTGTCACACTCCTATATATGAAAACTAATGAGCCCTAGTTACTATGCAATAGATCATTACACATAACAATAATAATAGTCATAATCGCATTAGATATAATCTAATAATATATATCATATATAATCAACATATAGGGTTAATACACATGCAAAGACCAATTAGTGATACTGTGGAGTATCAACATTCGTTTGAGGGACTGATAGGAATATGACAGTTGATACTGGAGTGTGTTGCCAGTTCCTTCTCTAGAGGACTGGGATTTGTCTGACCTCTCTGCTATGATGTGTCCATCTACAGTGTCCCTACAGGGTATAGCTCACAGCTTCATTCAGGTAGAGAAGCCCCTTCACCACCACCACGTAGCAATCCAGAAGGGGACCAGGGAAACATACACCACACTAATGTAAATTGATGAATAGCAAAACATAATGGGTGGACACCAAACAAGAATGGGTATACATCTTGGCACATGGTCACAAACAATGGCGTGGGACTTTCCAGGATGGGCATAGCGGAGATAACCCCTGATGGAGGTGAGTTGGCTGTTGATACATGTGCCTCTGCACAGCCTTCATGTGGTTTTGTGGCCCTTCCTGATGTGTTACAGTAGATTAGTGTGGTGTATGTTCCCCTGGTCCCCTTGTGGATTGCTAAGTGGTGGTGGTGAAGGGGCTTGTGTACCTGAATGAAGCTGTGAGCTATACCATTGAGGGACAGTGTAGGTGGGCAGGTGATAGCAGAGAGGTCAGACAAATCACATTCCACTAGAGGAGGAACTGGCAACACACTCCGGTATATTTAGCAAGCAAACCTTGTGGAACAACACACGCAGTGACCAAGATAAATGTGCTGCAGTCCATAGGGTCACAGAGAGTCAGACATGACTGAAGGACTGAACAACATATAATAAAATGTTCCCTGGTACTTGATATATGTGATGTGGCGGTGTAATTTGGCCACTATTTGTTTTCCCAATGTAGATTTGATGAGCGAGAAGTATATGCAATCATATACATATTCCAGGGTTCACATTAGAGCTTCTGTGAGTGAGAAAGGGTTAATATGGCATCAGTTTCATGTTTTTATGTTGGTATTTAATCAGGTAGTGTATCTTTAATTTATGCATGTGGCAGAATGGCTTTTCATATTGGTATGTGCATGACCATTCCAACATGTGATGAAATAAAACATTTTGCAATGTCTATTTTTTATTGTAATGCTTTTCCATGCTTTCCCCATATTTTAAAGTCCACTGGTGCGTTTATATTGTCTTTTACAGTGTTGAGAATTGTCTGTAAAACCCTTTGCAGGTCCTATTTGGAGTCCGTAATGTATTTGCCCAGTTGCGGGTTACAGTCTTGAACGCCAGGGCATCTTTGAAAATTCATCTCAATTTAATAGCGTGACTGGAACATAATAGTTACAGGCTTGACAGAACAAAGGATTTGCGGCAGCGGAGTTTCGACGTCCAGTAGTTTTTTTTGCCCTTAACCCTCAGATGTTTAGCTGGTTTCTTTATGGGACCAATTTAATAGCCATAAGTCTTCCAGGCTGCGTTATGGGATATGTTTTTACATGTTGAGGGAATTTAATAGGGCTGTTGGTCTTATCTCAACATCCCCAATCAACAGTCCTTCAGGGCCTAAACCTCTCACTGAAAGAGCTATGTCCTCTTCATTTCCCCCCACTGACTTTGCAATTGGAGTTGGGCATCTCTGGGAATGGCCTTGTGATGGCCTGCCTGAAAGCTCTGACCCCACCCCCTTACACGTTCCTTGGTATGGTTGTGGTCAGTTGCTGTTCCTCCTCCCTGGTCATCATTCCAGTCCCTGCTAATTCCATCACCAGAGGCAGAAAATCTGAACAATGGACCATGTATTTTGATAACAACCTGCCTGATAGGATTATCTAACTGTGGACAAGAAATTAAAATAGTTTAAGTGAGTTAACTGGTTTAGAAGGGAACTTTGAATGTGTTTAAGTTTGTGATGCAATTGCCAGCTAACCATGTGATGGGATTAACTCCTATACCAGATTGGCCAGAGAGGTACTACAGATGGCTGATTAAGTTAACTGGTTAAGGGCAGGTAATTTAATCATGTTTGTGGGTTGAACCACAGTTGTATTGTTCTGTTTGTCTATAAATATTCTAACTTTTCCCTAATAAAGACACACTTTTTTTAGGGAGCATTAGCAAGGTGTTCTCTCTTTTATTTCGATTTTATCACCTCTATTTGTTATTTTAACCCCTTGATCCTATTCTGTATCCTGCTGCTTCTAGGGTTCTAGATCTGAGCTGCCCCAGACCCCCCCCCCCCCCCAAGTAGAGACATAAAAGCATTTAAAATATTTTTTGTATTTAAAAAAATGATTTGATGGTTGCTTAAAAATTGTTCTGAAATCAATCCACATTGGAAAATTAAAATCTTAAAATTAATAATCAACTTTATTACTCAAAACATAAATATATCAGATCCAGAAAATAGTGAGATGAAATTGGTTCCTAGTTTGAAAAAAATTATAAACATAAACCTATGTTCTCTTGAAATCTACCAACAATTTAAAAAGTAGGTTAGAACCAACTCAACTTCCGGAAAAGCAAAATATAAAATCCAGTACAAAATAAACTACATAAGCCACAGGGATTTTATAAATATATACAGTGCCAGTTTTGTATGTTTTTCAGAGGCAGACTTTACATTTTACTAGAATCAAGAAAAAACAAGCTTTTGGCCTTTAAATATAGCAATGAAAATTGTGGAGTGCCTGTTGCCATCCTATGTATTTTTCACGTTGTACTAAATGCCGGATTTTTTGATCTTTGGATAATGTGAACAATCCCAGTGTAAGATACTATGCTGTTTTAGTTGAGGCTAATACATTAATGTGTGAAATTAATTTGATTTTAAAGCATATATTAAGCATTTAAATTTACCTTTGTTGTACAGCCAAGGGAGCTGTCATTTTTTTTTTCATTGACATAAAAGTCCCCTTGTCTTCTTCTGAGTTATTTTAAATATTCCTCCTCTATAGTCTAATATTATATATTCTCATTCCACCCAAAGGATCTCAGATTGACTGTGTCAGTGTTTCCATGGTCTCCACACTTACTTACCTGCTACAAGGGTCCACGACAAGGAGTACTGGATTAATATATGACCACCTGACCAGTTTCAAAACAACTCACTTAACTGCCACCTCAATGAGAATGAGTTTGGTAGAGCAGATTGTACTACCAAATGACTGCTCTAATGGACACATGTCAAATGATCATCACCTACTTCAGATAAGATCAATGCATGTGAAGGGAGAATGGGAAAGGATTAATTGTGTTTCTAACTGCCTTGGTGAGGTGAAAAGAAACTGATCACCTAATTTAAAGTTATTTTACCCACACAGAAATGTACAGAATTGAGGGATAACATGCGTTTATTTAAAAAAATTGTAAAGCAATGTAAATATAATTAATTAGTGTAGGCAGATTTTTGGGTCCTAGCCATTTTTGTAAAAAGTCCTGACAGCTCCTCTTGAAATAATATAATAGCAAAGTATGCGGATGCAGTACAACTATTGCAAGCATGGAATAAAGGCAAAATTACCTTATCAACGTAGAATCTCACATCACTCATAAAAAGATAAATGCTTTTAATGTTGTATTGTCTCTTAATTGTCTTTCATTGATTGTTACATATTGTTCCTACTTTTTGATTTGTAGCTGTTTTGTATTGATATATTTTGCTTTTTAATTGGGCCTCTTTATGTACTGTTATTATCATCATCGGTTTGGCTTCGCAAATGAAGATTGAAGAGGGATGATCTCCACATCTGTCTGAGGAGGCCAATATGGAATAGGCAGATCTGACAGCAGTAGTTGCAAGGGACATTTTGCTCTGGGTTGGGTGCTGCAGTGACACGATTTTTCCTCTGCCTCCTTTTGTCCTCAAGACCAGTCCTGCATGTCCTCTCAAAAGATGAGAGAGTCTGGTGAATGGTACTTCTCCAGACCTTGCGGTCCAAAGCTAAAGACGACCATCAATGATGGGCAATGTGAAAGGCATCAAGGGACTGTTTCAGTGAGTTCTTGTACCTTTTTTTCAGCCATCCTCTGTTGTGATTACCAATGGTGAGCTCACCATATACTGTAGCACAATCTTGGGCAGCTTATCATCCTCCATCCTAGAGATGTGTCCTGCCCAGAGCAACTGCTTCTTCAACAGCATGGCCTCAGTGCCGGTGACTCCTGCCTGTTCACTGTCTTCAGTGTTGGTGCAGAGGCAGCGTTGATGAAAGTGCTCAAGAAGTTGCAGGTGATGGCAGTAGGTAAACAAATGCCATACAGGAGGATGGCCAACACATTATCTCTGTACACACTGACCTTGGTGCATTTACTCAGATGCTTGTTGCTCCAGAATCTTTTATATAACCTGCCAAATGTGCCATTTGCCTTTGCCAGTCTGTTGTGAATTTCCTTGTTGACCTTGGCATCCGAGGAGATGATGCAGCACCAGATAGATGAACTTCAGTTCAGACTTGCCAATGGTGATGTGATGGGGACAGTAATGTTCCTTAGGTGAAGATTAGTGGAACTTCCATCTTCTTTAAGCTAGACTGAAGAGCTCGGTAACCTTGGCAAAGCGAGATGTCATTTGCTGCAGAGCTGTTGCCATATGGGAAACAAGGGCAGCTTCGTCAGCACAGAGTAGCTCTACAATGAGTCGTACTTTCTTGGTGTGTGCCTTTAGTCACCTCAGATTGAATAGACTGCCACCAGTGTGGTATTGGATGTAGAGACCATCCTCCTCATCAAGGTCTGCTTTAGCCCTATTCAGAATCATACTGAAGAATAGCATGAAAAGGATTGGCACAAGGGCACAGCCCTGCTTCACGCCTTTATTTATTAATGAAAGAATCCGACAGGTCAATGCTGTGCCAGACTGGGCCCTGTTGGTCTTCATGTAACTGGATGATCATGTTAAGGAACTTGGGAGGACTTCCTATATGTTCCAGATTTCCTATATAGTTCTGTCCATGATGTTAAATGCTTTGGTAAGGTCGACAAACGTCATGTAAAGGCCCCTGTTCTGTTCTCTGCATTTCTTTTGGAGCTGCCTGAGAAAAAAAACATGGCTGTGGTGCTCTAAAGCCACAGTGACTCTTGAGATTCTTTTGAGATAGTGGCCACCAGTCTGCTGAGAAGTCCTCTAGCAAGGATTTCTCCCCAGTAATTGGAGCAGTCTGACTTTTCTTCCCTGTTCGTATACAGGGTGATGATGATCCTGTGGCAGTTTGCCTTGCCACCAGCAGTAAGGGCTCATTGAGTTTAGTGTGTAGTGCTGGGTCCCATGTCTCCAGATCTCTGTTGGGATCCCACTGACTCCTGCTGCCTTAAAATTTTTCAATTGCTCAATGGCTTTTACAGTCTCGTCGAGAGTAGGGATTTCATCCAGTTCTGTTTTTATTGGCTGTTGTGGAATGCAACAGAGTGCTGAGACTTAAAATACACAGTTGGTGGGGAATAGAGTGTGAAAGTGGTCAGATCACCGGTTCAGGATTGAAGCCATGTCTGTAAGGAGTGTTTGAAAGTCTGCAGTGCGCAATGTCCTTTGGATCAGGTGCAAAGGGCAGTACACTGCCTCAGGGGTTCATAAAAGCCTCTGTACTTCCCAATATCTGTGCAACATTTTCCATGAGGCTGATCCACCACTGTTTCTGAATATCTTGAGTTTTTCATTGGAAGTCGCTGCACACAAGACGTAAGGCTGCTTTCTTATTAGGGAAGGATGGCTAAGCGAGATGAACTTGATAAGCTGATCTCTTTTTCAATAGTAATTCATGGATCTCCTGATTGTTTTTATCAAACCTGTCTTTTTTCTTCTTTGTGGAGAACCCTAGGACCTCTTCAGAGGTCTGCAGGATGCTAGTTTTCCATAGAGCATCTGAGGAGGGATCAGTGAAGCATGTGGGATCCTGTAGTCTAGACTCCAGAGATTTGCCTGGAAGTCGGCTTTCACTTCAGCTGACTGGAGGTTACTGATCTGTAACTTCTTCCATGGGTCTCCTCTGCTCTTTGGCTTAGGATTGAAGTGGAGATGAAGTTTGCAGTGCTCCAGGCAATTGTACCTAATACACTCTGTGCTGGGCTTCACTTGGGTGAGTAGGAAATCTTGAAGGTCTCGCTGGCACACCAGAATGTAGTCTATAAGATACCAGTGTTTGAACAGAGGATGCAGCCAGGTTGTCTTTCTGCTGGAAAATGGTGTTGGTGGTGGTGAGTTTCTGCTCTGCATAAACTATAGCAAAAGGTGTCCATTGTCATTGTAGCTTCCAATACCATGGTTGCCAAGTGGCACTTTCCAAGCTTCTGAATCTTTTCCTACTCTGACATTGAAGTCGCTACTGATGATGACCTTGACCTCTGCAGGGATGTTATATTGAAGATTGCGCAGGTCAGTGTAAAACTTGCTCTTTTCCGCAGGATCAACTTGAAGAGTTGGGGCATAGACACTGAAATGTGTGGCATGCTGCTTGTTCTGAAGTGGGAGATGCATGAAAATGATGCAGTCAGAGTGAGGCCTTGGGGTTCCTGACCATGAAGTCAACAACAGAGAGGCATTTCTCAGTTTCTGGATTGCCTGACTTGTAGAGGTTGTAGCCTGCACCATGATCCTGAAGGCTGCCTCTGGTAGGCGGTCTTCACTTAGGGCAGTGCTGTTGATAGCCAGCCTTGATAGTTCGTGGACTACTAAAGCACATAGTCATTCTGGGCGACCTTTGTCAGCTGTGTCAAGCATAGTTCCAATATGCAAGTTTAAGTCCAAGCAAACCTTGTGAGGCAGATGTGCCCCTTTTCTTCTTTGCATGGGCGTAGGAGCACAAAACATTCTGGGAGGATAATTGAACTCTACCCCCAGGACTGTCCATGCCCCCCATTATAATTTAAAGTTATATATATATATATATATATATTTATATATATATATATATATATATATATATATATATATTTATATATATATGTGTGTACAGTATCTCATAAAAATGAGTACATCACTCACATTTTTGTAAATATTTAATTATATCTTTTCACGTGACAACACTGAAAAAATTACACTTTGCTGCAATGTAAAGTAGTAAGTGTACAGCCTGCATAACAGTGTAAATTTGCTGACCCCTCCAATAACTCAACACACAGCCATTAATGTCTAAACTGTTTGCAACAAAAGTGACTACACCCCTAAGTGGAAATGTCCAATTTGGGTCCAATTAGCCATTTCTCTCCCCGGTGTCATGAGATTTATTAGTGTTACAAGGTCTCAGGTGTGAATGGAGAGCAGGTGTGTTACATTTGGTGTCATAGCTCTCACACTCTCTCACACTGGTCACTTCAATTTCAACATGGCACCTCATGGCAAAGAACTTTCTGAGGATCTGAAAAAAAGAATTGTTACTCTTCATAAAGATGGCATAGGCTGTAAGAAGATTGACAAGACCCTGAAACTGAGCTGCATACAGCGGTTTCACAGGACAGGTTCCACTCAGAACAGGCCTCGCCATGGTTGACCAAAAAAGTCTACTGCTCTTGCTCAGCGTCATATCAGGAGGTTGACTTTGGGAAATAGACGTATGAGTGCTGCCAGCATTGCTGCAGAGGTTGAAGTGGTTGGGGGTCAGCCTGTCAGCACTCAGACCATATGCTGCACACTGCATTAAATGGGTCTGCATGGCTGCATGGCATGCCTCTTCTAAAAATTATGCACAAGAAATCCTGCAAACAGTTTGCTGACGACAAGCAGACAAAGGACATGGATTAATGGAACCATGACCTGAGGTCCGATAAGACGAAGATAAAATTATTTGGTTCAGATAGTGTCAAGTGTGCGAGGCGGCAACCAGGTGAGGAGTACAAAAACAAGTGTGTCTTGCCTACAGTCAAGCATGGTGGTGGGAGTATCATGGTCTGGGCCTGCTTAAATGATGCCAGCACTAGGGAGCTACAGTTCATTGAGGGAACCATGAATGCCAACATGTACTGTGACATACTGAAGCAGAGCATGATCCTCTCCTTTCAGAGACTGGGACGCAGGGCAGTATTCCAGCATGAAAACATCCCTAACACACCTCCAATATGACCATGTATCCAGACCTAAACCCTATTGAGCATCTGTGGGGCACCCTTATACGGAAGGTGTGGGAGTGCAAAGTCTCTAACATCTACTAGCTCCGTGATGTCATCATGGAGGAATGGAAGAGGACTCCAGTGGCAACCTGTGAATCCCTGTGAACTCCATGCCCATGAAGGTTAAGGCAGTGCTGGAAAATAATGGTGGCCACACAAAATATTGAAACTTTGGCCCCAATTCGGACATTTCCACGTAGGGTTTAGACATTAATGGCTGTGTGTTGAGTGAAGGGACAGCAAATTGACACTTATTACGTTACATTGTAGCAGAATGTAATTTCTTCAGTGTTGTCACATGAAAAGATAAAATAAATATTTTAAAAAATGTGAGAGGTGTACTCAGTTTTGTGAGATACTATATATATATATATATATATATATATATATATATATATATATATGTATGTATTGATATATTATAATTTATTTGTTTAAATATCAATGCCACTGTCACCCCCAATATAACTATATATATATATATATATATATATATATATATATTTATTTATTTATATTTATTTATTTAGATATATAAGATAAAGTATGGGTTAAAGCTTGCATGAAAAAGACAGTGGCCAAATCTTGTAAAGCATGTTGAAGTTTGATTTTCCTATTTTTGGTGTCCCCTATCCATTTAATATGGGGGGATTTACAACCCCCCCCCCCCTCCCCTCAGAGGGCTGTCCATAGAGAAGGTTGCTTGGCCATTCAGGGTGCTTCATACACCTGAACCTCCTACATGCAGAATTGACACTGTGTCTTCCAGTATCATCTTCCACTTGCCATTTCGACCCTTTCATCACTGCATGGCTTACATATTTTGTTTGTTTAGATGTAATGGAGTTTTGGGTGAGATGCAGTGTGAGCAGTACTGTTCCCACCCTTTACACTCTGGGTTCATCTGTCATGGCATAGCAAGCTGGGATGGTAAGGTCCTTGGGTCATAGAGCCGTTTTCCTAGATGGATGGCCTGACGGGGCTAACGAGCTGCATAAGCAAGGGTTTAGAATCAGAGTTTTCCTTCTCCAAGGTGTTGATATTGACTCAGTAATTTAGTACAGGCCATATGCAATAAACTCCTGATTGGCAAGCCAGCCAGTGGTCATGCATAATCACTACACTTGAAAAGGAAATGTATTGCAGGTACACCTTTCCTGGGCAATTGGGCCACCAGGTCACCCACCCCACTGTTATGATATTGGATTATACAATGTAACACATGTAATGAGAAAACGATGTTAGCCCCTGAGGAATTCATTTTATAATATCAAGATAATCTGGAGAGATCCTTCCAATCTGTTACACCCCCTCACACACACAAACTGCAAACAGTAATGTAGAAGGATAGTGCAGTATATAGTTCACTGAACCGGAATGAGATAACAATGGTCTATGCTGCTGGGGGTGAGACTACTTATATTATTGTCTCTATAATGAGAACTTTGGAATTGTATTTGTAAGGGATTTAACTATTTTTCAAAATATGATAGCAAAACTAAATGCATTGGTTTACAGTATATTTCCACACATGTTCACAGCTTGGGTAAAGGAACTTGATCATTTCATCTTGTGTTAGGATTTCATTACTTAATATAGAAAAAGAGGAACAAGTCTTCAAATATTTGAGTACGTGATTTTTAAAAACAGTGGTGGATGTTAAAAGGTGATACATTTTGAGCCTCATTTGTCCATCCCTATCCAGAATCATTAGCAGCTTTAGGAAAGCTGAAGAATTCTGTGGTAAAAACTGATGTTCTGGCCAACTTAAGTGTACTCAGAATGCTTTTTTTCTCTCCTTACTGAATATAAAATGAAGGGATTTTCACCTTTGGTTTCTTTCCTTATTCAAATAAGTTGATTTTATAATTATTTAATTCCAGGACCATTGCATTTTCATAAAGTGTTATAGAATGCACTTGTTAACAACTTATATCGGCAATGAGTAAAATGTTACAGATAAAGACCACCATTCAATTGAGCAATTGTAAGTTACTGGAGCAGGTAAAGGAAGGACGTAAGTTAATTTGCAATTCAATTGGATTTTATTGCAAGCTAAAAACCGCTTACGTGTTACAGGCTTGAAAACTTTACAGCCTCCTGAAGTCTTTGATCTTTCACGTCTGCAAGAGTTCTGATCGCTAAAATTGCAAATCGCTATGCAATTTTCAAAATCCCTCAAGACCGCAGTCAAGCCCACAAAGGGCAAATGGTGGTCTAAAGCTTACGAATTCCAAGTAGGACCCAGAAAGGGTTTACAGACTAGATTGGAACACTACAAAAAACACAACAAAATACACCAATGCACTTTAAAATATGGCCAAAGCCATGGAAGGCATTATAATTACTTGCTCCCAACTATCAAATAGTAAAAAAAATAAAATGTTATTTTTCTCATAAGTTGTAATGGTAATGCATATGCCAATATGAAAAGTCATGCTGCAAGATGCTAAAAGCTATTAAAGACACACTACCTCATTAAATTGCAGCACAAATACATCAAAATGGCAGCCATATTAACCCTTTCTCACTCACAGAGGACCTAATGTGGACCCTAAAAATACAAAGGTCATCTTATATACATCTCACCCATCGCAACTACACTGGGAAAACAAACAGTTGACAAATGACACCCCACATGGCCTATATCAAGTACCAGGGGAACATTTCACATTTGGTTGTTCAGTCCCTCAGTTGTGTCTAACGCTCTGTGACCCTATTGACTGCAGCACACTTACTTATGTATCTGTCTGTGATTATCCACAAGGTTTCCATGCCAAAGATACTGGAGTGGGTATCCAGTTTCTTCTCTAGTGGACTGTGATTTGTCTGACTATGACCTTGCCACCTATAGTGGCCCAACATGGTATAGCTCACAGCTTCATTCCGGTATACAAGCCAATTCACCAGCAAAAGTTATCAATCCAGAAGGGGACCAGGGGAACATACAGCACACTAATCTACTCTAACCCATCTGATCTGTGAATCAGGGCAGGAATCTAAAGGGCATTTTCTTTCCTATGAGCTGTAATCAGTGTCAATGTGATAGTGGGTGTGGTGTGGCCTGTGTAAAGGTATATATGTGTGCACTTGTGTGGTGTTCTGTTTGAATCTGATCTGTGAATCAGTGCAGGAAACTAATGGGTGTTTTCTGTCCTGTGCTCTGTAATCATTATGCAGGTAAGAGTGGGAGTGGCTTAGACTGTAGAAAAATATTTGTGTGTGCAATTGTGTGGTGTTCTGTTTGAATCTGCTCTGTGAATAAGTGCCGGAAGCTAAAGGGTGTTTTTCTGTCCTGTTTTCTGTAATCCTTCTGCTGGTGAGTCGGCAGGGTCTATTTTAACATGGCAAGGAGCAAACTTTCTGAGCTTACAAACATTTCTAGTGCAGTCAGTGTGGGAGTTTAAATAAAAGGAAGGGAGTTCAAAGAAAAGGGGTATTATAAGAAAAAAATAGAAAACAAAAAATATGTATGTTAAGGTGCAGAAAAGCAATCTTTATACAAATACATTGATTTGTTTTCTCATTGTATTTTTGTAACTGGTATTCATGAGTTAGTCCAGTGGCAACCTCACTCAGTGTACATCCTGTCACATGTATGCACTACTGAAACATATGATTCAGGGTCCATACCTCTGTGACAGGTGTGAGCACCTGTTGCCTCTCTGGAGGCTCAAATTGGAGAACTAGAGAGGAGAATTGCAGCACTGAGTGATATTGCTCTACTGGAAAAGGAGCACAGTTTAGCTGGGCCGAGCATGGAGGGTGGAGCTCTGACTAGTGAGGATGTCTAGGGAGGTCGCTGGGTTACAAGGGATCACAGGGGGATCAGGAGGAGGAGGCAGGCCAGTTCTGAGTTGACAAACACTAACAGATTTGCCAGATTGAGTGAAACTGTTGGGTGTGTCCATTCAGGAATGGCAATTCCAGATAGAGCTGTTCCCTCTTACACCCGGGAGAAATGTTCTACTGCAGTCTGCTGTCTCCCGGGTCCTCGGGTTCGGCATGTTGTGGATTGGGTGGATAAATTATTGGAAGGGGCTGGATATGAACCGGTGGTCTTGGTACATATTGGTACCATTGACAAAGTAAGTGGAAGATGGAGTGTTTTAAAGAATGATTAAAAAAAAAAAAAAAAGGGAATAAGCTTAAAGCAAGGACCTCCAAGGTAGTATTTTCTGAGATACTACCAGTGCCACGTGCTAGTCCAGGGAGACAGAAGGAGCTCAGTGAGGTTAACGTTTGGCTAAATAAGTGGTGCAGGACATAGGGTTTGGGGTTTTAGCGCACTGGGCTGATTTCTCACTTGGGTACAATCTCTTCAGCAGTGATGTATTGCACCTTAATGACGAGGGAGCTGCTGTGCAAGGGGAAAGGATGGTAGAAGGACTGGGGGGGGTTAAATTAGTAGGTAGGGGAGGGATTGCATAGAAGTATTGGGGTATAAAGTGTAGAGGGGGAAAGGGATGAATTATCTACCCATGGGGAGGAGAAGGGGAGAAGGTTACAATAGAAAGTAGGGAGGTATTGCTAGGTAACTTAAATAAAGTGGCAAGCACTTCAAAACAGGAGAGTCATGGCAACATAAAGTGTTCTGCAAATTTTAGTGCTGTGAGTTAATGGCTCGCCTTGCTACGCGAGGTTCGCCGGCGATCAGCGCCTTTGGCGCACATTACCCAAGTTCTGTGAATTTTAGTGCCTTAATGACTCGCCTCACTACGCTCATTGCCTAAGTGCTCTGAGTTAACGGCTTGCCTCGCTTTGCACGGCTCGCAAGCGATGAGCGCCTTTGGCGCTCCTCACCTAAATTGTACTTACCACGCAAAACGTGACGACAATTATAATATGTTATATGATATCTCATGATATTATTAATATTACTATTGCTATTATTGTTATTATATGTATTAAACTAATGCATAGTAACTATGGCTCATTAGTTTACTGATATAGAAATGTGACACAGATGTGATCTATGTGGATGTCCCAAACCCCAAACATTGAAAACATAGTGAGAATGGTATAACAAAGCTTTATTACACAGAGCACAATCAGAAAGACTGTGCATTCATGTCATGGGTGTGGTGTGGGCATATCCGGGGAAGGCAAGAGGCTTTTGGGAAAAAGGGGATACCTAAGGTCATAGTATAAAATAAGCATGATGCATAGCACCTACCAGGGTCCGATGTGGTCACAACACCACTGCAACCAGAATCTGGTGAAAGAATGGATCAATCAGAAATCACTCCATTTAATTGAAGAAACAATTAATGTGCATAGCAGTAACATCTTGTCTATATCTGCTCAATAAAACAGACGCTTAAACCTTTGGACTGTGTAATCCAATCCAGTTTCACACATACAGTGTATTTGCAAAACAAAAATCTGAAAAAAGTGGTAAAAAAGAATCAGGCGGTGGAGGATAAAAAATAAAAAACATGCATGCATATTACAGTGCTAAGTACTGTAACTGTAACAATATACCAACTCACCTGATACCCATCTGAAAGCTTTACTAACTATTAGCTACTTTGCAGGATAACTCATTGCCATGACCATTAATAATGATGTGTCATCTCACAATAAATGCTTAGCTGTGACCAGAGTCAGTGGTCAAGTTGTACTATCACCTTCTCCAATCAACATTGATATCACATCCGTCAGCGATACAGCATTTAGCACATGTTAAAGGATACTCACGATATCAGCAATATGGGAAAATACCCATTAATACGGAGAGGACACAAAGGACAGCAGCCAGGTTCAATGTTACTTACATCAGACCTAAAGATCTGTTCTCAGACTGATATTGAGGTCAGGAACACATGCTTCACTAGTGCATATATCAATGAAAGCTGTCATTAACATGCCATTGTGAGACTCTGCAAGTCCACCACCATAGCAGTATTAGTCTACATTAAAGCTAACAACAACCATGTCTTAGATATCTGGCTATATGATAGCTTTAAAATCGTGGGAACTACATGTTAAGGGCTGTCATTGAAGGAATATCTACCTGAGAGGCACTGGGAAAACCCTAAACCTCATGCTTTTTTTTCACAATGCTTGCAGATGCAGATGATGCCTTCATGGACCTGAATTGTACCGAAAACAAAAAACAAAACAAAAACATAAAACCTACAAAATAAGGCCTTAAAAAAATAGAGACTGCAACATCTCTTCTCAACAGCATTCCTTAGTGACCATCAATTGGTGAAATGTTTAATACAACCCTACGTGTCCACAAAGAAGAGGATCATGTGCCATGTAATGGGAGGGAGCCCTTTGCGTACAAAATATCACCATCACATAGGCTAAGATCCAAGACTTTGTAGCCAGGGTTGATTAGGTTAACAGAGTGCTGAGGAGTGCTGTTTAGAAGGCACAAAACATATGTGCAGCCACTACATCATCCTCCGCCTAGTATCAGGGCCTCAATCCCCCGTGGCCAGCCGCTGTCTCCTTGGTGGTGGTGGGGGGGGGGGGGGCAGGGGAGGCATCCCCCAGGATACAGCAGCAAGAGCAATGGTGTGGTGCTGGTGGTGGTGGCCTTGGTGGAGGCATTGGGGGAGGCAATTAACGGCTGGGCTGTGGGTGTGCAGGGAAGGCCTTTTGGGCTGGATGAGGTGGGGCTGGGGATCAGAGTACTGCGAAAGGCATCTGTAGTTAGGTGTTGAAATGCGCTCCTGTCCACATCCATCCTGAGCAGGCTGGCCGGTAGGACTCAGTCATGAGATGGGTGGCCGAGTGGTGAGGGGCTGGGGCCAAGCTGGAACCTTGCTCCATGGGGCTGGTGGTGTCATTGCTGTGCCTGGTGGTGGTGGCCAGTCTGCGGCACTGCTTAGGGGTGAAGGAGAGGTGGTCAAGCCCTGTGGTCCTTCCATTAACAGGGCCCTGGTGAGATGCTGAGCCTCTGGAGGAGGGTCAATAGTGCCGGTGCAGCCGATGGTCGTGCTGGTGACCCCACATCCCAGATGAAATCCTCCACCTCAGAACCAGGGCCATCAGCTACAATAATTTCTTCCTCCCTCTTCGATGGAGCCAACGCCCCTGCCTCTGGCTCACCACTGAACTCAGACCTCCTTGATGCTGAGAGAGAGAAAAGAAAGATATATGTTATTAGTATGATGAATAATACATTGTTTTGTGTTCATTCCTAACTATCTGACATCTAGGCTTGAACCTTGATGATTCAGTTAATTGTAAGCTATAATTTGCTAGATGTGATCTATTCTTTGGTTCTTGATCTTAATTGTTCATGGCTCCTAACGCTATCTTGATTACGGCTTCGGTCTGTAACTGCAAAGGCTGCAATGGGCACACTAATACATGGACTCTCTATTGGTTGATTACTGTCATTGTGCCCCGGAATGACAATGATTTAATGACGCATCCATCTATCCCCTGTTAATTCCATAGCCCTGACATGTCAGTGTCCTTGTTGGTTGTGAAGATCAGAGAGTAGGGGCTATACAAGCCCAGAGCCACTTGCTATAGACTACCAATTATCTATTCACAAGGACCATTGGGTTCTTTGAAATCTCTGCACCAGCCCCCTGATATTTGGCTTCTGTATCAGTCAGTCTCTCCATCAGTAATCAGCGCTTCCAGGAGTCTCAGTAACCTTCCTGTGGTAGTGATCAGGATAGATTACTTAGAGGGTGAAGATAGGTTCAGTATCACAGCCATCAGGAACAAAATAAGAGAACATACCATTTCTATATGCCTCAGAGTGAACTGATTTATTTTTGAAATGACAACAATATACAGTATATAGCAGTTAGACACAGAGGGGGTGAACACAATGTAACAATGAGAGGGTTTGGTAGACAATCACAAGAGATAAACTCCACATGGTATCTAACAGTAGTTTCCTGAGAGTAATAGGGTTAGTCTCCTTGGTGGTGGTGGGGGGTGGGGGCAGGGGAGGCATCCCCCCAGGATGTAGCGGCAATAACTGTGGAGGTATATAACAGTGGTTATTAACTTTATCTGGCAAACAATGGAACAGAGCAGATTTACAAAGACAATGGAGCTGTTTATGTAGATCATCCATTGCTGGAGCCAAGTAGTCTGTGCTTTTATGGTGGCTCAATGGCCAAACACCCAGGCAAAGAAAAAGGGGTCTGTGACATTGGTCATCATGTACATATGTAGTGTGTGTGATGTACATGTGGTGACATATTGGTGTATGTGATATGCACCAGACATGGAGGCTGGATCCTGCTGGGCCACCAGGCCTGAAACTCCAGCGGCAGGCCACTGCCTCAGAAGGTCCTTGGCCACCCTCTCTCACTCGATGTACTTCACAGTGACTTTGGGGCCTCCACTTGGTGCTGCAGCATGCTTCCCCTCCCTGGCCATCATCCACCTCACCTTGGCCCTGATATCATCAAGGGGTGCTTAGAGACCTTACATCCCTATATGCTATGCCCACTGCTGTTACTGTGGCCACTACCTCCTTATATGCCTGGGCCTTAGGGCTGGGCCTAACTTCCCTCCCCCTGCAAGGATAACCGGGCGGCCATGAATGGCACCAAGAAGGACCACATTCTCCTGGTGCGTGTAGTTGTGGGCCCTGTGCTTGCCCTTAGCCTCTTGCCTTCCCGACTGTGGATGGGGATCCTTGGCTCCCTGAGGCCTGTCCCTCCCCCAAATCCCCCCCCCCCACCCCGGTAACAGGCACCTCTCACTCTGTCTCTGGACTACATGTTCCTACTTCTCGGGGCACCCTCCCACCAACCAACACATCCCTTCCACTATCCTCCTTTCCTCCACTCTCCACCTCCTCAACTCCTCCGCAACTCTCCACCTCCTCCACTCCTCCACCACTCTCCTCTCCTCCACTATCCAGCTGTTCCATCTCCTCCAACTCCTCCACCTCCTCCTCTTCTCTGCCACTTCTCACCTCCTCTGCTTCATCACTCCCCAGGGCCACCTCTCTCTCCTCTCTTTTCTCCTCATCTCCTCCCCCCCTTCTCTCCACTTCTCTCCCCTCCTCTCTCCTCCCTCCATTTAAATCCCCAAAATAATATTAGGATAATTAAAAATAAGTCTTTCTGTATATGTATAAAGAAAAACAAATGTGTGTATTATGTGAAGAGGTCAAAACATAAAGTAACTAAAGGCAGGGAAGTCGGGCAGTCCTAGATGACCAAACCAATATTTATTACAAAATAATTGTTAATCTACTATCCCCACAGTTCACCCTTATCTTCAGTTACATACTAGAAGCAAACCCAAGACATCCAGAGATGAATTATGCAGACATAACAGCCTTTTCTAAAGAACACAAAGATCCCTTAGAATTTAAAAATTACAGACCTATATCCTTACTCAATGGAGATTTAAAGATTTTAATAAAAATTATGGCTGACAGAATGCCCTATTCCTACCACAATTAATACATAAAGATCAGATTGGATTTATCCCTCACAGAGAAGCCAGAGATAACATTAGAATACGTATTAATATCTCCCAAATAATCCCAAACCAAAATAACTCTGGCTTGTTTCCTGGCCTTACCTATTTGAAGCCTTGTCAAAAGTTAGGATTAGAGGAAAATGTGTAAACATGATACAAAAATACTACCAATCACCAAGAGCAAACTTTAAAATCCCAGGTCAAGGGATTACTAACATTCAAATAGAAAGGGGAATGAGACAGCGATGCTCCCTTTCACCTCTTCTTTTTGATTTAGCCATCCCACCTTTAACTCAAACTATCTGAACAGATCCTAGAATACATGGAGTACAACAAGGTCCACAAAACCCTGAATGTTGTCTCTTTGCAGATGACTTACTATGCACTCTTACAAAACATTCAACCTTTATCCTCTTTATTATTCACACTTTATCTAACTTTGGAGATTTTTCGGGATTAAAAATAAATGTGGATAATACTGAAGCTTTAAACATAACTTTACCACCAGAAACAGTTACATTTCTCCTATTAACTTAACTTTTCCTGGCCTAAAACATGTATTAAGTATTTAGGAGTCAATATTAGTTCACACGGAAAAGTCTTATATCTAGCCAATTACCTCTTCATCTATACAAAATCCAAGAGAATGGTCAAATGGTTAACATTTCAGATTTCTTGGACATTAAAAATGAACATTCTCTTCCATTTGTTATTCTCTTTTTCCTACACTTCCTATTGATGTTAAATTTAAAGACCTAGACAATTTTCAAACACTCATTCAAATTTATCTGTTGAAATAAACCTTTCATAATAGCCAGATCTGCCATGCACAGACACAAGTCTAAAGGAGGATTATCCTGTACCAACTTTAAACTTTTATTCCTCAAGTCCATTCATTAGACCACAAACTAATTTGGGTGTCAATAGAAATTTTTCTTATGTCTCCTTACAGTTGGTGTTCTCTTCGGTGATAACTTAGTAATTAATTTAGAATAAATATCAATCTATTTTCTGATATATATCAATATACTCTTTCCAATTGTTGTGCAGTTATATGGGGTTTTAAAGATATATAGAGGGTATTCCAAATGAACATCAAAGGGTGATATATATTCTTTTTAAAGGTTTTTATTCATTTTTTTATTCATTTTTTTGTTGTTTTGCGCCGAAGTCTAAAATTTTGAATATTTTTTTATTTTATTTTAAACGTCGTTACCAAACACAGTTTGTTTTGGTATAATTGCATTTGGTTATGCACTATAGGGAAATATTATTTCCTTTAAGTCTACTTGGCTCTTTACACTTGAGACACAATTATCTGACTCCCTAAGTCTACTGCTCTACTCTACCCGAGAACACTAGCTCACTAACTAAATTTACAATTAAACAGTAATATTGGGCAGTGGCGCGACATAAATTAGCATCTATCTTCTCTCCTTTGACCCCCATATTATCCCACCCACAATTCCCACTGGGACTAATAGACAAGCCATTCACTTGGTGGCAAACAAACTCACCAAAATACACTTTTGAGGGATGAGGGATCATTGACTTACAAAACTTTCAAAGACAAATTTGACCTTCCACTCCAGGAACACTTTAGCTGTTGCCAGAAAATTTTTTTTCTAAATTAACACAAACTCTAGGGCACCCTGAGGATACATGGTTCTCATGTATCTGTCAGAAAAACCCTTGGACTAGAGGAATTCTAGGCATGATTTATGAAATAGGAAATAAATAATAACAAAATCAAAAGAAGTAGAAAAAAATACAATAAATATTTTATATAATATTATAAAGACATTTTGAATTGAATAATTTATAATCAAAAATCACTTTTACAAATACTTGTTCTTTTCAATATTATGTTTGATAATTGCCAAATTTGGTGTAACTCTTGACATTGTTGTCTTTTAAAAACTTGAAGTTTAAAATAAAAAAAACACATAAATTAATGTATTATTCTCCTAACGCTCTCATATTATCCATGGCTTTGAGTTTGGAACTAGACAGAGGCCAAGCATGTGAAGAGAGGTGCCAGAAAAGGTCAGCACTGTCAGAGTGGACATAAGGGATGCAAAGAGTGTGAAACACCATTATGAGGACAGCGGAGCCACAGTGAATAAGAAGATGGCTGAGGAAGATGCCAACACTAGAACCACAACAGATGGTGGCCCCTGAAGGTGGAGGACTACATTGAGTTAGATAATAAGTGCTGTTGGGATACAAAATGGCATGTGACCCAGCAAGGGTTATACATGCACCACAACACATACAAACACAATCATCATTCATGTTCACAAAACATATAACCCTACTCATTAATGTGGATATATTATACATGGCTATATCACATAATATGGCTATATCACATATCAATGACTCTTTCAATTAGCTGCAATACATCTCCTAAATACAATCTAGCGGATGACCACCATGATGCCCTTAAATGATCACAACAATGTGTGATGTGACTTTGATAATAATAATAATAATATAGAATAAAGGGACAATGATCTGCAATCTGAGAAAAATCCATAGTTCAACATAACTGTCAGGCCAATCCCTGATGTCAAACTAGATTATGTCAATCCAAAAACTCATGACATTGGAATGAACTGATATTGATAATATCAAGATATCTCCTTTTCTGTAGCTTTTTCTATGAGTCATACTTAAAAATACCAGCAAAAAGGAAGATACAACCCATGGCTTGACAGATTTACACAGAGACACAATTTGAAACTAAATATATGCTATTTTTCTTCCAGTGATACAGAAATATGAGCAGCCAATAGGGGAGGACATTGACCAGGATGACAGGGAAGAAGACCTCGGGTAGCGTTAGGAGGAGCTGGCTGGTCCATCTGCAACCATGGTTGACTTTGATGACACAGCACCCCTCCTCCCATAGATTGAGCCGTCTCTCACTGTCCATCCACCTCTTCCACCACTGTCTCCTGTTATCGTTTATTTGTATTATTATCGTTTATTTGTAACGGGCCAACATATTCCGTAGCTCTATACATAAGATAAGTTACAGGCAATGACAAGTTCAAGATTCACACATTGCAAAGAGTGGATGGCCCTGTCTTTGAGCTTGGAATTCGGTGTCCATAGCGATTTCCCTAAAGCACCTTGCAGGATTGAAACTCGCAGACTTACAATCTAAAGTCTCCTGTGCTGGCATCTACGCTGGCTCCTGCCCCTACATCAGCACCTTTCGCACAACCACCACTGCCATCCTCTGCGGCCGCATCTATTGTCATTCCATAACAGAAACCTTCACCCACATCTGAAGTGGAAGTAGAACTCCAGACTTTACAGAGATATAGTATCTTACAATGTGCTAAAATTAGAGTTCAGCTTTGAAAACAGAAATTCATAAAATATACTATATTACTATATTGTGTTCTATAAACTAACACAAACTACTTGTGATGTTTCTCCATTAAAAGATGCCATTTGGCCAATGTCTCTATCATTAAAATTTTCGTTTTTAAGTACTTATAGCGAAAAATTATTTGGTCTGTGCCACTCTGTTTCAAAGGGATTTCTTGACAGGACAAGTCAAACATGCCATATAATTGGGAAGTGTGAAATTAACAAGCTAGTGACTTTAGCATGGATTTGGAGATTTTTCTAGTACATTATTGTAGCTGTGTACACCCCTTCTATACAAGGATGCACTTGTGGTTGACAACATAGTCAAGATCAGCAATTTGTCTAGGAAAAATGGTTTTAAACATTGTATTTAAACAGTATTATAACTATACAAATAGTTACAAATATCCAAGCATAAAAATAATGATATAAAATACTTTAGGTGAAACCCTTTAAAGGGAGGGACATGCCTAGTTTTGATGCATCTGACAAATGGGTTTGACCACAAAACACATTAGACTCGTACAAGCACATAGGTATTAATCCCTTCAAGGTGAACCTTGCACATTTCTTCTCAATGCCACAGCATTTAGTGGAATGGCTGCTATAATGTGACTTTTCTGTTAGAGAGCTCTATACAAATGCAATCTCTTGGCTAAAGGTGATGTGAGTGCAATATACTTTTGCTATAATAAGAAATGGAAAAATATGAAAAAGCTTTTATCTTAGTGATTCTAGTTTGTTGTCCTGCTGATTTACCTGATATTTAAGGACAAAAGGTTCAGACTAGTGATTTTTGATGTATGTGGACTTATGTCATAAAGGGACTATGTAACGCATTTTTGTTAGCAGAACATTTAAAAAAAGAGGACAGTGCATTAAATAAAAATATTTAGTTGATGTTTTAAACTTATTCTGAATTGCCCAGAAGCAGAAGTTAGCCATACCCAGATGCAGAAAATCCAAGAGGTATTCTCACTATAATTGAGAACTACAAGAGAAAAATAAAGCATTTATACTTTGGAATGGATTTCTTGTGGGACAGATGGGAGGAAACAATGTTTTACAATCATTTATTTTTAAGTACTACATTTTCAAAAATTCAAAAAAAAATTCAAACCAAAGTCCAAGGATATTCCTGAGACTTGCTGGGACTGCCATGGAACCCCAAATCCTGCAATATACAATAATGTGACATGTTGAACCAATGATAGAGCTGGGAGAGGCACATACAATATGTTTTGTTTTCTTGCTATATCTCAAGGTCAAGCTAATAATAGTTTTGTTCTGAGGTGTGTACTTCACATGCAACACTATATAGCTCTGCCATTGGTTTTATTTTTACATACAGTGGTTACTATATTTTTGATTGCAATAATTTAATATAGAGAAATCTATAAAACAGAGCCTGCAAATAATTAGTGTATTTCTGGCCATAACTATGCATACAGCATCTATACTCTCAGGACTTTATAGCTTTATAACTTGCAATGCTAGGCTCCAAACAGTTTTATAGAGCAAAAAAGGATTTAATATGTCTTTCTTCATTGGTTCTATCACTACCCCAGGACACTCACTGAGTTATTTAAATGCAGCAGTTTTATATCCATTGTGTCATTATAATTTCTATATTTTCATGTGGGAATTCTTTGTTTGAAGCCTAACTAAATGCAACCTGTTTTATGAAAATCCTTGCTCATAAAGTGGTACAAACACCAGGAATTTATATTTAGTTCCACTCCTGTTTATCACAGTGAAATCATGCAGCAACTGTCATAGGTCTCAGTGCAAGCTGAATGTAATACGCAGGACTAAATGTAGTGAATCCCATCTAGAGTGAGACCATATGGTGTGCATTTGGAGACTGCGTAAATGCATTATAGATCAGGTATTCTTAAAAGAACTTGGATAATATTTATAGCTCTAAACAAGTATAAAGGACAAAAACAGATGTTTACATGGAAAAGCAAAATTAATGGAGATTTCATACAACCCAGCTGACACTTTGGAAGCAATTAATGCAGTCAAGATATACATTGCATTTAGGGACTATGATTTATTGAAGTGACTGTAGTGCAGTATGCGACATGAACATTGCAGGTGGCATTTATTATACAATTTTCTCTTTATTACTTTTCCCAAATGAATCCTTTTCTGTTTTGTCCTAGGCATGCTCTTTTCAAGTGGCTTTCTACAAAACTAGAAGTACAAGTACTTTTAAATTCTAAGCACACTGCAAAACACATTTTTATCTGGTATTTATATCAGTGCACAACACATTAGAAAGTAATGGAGTTCATGAATATAAATTATGTCTTTGTTGCATCTTTCATAATGATTAATTGATAACATGCTTTGTCTCAAACTTACACATTTTTCATTTGCACATCTAGTTTTATAGTTAACCTTTTTGGTCCATTAGGTATTAAACAAACTCTGCACAAAGCAGCATGCTAGGTGAGAGGAGTTACAGAATGGGCTTAATGAGAAGAACATGGAAGAAGTGTTCATTTAAGTGGGTGTTTTTCTTATTCATGTTCCTAAGTTCAAATTTGCAGAGTTTGATATGTATCCATGACTCAGCATCCCATGACTTAAAAAGGCACTGAATTTTGTTCAACTTATAGTGATAATAAAGTCACACATCTTATGTTACCCGTTTATCAGGGAGTGTTTTAAACATTCAAATAATTACAAATATTTTGCATGAAAAACTTATATATATTAACTTGGGGGATTTACTAAAGAATAGTGGGTGCTATAGATCTCACAATTTTTCTAAAGTACATTTCTGATACAAATATGCATAAAAATAAAATCTCAAAAGTAATTAAGATTAAAATAAGGGCTTTTTTAAATTTTAGTTATATTTTGGGTTCTGCAATAAATTATACTAACCCTTCCATGCCACGATCACATGAATTCCCTTCTTTGATTGCTTGTTTTGTTGACCAATCAGTGATAACCAACTCTATTAGTCTACTTTATCTGGATTGGCTATCTTTTAACCAATCAGAATGGGTGTCAGATTATGAAAATTGTAATTTCTTAATGCTTAAAGCCCTAGAAAATTAGTTTAAAAGGAGGAGTCAACACCAAGATTTTGGGATGGACCATTTCCCTTTCACCGAAGATGAGGCTGTGGGCTTCAATCAACACTGAAGAATGAAAAATGCTATAGAAATTAACCATGAATTAAAAAAAATGTTTTAGTATTTTATTATATATTATATGTTTGTTTTATGTGCAATTTTTCAGCTACATTTTATTATTTTAAAGTAATGTTTCTTTTTTGTAATATTAGAATAGGCTTTGTGTGGAGGGGGGTATTAGGGGCCATTGGAGTCTATAGAGACCATCAAGGTAGGGAATTAAGTTAAGGGCTCAAGGGGTCCTTATAAATTCCCTCGGGGTAGAGAAGCCATGCAGATCTATGAGGATCCATATAGAAGACAAAGACTGTTGGGGTCCTTAGAGACCCCATATCACTTTGTGATTAATGTGATTTGGGCTCTTGTAGGACTCCTAATCCCAATGGCATGATTGACCACCATCCTCACTGGATGGTAGGATTTTATATCCCCACCCATAAGGTGGGGAAAGGACAAATGGCTCCTTGGATACTTAGGGAATATAGTAAACCCCAGTTAATTAGTTTAGATACCCACCCCATTAGTATTAGCCAATGAACTTTTGTCAGTCAGACATCTTGTGCACCATGGAACAATGGAAAACTGTTGTTGTTTTTTTGTTTTGTTTTTTATAGAGGACAAACCACTACCTGTTTAGTAAAAACCTGTTTAGTAATATTGTAGAGAGTGTAACATTTCCTGTTTAGGTAAGCATTTTTTTTACAGGATAAATGGAAATATTGCTCATTTCCAAATAATTTAATTCTGATGCATAAAAATTAGATTTAGTAAAATTTACTTTTAAAATATATTGTAGAAAAAGAAGCAATTGATTGTATTTAATTATTTGTCTTCAGCATTTGGTGCATGCCCGGAATTCATGTCTGCTTTCACTTCAAACCCATTTTAACTGGGATGGTTTCTGCCAAGGCATGTGTTCAAGCCTGGTATTCATACTTTCATAGGTAAATTAAACAGCTTGAATTATTACAGAATTGGATTGATTACAATAATTAATGTTTTCACAGACAGGTCATTAACCACAAAATTCTGATCTACAACTTTGGTCCATCATTGTAATTTTTATCAACTGCTAATCACAAACATTGGGTGAGATATACATTTTAATATTTTTTATAAATCAATTTTTTCATGTATTTCATTATACATGCTGCCTATGAATACTGTTAAATTATCATAAACAACATACAGCTATAACAGGTATGACAAATGTGAGCCTGACGAGTGTACATGATGCGGATGGAATTAATTGCTGCTAAAAAGTTGAAACTGGCCTCCTACATTTTCACTTTTTAACAGATCAGGATAAGACAGGAGGAAGCAATCTCTTTAGTATTGTATATGTCCTTTGAATGGTAGAATACATTTTACCAGAGCAATCTCATTTATATAAAGCTTCAATCAAAAACCCTTTACAAAAATAGTACCACTGTCATGATACAGGTGTGTTGAAGTAGGGAAGTGTTGCTAAAATGGTGTCATGGAACAGTGGTGAGGCATATCACATAACTGGAGAAATAATATGAGGATTGAAGGTTAGTTGGAAAGTGCATGGTTCTTTGGGTGCACACAGTCCAACATTAGGGCACCTATCAGCAAAGACCAATGGGGGGGGGGGGGCTTGACAGAGGGGGGGGGGGGGTGCTTTCAGTTTCCTTTTTTTCTGCAGCACCAGAGAGTTCAGGCTTCAAGTGTTTTCAGTTTACAGGAAGAGGATTAGTTTGAGCAGAGAAAGGGAGATAAGCAAGAGAGAAAAATGTGAGAGAGTAAGAGTAAGAAAGAGAAGGAAACAGATTGTCTTAGCATTGTTATGCAAAAATAATAACAAAGCAAGAGAGGTGGATGGCTGAAGTACAGTAAAGGAAATGGCTAAAAATAACTTACCACATTTATAACAAAATGTGTTTTTGCTAGAACAATTTAATTCTACTAAAAACATATAAAAGGCACACAGGGACAGTATTAATAGTAATAGTGATTGACAGTCCTACATATAGGGATATATACTGCTAGCCTTAAAATGTTAGCCTTAAAATATTAAAAAGCTTCTCCAGGTGTTTAAGAATTTACAGTTTAAATTATAGAATAGGTATATAATACTTCCGAGTAAGGCATTTTGGTAGGCTTAACAGACAAACAAAAAATTAAACTAAAACTTAGATTTATCTAATAGTTATTTTAAATTATCATATTCTTCTAATTGCACCTGCAAATAAATGCATCAAATTATTTCACTCCTTTATGAAAACAAGTTATTCTGGATTAGAAGTGCAATGCCAACTAATATCCAAATTGCTTGATAAACAATTTTCTCTATCTCCCCAAGAAGCAATTCTTCACATGAATATAGAGAAATTACCTCCCATAGATAGATACCTGATATGCCACATTCTTTTGGTAGCCAAGTATCTCTTGGTTAAATATTGGAAGCAACCCACGATTCCTACAATTTATGAACTACGTAATCTTGTTCATATAAATAGAGAATTAATGAATAATCGTTATGACATTTCATCGGTGGGTTTTTCCCGTCACTTTAGTTGGTCGAAATGGGACAATTATATGGAGTATATATAATGTCTCTAAGCTTTTTATGTGATACTTGGGATGTTTCCTTATAAACAATAATGTTTTCATTAAGCTAGTGCAAAATATTTTCCCCTTTCCTTCTTTCTTTCTTTCTAATTTTTATTTATTTCTTTTTTTTTTTCTCTAAATATGCACTGTGTGTCTAGATATCGAACAGCTATGTAATGTTCCCACACTGAAATCTAAATAATTGCGTATATATCTAGCACCTTAGTTACCTATTAAGGCATCTGTGTTCCTGTTTATGTATGCCTTGTTCTGTAAATTTTGTCTTGTCTTCTGTATGTTCTTTTTTGAAACGTAATAAAAAAAAAAAGAAAAAAAAAAGAAGTGCAATGCCAGGTTAGTAACAATGCCAAAAGCAGGCAAGAATCCAGATGTCTGTAGTAACTGACTTATCTCTGTGTTTAACAACAACTTTAAGTGTAAACCAGAAATATTGATTCCAGTTCTATCCTGACTAAATGAACAGTTTACTTTATCCAAGGCAGACAAAGTCCAAAAAACAATCACATATTAATTACCTTATGTTACTCCTCTCAGAAGTCTCCTATGTCTCTGTGTCCTTAAACTCATGAAAACGTTTTTGATATTGGGACTCTTGAAGAAAACACTTGAGAATTTTGTGTTTATATATTAGCTTTAGGGTCAGTTCCCTGGAGTATGCAGAGCCTATTTCTGTCATGTTCTCCATAATAAATGGCATATTCTTGATATATATTGACATAAATATAGCAATGACCAATGGGAGATTTTATATCGAACTATTCATACAATAATAATATGGCAATATTTTAGGCTTCAACAGGTTTGTGTGCATAACATCTGAGTTACTGAGCATGTGGCTGAATTATAGGATTTAGTAAGTGTAAAATAAAGAATACAAGTCATTGCAATGTAAAATGAGAAGATATATAAACAGAAATTTGTCAGCAGATAAAAACCAAAAGGTCCATCTTTAGTTTCACTTGATTAATGTTCATAATGTTATTATGCTTATCACATACATGTTTAGATTCCATTACTGTGTTTGTCCCTGCCATTTCCACTGGAAGGATGTTACTGATATACTACCATTTTTGTAAAGTAGTACTTTCTTCCATTTCCTCTTAATTTCAAAACATACGCTATGGCAAAGTCTGTAACAGACTTCTCTGTAGCTACCTCATGATAAAATTACTTTAGTGGCATAATCTGGGGAAATGTGATGCACAATTAGCTACAGTTTGGAAAACATGGGTGGAGCTCCAGTGTAAGGTTAGGGGAAAACCAGTTTATGTCTTCTCCCTTTACACTATACTGGCTAAGGTACTTGGCATCTGCTGCACCTGCAATAGGTTTGTTATATTAACATAAAAACGGTCAAAAAGTTCCCAATTAGCAGATTCTGTTATAAAAATATTTTAACGTTTGTAATGTTATAAATACTATACATATATATTTGAGGTTGAATAAAGACTGTTAGTCCATAAAGTTCAACCTTTTTAGTTCTCTCTTGATCTTTTTAATATGTGGACTATTTGTTATTAATTGTTAATTGATCCAGAGAAAGGCAAACAGAAAAAAAAAAGAAACATTGAAACTTTGCCAATTGTCTCATAAGGAAAAAAAAAAAGCAAAATTCCTTCCTGACAGCAGAAACTGGCAATCAAATTTCTCCCTGGATCAATATTCCTTCACTAGTTATCTAGGATAACCTTGAATGCCCTCTTTATTCAAAAATATATCTAACCCCTTTTTGAAGTTATCTATTGAATTTGCTGTCACCACCTCCTTTGGTAGAGGATTCCACAGTTTAACCACGTTAACTGTGAAGAACCCTTTTCTTTGTTTAAGGTGAAATCTTTTTTCCTCTAACCACAAGGGATGTCCTCTTGTCAGTTGAAAATCTCTTGCTATAAAAAGTTCAGTTGACAAAGCCTTATATTGATCCTGGATGTATTTAAATAAGGTAATCATATGCCCTCGTAGACGCCTTTTTTCTAGAGAAAATAAGCTTAATTCAGTTAGTCTTTTTTCATAACTTAGCCCCTCCATTCCCCTTATTAGCTTTGTCGCCCTTCTCTGTACTTTTTCCAGCTCTAAAATGTAATTTTTATGAAGTGGTGCCCAAAATTGTACTCCATATTCCAAATGAGGGCATACTAGAGATTTGTATAGTGGCAGAATTATATTTGCTTCCCTTGCTTCTATACCGTTCCTAATACATGCTAATATTTTACTTGCCTTTGCAACTCCTGCTTGGCATTGAGCACTGCTACCTAGGTGGTTGTCCACTAGTACTCCCAAATCCCTTTCAATATCTGATACACCTAGATTTGCTCCATTAAGATTATAAATTGCATGGCTATTCTTCCTTCCCAAATGCATAACCTTACATTTATTTGTATTAAATATCTGTACCATTACTTTATGGTATACAGTATACTACAGTTAGCTCCATTTTCTATCATGCATTTCAAAGATTGTGTTTTAAGCATCGCAAAAAGTATGAAAAGTGATTTGTCTATAATGTAGAAAACGTGTGATACATGGGCAGATTGTATTTCTCATTTTCTTATTATATCCACAAGTTTGTAATTTATTATTCTCCTTATGAATGTAAAACTAGCTAAGGAAACAAACATGTTAAAGTCTAGATAATACATTTTTTGAAGTTTGTTTCAATTTATATGTATAACTAAGATCAAACACATACAGCCTTATTAAATTGCGATTCGGTAAATTTAAAAGGGCTCTATTTAAGCACACAGCATATTTTTTTTACTGAAGTTTTTAGTTAGTGAACTTCTACCCAAAAGCAAGGTCTTCACTAAGTAAAAACTTCTGTAAACAAAATATGCTCTGTGCTTAAATAAAGCCCATTTAAATTTACTGAATCACAATTTAATAAGGCTGATAGTTATTTTATTTATTTCTTTACTGATTTTTGTTTTTATAATGTAGAAAACATTTACATGTAAATGCCCTATAGAATATGTGGGACTACTCTAAGAACTCTGAAGGCAACAACCCAATTACCTCTTACTCATAACTCCCTTTATTAATCATATGAAAGAGGACAGACTGAAAAGCATGAGACTGTCCATAACAATATTTATTACAAAATATGTATAGAGATATGCCATATCAAAAAAGATATTACATAAAAGTTTCCTAGTTCAGACATGAGCTAACAAAAGAAACTTGCTGAGAGAGGGGCTTTTTATATTCTGAAAGTTTGCAATATTTACAATACATAGGTGAGAAACACAGATCATCGAAACATAGATAGAGAGAGGTGTACTTATGTCATTTAGGAACTACAGTTAAGAAATAAAATACAGTAGTTGCAACTACAACAACCACATATAATTTAAATATTTAACTCACCTTCTTTCAATCATTATCTTTCATAGCCAGTTGACTTGCATATAGTATCAATGTTGTCTAAGTGATTCCGAAATACGCTGACACAGAATGATACTAAAGAAAATATGTGTAATCTATAGAGAGATTTAACTATGCCTGTAATTAATATAGATATAGAGTGGTATTATAATGTTAGAAAGCTTTTTCTAAAATGGAAATGCTGAAATGAAGATTGTTGCAATATAGAGTGATGCAATATTATACTTGACATGCCTTCAAAATCTCTTTTCCCCTTAAACTGCAATTATGTCAACAATATCATCTGGCTCATTAGCTCTCTTTGAAGGAATTTACTAAGCACCTCAAATGGCTGAGATGGGCATCCCTGTATTTGCTATACACTATTTTCTGTGGGGAAAATACTTAGATCAAAGAACTTCTCACCTCATCTCAGTCACTAAGGATGCATAGTATGCCCCTCTATATTTACTCTGAGCCTCATTGAATTTAGGGCTCGCAATTCGATCGCAGACAGCCAAATGCCTGTAATTGAGTTGCTGGCTTCCGAGGCTCTACTTTTGCAATGCTATTCAATTGGCCGGGCTCGCAAGTTAGGGGCCGATAGCAAAAATTGGAAATCATTGCATAGAATTTGCATTTGCGAGCTTCAACACGTTACAGGAGCAAGCCCGTAACTTGTAAGTGAAGGCTGTACAATCTTCAACCTCCAAACTTTTAAGACTTTAAAAAATGGAGGTTGGATTTTAAAGTCCTACAGGCTTGGAGGTTGAAGCCGGTAGGACTTCAAGTTGATTGCTGTGATCGATATAACACGAAAACTGAACATGAAATAAAGTATTGGATAATGTTGTGCTATTAATTCTAAGACTTAACATCACTTTCATTCATCCGATTTGTCATTAGGCACTTTGCAAGACCTCCTTGGTACTATTAACTTGTGGTTAGATATTTGCATTTGTGGGCTTGACGGAGTGGTTAGTGAGGGGGAATCGGAGCAATTGAATAGCGATTTATGATTTTATCATTCAGCACTCTTGCGGCTGTGAAGGATTAAAGGCTTGGAGGGCATTCATTTGCAATTTTACAAATCACAATGGATCGCAATGAATCACAGCTCTGAGCACGTAACTTGATTGGAGCCCGCAAACGAAAGCAAAATAGCAAAATAACTTGCGACCTCCACCTTGCAAGCCTGGATCTCAGAATGGCTCAATTGAATGAGGGTCTCTGCTGGCATCCTTACAGAATCCAAGTAATTAATTCACTTTCAAATAACATTTGTTCTATATTTCTTATGAAAATATGTTTCAAAATAATCGTAGTGCAATTATGTTAAGAAATCTCAAATCTGTATGCATACTGTATGTGCTTTCCAAATTTACTGCAAAATATCTTGTTTTAGGAAAACTAAATCTAAAACTCTTTAAGTTATTCCATTGTTCCTCAATTGAAATTGAAAGTCAAAATTGCTTTCCATCATTTATTTTATAATACATATTTTCTTTTTCTGGAAAGAAATGAATCTCTAAAGTGAACATAAGCAGCACACACTTTTCCATTTCCAAAATAATTAAAGGTTCTTGCTACATCATTTAATAGCAAAACTAGATGTATGGCTGGGTTTTAAAAATTCTGTCTGCTTATGCTTTCATAGAAATGATAACAACTACTAACTACTAACATGTCATCGAGAATATACTGTACCTTGTAACTTAATGACAGCAATTGAACAGCATACAGTAGTTGTGGGTCAAACTGTAAAATACATGTATATATCCATTCTAATCTCTTCCAGATAAGGTTACATATTCAAGAGCAAAAAAACAATGATATAGCTCTGTTAGTTTTACTTATAGTCTTTGTTAACATATGTATTACTCAATGCATTTATAGTCCACAAAATTCAGCAATATTGGGTATTGTAACGGTAGGTATGTGATAGCGATTGATAAAATTGTTATGGGTATTTGGGGCTTACAATATTAGAGACATTATGAGGACTTGGATGGAATTTCTTGGTGCTTAGATTTAGGTGTGTGGTTTGATAGTGTGGTAATGATTTACAAGTGTGTTTCACTCAGCTCAGATTTTAGGGGAGCCATGAAATGGAGGCCTTCTTCTGCTATTTTACTGATTGTCTGAATTGAATGTGGGACTTTTGCCCCACGTGTCCAACAAGCTATTTAGACTATATTTAAAATGTTTATTTGTGATTTACACAGATTACCTACTGTGTTGTAAATACTTCTTACCATTAGGTTAATTAATATACTTGTATGTCTTACATGCATTTACCTCTTATTTTAACTACATAAATATGCATTCACAGCTCAGTAACTAGAACTCTTACTTGCAATAAACATACATAATTCTACTCTAGCTGTGAGCTATGTCACTTACGAAATCAGTATCCAAGCCTTGGGTGAACTACTCTCACCCACTTCTTCTGAGTTATCTTGCTGTAAAACTTACAAAGAAATAACTTCTCTCTTTTTCTCTTCTCCATCAACAGTTCAATCTCATTTACCTGCCCACTACTCTTGAATAGACACATTTGACACCTCACTATGTTATGATTGTCCTAATTTAGTTCTTTCACCGTTTAATATCTATTTCTTCCACATTTAAAGCCTTATTAAATTGCCATTCAGTAAATTTAAAATGGCTCTATTTAAGCACACAGCATATTTTTTTACAGTAGTTTTTAGTTAGCTATAAACTTCTGTAAATAAAATATGCTGTGTGATTAAATAGAGCCCTTTTAAATTTACCGAATCGCAATTTAATAAGGCTGTTAGTGTGTAAGCTTGCAATCCTTCAATCTTGCAAGGTATAAAAGTGTTATCACACACAGATTTATTGTCATAATGTCATTTAATTAGTGGGCTCTGCTTGACTATGTTTACTTTAAAGACTTGTAATAGTTATATACCTAACCTTAGATATGCCCGATTGTTAACAAATATGATAGCTTTTGTAATTTTAACATGTATGGCATATCAAAATCACAATAATTATTACCACAGTATATAAGACAAGGTATCCAATTTATAATCGGTACTAGCGACTTGCCCGTCAAAATGACGGTCAATAAAATTTGAAGCCATGGTAATGCTGTTTGGCACACAATGTTAAGCTTTTTGCAAGCCTCTCCTCACGGGTCCTTAGGCTCCTCTCTATATTTTTTTAAATACTAATTAATTAATTAATTGAATAATAAATGAATATAGTTTACCTTTTTCTAATTAAGATATGTAACAATCAATAGCCTGAAGAGGAAACAATCTCTTTTTTATTGTCCTGCAGCATATAATGTCCAGTGGGACTGTTGCTGGCATGAGGAGATAGTTTTATGAATGTGCCAGCTGTGCATTAGAAATAGGCTCCATGCGCGAGGGCAAACTGTTGGTTTATTTGCGTAAAGTGCTAGTTTAGATGCATAATTTTGTTAGTGGCAAGGTAGGATTATAAAATAGTGTGGTTTGTTTATGTGCTTCGCGGTTGGCAAGCATTTGCCATCCTTTGTAATAGTGTATTTTGTACCTCGTACGTTACTGGGTGAAAGTGGTATGCGGTTGGCGGTGTTTTGCGCGGTCCAGGGTCGTGTAGCCTTTTTTTTAATTTTTTTGGGCCAGTTATTTTTTTTCTCGCTTAGACGATTTTCAAGTTGCGAAACTCACCAAAATAGACTTAAATTTGCTTTCCACCTCACTCCCAGATGTCCTGGCTGTTCCCCCGTACTGTGTGTGATGCTTTTGTTGTCCTTTATTTAAAAATTTTGTGTGTTTCGTATTTTTCCTATCTCATATTTTTTTTTTCTAAGTCCCGCGTCTCATATTATTTTTTCTAAGTCCTGCGTTTGTCAACTGCTTGCAGCCTAAGGCGATCCTGAGTTTCCTAAGTGTTTGGAGGCTAAGTCCCGCATGTTTCATTGCCTCCACTGCTCGCCTCACAGGCAATGAGTGCCTTCGGCGCTCATCGCCCAAGTGCTGCAAGTTTTAGTGCCTTAACGGCTCGCTTCGCTAAGCGAAGCTCGCAGGCGATGAGCTCCTTTGGCACTCACCTCCTAAGTGCTGCGAGTTAGCGGCTCGCCTTGCTCATCACCTAAGTCGTACGCACCACGCAAAGCGTGACAATGTCTCGTAGTTCGACAATTATAATATGTGATACATCAATTTCTTAATTATTTTGTTTTTTGTATCTAATATATTGCCCTTGTAAATATTGTAAGATATATCTATTAGCAGAACAGGAATACATAAAGTGACCCAGTGCTGTGCAAAGTATAAAGTGTAAAAGTGCAAATTATTGTAAATTAATGTATTAATAAAATTCTACAGGGTCAGTCCCTTAGCTGTCTGATGTGACAGAACTTGGGACCCACCACTTATTCCCTTACTTGTATAAAATTAACTACACTATTCTCCAAAAGTGCTATAGGTTTGTAAAACCCTAGTTTAATGTGATGGAATGGTGGCCTGTCACTTACCCCTTAACCTATGTCGTGAAGCTCTAGGGCTACTCTATGTGATCTCCAGCTATGACCCAAGTAAATTTATTTATAATAAGTGCAATATTAGATACAATAAAATCATACAGTGTGAGCTTACATAGCTTTTAGCTTTTATATTTGCTTGACAGAAATGTTTTGTAACAACCCCAATGAGGAATATGGCCTTCACACTATTTGTGCTGGTGATAAATGATGCTCAGTAGTAACATACATAGAAATATAGTGAGTGAGGTACTCAATCACCCTCACTAAAATAAGTTCATTATCTGTGTGATCATTTGTCTCAGCATTTTTTATCAATGCTTTTCTTCTGTGCATCTTAAAATAGAGTTTCTAAGGTATATTGTGCTATTTGAGAGAATGATTCCCACATAAGGGAATTAATCACAGACAGGAACTTCAATTAAGAAAGGATATTTTAGATTTAATACATATAAAAAGTACATATAGCACTCAGAAATGAGGCACAATACTAGAAGAAAAAGAAGATGATAAGAGTTATGTAAAACATTTTAAAATGCTATGTAATGGATTCAAGCCCTTTTCATGTTAAATCTATTTTAGTTCACCATAATCTATGAAAATAACAGTAAAGCAAAGCTTTAGTTCTGTTTAGGCCATAACTTGAGGAGCGTCCGAAAGTTGAATCCAGACAAAGTGATAGTGTGCTAGAAAGTTGAAGTTGTTGAATAGGCACTTTTCCCTCATGTCACTGGAATTGATGGTTATGAGGGAATGTCAGTCTTACTCCAAACAATGTGCATTAGTAGTGTTTAAAAATTCACATGTGAGTGTGAGTTTAACAATTACTGTTGGTCCTGTTCTGAATAATACATATTGATACACTGAGATGTTATTTGTATTTTTATACTTATTCATTTCCATATCATACAAGTGAATTATTTTGAACTAGGCATATTTTCAGGGTTGCAGAAATAAGAGTATGAGGGCATATCTTGACAACACTGGAACCAGGACTAGTCACTAATTAAATGTATATCTTATATCACTAATATAGTTTCTGTATGTATGTAATGCTGGCCACCCATACGCAGGGAGAGGGTGGGGGCAGGAGGCGAGAGACACAGGGAAGGGAGAGGGTGGGAGAGACACCGGGGGGCAGAGAGAGACAGTGTTGGGAGAGTATGGGAGAGACACAAGGAGGGAGAGAGACACATGGGAGGGAAAGTGAGAGACATGAGAAGGGTGGGAGAGAAACATGGTCGGGGAAAGATAGGGTAGGGAGAGATAGGTTAGGGAGAGAAAGAGAGAGAGAAGGAGGGGGAGAGAGAGAAGGAGGGGAGGAAGAGAGAGAGAGAGAAGGAGGGGAGGGGGAGAGAGAAGAAGAAGAGCGGGAAGAGAGAAGAACGAGGGGAAGATAGAATGGAAGGAGAGAGAAAGAAAGAGAGAGATAGGGTGCAGAGAGAGAGAGAGTGACAAAAAGCCAAAACAAATGGCTAGTTTTAATTCACTAGCCATGATATTAATATTCAATCGTTTTTTATTGGTCCACAGTCATAAATATAATTAAAAAAACACAGACATATTACACAGTTTAGATTTTGATTTTACTTTACATACAGGCCACCAATAGGACACCCCTAACACAACCACAAAACACTCAGAAAGCGATGGCCTGTAATTTGCTGTATTGGGTTGAGTTTAGATTGTAAAAAATCTTTAGTAAGTCACACGATAAACTGAGATACTGGATCCCACATCATCATAGCTGATAGTGCCATATCGCAGCTACTCTTGACACTTTAGTATGTTCCCCCATTGAATATATTGTTAATCAGCAACTACAGTAGACTCTCAGTCAACCTGAACTCAAGCAACCAGAACTCTCAAGTAACCAGAAAAAAAATTAAATACTGTACTTTAAATACAAATTTAAATTTACAGGGCTCAACAAATGCTAGGAGCCAGGTTGCCATGCCACAAAATGCTTACAGGCACCTAGATTCCATACACTGTACGTCTCTGCAATTTAGTGTAACCTGGAAGCAGACGGGCATGAGTGACTGAGCCAGGGTAGTGTTGGTGTTACTTTCCCCGGGTTCAACAACACACCCTCCAGCCGAACGTACCTGTGTGTAAGTGAGAAGTGAAAGGTGCTGCTGCTAGAACAGCCCTCATTGACACATCCTGTGTACAGCTTATCTAGGCCTTTTTTAATAGTAAATCTCAAGCAACTAGAAACTACATTTATCCGGCATCTACCAATCCCCATGGATGCCGGATAACTGAGAGTCTACTATATATATACAATGAAGTCACATTTTATCAACACTACAGTGACTTTTATAACATATTATAGTTACTGTGAGACATCAATCTTCAACAAAATGCATTGCACCAAAATGAACTGTATCAATGTTTTGCTAATTTCAGTCTTATTAAACATAAACCCTGTACACAAAGCTTATAGTCTTTCATAATGACCTGATCTTATAGTAAATACTGCACACTGTATTACATTTTGTACGGTACAGATGATGGATGTTTAAAAGAAGATCTGTTTACTTACAGTTAGAGAACTATATAAAATGTGCTCAAGAAAGACTTTTAGAGCCCTTATTAATTGCTCAATTTGTGGGGCAGAACAGCTACTGTAGGACAGCTGCAAAAGCTTAATGGATGAAAATAAAGACTGACAATCGACCAGCATTCCACAGGACACAGATCCTTCTACACCTCCTTCCATGTCAATGCTTAATTCATTGTCATGGAAACAAAATTTATCAAAAAAGCTCTTGCTCTCTCTTAGTGACCCATTGAGTACACTTGCAGAGCTAGTGAAAGAAAACACAGACTGGAGCAGTTTTTACAAATGATATGCTTCAGCCATTCAAGTCATTCAATTTTAGATTATACTATTATACTATCCACACAGGTAAAACATACATAATAGTGTGTATTTTACCTGTCAAGCTGCAAATTCAAAACTCCTTTACATTTAGTGGCAAACAAGATTTTCCCATTAAGATTTTCTCATTCTTTACTGCATTTTGCCAACAAAATAACATTTTAGATTATTTTTTCACATCATAGGCTCTGCAGCTATGTCTTTCTGATCAACAACACCTGTGTGATGTTTTTCTGTATTCTGGATTAGCTCTGAAACTGTGTACTTCCATTAAAATGCAGTGGGTTTCAGCAGGCTCAGTTAATTCTTTCTTACCATACCTTTTTTTTTGTTATGATTTACCCATCTCTGTGAAGATATTGTATTCAATCAAGACTAATTTCACTTTGTTTCATCCTATCTATTAGTGCTGTGTTGGCATGGAAACAGGACTGCATGTGATGCATGAACTTCAATGTCTGAATGTGATCATGAAAACACCTTCTATTCCTTGTGCGTCTGCAGCCATCCTCCATCAATTTTGTGTGTTATCTTGATCATATATTCACACAAAATATCTATCAGCAAAATAATACCACAGTGCTGCATCAATTAAACTAGAACATTCAATAATTCATACTTTAATTAATGATCCTTCTTCTCTTGAAGCTGTAACCTTTCAAGTGTTAAAACAGGTGACATAAGAGCTTCTCATTAAGTTCAAAATATCGTTTTCTAATTAACAGTTTGTGATACACTAATGAAGAAAAAGGAAATTGAATGTTAGCTGTTTTCCAGCTTGTTTTTGCATAATTTATAAGGAGTCTGATAAAGAATTTAGGTTTTAGAAAAAAAACTATCACTAAGAGTCCCATGCTATATAATTTACAACATGTGTTAACATCATTTACTGTTATAATATATACCTATTAAATCACCTCTCTAGTACAAAACAAAAAAAAATGCATGTCAAAATTAGAAACAAGTAAAAAATATAGTTAATTTACCTCATTGACCCTGACTGCTTCTCATGAAATATCTTAAAATAAACTATTGATTTGTCATTTATTGTGCCTAGTGGGTCACTGTCTTTCTTTCTCAATTCTGCCACTCACAGCTTGTGCATCAAGAGGCGGATTCCAGAGGTGTAGATTATTTTTATATATTTTTTTTATCTATATCCTACTACATTAGAGGATGTCATTATAATATAAAACCAGCCTTTTTTCTACAAGGTTCAATTCTCTAGAAAAAAGAACTAAGCTTTGTTCTTTACATCTAAATAAAACCTTTAAAAAATAATAATTCTTATAATGTTTTTCTATTTGAGAAAAAAATTAAGAACTTCTATCCACCATGGACATCACTTTCAAAAGGTGTAATGTTTTTATTTATTTTTTTAATTTAGCTTTTTTCTACAAGTATGTTTTAGAATTTTAAGCATGCTTTCAAAAATATAAGATATAAAAAGAAAAATAAATTTGTGGGACTGGCCTTCATTTTCACTTATTTTTCCTTCATCGCATAATGTGCAACATTCAGTTGGCTGTTTTAAATTAAGAAGGAGGCTATGGGCCTAATAAATATAAAATGTTTTGACAAGCGAGCAAATTTTAAGAGACCCAAAAAGTAAAATTCGAAATTTTCTTAACATAATCATTTAAGTAATTAAATATATAAGAACATTTTATAAATGATCTACATAAATACATTTGAAACCTATGTTAAGTGGATAAAATCAATTGAAGTTACTCAAATATTGGTTGCCTTTTAATTTTTTATTATTTATATATGTCTGAAAACTCACTTAACGCATTAAAAGTTGGAGTTAATAAATTATAATTTATTATATTTACATTAACATGTATATTTAATTCTGTCTAGATAATATTATTTTACAAATTTAGACATGAAAGTTGCAGTTTCATGCATTTTGATTGGTTAAACTTTTAACAATCAGAAATAGGGTAGGAGCAATTCAAATACTGGATTCTATTTGGCTAAAATAAGATGGACACATATTTGAGCCAATCAGAAGCCATAAAAATAGTATATAAAGCTATGATAAGGTCAGTAAGCTGTTAGTAGGTAGGAGAGCACCGTGGCAGAGGAGCTGCATTAGTTAAGTTATTTTTTTTAGAGAGCAGCCAGTATTTTAAGTGTCGGCTCAGGATCTTCAAGCCATATCAAAGAGGTTCAACGTCTACTATCAACATGGATGGGCCCTTTTATCAAGGGGCAAATATTGAGATTTAGGGCATCATTACTTGAGGGTCATAACTATTTTAATTGTTTTTTTATTATTCTTTGTTTTATAGTATTTTATTATTTTATTACAAATTTTCAGTAGGTCTTTTTTTCTGTAGTTTTTTTTCTGTAATTCTTTTCTGTTTTATTATTTAAATTATTATGATTGGGAGGGTTTTGTTAGGTACTATGAAGCTTCACGTTGGGTCCATGGCAGTTCAAAAGGACCCCGATGTTAGTAGTTAGGGTGCCATGAGGGTTCATATGTACTAGAGATATTAGATGATGAAGGCTTTGCAGAACAGGCATTGTTAATTACAACACAACCTGGCATTAGAACTGGCATAGAAACTGGAAATTTGGGAAGTAAATGAAGAATGCTGACTAGTGGATCCCAATGGCACATAAATGTAACCCCTATACCTCAGGGTCCTTATGGACTCTCTTCGGCAGTCTCAATAAAGGCCCATGGTATACTAAGCTATGACCATTGGGGTCCTCATAGACCCCATGGCACCAAAGGATAACCCCTTAAAAAATTGGGAGCTTAATTGGACCCATATAGTATTCTAATCTTTGACCATGGGGGTTCTTATGTTCCTTAATGGTACCATGGGGTTCTCAACAGACAACCATGGTATGTTATGCTATGACTATGGGGATCCTTATGGACCACCCTGGCATCTCAAGTTAACTTCTATATCCTCCAGGACCCCCATGATACAGTTCACATGATCACAGGTGACCCCATTGGACACCCATAGTCCCTAACACTAAATATATTAAAATATTATCTTAAATAACATGACATGTTTTAAAGATGATGGAAATTTGCCAGGATCAATGGAAAGGTTGATTATATAAGAGTGAGGGCAGGGATACATGTTTTAGAGTGGAGAAGGAGAAGTTGTGAAGGAATAGGCTCATGTGGACAAGTTGTAGGATGATAGTAGAGATCTCATCCTCATTCACAGATTTGGGTGACGAAATGTAAGGAGATTGTGCAGGGATTGGTAAAGATAAGGTCAAGGGAGTGTGTGTCATGGTGAGTTCAGGGATTCTTTCCATTATGAGAACCAAAGGGAAGAGGTAAGTGGAAGCCATTTTGCAGCTGTAAGGGAGGTGGGAGTGTCAGGGGCAATGCTGAATTTGCCAAGAACGAATGAAGGTAATTTGGAGGAGAGAAAATGAGAGACCCAAGCTGCAAAATGATCCAGAAATTGAGAAGTGGTCCAGGCAGGAGATAGATCAAAACTACTCACCGAGAGATGGGTGAGAAAAGATAGATAGTGTGAACTTCAAAAGAAGAGAGTTGGAGGGAGGGAATTGTATATTGTATATATTTTAAAAAGATGGCAGCACCAGAACATTTCATTCACCTCCAGAGAAGTGTGTATGTCAAAGTTATAGTTAGAATTGAATATGGAACATCTGAATAGTTCATGATCAGGAAAGGAGTGCAACAAGGTTTTATATTGTCACCTTATTTATTCAACTTATATGTGGAATACCTCACTCATAAGGTCTGATTGGAAGAATCCAAAGCCAGAATTATTATTGCTGACAAGTCTGAATAAGCTATTAAAAAGTAATGATATATTACTAACAACAAAGGTCTGCAAAGATAAAAATACAAATTCCAGGAGAAACATGCAGATGTGAGAGCTGGACCATAAAGACTGCTGACACCTTTGAATTGTGGTGTTGAAGAAAACTGCTTAGAGTTCCTTGGAATTCAAGAAAATCCAATCAATCCAAGAAATCAAACCAATATAGATACACTGGAGAGTGAAGTGAGAGGGTCCCTAGGATGCCGTGCTGATAATAAGGCCGCAGGAATTGATGGAAGCCCAGATAAACTTTTCAACATACTAAAAGATGATGCTGTGGAAGTATTGCTTGCTTTATGCCAGGGGTCACCAAACTCGGTCCTGGAGGGCCGCACCCAGGCCTGGATTTGAGGATTTCCTTTTTGTGCACAGGTGAGTCAATCAGGATGACTGAAGAAGCAATAGTCTCACCTGTTTGCAGCAAGGATATCCACAAATCCAGGCCTGGGTGCCGCACTCCAGGACCAAGTTTGGTGACCCCTGCTTTATGCCAACACATTTGGAAAACTCAGCAATGGCCAGTAGATAGGAAAAAGTCAACTAAAGAAAAACATTTACTTCTGTTTCATAGACAATTCTAAAGCATTTAACTGTGTGATCACAACAAAATGTGTCAAGTTATATATGTGGACCAACATGGGACAACATAATGGTTCAAGATCTAGAAAGGTGTTACATGCTTGTCACCTTATTTATGTAACTTAAACACGGAATACATAATGCGTAAGGCCGGGGTGGAAGAATCCAAAGCCAGAATCAATATTACTGGAACAAATATCAACAACATTGGATATGCCTATAATACTTCTCTGATGGTTGAAGGTGAGGAGGAACTAAAGGACCTATTGATGAGGGTAGAGAAGAGAATACAATCTGACCTGCTGCTTAGCACTAAAGTGATGCATCAGGCAAATGTGATTTACTTCTAGAAAGTTAAGGGTGTTTTTTTGCTGTGTGCTCTGATATTGTACATATGAGAAGTGGTTTTGCCTTTGTTAGCTTTCGTATAAGGGTGTGTCTTGGGTGGGCACTAATTACTGTACAGGTGAGTAGTCAGAATCTCATTTAAACAGGGGAAGGAGTAAATTTGTGAGTTTGCAAACAGTTCTTATAAAAGTTCAATTCTGTATAAATAAAGAAAATCTGGTAAATTGTAGAGCAGAAAAGGGAATGAAGAAACAGAAGGAAGTTTTAAGTAGAGGGGGAAAGAAAAAAGGGATTTTTTTATTAAGTTTCACACAAATGTATCGAGAGTAAAGTTATTAAATTATCAAGGAATGTCTGCATATTAGAACCTTGGTTTTCCCAGTAGTAACATTTGGTTGTGAGAGCTGGACCATAAAGAAGGCTAAGCGCCATAGAATTGACACCTTTGAGTTTTAGTGTTGGAGGAAAACCACAGTAGAGTTCCCATGGACTGGAAGAAGATCTAAAAATCAGTACTTAAGGAAATCAAGACCAACTGTTAACTGGAAGGTAGGTATTGAGGCCAAGGTTCTATTTTGGCCATATCATGAGAAGAAAGGCTTCCCTATAGAAGACTATGATTGAAGGCAAATAAAGGGGGAGTCAGAGATGGATACATGAAGTCATTAAAGCAATGAACATAAGCTTGATGGAGCTCAGAGGGTCAGTCACTGACAGATGTACATGGCGTGCTGCAATCCATAGAGTCGTACATGACTAAATGATTAAACAACAACATGATATCACTGATGACATCATCCATAATATTAATGATCACACTAGACACTTATCTCATTTTATAGTACACTATTCTTACAAATTATTTTTATTATATGAGAAATAACATTTTGAGCACATTTATATTTTTTAAAACTATTAACCTCTTAAGCGGTAATTCCAAGTGTGACTCAGGCTTAATGCATGGAGGATCTGGAGGGGGCCCAGTGCTGCCAAAATTGCTTGGGCCCCCTCAGCACACCATTCCTCCTCCTCCTTTTCCCGTTATCATCCTCCTCCCCCCTGATCATCTTCCTCCTCCTTCCCCCCTGATCCTCCTTCCCCCTAACCTCCTCCTCACTTCCCCCTCTTCAGTCCTTATCCCCCTCTCTCCTTACTTTTTAATTGGATCTGATGAGCTGCCTGCTCATCTCTCCCCCTGCAGCATTTCTTCAGCAGTGAAGTGACCAGTATATGCTAATGACGTGACGTCACCTCAAAATAAATCAATTTGATACATTTTTTTGAGTTGGTACAAATGAATGGCTCACTCTGTCAACCTTTAAAATGTATTATTTGTATCAAATGGTTTGCTGTCTTTTGACTTACACCTACATTTAAAGCATATTTAATAAAACAACATGTAATGCTCTACTGATAAGTTGCTCATAACCAAATATAAATAATAAATAAATAAGTTTTTTTTGTATCTCATAAAATGTAGAAAAAAATAACATGCTGTCTGCCTTCTAACTATAGAGCCGTAATTCACAGCCCTCTCCCCAAGGCCCACCAGACACAACTTGAGTTATGTTTTTCACTGTGTAAGTACAAATGAGTCAAATACAGGTTCCACAGCCTGTTCAATATTATCTCACTTATTTTGACACAGTGTTTAACCTAAATCTTGGGCTGTCTGGTGGCCTTTAAGAAGAAGTTTTGGAACCACCACTACAGAAAATGCACTAAATGTATATACCACATGAAACACAATATTACATGTATATTTGATTCTTTGATGAAAGGATATTAGCTGAAAAGTTAAGAAGTGCACAACAATTAATAAAAAAAATAAACAATAGAACATTAATGAATGGTTTTTAGACAAGCAGATATATAAACATACAATTTTAACAATTGACTATGATGACTTTAAGAACACATATCTTTAGCCATATGTTATTAAAAAAATCAGCTCCTTTTTGAAATGTACATTTATAAATGCATTAAGTAACATCATTGGGGTCTATTGTGATGTCATCTTTAATATCATGGATGATGCCATTTCTCATGTTATATGTTAGATCATTATTTATATCATATGTGATGTCATAAATAATGTCAGCTAATGTCATAGATGCTGTCATGAATGATGTTATCAGAAAAACATTTGCAGAGGGAGGGAGGGATTTGAGGTTGTGTGGGACCTAAACTTCCCAATTGCCTGCATGTTTCCAGCCTTAAAATAACCCATCTGACAACCTTAACTTTACACAGTTTTTTGCCAATACATTTCCAGTGTTTTTCACCAATCTTATTATAAAGCATGTTTACAGCATTATTAAATTCCGATTTGGTAAATTTAAAAGGGCTCTAATTAAGCACACTGCATATTTTTCTACAGAAGTTTTTAGTTAGTGAACTTCTATCCAAAAGCAAGGTCTTCACTAGCTAAAAACTTCTGTAAATAAAATATGCTGTGTGCTTAAATAGAGCCCTTTTAAATTTACCGAATCACACTTTAATAAGGTTGTTAATAGCTGTTAATCACCAGTGCCCTCATTCAATTGCAATTCTGCCAATTGAATAGCGCTCTAAATAAGCATTTAACATATTTTTTTTAAATACGTTTTTAGTTAGTGAAAACCTTGCTTTTGAAAAGATGTTTACTAACTAAAAACTTCTTTAATAAAAATATGTTAAATGCTTATTTAGAGCGCTATTCAATTAGCAGAATTGCAATTGAATGAGGGCCCAGGGATGGAACTACCGCTAGTCCAGCCCTGGGGGTCCCCCAAACCCCTTTGCACCTCCTAGAAATCAACCCGGCACCCTCTGACTTACGAGCATCTGTGCTTTTAAGCCTCCAGTGAGTCTTATGGCCGGTGCAGGGAACCCTGAATGCATGTAAGACCATTCAGCTTACTTATGGGAAACTTATGAGCTTTGTAATATAAGGTTTTAATTATATAGCCTTTAAATTGATGTGTAAGTCAAATGACACCAAAAGTTTAATATAGATAATACCTTTTAATAATTTATACAGTTAGCCATTAACAAGTACCAACTCCACATACTGTTTTATGGATAAATCTAGTATCACACCTTGCCTAAGATAAAATACTTTTATTTTTATTTATAAAATTTGTTTTCAGTCATGTACATTATCTCTAGTTCCAAATATCAATATTTTTATTATTTTCATTGTTTTTAAAATAATTTATAAGAATACAGTTAACCTTAAGTTCCAAAATAGGGAGTCTAGTGTGATGTTATCAGTGATATCATGAATTATGTCACTTTTCATAATATATGTAATGTCATGAGTGATGTCATAGCTGATATCATTTATATCATATGTGATGTCATGAATGATGTTACCTAATTTTACAGATGATGTCATGAATGACGTCATTAACAAAACCTTTACAGGGGGAGGGACGTTAAGGTTGCATGCAACCCAATTTTCTGTGTTTCCAGCATTAAAATGTGCTTCAATCTTAACTAAACTTTACTATACTATAGTTTCTAAACTATAAGTAGAATATGTGTACAACCTACTGGCTGTGATTATGGGTGCAGTGTTAATGGGATCACACACTGCAGCATGACAGACACACTGGCAGCTATGTTATATCTATCTCCCTCTATCACTTTCCCAGTGCAGGAAAGTTACAGGATGGGCGTGACCAAATCTTACAAAGGGAGAGGGTGGAGTAAAAGACTAATTAAAGATAAATGGTACACACTAGGATGCAAAATAAACAAAATATAACAAAATAAACAAAAATAGAGGAATATTAGAGATTAAACTATCGTAGCAATTTATTATAATTATTATCATTTACTTGTAACGTGACAACATATTCCATAGTGCTATATATGGATTACAATCAAGGCAAAAACAATAGCAGTATTAACATGTTGCAAAGGATGGAGGGCCCTGTCTTTGAGCTTAGAATCCAGTATCCAACGTGCTTTCTCCAAAGCACCTTGCAAGACTGAAAACTTGTAAACTTACAATCTAAAGGGTTTGGGTGAGGTACAGGAGATTGAAAGATAAGTTGTGTAAGTTAAGTTGGTAGGCTTCTTTAAACAGATGTATTTTTAGTGAGGATTTGAAGGTTTTGAGACAGGGAGATGGGCTGTTGGAGTGCCGCAAGGAGTTCCAGAGAATAGGGACAACACAAGAAAAGTCCTGAATGCGGGAATGAGAGGAGGTAAAAAGAGAGGTAGAAAGAAGAAGGTCGTTAGCAGAATGAAGAAGGCGTGTAGGGGAGTATTTGAAAATGAGAGCAAAGATGTAAGGGGTGCATTGCTGTTGAGAGTTTTGCTTAATGTTCAATCTTGGAGGTATGATTTGAACAACAAGAGAGCAGTGTCTCAGATGCCGAGGGAGTAGAGGATATAGATTAGGAGAGGGTGATCATCTGTTTCAAAGACAGCAGAGAGATCTAGAAGAAGTAGAATAAATAAAGAGAGAGAGTTGAAAGAGGCGATCAAGCATTTGGGGTTGGAGGACATGGCTGATATTTATGATGTGAAATAGCAATCCTAAATACCCATAGACCATTCTGTTTCTCTCTCTCTCTCTCTCTCTCTCTCTCTTGCCAAAAGGTCATGAAGTCTTAGTTCACAATTACATTTCAAACTTTCAAACAAATGCATTCAGCCAATATTTTGATACAAGTGAGCAATAAATCCTATGGGAAAATCACCACATCATCGTCCAGAATTCAACATATATCAACTTTTTTGGCAGAACAGAATTTAATAAAAATTGTAAAAAAATGCAGATGCCCAATCCCCCCTAAAATATAAAACGTCAAACAGTTTTGTCAAACCAAGTGATGAAACATAAGTTTATAATGGAATGTTGAAGAGAAACTTAATCATAAGAGTATTACAGTGCTCTAATATATATATCTCACATAAGTGATTACACCCCTCACATTTTTGTAAATATTTTATTATATATTTTCATGTGACCACACTTAAGAAATGACACTCCGCTACAATGTAAAGTAGTAAGTGTACAGCTTGTAGAACAGTGTAAATTTGCTGTCACTTCAAAATAACTCAACCGTTGGCAGCAAAAGTGAGTACACCCCTAAGTGGAAATGTCCAAATTGGGCTCAAAGTCTTAATATTTTTTGTGTCCACCATTATTTTCCAGGACTGCCTTAACTCTCATGGGCATGAAGTTCACCAGAGCTTCACAGGTTGCCACTGGAGTCCTCTTCCATTCCTCCATAATGACATCAGGGAGCTGGTGGATGTTAGAGACCTTGAACTCCCCCACCTTCCATTTGAGGATTCCCCACAGATGATCAATAGGGTTAAGGTCTGGTGACATGCTTGGCCAGTCCATCACCTTTACCTTCGGCTTCTTTAACAAGGCAGTAGTCATCTTGGAGGTGTGTTTGGGGGTCGTTATCATGTTGGAATACTGGACTGCGTCCCAGTCTCTGAAGGGAGGGGTTTATGCTCTGCTTCAATATGTCACAGTACATGCTACAAAACAAAACTGCTTGTGCAATTACTCCTAATGTCTTTCATCACTTTCCCCATAATTTACAGTGCAGTATTGATGTTTTTATTTGCTTTTACAGTGCTACGGACATGTCTTTAACCCCTTTGCTGGTCCCATCTGGTACCCGTTATACTTTCTTCTACATTTGGCGCTTACGAGTGTGAAAACATTCTCGGGCTTTCAGAATTGTAGCAATTAAATAGCGATTTACAATTTTAGCGATCGTAACTCTTGAAGACGTGAGAGATCAAAGGCTTAGATGGGTTGTAAGTTACGGTAACAATTGCAGGGATAGATCATTTGCGGCTCACAAAAAGACACCAATTGAATCGCAAATTATTTTACGGGCTACATTACAGGCTCCCGTAAGCTACAATTTCTCAATTGAATGAGGCTCCATGTCATAAGCAAAAATGGGGATCAGCACAAAAGTGAGTAATGAAGAATAACACAAACACAGTTTGTCCTTTAGATTGCAAGTTTGTGAGTTTTCAGTCTTATAAGGTGCTTTGGTTACCGGTGGCAGTAATGTAGGCCGTAAACTAATTTGCTATTCAAGTGGCATCTTTTAGCAATCCGCAATCGATCTGCGGGTTACAGGCTGTAAATCCCTGCGGTTGCCAAAATCGTAATTACCAACCCATTTAAGCCTTTGCTCTTTCAGGCCCGCAAATGTTGCAATTGCTAAAATCACAAATCGCTATTCAATTGCTACAATTCCCCATGGACGCAATTGTCTTCAATACCACGATGGGCAAATGTAGCTTAATATATTACAGGTTCCAAATAGGATCCTCAAAGGGTTTACAGACTAGTTTGTAACACTGTTAAAGACAAAACACACCAATATGGGGAAAGCAATGGAAGGCATTAGAATTAATTGCACAACAATTTCCAAGGAAAAATAGGCCTTACATTTTTTTTCCCCATATGTTGGAATCGTCATGCATATGCCAATATGGAAAGTCTTGCTGCAAGACACTGAAAGCAATTAAAGAGACACTACCTGATTAAATTGCAACACAAAAACATGAAACTGCCTGCCATATTATCCCTTTCTCACTCACAGTAACTCTAATGTGGACCCTAAAAATAAAAGGTAATCTTATATATATCTCACTCATCAGATCTACATAGGAAAAAGAAACAGTGGCCAAATTACACCGCCACATGACATATATCAAGTACCAGGGGAACATCTTATTTTTTGTTGTTCAGTCCTTCAGTCGTGTCCGACTCTCTGTGAGCCTAAGGACTGCAGCACACTTACCTTACTTGTCTCAGTCTGTGCTTATCCACAAGGTTTGCATGTCAAAGATACAGGAGTGGGTTGCCAGTTCCTTCTCCATTGGACTAGATTGACCCTACATGGTATAGCTCCGAGCTTCATTAAAGTACACAAGCCTCTTCACCACGACAAGGTGGCAATCCTGAAGGGGACCAGGGAAACATACACCAAACAAATCTATTCTAACCCATCAGAAAGGGCCGCAAACATACATGGAGGATGTGTAGAGGCACGTGGAGCAACAGCCAACTCACCTTCATCAGGGACCACTCCATTGATGGTGGTTATGTGCCAAGATGTATACCCATTATAACTTGGTCACATCTCATCAAGTATTTTGCTATCAATCAATTTACATTATCACCTGTCACATTCTTATCATCCCTTCAGGTGAATGTTGATACTGCACAGTATCACAAATTGGACCTCTTAGGAGTATTAACCCTATATTTTGAAGGTAGTAGTATTATTATATGTATTAATCTATTGCATAGTAACTAGGTCTCATTATTTTTCTGATATAGGAATGTGACACATATTTGATGTATGTGGATGTCCCAAAACCCCAACCATTGAAAACACACTGACACAGTGATAACAGTATAACAAAGCTGTATTTCATATACTGAACACACTCAGAAAAGTTAAAGGCTGTGTATTAATATCATGGGTGTGGTGTGGGCAGATCCTTGAAGGGCAAGAGGCTTTTTGTGCCAAAAGGGATACCTAAAGGGGGTAATGTCATAGTCCAGAATAATCATGATGCAGAGCACCTACCAGGGTCACATGTGGTCACTACACCACTACAACCAGAATCTGATGTAAAAAGAAGTAACCAGTAATGCGCATAGCTCTTACTTTTGGTTATCATATGCTCAATTAAACAGATTCAATAAATCATGGATAATGTCATACAAATCTATTCCACACACAGTGTGTTTCCATATATTAAGAAAAAATCCCAAATAGATGATCAGAATATGAAAAACAGAAAGAGGAGGTTGAGGAACAGGCCTTCATGGTCGTGAAAATGGGCTTCTAAGACCTACAGAAACAAGAACAAGATATCAATCATAACACTATTTGGATTGACTTCAACATCTCATGTCAACTGCAATCCACACTGAACATCAATTGCTGAAATATTTACCATATGTGTACATATTCTGTAGCCAGTCAATAGTATGTCAACATTTACTAATGTTACTAATTAATATTCATTGCAGAGTGTGGATGAGGAGGACTTAGGAAATGTTTTTGCCTACCTACTCCTCTTCCTAAACACTGGGATTGGCAGTAAGGTGTGAGATGAGGAGGGCATCAGCTCTTGTTCAGATGGTGGTGGAGCATTTGGAACCAAAGGCTGGAGAGATACAACCTGGCTCATACCTCTCCATCCTTCGATTGTGCCTCCTCACCTCACCAGATAGCAATCAGATGCTGTCAACATGAGTGGTTGCAATGTTAATCTGCCTTTCCATCTGGAGTGCCAGTCGTTCCACTTAGGGTGGTATTGCTTTCGTCCTCCTCTGGATCTGGTGTATGACCTCCCTCAAAGTGGCTTGTGATGGGATGTGAAGTCTTTCACTAAACATACCGGGATTGTGGATGGGCTGTGGTGATGACAGGAGTGCCAGTAGCGATGCTGATGCCAGAGGTGCCCGTTGCAATGGTGTCAGACATGGCTATAGTGTTGGTGTGGACCGTGGTGGTGGTGAAGCCCAGGTTTGGTGAGCCCAGGTTAGGAGTGGAGGAGTGATGGGATCCTGCCAAGGCATCCATGGTATAAGACCAGGTAGCAGTGGTGGGCCTGCTGGTGGAAGTCTCCAGTACCAGGACATCTGTGGAGGTGGTGTTGGTTGCTGGCTCTTTAATATGTGATGTGGAGGAGGATGAAAAGGCTGAGAACATGCCCATGATGGGTGTGAGGGCCTGGGAGGTGTTTCCCACAATGGTGGTGTTGGTGGCCGTCTTGCTTCCTGTGATGGTCCTGTGCCCTCTTGAATGTTTGCAGGTTCTTTCACCACCACTTGCAGGGGTGGATGTGGTTCCTCCTCCTGTGGAGCCACAGCCTGTGTCTCTGTGGGAGGGGTAAGCTCCTGGGTACTGAAATGAAGGGACAATATTGTTTGAGTTTGGATTCTCTAAACAATTGTTTGATGTGTGTTTCCATATGCCTGACATCATGGTCAGATGTAATTGGCTGTGGTTATTGTTTTATGCAGATAAAAACTGACCTGTATCATGAGCATTGTGGATCATGGCTCATATCAATATATGTAATGCTGCTGCAGCCGGCCATCTGCAGTTCATTAGGACACGTGCTCAGCTGAATCAGCTGTGCAGTGTGTGAGATTGACCAATCTGTGACCAATTCACTGCAATGGTTGTTAATATGCAGATGAGACAGGGTCCGGGTTAGGCTAGTACATGACATGCACATGCAGTGTGTCAGAGTCTGTATACGCATATGCTGCAATGTGCACACCTATACATGTACTCTCTTTTGGATGTCAAATCAATCTTGATCTTTTTGGATCTTATCACTGCATTCTAATTGGTTAAAATCTTTATTTATTTATTAATCTTTGATTCTGATTGGCTGGAATATGATTGATACATATTTTAGTCAATATTTTTAGTATTTAAGTGAGGACCCATTAGAAATGTTAGTTGGTGAAGCTCCTTTAGACTGTTTTTTTAGAGTGGCAGGATTTTTTTAGGTCAAGGCTCTTTCTGTGGGCTGAAGACAGGATTAAAGGTGCTCACTCAAGAAAGAAGACAAGTTAAGTTAGGTGTCCCTACTTATCTAGGAATAAAGATTGAGGACAAGGGCAGGTACAAAGATTGAGGACGATGGCATCATACATTACCTCAAGGTGGTCGTCCAAGGAAGGATAATGTAAAATGTATTCATTTTTCACTGTAAAAGGTTTTCATTTTTTATTTTAATAATGTTTTTTTTCTTTGTGAAGTCAAAAAGGTTTTGGAATCCACATCCCAGGTTATGATTTTTAACACATCTGAAAAATCTGACCCTACTCTGGCAAAATCAAGACATGGTTTGTTGATTCTGTAAAAGTACAAATAACTTATTTCCACCTTTTGTTCTCTAAAAGTACAAAAATGTTTTAAACAATAAAAAACAGAAAGTGCAGAAAGTAATGAGAAATAATGTGCACACAGCATAAAGACAAACTAAATGCTTTAAATTATTCAAAATATGTGCAAGCAATATTTTTAATTGCAAATCATTATAGCTTTTAAAGACAGAATTAACTTATTTTGTCGCTAACCCTACTAAAACATGCATTGTCTAATATAATATTGTGGCAACTCAATTAAAAGAGCCACCTTGCAATTATTCCCTGTTTTGATCTCTTTCTTTATTTTAATTAGCGAAAATTTCCTGCAAGTTTTTTATGCATTTCATTTTAAATCACAATAAAATTTCAGTAATACAAACAATTAGGAAGAAATACTTTGGCCAAAGTTACTCAGGTTTATCTCATGAACTGTTTTGAATATTTAAGCTATTAAATTCTTTTGTAGACAACACATATTTCTTAAAAATACAGTATGACTACACACTATAATGGAGATATTGAAATGCATCTAAATGTGCACTACTACACTTCACCTACATACTTTTAAAGACCTACATATATTTCTTCCTGACTTATATTCTACTGGGAAAGGTGAAGTAGGTTACTGAAATAAATCATTGCAAAGACATCCAGTATAATGCTGTGATCTACAGACCTACAAGAAGGAATTCGTTTTTTTTTTACCTTTATTTTTTTATTTTTTTTACATTTACAGTGAAAGGTTGCATAAAAACAACAAGTAATAAACACTTCCTGAATATATTTCAATGATAATGGGCATGCCATTTTTGCAAAATATAAAAACAAAATATAAAAAAATAATAATAATCCATCCTTTAATTACTTTTTATACGCAATTAGGCAACAAAAGTGGAATTTTAAATTTTTTGTGTCTGACAATCTTCTTCCACATATGGATGACATTTTGAATGCAGAGGAATCTGCACAATGGAAATGGGTAAAATAAAAGTTTCAATGGAACTAATGAAAAGTTATTTGGTTTACAAGAACAGCAGATGAAAGAAACCTCTTTGTAAATGAGACAGAAAAGCACAGTAAAGAATACTTGCATATAAAATATAAATATTTCCTTTTATTAATATAGTTTGTCCATAATACGTTTTAGTCAACGAAAAGTTAATAATAAAAATAGAGAAATCTCCACTATATGCAGTTGTTTTAAAACTTTGCAATAGATTTATTTCAACAGCCAAAATACATGTACTTTCTAGATATACTGTAATTCATCTGAATCAGATGGGATATCAGATCAAACAACACTTCAGTAACTGGAAGTGTCTAGTTAAAGTCTAAGCAGTTGTGTCACTTTACCTCCAATACGCTGGTCACTTGTCCTGGGTTGATGACCTCAATGTTGTGATCCTGTCACAGGGGATTATTGGTATACATTAGTCTCCCAACATTCGTTTCATGGCACCAGGGTGGGCAGTGTTGAGACTGGGATCTCCTAAAAGTGGATATGAGAAGAAAATTGATTTGTTTCAATTTGATCCACTATAAGAAATTGTCAAGAAAATTGTAGATTTACAATGCATATTATTCTACTAGTGGATTGATTTATGATTGATTTATTTTTTTAACGAAAGTGCTGCTAAGAGAGACTGATGTTTTTTTAGTGTTGAGGAGGCTGTTTTACTGGCTCATAAAACAATTGCAAACTGACAAATATCCATATAGAAAATATGGAACTAAAGTGTTTTTTTAACAAGTGATGTATACAACACTAGTAGTCATGAAAATTAAAAAATAAATAAATAAATAAAGTACAGTGCTTGTAATGTGGACTAAGGTTTGAAAGGAGAGGTCCTCTCTACAGCTTCTAAACCCCCAAAGCATGTGTGAATAAAAATAATCATAATACTAAATTGAACATCAATAGACAATATAAATGCACATCTCTTACAAAAACACAGAATACAAGGTAGATTTGACTGATTGCAAGGTAGTCTTTGGCCGATTAGCAAGAAAATACATTTAGAGGAGAATAGAGAAGTATCTAAAGTCAAACATGGATAGGATAAACTTGTTATCTGATGTGCCAGGTTCAGGCAAAATTATCCACTTATTTTGGCCTATCACTGAAGAGAAAACCTAAAGGATGTAAATGACTACTTCTGCTCCATTTCTCTAGCAAATTACACGAAAGCATAACTTCTGTAGGCTCATACCTACACATACATAGACTCCCACATACACAGACTCACACATACATATGATTATACATATGGATACATAGTCTCACACAAACATAGGCTCACATATATATACATAGGCTCACAGATACATAGGCTCACACATACATAGGCTCACACGTACACATACATAGGCTTACACATACATAGGCTCACACATACACAGGCTCACACATGCACATACAAATGATCACACATGCATAGGCTCACCCATACATAGGCTCACACATACACATATATACAGCCTGATTAAATGTGATGCCCGTAGCAGCATCGGCACACACGCAAAGGCTGCAGGCTTGACATTTGGCTGCATTACAGAGCTATTAATTTGAACCATGCCGCCAGTTACGGGCCGCAGACCCAAGCCCGTAAACCCTTTCCACACATGCAAGCTGTAAAGGGGCTGGCCGAGCCACGTTCGGCCGCCACTATCCAATTGCGGTATAATGTAGTGCGACACAGGCCTCTCAGCCAATAGAAAGCAGTCTAGCCGAAGATGATTGACAGAGGGAGATTATAAATTTGCGTTCCATATGCCCATGCGTGTTGTATTTTTTTTTCCGAAGTAGCATGCAGGTCCCAGAGTTGGTGTTTGGTTTCAAGTTATAGAGAGAGTAGGAGAGTTTGGACACACACACATGAAGGCTCACACATACACATACAAAGACTCACACATACACGTACATAGGCTCACACATACTCAGACTCATGCATACACATACATAGACTCACACATACACAGACTAACACATACATAGGATCATGCATGCATACAATCACACATACATAGTCTCACACATATATATATATATATATATATATATATATATATATATATATATATATATATATATATATATATATACATAGGCTCACAGATACATAGGCTCACACATACATATGCTCACACATACACATACATAGGCTCACACATGCATATGCTCACACATACACATCTATACAGCCCCAGTAAATTCGATGCCCATAGCAGCATCGGCACACTCGCAAAGGCTGCAGGCTGGAAATTTGGTTGCATTACAGGGCTGTTAAATTGAACCATGCCACCAGTTACCGTAGACACAAGCCCGTAAACCCTTTCCACACATGCAAGCTGTAAAGGGGCTGGCCGATCCTCGTTTGGCCTTCAATATCCAATTGCTGTAAACCGTAGTGCGACACAGGCCTCTCAGCCAATAGAAAGCGGTCTAGCTGAAGATGATTGACAGAGGGAGATTATAAATTTGCATTCCACATGCCCATGCGTGTTTTATTTATTTTCTTAATTAGCACACAGGTCCCAGAGTTGGTGGTTTGGTTTCGAGTTATAGAGAGAGTAGGAGAGTTTGGAGTGACGTAATTTGTGGATTTGTTCATTTATATTCTATTACATAAGATTTTACACCTAATCCTTGATTACACATATTTACAGATTACACATAATTGCAATACACAAACAGTATGTTTCTGCCTTCTTAACAGCACTCCACAGTGACCATCTATTAGTCACAATGTTAACCTAATCTTGCCTGGCTACAGAGTCTTGGATCTTGGCCTATGCGATGATGATATTTTGTATGCAGATGGCTACCTCCCATCACATGGTCCATGATTCTCTCTGTGGACACGTAGGGTTCTGTTGAACATGTCACCAATTGATGGTCACTGAGGAATGCTGTTGAGAAGAGATTCTGCAGTCCCTATGATTTTAAGGCCTTATTTTGTAGGTTTTGTCTTTTTTTTAGGTACAATTCAGGTCCATGAAGCTATCTTCTGCATGTTGTAAGTGCTATGCACATTAATGGTTTGTTTAATTAAAGATTTCTGATGTTTTTTTCCATCAGATTCTGGTTACAGTGGTGTTGTGACAACATGTGACCCTGGTAGGTGTTATGCATCATGCTTATTCTAGACTATCACATTAACCCCTGTAGGTATCCCCTTTTTACCACAAGCCTCTTGCTCTCCCGGGATCAGCCCACACCACACCCATGATACTAATGCCCAGTCTTGACCATTTTTGATTGTGCTCTGTGTATTAAATAAAGCTTTGTTATACCATTCTAACCGTGACAGTGTGTTTTCAATGCTTGGGTTTATGGGACATCCACATACATCACATATGTGTCACATTCCTATATATGTAAACTAATAATCCCTAGTTACTATGAGATAGATCAAATGCCTACGGTGCTCATTGCGAGGCCTGCCCGACTTTGCTGTAATAAGTGCTGAAGGAGCTCATTACAGGAGCTCATTGTATGCCGAAGGCGCTAATCGCGTGGCCCGCATGACTTTGTTGCAATGAGCGTAAGAAGGCCGAAGGTGCTCATTGCAGCCCGAAGATGCTCATTGCCATGCGCACAGGTCCGCAAGACTTTGAAAAAGGCAGGCAAGATGCTCATTGGCAGGCACACGATGATCGCGAAGCATGCAACACTTTTTTTTCAAGCCCGTAACATAGAAGCCTTCTGTAGACTGCCAAAAGGCGTCAATTACTTGAAACATTAACTTACAACCTCACACACAGCACAGGGGGAGAGTCAGGGAGCCTGTGAGCGAGGTTGGAAGCTAATCAGAGGTTTAAATGGTGTTTTTAGGAGATCGAAAATCGGCTAAACAAGGAAAAAAATGGCAGCCATAAACCCGTAATTGTTTGAAAAAAGGCTCAAAACGATGGCCACACCCAGGAAGGGGTTGTTAGTATGTTGTACTAACCGGGCTTACATCGCCACTGCTCCTTAGGCTACAGGTTGTGCACCTACAAGCTAAACCTGCAGATTGAAGGGTGGTGATCAGGTTGCAGACACTGGAGAGCGAGCCTCCAGTCTCTGGGATGACTGCATTGCCTCCCGTGTGTTCAGTGTGCTAAAAGATGTGGGGCGACATGCAGTTGGAGCAAAAGCTTTTTCATTTCAGTCCTGGCGGGAAAAAAAAGAGCAAACGCTGGTGATGCGGACTATAGTGGAAATACTCCCTTAATAAGTCTTAAGCACTTGAAAAAAGTGAGGACAGCACAGGACGACACAGACCACACTCCGGATGCTCCGGCAGGAGAAACTCCTAAATCCAGATGCAGTTGTAACGTGCAGGAGGCAGGAGAAGGGAGCAGAGGGATACTCATAGAGGAGGTAAAAGGGTGGAATCTGTTATATGCAGACCATCCTAAATGAGCATTTTTTTCTCTGGAGACCAATTTCAATATATATATATATATAAGTACTGCTTATTAAATATCTTGTATAAAGAGTATGTTGAGAGTAGCTACAGCTATATTAGGCTGACTGACAATTATATCGTAGCTAAAAGCTACCCTTTTCTCTTTTTATATCATTGCTCAACTTGAGCTTATAATTGTAATCTACCTGAACAACAGGGGTGATTATATGTGCAGAAAGACATTTTTGTTTGTTGTTAAGCATTTTTGGTCTGCTTGGAGTAAAGACAACTGCAGCCAGGAAAACTGTTTTTTTTTTTTTTTAATGATCTCGTCTTTTGAGACATAGCTTGGCTTGGATTAAACTAACAGTTTTACTTTGGTGGTAATGGAACCCTTTTTAGAGATCTTGAACTGGACATACCCTGAGGCCTCATTGCGGTGTTGCATATTTGTGGACATATAGTCTCCCCCGGGACAGCTTATATTTAGAGGATTATTTACTGGAAGAATAGGACATCTACAAATATTTGTTCAAGATCTCTATCATTTACAGGGCTTTAAAAAGATACTCAATCAATGAAAATTAGAAGAGTTACATATATTGGGTATAGAGGTGGATTATACAGTAGTTTATATTCCCTCTCTTGTTCCTTCCCTATCATCTAGTAGAAAAGATTGGTGGAGAGGCTGTGTGTAATAGCCTTTCTTGTGGGTAACAGGAAATTTATATCCAACTAAAGCAATATAGATTTGGCATTTATGCTGGAATTTTGGGCAATTTTTCCAATCAGTTGTTTGGGATAATAAATTACAGGAATAATCTAAGGTTCTTTTTTCCCCTGTATTAGTTGGTTTGTATATTGTCATAATGAAAGGTAACACTCATTCTTCCAGGGGTAAAGCTGTCAAAACAAAATCCCAAACCAATAAAATCCTCAAAAGATTTATTCTCACTGGCAGATAAATCTGGCAGTAGAGAGAAACTGAAAATGTCCATATCTTCTCAGTAACTTCTAAATTCCTCGACATTGTCAGAGGATAAACAGGGGGATGTGAGAAGCGAAGAAGAAATGGTTAGGGATGGTAATACAGAAGAGATATTATCGGTTTATATTTTGAAATTATTGTTTAAGGAAATTCAAAATTCTATAAAAGAAGATTTGTCCCAAAAATAGCCTGTAACACCAAAGATATAGGTAGCCTATTAACAGGTTTAAAATCTGAAACTAAGGAGTTGAAATTAGAACTGCAAAAACTAAAAATTCAGAATTTAAGATATGCTGAACAGGTAAGGAGAAATAATATCAGAATAAGAGGTATTTCTGAAAAAAATGGATCCACCACAAGGCATATAGGGAAGCAATTTTGAAAGTTGCATTCAATAAAACATGTTTTGAATCACCTTATGAACATATAAAACATTTTTTAGATTGATCTGGGGTTATATTATTACAAAGAAAAAAAATCCTTCCCATTACTAAAATGTTAAGAGAAGAACAGTTTCCCCCCTAAATTAAATTTTACATTGAATAACCAGAGACATACAATTAGTAATTTGGAGGAAGGAGAGAGATTGTTAAAATCTTGGAAACAAAATTGACAGAATAGGTAAACCTCTTTTAAATATACACATGAGTCTTTAAGAGAAGAAGGAAAGAACCTAGAAACAACTGGGTATTAAACTATATAGAGTAAAATATATATTATTTAAGGGAAGGGAAAGGGAAGGGGAGGGAGGGAGGAAAAGGGGAGAGAAGAGAAGAAATTAAATGGGTGGACACATATATTTCTCACAATTTATTAAGTAAGTAAATGCACAAAAAGAAGTAGAATACAACACAGAAAATAATTAAGGTTTTAAAAATGGGAAGAAAAGGGGGAAGGAGACAAAGGAAAGGGAGAAGTTGTGGGAAGGGGACAAGAAAGAAAAGTTTAAGTTTATCCACTTATTTTAAAAGAGGTGGAAGTTTATAATAATTCGTTTTGGTAGAGGAAAGAAAGAAAAGGTAATTAGCACAGATATTGAACAGATGAGAAAAAATAAGCATATAAGCTTACGTACATATAATTCCACTATATTATTTAAGGAATAGCTTTTTTGAAATATATTTAAAACTTATATAATTTCAGAAAATAGTTTGTATAAACAATATAATCACTTAAGGTTAAGAAAAAAAGGTGGGTCTCTTCCTTTTCTTCTCCCTCTTTTTCTCTACTTGTGTAACCATCTAACACAAACTCCATTTGAGTGACCCTAAAAAAGAAAAAGACAGAAAAAAGGAGGAAGGAAAGAGGAGAGAAGAGAGGGAAAGATAACAGAAAAAGGAGTTTTAGTCTCCCTGAATGTTTCTAAGTAATCAGAGTTACTTCTTTTCTTACACCCAATTGATGTGAAGTTTAGGAATATTGAGAAAAGGAAAACGAAAGGAAAACAAAATGAAGAATGCAGAGAGATAAGTAATTAAAATCAGTGGAAAGCACAACTTGATTAACATTAATGTTCTATAAATATAATTGATAATAAGCAAGCAGCAGTGGCCTAGGCACTCAGATGGAAGCATCTGACAATGACAAATCTTAAGAAAGCTTTCCGCCACCAGGTGGGAAGATTGGAGGACAGATGGGTCATTGAAATGTTTTTTGTATGTGATTTTAAAAATGTAATGTTTCTCTTGTATTGTTTATGGCTTGAGATGAAAAAGTATGTAAATGAACAGAGACTGATCCATAAAGCAATAACATATAATTAAAATGTCATTAAAAATAATTACACAGAATATCCAAGGACTGAATAGTCCTTCAAAGAGATGAATTGGAAAGAAGGAGCAATACCTAATTTTTGTAAGAAAAAATATACTACTATTTATAACTCTACATATAAAAAAAAGCTAGAGGAACCTCGATTCTCTTTAGTAATAAATTATCATATATTGAAAAGTTATTTGAAGTTGACTCAGAGAGACACTTTGTGATCTGGATTGGTTCAATACAACTTCAGAAGTATTCAATTATGAATGTGTATCTCCCAAATAAAAATCAGATAGGATTTTGGAACCGAGTATTACATTTTTTTTTAAAAGTGGCTCAAGGATCCATTGTAATATGCGGAGACTTTAACATGTTAGCAGACCCCGTTCTAAACAGAAATTTTGTTTATAGTCCTTGGCCTGATTAATATTCGATAAAAAAAATAAGTCCAAGGATTTTAATTCTGTTATGGCCAAATTTAAATGATATGATACATGAAGAATCCTACATATATTCAAATTAAATATCCCTTTATCCCAGTAGAAAGGTGAACACGCCCAGGAAATGCTAGCATACACAGCTAGCAGGGCAGTGGCAATGGTGCAAATCTGACAGAGATGCACTTCAACAGCTAGCTCCCCGTTCCCTAAAAGCCTGCTATGTGAAGTTCCCCCTACTGGACCCGGAGAGTTCCAGGAGAGGCAGCGTGGGAGGTCGAGAGGCTGAGCATGCAGTGCCTTGCATCGGAGTTGCTGTTGGGTGGGTTGAGTGGGGCATCAGGTTTTATCTTGGTTGAGATGCTGCATGCAGGGCTGGGCTGCTAGAGAGGCATTGGGCCCCAGACGTGCCTCTGAAACGCGTATGTACCAGCACCGGATACCGGGGGTCGACTGAATCAGAACTAGTCGGGAGAGGTTGAGCAGTTGAATGCTCCCTCACGGATCATTGTCCCCCAGTTGAGACAATAGAAGCACTGAATTGTTGTTTTCATACTAAGAGGCCTCTCACAAAAGCATTCAGAGGAGAGGCGAATTCATACGGATAAACATATTTTTCATACTCTAAGCTGAGAAGGTATGGTCTGGTCTCTATGTTTATTTACTCCATGAACTTATGGGAGGAAGCCCTATAGCTTCATACCAAGCCCTAAATGCCCAATAATTGCCAAGAAGAGCCTGGGTGAGATTATTTACAGCTTTTTGGCATAATGGGATGGAGTCATATCATGACAAATCTGCATTGTGAAGCTGGGGAACTAGTGGAAATCTTGGTTATCCACTGTCAACTGAGGAGAGATTTCCTCCCTATGACAACTTAAAGATATTCTCAGATCTGTCCAGGGAAACCTTGCTTAAAAGAAAAGAGTTTATAGATATCACAAAAGAGCTAAGAGTAAGGAATCTTAGATATAGATGGGTATTTTCAACAAAATTGGTAATCTTAAAAGATGGTAAAAAAATTCCCATTACTACACTTGAAGGGGAAAAATTCAGAAAAGACCTGGGTGTTTCATAGGGAGGATTGGACTAGATTTGTAAGGAGTAAAATGGAAGAGGGAGAAAAAAAGAAAGAAAAAGATTTGGATGTTTAGCACTTTTTCACTTGAATTATAAATTGCACTTCATTACACTTTGCACTTTAACACGATCATTTAATACTATGGATGGAATTTATCATGTTTTATTCAGCAACATTATAATGAAGTTTTATAGTCAGTTTAGTAATAATAATTAATTAATTAGAAATTAATCATAATTGTCTTTATTAATTCTAAAAGCTTAAATGGATGACACTATATATTTAGGGTATTACCTAATGTGGATCACAATAATACATTGGTGTTGCTGTGGGTTTGAAAGGGGTTTTTCGTTAATATACGTGTTTGTTCTTTTTATTTTATTTTTTTTATACACTTTTTCTTTAAATTTAATTTAACTTTAATAAAATTACATTTGTAGGCGCAAATAAAGTATTTCAAATATCTATTCTATAGAATAAAAGGGGTTTTAATTTTTTTTATTTTTCTCCCACTTTATGTAAGGGTAAAAATATTAAGAAACAATTATTAATACTTCATATAATAATTTTGCTCTTATTTTGATTGACTAAGAGAGCAAGGGAAAATAAAAATATATTAATAAGCACATAGCACTTTCATGTTTTAGAACAAGAGGGGGAAAATAAAGTGTATTTATAATTGTACTCCTAAACTACTCCTTCTAAGGAGGAGATATGGGGAATTTAAAGAAAAGAAATGTAGGAAAGTTAGGGGAAGGAAATGGAAAAAAGATTAATTATCTCTGTTGAATTCTCGTCTTTTAAGTTCGCACCTGAAGAGCTAGGCATGTCGACTAATTTTTTGAAGTTGGAAGTTGGACATGCCGGGCATGGAGGGTGAATTTGTTTTTTGTTTTTTTGTTTTTTTTGAGTATTTGTTTTTATGAATGGTTTTTGTTTGTATCTAGTGGGGGGAGAGGTGGGAAGAATCGAGAGGAGGGCAACTTTTCAGGGCACTCAGACCCTGGTTAGGGGATGCATTCGCTTAAATTGATTAGTCAAAATACCCAGGGTCTGAATGCACCAGGGAAAAGAGGGGTCTTTTTAAAGATGTTTAAAGCGGAAAAGGAGATATTATATGTTTACTACACACATTACTCGCATAAATATGCTTCATATGCCAGGTTGGACTATGTTTTCTCTAACGAATTGAGCTTTAAGTACTTAGATCTTGCAGACATCAAACTGACTTTAAGATCGGACCATGGTATGGTATTGATCAGTTGGAAAGGAAAAGGAGATCTCAGAGGTAAGAAATATTCCCCATGGAAATTAGATCCCTATATTCTAAAAGTAGAATATTTAAGTAACAACATTACAAAATAAATCCATACATTTTTTGAAGAGAAAAGAGAATCAGTTATCTCTAGTGTAACCTTGTGGCTTGCTCACAAGGCTTATATTAGAGGGATTCTGATAAAAGCAAAATTACAATTGTTAAAATATAGAGGGAGAACGCTGAGGGAGATGTACATAGATTTGGCTAAATTGGAAAGAAAACATAAGTGTACTCTTGATAGAAATATTCTTGAGAAAATGAAGTGTATTCAGTCTTCAATTAAAAAAATAGAGAAAAAAAAAGTAGATGATGCAAGACTGACATTTTTACAGAGATATTATTTTTGGGGAAATAAAGCGGGTAAAAATTTAGCATATAAAACTAAATCAAGAAATGTAAATAAATGTCTGGATAAAATTAAGTATGGGGATAACATTATCTCGAATCCAGAGAAAATAGTAAAATTTTTCAAAGAGTATTATTCTGCATTATATAATTTAGAAATTAATAAGGAAGGCAGAGTGATCCAGGATCAAAAGATCAGAATTTTTTAGCAAAAATTAATCTTCCTAAACTATCCATAGATGATTTAAAATGATTGAATGGGAAAATTACTGAAGAGAAAGTAGAGAGGGTAATTGGTAATTTGAAGATTGATTCTTCACCCGGGCCTGATGGTTTTAATAATAATTATTACACATTGTTTCAATAGTGAAATAGAAATAGTGAGTGAATTGGTGAATACTTTTAATGGGATAAAGAATCTAGGGAGAGCTCCCAGCGAAATGCAAGAAGCTGTTATAGTGAACATACCAAAGATAAACTCTGAAACACCAGAATGTAAAAACTTTAGACCCATATCGCTATTGAACAATGATATAAAAATATATTTAAAAATATTAGCTCTGAGATTTAATAAAATAATACATTTGTTAATTGAAATAAACCAAACGGGTTTTATAGTAGAGAGACAGGGAACCTCAAACATCAGAAGACTACTAAATTTGATTGCTTATCTTGATAAGAAGGGCACCCCAGCAGTGTTTGTTTCACTGGACGCAGAGAAGGCCTTTGACAGGATCAGATGGAGATACATGAAGTTAACGCTGTAGAAGTTTGCAGCCTTATTAAATTGCGATTCAGTAAATTTAAAAGGGCTCTATTTAACCACACAGCATATTTTATTTACAGAAGTTTATAGTTAGTGAAGACCTTGCTTTTGGATAGAAGTTAACTAACTAAAAACTTCTGTAAATAAAATATGCTGTGTGCTTAAATAGAGCCCTTTTAAATTTACTGAATCATAATTTAATAAGGCTGTTGGCTTGGAAGATGTTGGCCTTAAAGCCATTGGAACACTATATGGATCTCCACCCGCCTCTGTCAGGGGCCTAGGATTTCTCTCAGAGAGATTCCCCATTTCAAATGGAACCTGGCAGGGGTGTCCACTCTCCCCAGTCATATTCACCCTATTGATTGAGCCATTGGTTCAAGCAATTAGAAGCTCAGAAAACATTAAAGGCATTAGGATAGGATCAAGTATACATAAAACATCTCTGTTTGCAGATGACATGGTGATATCAGTGGAGAACCCGCTTTCTGGGATCTCTACATAAAGTCATTGAAGAATTTAGCACAATATCTAATTATAAAATTAATATTTTGAAATCTGAAGCTTTGCCTATCAATCAATCTTTAACCGAAATAGATAGTTTGAAGGAGAATATCAATACAAGTGGCAGAATAGGATTCAGCATCTGGGTATTGATATATATGTTAATTTAAAACAAGTTATTGTGCAGAACTTTGAACAACTATATATAAAGATAAAAAACATATTTCATGATTGGGGAAATAACATCATGTCATGATTTGGGCGAATAAAGGCTTTAAAGATGTGTATTCTCCCAAAAATTAGCGTTACGCAGCTTCCCGTTATGGGTCCCAGCATATATTATTAATAAATTCCAGATCTTAATTGATAAATAAACTCATAATCATAAAAGAAGCAAGATAAAGAAAGTATATATGTTATGTGACTTTGAACCGGGAGGGGTCGCATACCCAATGATTAAAAATTATCAACAAGCTATACAAATGTCTCAATTAATATTATGGACACAGCCATCTGATTTATTTAAATGGACTCAAATTGAGAACTTTGAATTGGAATCTGGGGATCTAAATCTTTTACTCTTTCAAACAGAGGGGGAGTTTAAAGATCAAAAAATGCAAGTATGTGTTACACTAAAAAAACATAGGTGGTGGTGTAAATTAAATGCTCTTTTCTCTCTTTTTTAAAAATAACGGAAGAGAAAATATTTTTATTATTTGGGAGTGAAAATAAGGCTAATTATTTTTTATAATTTTAAATCTTTATTTTTCTTTTTTTTTTTTTATTACTAATATATGCCAATTACTGGAAGGATGTAAGTTTAAACATTTTGAAAAAAGAAAGAAAGACACCCTTTTTAAACCAGATAGACTCTCCTATAGAGTATATTCTTCAAATAAATTCTTTATATCCAGAAAACAATTTTTAGATTAAAAAGTCTAATTTTTCTCCATATATTTAAAATAGAAAAGTTAAAACATATATAAAAAAGACACTAATAGTACAGGTAGATACTTCCTGATATTTCAATTGTAATAAGATTGTCAGAATTATTTGCTGTATTTTTGTCACTGTTACAATGTACTTGTATTCTGTTATATTGTCAGTTACTTTTACAGAAAGGAACTCATACTTAAGAATCCAAAAATTAAATGCTGTAGTATCTATTATTAGTAATACTGTGGATTTGAGTAATAGCTTTGGAAAATGTAGGATTATATTCTAACTGTTATTATTAAAGTGCTTTTGCTAAAATTAATAATAACTAATTGAGAAGAGACTATGAAAATTGTTAAAGCGTGAAAAAAATAATTAAAGTAGAGGGATGGTTCTTAGCTTTCTATTATGGTGGAGCTGGGGATCTATCACTTACCCCCTGCTAATTGGTACAGCTATCTGCGCTATTATAGTGAGATATTACTATATGTGTGATAGTCCTGGGGGCCCACCATTTACCCCTTAGAAAACTAATAATACAAAGTTTAATTTCTAACAAGAAAAAACGTTTTTGATCTATATTGCTAGTATCCTTGGTGCTTCACACCACTTTTGGCTTGGAAATTAACAATAAATCTTTATTTGGATACTGTAAATCCGAAAACTTTGTCGCTTAAAATATATAAAAATATATATAGAGATGCTTCCAATATTTAAGTGTGTATAAGGTGTAGAGAACATTTTAATTCCTTCATCATACAGTGTCCACCTATAAACTAAACAATCCTCATTAATTAGAATAGACTGATTGTCCTGTTGTTACAGGATATGCTGATAATCACAGGATTGAAGTCTGGATCAAGATAATATAAAAAAAACACATATATCTATATATATATATATATATATATATATATATATATATATATATATATATATATATTAAAAACAAGGAAGGCTGTAACCAGAGAAAATTTAAATGGAACTGAAAGTAAAGATTATAAGGCAAAAATAAGGTATAAAGCAATCTATATGAGAGTATATATACAAAGAAGTGTCAAAATACTAGGAGAGCTCAAAAAACACATAGCAGTACACAAATATACTTGCTGTTCAACTGTTGAACTCTAAAATATCCAGTATGATAGAAAGATAACCCTATAGGGTATCAAACTTATCTTTCAGTATTCTCTGGTTCAGACAGGTGTAGAAATAGATTGCCAACGGGCCGTTTCGTCCATCCTTGTGGACTTTTTCTAAGGCTAATCTATTTCTACACCTGTCTGAACCAGAGAATACTGAAAAAAAAGTTTAATACCCTATAGGGTTATTTTTCTATCATACTGGATATTTTAGAGCTCAACAGTTGAACAGCAAGTATATTTGTGTACTGCTATGTGCTTTTTCAGCTCTCCTCTAGTATTTTGACACTTCTTTGTATATATACTCTCATACCTTATACCTTATTTTTGCATTATAATCTTTACTTTCAGTTCCATTTAAAAGTTCTCTGGTTACAGCCTTCCTTGTTTTTAATATATATATAGATATATGTGTTTTTTTATTTTTTTATATTATCTTGATCCAGACTTTAATCCTGTGATTATCAGCATATCCTGTAACAACAGGACAATCAGTATATTCTGATTAATGAGGATTGTTTATAAGTGGACACTGTATGATGAGGGAATTAAAACGTTCTCTACACCTCATACACACTTGAATACTGGAAGCATCTCTATTTATTTTTATATATTTTAAGCGGCGTAGTTTTTTGATTTACAGTATCCAACTAAAGATTCATTGTTAATTTCCAAAGTTTCATTTCTACCTAACTACACTCCTATGAATCCTATAACATCCCCAAAGTGTTCATAATATCAGATTATGTATTTGAATTAGCCTAAAGGTATCACTATAATATAAAATATGTAATTAAGTAAAAAGCATCCATAACATATAAGATAAACATAGATTATCAACAATATAATTATTTTTAAATATTAGAGTTTTTCTGTAAGCATACAGTATTGTCCAATTATTATCTTTATATGTAGTAGATAGCCTCCGTATGGCAAAGGATTAGAACAGGACGGGCCCCTCTGCTATCATCAGTGACATCACGAACCAGGAAGTAACGCTGTATCTTTGTCCTCATCCTAAGAATAATAAAAGAAAAAGAGGGAAGAAAGAACTAAATAATAACCAGTATATATGTGAATACAATAAAATCACTATATACATTTATAATGCATTAATATTGATATTTTATTTATTAAGTGCAAGGAAGGACTCTAATACTGTTTTTGTTATATGACCTTCAGATAGTCTCATAATTGTTAACAGAACTATTTTATAATTATTGTTGTTTAAAATATCCCCTTTTATATTCATGCCAGTATTAACTTAATAATTAATTTAATCTTTCTTTTAATTTTAAATATTTTCCTTAATAATGTGGTGCTACAGCACATATATTCTTTCTTTATATGATCTTTTTAAGTATTTTATACATTTATTATATTTTGATTTACTATTGGCATATTAATTCTTTGTTAATTTTTTGATCATATTTTAAAGTCACTATTTCTGTTATACTGGCTTGTTGTTATTTCAATATTATTTGTTATGTTATTTTTACCTTATATATTAATTAATCTGGATGATGAATATATTTATTTTATTTGACATTTATCTGTTTCATCTTAATGTAATTGCTTTAATCGTTACAGCTTCAAGTCTAATTTTATATGTTCCTAAGGTGAGCTGAAAAATAGATGGTCTATTGGATTGTTTTGCTCCTGACTTGGACTGTGAATATTCCTAAGGTAGATTATGACAAATGTCTAAATTTTAGATCTTTTTCCTACTCAATTGTGGACCAATTTCAAAAAAGCATAAATCACTGTTACTCTTTTGATAACTAACTTATCATTAGTTATATACCATCAAATTTGCATTTTCATTCATTCCATGAGGAGTGATGGTATTGAGCATAACAATCCATTGTGTCTCTGCTCTCAACAAACTGCACTCTATATCACCTTTCCTTATTCCTAAGCTTATACTTTGTAAGATTGAACATTGTAAATTTGGTTTAGAATTCTGTTTTAATAGGAAATGCTTAGCTACTGATATTAATGTTTTATTATTAGCTAGATCTTTTTGGCTATTTCTTATAATACTTATATGTTTGCCTAATCTTCTTCTAATTTCTCTCATAGTGATACCAATATCTTTCAGTTGGTCTCCCTTGATCATATACTTGCAAAAATTGCAATGTCCGCAACTGTATGTACCATTGGGTAGTGATCCCTTTGTTCTAACATTTTTGCGAAAATGGCTATTTACAAGTTGGTCTTTAAGTGTTTTAGACCTCCAGCCAATGTAAATTTTTTCACCAATAATGTTGTTCAATGTTTCATCTTGTCTCAGGATATTTGTATATTTGTGTAAAATATTAGTTATTTCCTTCCATTGCTGGTTAAAGGTACCAATAAACTTAGGTCCCTGAAAACTATCCCTCAATTGATTATTTTTAGGGATAAGTAATATCTCTCTTTCTGTGTGTAAGGCTTTATGAAAGACCTTTTTGAGAATACAACGACTGTATCCTCTTTGCATTAAACGATGTTAGTTCTTTAGATTTTAGTTTGAATTTCCAGATTAGAACAATTTCTTCAAATTCTTAAGAATTCACCTGTTGGTATAGCTTTCTTAGTAGCTGGAAAATGTGAACTTGTGAAAGTAATATATTATTTGTCGCCGTTGTTTTTCAAAAAATATCTGTGCTCAAAAGTCCCTCTGGAGTCTTCATAATATTTAGATCCAAAAAATGAATAGTAGAAGTTTTAATTTGGTATGTTAGTTTTAGATTTAAATTATTATCATTTAGGACAGCAAATAAATCCCCTAGGCTTTCTTTACTTCCTTCCCAAATGATAAGCAGATCATAAATATATCGAATCCATAATACTATCTTTTCAGTGTATTGCACATTTTCATCTGAGAAAACAAGTTTGCGCTCTCACCATCCCAAATAAATGTTTTTCAATTGTGGGAGCACAAGCCGTTCCCATGGCCATACCTTGTATTTGGAGAAAATATCTCCCATTAAACACAAAGAAATTTTGCTCCAAAACAAATCTGAGCAGTTCCAGCAGAAAGAGATTATTTTCTCTTCTGATATTGGTTTCCATGCTTAAAAAAATATTTAACTGCTTCACATCCTTCCTTATGTTTTATTGATGTGTATAATGATTCGACGTCTGCTGTAGCCAAAAGAGTATTGGTATTCAGGATCATTCCTTCAATCCTTCTAAGGGCATCCATTGTATCTCTGATGTATGAAGGCAATGATGTTACTATAGATCTTAGATTTATGTCTATATATTTACTTGCATTTTCTCCTAGACTTTCATTGCCTGACACACTTGGTCGGCCTGGAGGATTTTCTTTATTTTTATGTATTTTTGTCAAAACATACAAAGATGCAATTTTGGGTTTCTCAACCTTTAAAAAGGCTTGCTCCCTTGTTAATAGATCTTTTCTTTTGGCATCTTCTATGATTTTGTTATACATCCTTAGAAACTTTTATGAGACTATCTGAAGATCATATAACAAAAAATGTATTAGAGCCCTTCGTTGCACTTAATAAATAAAATATCAATCTTAATGCATTATAAATGTATATAGTGATTTTATTGTATTCACATATATACTGGTTATTATTCAGTTCTTTCTTCCCCCTTTTTCTTTTATTATTCTTAGGATGAGGACAAATCCCATACCTAATGAAGCATCTGACAAATGATTTACAAGAAAGGATGAAGAAAAATCCCATACCTAATTAAGTATTTGATAAACTGTCTGTAAGAAAGGCATTAAAGGTTAATATGAGAATTGAATCCTCTACACTATAAAAATACTCACCTCCACCTTAATTTGATCCTGGTCCTTGACGAAGCAGCAGTGAAACGTGCCGTCGGCCACCGTAGATAAAGCGTTACCTACTGGTTCGTGATGTCACTGAGGATAGCAGAGGAATCCTGGACTGCAGGGCCCGACCTGTTCTAAACCTTTGTCATCCGGAGGCTATCCACTACATATAAAGATAATTAAAGAAGAATATAAAGAATTGGACAATATGCTTACAGAAAGACTCTAATATCTAAAAATAATTATTTTGTTGATAATCTATGTTTATATTATATGTTATGGATACTTTTTATTTAATTACATATTTTATATTATAGAGATACCTTTAGGTGAATTCAAATACATAATCTGATATTATGAACACTTTGGGCATGTTATACGATTTATAGGCGTGTAGTTAGGTAGAAATTAAACTTTGTATTATTAGTTTTCTAAGGGGTAAATGGTAGGTCCCCAGGACTATCACACATATAGTAATATCTCACTATAATAGCGCAGATAGCTGTACCAATTAGCAGGGGGTAAGTGATAGATCCCCAGCTCCATCATAATAGACAGCTAGGGACCATCCCCCTACTTTAATTATTTTTTTTCACGCTTTAACAATTTTCATAGTCTCTTCTCACTTAATTAGTTATTATTAATTTTAGCACCAGCACTTTAATATTAACAGCTCGAATATAATCCTACATTTTCCAAAGCTATTACTCGAATCCACAGTATTACTAAAAATAGATACTGCAGCATTTAATTTTTGGATTCCCATGTATCAGTTCCTTTCTATAAAAGTAACTAACAATATAACAGAATACAAATAAATTGTAACAGTGACAAAAATACAGTAAAGAATTCTGGCAATCTTATTACAATTGAAATATCAGGAAGTATCTACCTGTACTATTAGTGTCTTTTTTAAATATGTTTTTTTTTTATTTTAAATTTATGAATAAAAAATTGACTTTTTTAATCTAAAATCTTTTTTCTGGATATAAAGAATTGATTTGAAGAGTAAACTCTATAGGGGAGTCTATCTGGTTTAAAAAGGGTGTCTTTCTTTCGTCAAAATCTTTTCTTTCTTATGCCCCTATGTAGTCCTATCATGCCTTTGGCCTTGCTGGCCAAACTATTTGATTCAAGCTTGCTTAAGTTGCTAGTAGGAAAGGGAGCACTCTGTCTGAAAGACATACAGTATATGGCGATAAGAAATGAATGGAGTTTCAAGAACTATCAAATACTTATTAAATTTCTAAAAATAATTGGTTAGAATATATCAAACTACAAAAGGTATTAGTATCATCTCCCTTTTATATGGAGGAGATGAGGAAGCTGACTGACTTTGAAATATTAATATCTTCTAAAGATAAAATAATTTTGTAGCTAAGTGTTACAAAATTATCAAGAAATAATATTAACTTGAGAAACCTTTTAATTGGAGGTTATGGGAAAACAATCTAGGTTATTCTTGGCATATTGAAAAATGGCACTCAGCCTTTTCTCCAATGGCCAGATTTATTAAAAATGTTACCTATAAGGAAATTCAGTTTAAAATCATTAATAGGTGGTATATAACTCCAATAAAATTGGGACAGTTAAATAAATCAGAAGAACAAAACAACTGTGGGAGAGGTTGTGGGCAGATTGGCACAAATTTTCATATGTGGTGGAGTTGCCCTCTCATACAGAATTTTTGGCTTGAAAGTATTAAACATCTATCTAACATATGTGAAACTGTAATAATTCCTGCACCAGAAATAGGGATTTTGCACTTTTTTCCACAAGGTCTTTCAGCGTCAGTTAAAGGATGGTTTTACTTTTCCTTATGGTATTAAAAAAAACTTGTAGTTTCTAGTTGGAAACATTAAGTGTGTCCAACTTGTTCAGAACTAAGAGAAAGACTGGAATATGTTTATCTTCTAGAATGCGGACTTAGTAATAGAGGGATAGGTCCAAAAATAAGAGCCAAATGGCCGCTATGGGAAAAATGTATTTTAATAACCAAATTTCATAGGATGTCTTGTCCCTAGCTTGATGGCCTCTTTTTTCTGTCTAAAATACGACTCTAGGTGGGCCTCTCCTCTCTTCTCTTTATGTTTTGTTTATGCTTAGTGATGTCGCGAACATAAAATTATCGGTTCGCAAGCCGCGAACCGCCGCAAATGTTCGCGAACTGGTGAAACCGGCGAACCGCCATAGACTTCAATGGGCAGGCGAAGTTTAAAACCCACAGAGACTCTTTCTGGCCACAATAGTGATGGGAAAGTTGTTCCCCCGGAGGGAGATCCATGGCAAAACTCCCATGGAAAATTAAATAGTTGATGCAGAGTCTGGTTTTAAGCCATAAAGGGCATAAATTACCTAACATTCCTAAATTGTTTGGAATAACGTGCTTTAAAACATCAGGTATGATGTTGTATCGATCAGGTAGTGTAAGGGTTAGGCCCGCTTCACAGTGACAGACCAAACTCCCCATTTAACGCACTGCAAACAACCACAAACAGTCCATTTGCACAACCGCAAACTCCCCATTTGCACAAGAATGGATACCAAGCTAGCCATGTCCCGTTCCTCGTCCTCAGTGATCTCGCTGAATATATGTTCTTCCCCCCAGCCATGTACAACACCACGGGTACCAGATAGATGACAACGAGCACCCTGGGATGCCTGTTGTGATTGGTCTTCCTCCTCCCCCTCAAAGCCACATTCCTCCTCTGACTCCTCTTCCAGCGTTGCCGCAGGTCCAGCAAGCGATGCTGATAAGGCTGTTTCTGGTGGTGATGGCGACCACAACTCTTCCTCTTCCTCGTCACGCTCATCTACGGCCTGATCCAGCACTCTTCGCAGGGCACGCTCCAGGAATAAAACAAATGGTATGATGTCGCTGATGGTGCCTTCGGTGCGACTGACAAGGTTTGTCACCTCCTCAAAAGGACGCATGAGCCTATAGGCATTGCGCATGAGCGGCCAGTAACATGGCAAAAAAATCCACAGCTCCGCAGTCGCTGTCCTAGCACCCTGGTCATACAAAAACTCGTTAATGGCTTTTGACATTAGGAGTGTTGTATTCCAACGTGTGGGGCTGTCACAAATCAAGCGCCTCACTGGCATGTTTTTTCGCCGCTTGATATCTGAAAAGTGCGCCATGGCCGTGTAGGAACGCCTGAAATGGCCACACACCTTTCTGGCCTGCTTCAGGACGTCCTGTAAGCCTGGATACTTATGGACAAAGCGTTGTACGATCAGATTACACACATGTGCCATGCACGGCACATGCGTCAACTTGCCCAAATTCAATGCCGCCAACAAATTTCTTCCGTTGTCACAAACCACTTTGCCAATCTCTAGTTGGTGCAGAGTCAGCCATTGATCCACCTGTGCGTTCAGGGCGGACAGGAGTGCTGGCCCGGTTTGACTCTCTGCTTTGAGGCAAGTCAACCCCAAGACAGCATGACACTGCCGTAGCCGGGATGTGGAATAGTATCTGGGGAGCTGGGGGGGTGCCGTTGATGTGGAGCAAGACGCAGCAGCAGAAGAGGACTCAGCTAAGGAGGTTATGGAAGAGGATGGAGTAGGAGGAGTAGAGGAGGTGGCAGCAGGCCTGCCTGCAAGTCGTGGTGGTGTCACCAACTCCTCTGCAGAGCCACGCATTCCATGCTTGGCAGGCGTCAGCAGGTTTGCCCAATGCACAGTGTAGGTGATATACCTGCCCTGACCATGCTTTGCAGACCAGGTATCAGTGGTCAGATGGACCCTTGCCCCAACACTGTGTGCCAGAGATGCCATTACTTCCTTTTGCACAATTGAGTACAGGTTGGGGATTGCCTTTTGGGCAAAGAAATTTTGGCCGGGTACCTTCCATTGCGGTATCCCAATCGCTAAAAACTTTTTGAACGCCTCAGACTCCACCAGCTTGTATGGTAAAAGCTGGCGGGCCAAGAGTTCAGACAAGCCAGCTGTCAGACGCCGGGCAAGGGGGTGACTTTGTGGCATTGGCTTCTTACGCTCAAACATGCCCTTGACAGACACCTGACTGTGGGGAGATGAGCAGGAACAGCAAGAGGCGAGAGACGGAGTGGTGGATAGTTGAGAGGGGGCAAGGAGGACAGCAGTGGTTGATGTGGATGAAGATGCTGGACCAGGAGGAGGATGGCGGCTTTGAGTTTGTGTGCTGCTTGTACTCATGTGTTGATCCCATTGGCGTTTGTGATGTGACATCATGTGCCTTCGCAAAGCAGTTGTACCTAGGTGGGTGTTGGACTTCCCACGACTCAGTTTCTTTTGGCACAGGTTGCAAATGGCATCGCTGTTGTCAGAGGCAGACACAAAAAAAAAAAAACACACTGCTGAGCTCGGCAGTGACGGCATTCTGGTGGTGGCAACAGCATGCGTTGATTGGCGTGCTGTCTGGCTGACCCCGGGTGCTGATGCATGCTGTCTGACTGTGCCACTAGCTCGTTGCGATGACCTCCCTCTACTTCCAACTCGTCTCCTCCTCCTCTCTGTCTCCCCATCTGAACTTTCCCCCTGTTCTTCTTCTCTTCTAGCGGGCACCACGGACGCATCGTCATCATCATCACCCGCCTCACTTGTATCTGACAACTGAACAAAGGAAGCAGCAGCGTGTACATCATCATCACATCGTATGTACATGTGTGTAATGCTGCCTGACTGAGACATATCCCTGTTATCTACATTCTCTGGCAATAATGGTTGCGCATCACTCATTTCTTCAAACTGATGTGTAAATAACTCTTCTGACTGATCAATTGAATTGGCTGTGGTACTAGTGTTGGTGGTGGCGGCAGGCGGGTGAGTGGTAACTTGAGAGTTGCCCGAAGCTAAGCTGGAGTAGGATGGTGCGTCAATGTTCCAAGTGGAAGCTGTAGAAGATTGGGTGTCATGGGTTAGCCAGTCAACTACGTCCTCTGAACTTTTCAAGTTCATGGTAACTGGCCTCTGAACACTGGGCATTATTGTAGGGCCAAAGGGAATCACAGCACCACGACCACGACAGCCTCTGCGGGGTGTCCTGCCTCTGCCTGTAATTTTTTTTTTAAATGTGGACTGTTGGTACCCCAATTAGATTGGATTGGTTGAACTTGGCACAGTACTTGTAAGCCTGACACACACACTATGGGTAGCGGTCAAGCAAATGAACTTTGATTGACGGTCAGTCAAATGCACTTAGATTTAAGAAAATAAAAGTTTGGGTTTTTTAAATGTGGACTGTTGGTACCCCAAATAGATTGGATTGGTTGAACTTGGCACAGTACTTGTAAGCAAGACACACACTCTGGCTAGCGGTCAAGCAAATGAACTTTTATTGACGGTCAGGCAAATGCACTTAGATCTAAGAAAATAAAAGTTTGGGTTTTTTAAATGAGGACTGTTGGTACCCCAACTAGATTGGATTGGTTTAACTTGGCACAGTACTTGTAAGCAAGACACACACTCTGGTTAGCGGTCAAGCAAATGAACTTTGATTGACGGTCAGGCAAATGCACTTAGATTTAAGAAAATAAAAGTTTGGGTTTTTTAAATGTGGACTGTTGGTATCCCAACTAGATTGGATTGGTTGAACTTGGCAAAGTACTTGTAAGCAAGACACACACTCTGGCTAGCGGTCAAGCAAATGAACTTTGATTGACGGTCAGGCAAATGCACTTAGATTTAAGAAAATAAAAGTTTGGGTTTTTTAAATGTGGACTGTTGGTACCCCAACTAGATTGGATTGGTTGAACTTGGCACAGTACTTGTAAGCAAGACACACACTCTGGTTAGTGGTCAAGCAAATGAACTTTGATTGACGGTCAGTCAAATGTACTTAGATTTAAGAAAATAAAAGTTTGGGTTTTTTAAATGTGGACTGTTGGTACCCCAACTAGATTGGATTGGTTGATCTTGGCACAGTACTTGTAAGCAAGACACACACTCTGGTTAGCGGTCAAGAAAATGAACTTTGATTGACGGTCAGGCAAATGCACTTAGATTTAAGAAAATAAAAGTTTGGGTTTTTTAAATGTGGACTGTTGGTACCCCAACTAGATTGGATTGGTTGAACTTGGCACAGTACTTGTAAGCAAGACAGACACTCTGGTTAGCGGTCAAGCAAATGAACTTTGATTGACGGTCAGGCAAATGCACTTAGATTTAAGAAAATAAAAGTTTGGGTTTTTTAAATGTGGACTGTTGGTACCCCAACTAGATTGGATTGGTTGAACTAGGCACAGTACTTGTAAGCAAGACACACACTCTGGTTAGCGGTCAAGCAAATGAACTTTGATTGACGTTCAGGCAAATGCACTTAGATTTAAGAAAATAAAAGTGTTTTTTTTTTAAATGTGGACTGTGGGTACCCCAAATAGATTGGATTGGTTGAACTTGGCACAGTGTATTTTAAAATGTTGAGAAAAACATGATCTGTAAACTAAATAAAAATCATTTTAGGAGGTTAAGAGAAAAAGAAACCGAATGTGGGGATACCGAGCAGAGCACACCATCTACAGCCCACTGGGAGACAAACTCATCCATTCCCCCAAAGGACAAAGCCAGGTGGTACTCTGCCCGGATACGGGAGCGCACCAGCACCCGAACATGGCCTCAGGTGACAAGGTAACCCCCCCTATCAAACACTGCTTCCTGGACTTATATATAGCCAATTTGGCTAATGCCAGGAGCAGGTTGACGAGGAGGTCCCTGGCCTTTTTGCCCCGGGACACTGGGCGCCCAAAAATAAAAATGTGAGGGGAGAAATGCAGCCAGAACTGCAGGAGGAGGCCCCTCAAGAGTGAAAAGAGGGGCTGCAGTCTGGCGCAACTAAAATAAATATGATACACGGACTCTCCCTTGCTACAGAATGGACAAGTGGAGGGAGAGTCCGTGAATTTAGCTAAGTACTCTCCCGTGCTCAGTGCACCATAGAGCACTCTCCAACTCAAGTCCTTCGAGAGAATATAAGCTCTTCCTCGGCATGCCGCAAAAGCATGCCGAGGGTATGTCCCTCAACTTTGAGAGGTTGGGGACAGGAGGAGCCTGAGGGGAAACACGGGGCTTGTGTCCTATGCAAACAGCCGGAGCAGGGGTGTTGAAAGATGCATGTGGCACTCCGGCCTGCAAAGCCCCGCGAAGGAAGGTGCGCGAGTCGGGGGAGATGGCATCCCTAATCTCCTGGAGCAAGCGCCCTGAGACTTTGGGCATCACATATCCCAAACGGAGCGCAAGCTCCTGGGGTGACACCCAATCAGAACGCCCGTATTCCAGGAGATCCCCGACTCGGGTCATCCATGCATGACTAAGGCGGCGGATGATACTGGGGGACTGTAACATTGGAGCCCCCACTGCTGGATTAAATAGCAGGGGCTCCGTGAATATTTCATCCCCCAAAGGCACGCCCTGCCTGGTCACGGAGACCATGCTCCAGGCCTTGAGGGTTTCCTGGTAGTATGCCGGCAACACAGAGAGGTCTCTCCCAAACCCCTCGGGCCTGATCAGAAATAATTGCCGGTCATACCCCAGGTTGCGCAACTGGCGATAAAAGCTGGATGCCAGTGCGCACCACTGCGGAGAGGGATCTGCATATAGGTATCTCTGCAGGTACTGAAGACGGAAGGTGGACAACTGGGAGCACACACAAACTACTCCCTGTCCACCCTCCACCAAAGGCAGACTTGCAATCCCTGCAGAGACCCAATGCCTTCCCATCCAGAGGAAATCTAACAAATTCCTCTGGATATTGATGACAAACTCGGGGGTCGGACTCAGACAAATCAGCCGGTGCCAGATCTGAGAAGCCGCCAGCTGATTCACCACTAGAGTCCGCCCCCTAAGGGAAAGCATTTTTGCTAGACCCCTCCATCGTCCCAGACGAGAGAGGACATTGCCCTCTAAGTCCCTCCAGTTGTCTGGGACGGAAGCGTCCGCAGCGGACAGGTAGACCCCCAGATATTTAATGACATCTGCCTCCCACGTGATGTCACGAAACGAGGGAGGCAAAAAGTCTACCTGTAAATTACCCTCTAAAAGGCCTGTGCATTTGGACCAGTTGATCTGAGCAGAAGAGGCAGCTGAATATACCTCCTGGCACTGTTTTGCCCGCTCAAGATCAACTGGATCCTGGGCCACGAGGAGCACATCGTCAGCTGAAAGAACAATCCGCATGTCTGGATCTTTTAGCACCAGCCCTGTGAGCCTTTTCCTCAGTAGGCAGAGGAAAGGCTCGATGGCCAGTGCATATAACTGTCCAGACAAGGGACATCCTTGACGCACCCCTCGTCCAAATACCAAAGGTGCTGTTAGGGACCAATTTATTTTAAGTAAACACTCTGCAGAGGCGTACAGCGTTCTTATAAAGCCCACAAACTGTGGGCCAAAGCCGTACGCTTGCAGAGTGGCTATGAGGTAACCATGGTCCACCCTGTCAAACGCCTTCTCTTGATCTAAAGAGAGAAAGGCGAGTGACAGACCAGTCCTGCGAGAATAATGCAATAGATCCCGGACCAGAAAGATACTATCAAAGATAGTCCGGCCCGGGATCGCATAGGACTGGTCAGGGTGCACCAATTCTGCCAGCACAGACCCAAGTCTAAGCGAGATGGCTTTAGCTACAATCTTGTAGTCTGTGCTGAGCAGAGAGACCGGTCGCCAGTTCTTAATAAGCCGGAGATCCCCCTTTTTGGGCAGCAGGGCAAGTACTGCCCTGCGACAAGACAGGGGCATCTCCCCGGTCTCCAGGGCTTCCCCAAGGACCAGATGGAAATCAGGTCCCAGAGTCTCCCAGAAAAATTGGAAAAACTCTACAGTCAGTCCGTCCAGTCCTGGAGACTTCTCACAGGACATGGCACGGAGGGCTTCAGAAAGCTCTTGAAAAGATAGTGGTATATCAAGCCGCTCTCTTACAGCCTCACTGACTGTGGGGAGCCCCTCCCATAGCACCCTGCAGGCGTCTGGAGAAATGGGATCCGGGGAGTAAAGATCTTTATAAAAGTTCCGGGCTCTATCCCGGATACTCTCCGGATCTGTAAGGGGGGCACCATCTTCATCTAGAAGACAGGTGATGTGCCTACTGTTACCCCCCTTTTTCTCCAGTGAGTAGAAGAGGCGCGAGCCGCGGTCTAGATCTTTGAGAAAACCTAAGCGGCTGCGCACGTATGCCCCCTTGGCCTGGTGTCGTTCCAGGTCACAGAGGACACCCTTCCTCTCTACATACTCGCTCTGCAGGGATTGGTCCCTACAAGTGAACAGCCTCTGCTCCAGATGGAGTACCTCCCCCCGGAGTGACTCCAACTCAGCTTCGCGCTGCCCACTTGCACCCTTGGTATATTCCTAACATAGAAGTCGCAAATGAACCTTGCCCACGTCCCACCACAGTTTTAACGTGGCAAAGTCCCCCTTGCAACCCCTCCAGTCCGTCCAAAACTCCCGGATCAATGTCACGAGCCCCTGGTCCTTCAACAAAGCATTGTTGAAGTGCCAATAGGCGGCTCGTGGCGCTGTTGGAGTTAGCGCCACCGTCACAGACACACAGTTGTGGTCTGTGAACGGAGCCAGCCTAATGGCACAAGAACCGACTCGTGACATATAGTGACTAGATATATATAGTCTGTCGATCCGGGAGTGGGACACCAGACCGGCTCTCACCCTGACGTAGGTGAAACCGTCTGATGCCCCTGGGTTCTGCTCTCGCCAGATGTCCTCCAGGGAGAAGCGGGCGATGATCTCCCGCAGGGCTGACGCAGAAGGCGGGTACGGCTCTGGACTATTCCGGTCCAGAGCGTCGAGTGTGCAGTTGAAATCACCCCCGAGTACCAAACACTTATCTGAGTCAACCGTCTCCAAAAACTGGGACAGTCTGGCGAAGAACCTCACTCTCTCGGGCCCTCCAGCAGGGGCATATATATTAACTAGGTTAATGATGCTACCCTGCTCTCGGACCCGGAGGTGGATTAGACGGCCTGGGATAACAGCTTTCACAAGCAGCAGCTCTGGGTGAAAAGACTCTGAGAACAGGGTCACCACTCCACATGACGCCAATGTGAAGTGGCTGAAGAAGACCCTGCCTCTCCACTCCAGTTGCCACGAGGCCTCAGCCTCTGGAGTGGTGTGAGTTTCCTGCAGGAAGCTCACAGAGTACCCTCCCTGATATAAATAGGAGAGTACCTGGAACCTGCGGAAACTGTCTTGACAGCCATTGGTATTTAGCGTGCTGATGTGCAAAGCCATTACTGCGTGTCAGGAATTGTGCGTTCCTCAGACCCTTGAGACTGCTGATAGGACACGCACATTTTATAGAATTTCCGGACGCGGAGATGCTCCGCAGTCCCAGAATTCTTGGCCCTAGTGCTGACCACTAGATATTGCTGGAGAGAGTGGAGAATAAACGACATATTCTTCCACCTCTCCAAGGCCAGCCGCACCTTCCTTTTCTTTTGTCCATGAAGGGTGCTCTCAAGGAATAGATCTATTTCCTTGACAGGGATAACCCACCCAGAATCTGATGTTCCTTCTAGTGGGTCACCCCTGGGCTCCTCTTTGCTGAGGGTTTTACTCCATCCTCCCCGGCTGGAGTCAGTTTCCTCAGCTTTATTCTCAGGGACCCCCTCTTAGATGATACAGAAGGAGTCCCTTTAGCACCCTTCAAGGTAAATAATGAACCCTTGGATTGCTGCTGCACCCCTGTAGCTTCAGGAGTGCATTCAGGGGTAGCTGGCTGGACAGCAGTGGCTGGCATGGCTTCCTTAATGGAAGCCTTGGAGGCTTTATATGCCTCCTCTGCCAGTTCCACCGCTGCTTGCTCAGCTTGGATGGCACCGATGTTAGGGTCAGTGGACGGCTGAGGAGGGTAGACAGGCTCTCCCATGATGTTAACAGGAAAACCTGTTTTATCACCCTCCCCCATTTCCACTTCCCCTTGTGCCACATCCCCCCTGACAGACAAATCCATGGGGTCCTGAATGGGGGTCATGCCTATATTCCCCCCCTCCAGTAGTGACTCGGCCTGGGGCTCTAACAAAGCCCGAGGTATGTCACTAGAGAGTGACACTGGAGGAGGAGACTGACTGGTGCCCTTGAAGCTCAGCACCTCAGGGACACTGACTACCCATTCAGCAGGGGCTTTGTTGGGACCCCCCTCAAAGGCCAGAGGCAGAACCTGATCTTTCTTGTCTACCCCTGCCTCACTTGGGAGACCCTCTTGCCCCTGCTTTTCCTCCAGACCCTTTTCCACATTAACCCCTATAGGGTCTGGAGAGAGAGATGTGTGGTCTGGCACCGGCTGGCTGAGCTTAATAACCAGGCCAGACAATGTCACCGGATGAGGAGGAGATGTTTTGTTCCTCTTCTTGCTTTTAGAGGGAGGTGCTCCACTATAGAGCACTTCCCACTTATCAGCAACCTCCCTGTTTGTTTTATGCTTCCTCTTCCTGGGGACGTCACTCCTGGAAGAGGAGCTGCAACTAGCTGCCTCCCCTGCAGAGGGCTTATTATCCCTCTGCTTACACTGTGCCCCCACACTAACTGATGTAATTATGGTGGGGGCAGATTGGGACTTGGGAGATGCAGCTGTGACACTGGGAGGACCGGTGACATTCTTCCCCTTTTTCCCCGTGTCTGCAGTCTTGCTAGAGACCACAGACACAGATGGCTTTTTTGGGGAAGAAGGGGGTTTGGAGGCCGTGGTGGTGGCTTGAGGAACGGCCTCCTTGCCTGAGCTCTGTCGGGGGCTATGACCCTTGAGAACCCTGCTGTTATGGGCTCAGCGGGGATGGGTGCTGTACTGACGGAGGTGCCATTTGCTGGGGCTGGGGCATGATGCTTTACATTAGGACAATTCCTACGTGTATGCCCCAACCCCTTGCAATGATAGCACTGCACCTCCGTAGTGCTGTAAAAAATCCTGTAGAGCACCCCCTCAAATGGAACCCCAAAAGACCCCTCTATGTTTTCTGCGCCCTGAGGCAGGCACATTTGTACCTGCCTCTTGAAAGAGAGCACATGACGAAGTGCTCTCTCTCTGCACCCCAGGGGAATTTTAATAAATGGTGTTTTTACTTCCCCTAGGGTTAGCAGGTGGGGGCGCAGGAGGGAGTCTGGTAGGAAGGGGGGCACATTAGAGAGTGTTACTTTTGTGCCCAACCCTTCCAGGGGTTCTATTGGGACATATATTCCCCCCACTGTGATACCTCTCTGTATAAGAATGTGTGCAGCAGCCAGAGTACGGGTAAAGAAAACTGCTTTCCCGTACATTTTGCTGGCTGCTACTATAACAGAGGGGCTGATGACATTAGCTGCAGCACCCAGATAGATATCAATGCTGTAGACCCCAGACATTTAACCCCATGCTTCCTGGTGATCTGCCCCTCAGCCCCAGCGGTGGTATTACTGAGGCCAGCAGAAACCACCTGTGACCAGGTATTAGCCACAGGGGTAGGTCTGCTGGCAGAACCACCAGGAGCTGGGGCTGCCTTATCTGCCTGGGGCCTATGCTGTGCAGTGCTGCAGCTAGGATTTTCAGGGGCCATTATTCCCCCTTTTGACCCCTGAGGCTTCTTAGTGGTCTTATCCCTCATGTTTAGACCCTTTTTTTTTTAGATTATTTGTTTTATTTATTTTTATTTTTTGTTATATGATTTTTTACTGTTTTCTTTTTAAAAAAAATATAAACGTGTGAAAAAGAAACAAAAAGACAAAACTAAGGGAGACAAAAACTAAGGGAGAGAGAGAGATGATGTTTGGCACTGGAAGGGTTAATGGCCTGTTGCAAGGTGTTGCTAATTGCAACAACACAGAGAACACAGAGGCTTTTTAACCCCTCTGTGTCTCTGTGTCAGATGTTAAAAAAGCCTTTTAAACAAAACTTCAAATTGTTTTCCCCCCCACTGCCTACAAAGATGTTACTTGTCTTCTCTCCCCCCAAAACATAAAACCCAACACCAAACAAACAAAACTTTAACAAAACCTGAAAAACTTTAAAAAAAAAAATCAAAGTAAAAAAAGTTTCAGGAGTGAAGGTAAAGTGCTAAGGGAGGGGTGTGGCAAAGTATCCAGGAGACAGCTCACTCTCCTGGGATAGAGAGTTGAGCCTGACCCCCAGAAAACTAAAACTTAAATTAAACTAAGAAAAAAACCACAAAAACTCCCAAAAATGAACAACACCGTGCACAAAGTGCTTATTAACAGAAAGGTATTAAAATAAAACTTGTATTTGAGGGACTAAGACCCTAAAAAGCCTTTTGTTTGGAGCTCAAGCATGCACACAACCTCTTGGCACAGTACTTGTAAGCAAGACACACACTATGGGTAGCGGTCAAGTAAATGAACTTTGATTGACTGTTCAGGCAAATGCACTTAGATTTAAGAAAATAAAAGTTTGGGTTTTTTAAAAGTAGACAACCAGTAAACAATATTATATTGTATGCGTTGTGCACACACAGTATAAGCTGTGAGCCTGACACACACACTTGCAAGCAGGGGCTAGCAGGGAGACAGGCAAATGAAATTAGATTAGACAGAAAAAAAAGAAAAAAAATGATTGTATAGCCCTAAAAAGGGCTTTTTGGGGTGCTGTGTGTACAGTAGAGATCTGATGAGTCCTTCAGCACTGAACTGGACACTGAATAAACTTGCCTAGCTATTAATTTCCCTATTCAATCAGCATCACCTACACTCTCCCTCCTCTCTGTAAGACTGCAAGTTAGTTATGATTCCAAAATGGCAAGAAATGTCTCACAGACATTCATTGACCTGTGTGTCAGATATTGTATATTTGGAAAATATGTTTTCTACTTTGTTATTTTAACTTCTTATTATAAATACATAAATAAAAGAAATAAAAAAAGAGAATCCTACATATTAATGAAAGAGATTACACATGTTTTTTACCATTATTTCAGACCTACTCTAAAATAGATTATATTTGGGTGGATATCGAGACCTTAAAAATATTGTTAAAAGTTGAAATTGGCTCCAGAGTATGGAGAGATCATGCATTAGTAAAATTAGACCTTAAAATTAACTATTTTAGACCCCCTTGGAAATATTGGAAGATGGACTGTTCCATCTTAAAATGAGAAAAAGATTTTAAAGTCTTGGAAAGGGAAACTGAGCAATTCTTTGTTCAAAATGATAACTCGGTCAAATCAAGATGTATATTATGGAATGCCTACAAAGCTGTTTTAAGAAGGATCCTGATTAAAATTCAGAGCCAAAATAAAAAAGAAAGAGGCCTACCTTTGAGGGATTTATTCATTCAATTATGTAAAATAGAGAGTAGAAATAAAGTTAACCCTAATAAAGAAGGTTTAGAACAAAGCAGAAAAATACAGTTACAAATAAAGGGCCCTAATAAATTCTCCCTCGTAGTTCTCTCGGTGCTCGCAAAAGGCAGTTTTCCTGCTGTTTGCGAGAACCGAATCTCTCGCAGCCTGCTTTACGATATGACTGCGAGAAAATGGCCGAGAATAGGCTCCGAGAGAGCTACGTAGCCTTAAATCTATGCACGAGTCTCGCATATCGTAAGAATCCCTACGTGGACAAAAAGTCCACGCAAGGGATCCGAAAGCCTCTACGTGCTGCCTCGGAACAGCCCGAGACAGCAGTGTGAGGCTCCCCCCTGCACCCTATACACATCCCCAGGCTGCAGGGGTCTCTATCGGGACCCCTGCAGCACCCCCACATTAACCCCTTGCAGCGGGGGTCCCCGATCTGCATAGATCAGGCCCCCCGCTGCATTTAAAACTTTTAAATTCCCCGCCGCGGCTCCTTAAAGGGGCCGCGGCACACTATTACCCAATCCCGGCCGCGGCACTTAAAATTAACCCCCCTCTATGCTGGGGGTCCCCATCGGGACCCCCGAAGTGTCCCCACATAAACCCATTGCAGGGGGGGTCCCCGATCTGCATAGATCAGGCCCCCCGCTGCATTTAAAACTTTTAAATTCCCCGCCGTGGCTCCTTAAAGGGGCTGCGGCACACTATTACCCAATCCCGGCCGCGGCACTTAAAATTAACCCCCCTCTATGCTGGGGGTCCCCATCATAAGGCTCTAATTAACCCATTAACTCATGGTGGTCAATCCAGACCACCATAAGGCTCTAATTAACCCATTAACTCGTGGTGGTCAATCCAGACCACCATAAGGCTCTAATTAACCCATTAACTCGTGGTGGTCAATCCAGACCACCATAAGGCCTAAATTAACCCATTAACTCATGATGGTCAATCCAGACCACCATAAGGTTCTATTTAACCCATTAACTCATGGTGGTCAATCCAGACCACCATAAGGCTCTAATTAACCCATTAACTCATGGTGGTCAATCCAGACCACCATAAGGCTCTAATTAACCCATTAACTCATGGTGGTCAATACAGACCACCATAAGGCCTAAATTAACCCATTAACTCATGATGGTCAATCCAGACCACCATAAGGCTCTATTTAACCCATTAACTCATGATGGTCAATCCAGACCACCATAAGGCTCTATTTAACCCATTAACTCATGGTGGTCAATCCAGACCACCATAAGGCTCTAATTAACCCATTAACTCATGGTGGTCAATACAGACCACCATAAGGCCTAAATTAACCCATTAACTCATGATGGTCAATCCAGACCACCATAAGGCTCTATTTAACCCATTAACTCATGATGGTCAATCCAGACCACCATAAGGCTCTATTTAACCCCATCAGTCCCATAAGGGTATATTATTACCATTATGGGCCTGTTACAACCCAACATTAACCACATAAGTGCCATGATGGTCCTCAAGGACCATCATGACACTAACTACAAACACTACACTATAACCCCCAATAAACCATTTAATCTAAACTAACCCCCCTCTACACTAATCTATTAACACTTACACTACCTACCTACACTACCTACCCCCTAATAAACCTTCCCACCACTCTAATTACAAAAAATAAAAAACCTACAGCACAGAAAACAAAAAACCTACAGTACAAAAAACAAAAAAACCTACAGTACAGAAAACAAAAAACAATTACAACCCCACCCCCCACTACAGAAAACAAAAAAATACATTACAACCCCACCCCCCACTACAGAAAATAAAAAAATTACACACCTGAAAAGGAAAGACAGATAAACACAATACAATACATACATATAATACATTACATACATTACATACAATACATGACATTACATACATTACATATAATATATTAAATATAATATATTACATATAATATATTACATATAATATATTACATATAATACATTACATACATTACATACAATACATGACATTACATACATTACATATAATATATTAAATATAATATATTACATATAATATATTACATATAATATATTACATATAGTCCTAATCAAATACCCCCTATCTATCTAACATACAATCTATTTAATTTAAAATAAATCCTAACTATATCAAATACATCCCCCTATCTATCTAATATACAAAAAATCCTAACTACATACACAGACCCTAATTCTAAGCTAAAATCAATAAATTAAGACCACTTACCTTTAAGATGTTGCTTCAGATCACTAACCTATGGGTCAAACAAAAAATAAAAATTAGTACAAAACATTAACATCAAATAAATAAACATTCTATACATTCTAAATATTCAACTCACCTTTACAGCATGTCCAGTCACTGTTTAGCTCTTCCGGCGCGGCCCTGTTAAAAAAAAAACACAATACATGAATACATGAATACAATATATAAACAATAAATAAAATACACAAATAAACATCTAAATATACATTTAACTTACCTACCCGCGATGTCCCCTGCCTTCTCTCCTTCAGCCCCGGCTGGGCCGCGGAACCATTCGCGCTCTAAAAAAAAAAAAGAAAAAAAACTAACGGAGGTCTGCACTGGCAGACCTCCCCGACGCTACTGAACCTCCCGGAGTCGTTTCCGGGAGGAAATTGGCATTGGCGGCTTGTGATTGGCTGAAAAAGCTGTCTATCAATTTCAGCCAATCAAAAGTCGTCAATGTGTGAGCCAATCAGGATGGGATACACCCCAATATCCCACCCTGATTGGCTTAAACACTTGTCTATCTTTCTGGGAACCAATCACAACGCTCAGATGCCTTCAGCCAATCACTATGGGATACACCCCCACGGAGTGATTGGTAGAAGACATCTGCGCATCCTGATTGGCTCCTACATTGACGACTTTTGATTGGCTGACAGCTTTTTCAGCCAATCACAAGCCGACAATGCCAATTTCCTCCCGGAAACGACTCCGGGAGGTTCAGTAGAGTCGGGGAGGTCTGCCAGTGCAGACCTCCGTTAGTTTTTTTTTTTTTCTTTTTTAGAGCGCGGATGGTTCCGCGGCCCAGCCGGGGCTGAAGGAGAGAAGGCCGGGGACATCGCGGGGAGGTAAGTTAAATGTATATTTAGATGTTTATTTGTGTATTTTATTTATTGTTTATATATTGTATTCATGTATTGTGTTTTTTTTTTTAACAGGGCCGCGCCGGAAGAGCTAAACAGTGACTGGACATGCTGTAAAGGTGAGTTGAATATTTAGAATGTATAGAATGTTTATTTATTTGATGTTAATGTTTTGTACTAATTTTTATTTTTTGTTTGACCCATAGGTTAGTGATCTGAAGCAACATCTTAAAGGTAAGTGGTCTTAATTTATTGATTTTAGCTTAGAATTAGGGTCTGTGTATGTAGTTAGGATTTTTTGTATATTAGATAGATAGGGGGATGTATTTGATATAGTTAGGATTTATTTTAAATTAAATAGATTGTATGTTAGATAGATAGGGGGTATTTGATTAGGACTATATGTAATATATTATATGTAATATATTATATGTAATATATTATATTTAATATATTATATGTAATGTATGTAATGTCATGTATTGTATGTAATGTATGTAATGTATTATATGTAATATATTATATGTAATATATTATATTTAATATATTATATTTAATGTATGTAATGTCATGTATTGTATGTAATGTATGTAATGTATTATATGTAATATATTATATGTAATATATTATATTTAATATATTATATTTAATGTATGTAATGTCATGTATTGTATGTAATGTATGTAATGTATTATATGTAATATATTATATGTAATATATTATATTTAATATATTATATTTAATGTATGTAATGTCATGTATTGTATTATATGTATGTAATGTATTGTGTTTATCTGTCTTTCCTTTTCAGGTGTGTAATTTTTTTATTTTCTGTAGTGGGGGGTGGGGTTGTAATGTATTTTTTTGTTTTCTGTAGTGGGGGGTGGGGTTGTAATTTTTATTTTTTCTGTACTGTAGTTTTTTTTGTTTTTTGTACTGTAGGTTTTTTGCTTTCTGTGCTGTAGGTTTATTGTTTTTTGTAATTAGAGTGTTGGGGAGGTTTATTAGGGGGTAGGTAGTGTAGGTAGGTAGTGTAAGTGTTAATAGATTAGTGTAGAGGGGGGTTAGTTTAGATTAAATGGTTTATTGGGGGTTATAGTGTAGTGTTTGTAGTTAGTGTCATGATGGTCCTTGAGGACCATCATGGCACTTATGTGGTTAATGTTGGGTTGTAACAGGCCCATAATGGTAATAATATACCCTTATGGGACTGATGGGGTTAAATAGAGCCTTATGGTGGTCTGTATTGACCACCATGAGTTAATGGGTTAATTAGAGCCTTATGGTGGTCTGTATTGACCACCATGAGTTAATGGGTTAATTTAGGCCTTATGGTGGTCTGTATTGACCACCATGAGTTAATGGGTTAATTAGAGCCTTATGGTGGTCTGTATTGACCACCATGAGTTAATGGGTTAATTTAGGCCTTATGGTGGTCTGTATTGACCACCATAAGTTAATGGGTTAATTAGAGCCTTATGGTGGTCTGTATTGACCACCATGAGTTAATGGGTTAATTAGAGCCTTATGGTGGTCTGTATTGACCACCATGAGTTAATGGGTTAATTTAGGCCTTATGGTGGTCTGTATTGACCACCATGAGTTAATGGGTTAATTAGAGCCTTATGGTGGTCTGTATTGACCACCATGAGTTAATGGGTTAATTAGAGCCTTATGGTGGTCTGTATTGACCACCATGAGTTAATGGGTTAATTAGAGCCTTATGGTGGTCTGTATTGACCACCATGAGTTAATGGGTTAATTTAGGCCTTATGGTGGTCTGGATTGACCATCATGAGTTAATGGGGTAATTATAGTTGCCTGGGGTTAATATTTTTAGTGCGAGTCCTTTCAGGACCTTTACGGTCCTTTGAGGACCCGCGAGGCGGGAAATTTAAAATTGAATTGCAGCAGGGTCACGATCGGTGCCGATCGGGGCCCCCCGCAGCAGGGGGTTTATATGGGGACACTTCGGGGGTCCCGATGGGGACCCCCAGCATAGAGGGGGGTTAATTTTAAGTGCCGCGGCCGGGATTGGGTAATAGTGTGCCGCGGTCCCTTTAAGGAGCCGCGGCGGGGAATTTAAAAGTTTTAAATGCAGCGGGGGCCTGATCGGTGCCGATCGGGGACCCCCGCTGCAAGGGGTTAATGTGTGGGGGCTGCGGGGGTTCCTATGGACCCCTGCAGCAAGGTGTTCATGTGAGGACACTTCGGGGGTCCCGACAGGGACCCCCGCATTGAGGGGGGGTTCATTTTAGGTGCCTAGGGGGGGGTTTTGGAGTACCCCCCACGGCAGGGCTTATGTGGGGGACTGCCGCGGAGGTCCCTTTTAGGACCCCCGCAGCACTTGATGAGGAGTGGGAGCCTGCGATATTATCTCGCAGGCTGTCACTCCTCATGTACATTTACGCAGTGTAGATACGTACGGGCCTGCTGCGTAGCTCATACGTTGCTCGCAGCAGGGCTAATTTAATAGCATTGTAAGTTAGAGAAACTTTGCAGTACGTAGGGCTTAAGTAGAAGCCTCTTATTTACGAGGCTGGAATTTAATGAGGCCCAAAATCTATTAATAAGCAAAGAACAGATGACTCAATTTGGTTACTTCAACAGAAGATTTACCATTATGGTAATAAAGCCAGCAAAATGCTGGCAAATAAATTAAAAATAAATACATATAGAAAGAAGATAGATTACATTTATAAAGAAGGGAAATGATGATCCAGACCAGATCACACAGCAAGTGCCTTTGAGGAGTATTATTTATACTTATACAAATTAAAAAAAGATTCACAATTTGAAAAACCATTTTTGAATTACCCCAAATATCAGATGCAGAAAGATTAGATCTTAATACAGAGATTTCCGAAAAATAAATCTTAGAAGTTATCTCTAATCTGAAACTGGGCACATCCCCCGGACCCGATGGGTTTGTTATTCAATTTTATAGACTCCTTGTAGGCATTTTGACCACCCATTTGAAAAATTGATATAACAAAATTATGAATCAGGGATATGTTCCTTCTGAAATGACAGAAGCCTTGATTGTAATGATACCGAAACAAGAGCGAGATAGGCCGGGAATGTAAAGATTTTTGTCCTATCTTGCTCTTGAATGTGGATTTGATGATCTTTTTGAAAATTTTGCCCAACCATTTAATAAGGTTATTGATAAAAGGATTACTCAAGATCAATTTGGTTTTATGGGAGGTAGGCAGGGTGCGGATAACACCCGGAGAATATTTGATTTGATCTCTTACGTTGACTCTTGTAGAATCCCCTCTGTGTTCCTGTCTATGGACGCAGAGAAAGCCTTTGACCTGGTTGGATGGGATTTTATGGAGCAAGTCTTTGAGAAATATAGCTTGGGAGCCTTTGGCTCAAAAGACATTAAGGCTTTGTATTCCTCCCCATCCTCCTCGATCATAGGCACTGGCTTTAAGACAGATCACATATAATAGTTGTCTAACTACGAATCGTCGTCACGCGAAGCGAGGGATGCAGTTTGCTCCACAAATGCGGACCGGGCCGCATTTGCGGAAGGTGGAGGCTCCAAGGTCGTATGCCTCACACACGGTTACAAACACCCACACGCACGAAACATTCCGACTTCGGAAAAATACGACCTTAACGGCCGAACTGCGCGCAATGGAAAACAGTCAAAACACAATAAATATACACAAAAAACACATAAAAAACGTACCCACAGCAAGGGGGGCCTCCAGGACCTCTGCAAGTGAAGTTACACCTCCATTTAAGTCCAAATTCACAAGTTTAGACACATGAAAATCCCCTAAGCGAGAGAAAAAATATATTGATTGCTGGATATTTCTTTGTGATAGTTAAAGTATATTGATTCATTTATTATTTATTAAAACATCAAAGAAAAACAATACATTACTGCATTTTGCAATATCTGTACTTTAGCATGGTATTAATCATTAACCATTTCAAATATGTTTATTCATTGATTAATTAATTTTTAATGGACATTAATTTTTTTATTTACTAATTATTATTAAAAAAAATATATATATATATACATTACTGCATTTTGCAATACCTGTACTTTAGCACAGTATTAATCATTAACCATTTTAAAGATGCTTATTCATTGATTAATTAATTTTTATTGGACATTCATTTTATTAATTACTAATTATTATTAAAAAAATATTTTGTTTATAACAAAAAAAAGAATGTCACTGGAATTAGATTTTGACCTTCATGCTCAACTATTAATGTTCATTTATAATTTTATTCATCATTACGATTATTAATAATGTTAATTAATTATTAATTAGTAATAATAACATATTTAGTAAAAGAAAAAAAAATGTATAGTTGTTTTACATTTTGTGCTTGCTACTCAACTATTAATGTTCATTGATTATTAATAGAAGAAATTTAAAGTAAAAAATGCATAAAAATATATCTCCCTTTTGCACTGAATTTAGATATTACTGTTGTTGATGATTCTTTATTCTCATTGTATTAAAGGTATAGGATCCTCAAACCGTTTACATATTTATATCACTTACTTACATTTTAAAGTGCATTTACTTCTATTTTACAGCTTTGCTAATTAAAACATAGCTTCAATTTATTTTCTCACAGTTTGAGCATCTGCCCACCTGACTACGCAGAGGGCTGTTTGCAGCATTTTATCTGCAATCACATCACCTTCACAGGTATATCATTTTAAAATATTTATATTTACTTTATTGCATGCATGTATGAAAAAGACAACAAGTACTTTAAGTAATATCAATGATTCATGCATTTATGAAAAAAAAAAAAAAAAGATTTTTACTTCTTTTCACAGATTTGTGACATTGCCACCGTAATTTACCGACATTGACAGGTAAATGATTTTGTGATGACATTTGTTAACACAATATAATATGAACTATTAATTTGTGTTGAGTAATGGTATTTCATACATTCATTCAATAAAAAAATTAATTATGATTTTTACATCTTTTTACAGATTTCTCACGTCTACACCTGCTTCAAAACAGGAGCATTTTCAATTAGAGAACAGCTAATTTACAAGTATATCAGAAGGGGAAAAAAAATTATAATAAAGATTCTATGTGTATTCCTGTATTAATTAATTCATCATTATATTACTGCTCATTGACAGGGATAGCGCCTTAGAAGCAGTAAATATTTTATTTCATGTATTATAGTAGGTCACTTGCTCTTTTGTGTAGCTCTTCTTTAGGAACATAATAACTGTTTCTGTATTTACATTCATGATATAGACACACCTACAGAGAGACAGACATACATACAGAACGTCAGAGAGAGACGTAGCCAGACACCCAGAGACACCCACGCAGCCAGACACCCACGCAGCTAGACACCCACGCAGCCAGACACCCAGAGACAAAGACACCCAGAGACACAGACACACACCCACAAATATCCAGGGACAAACCCAGAGAGACACATACCCACAGATATCCAGACACACACCCAGATAGACACACACCTAAAGACATCCAAACACACACACACAGAGACACACACCCACAGACATCCAAACACACATAGACACGCAGAGAGACAGACACTTGCAAACAACCAGAGATATAGAATCCTATACACACACCAAGACACACAGACACATAAATACAGAAGCCTACACAGACACAGACACCCAGAGAGACACACAAATACAGACACCCAGAGAGACACCCAGAGAGACACTCAGAGGGACACCCAGACAGACACCCAGACAGAGACACAGACCCACAGACATACAAACACACACCCAGAGAGACACAGACATCCAGACACACACCCAGAGAGATACAAACCCACAGACATACAGGGAGAAACCCAGAGAGACACAAACCCACAGATATCCAGACACACACCCAGAGAGACACACACCCAGAGACACGCAGAGAGACAGACAGCCAGAGAAACAGACACACACCCACAAACATCCAGGGACAAACCCAGAGAGACACATACCCACAGATATCCAGACACACACCCACAAACATAGACACACATACACCCATAGACACGCAGACACCCATAGACACACAGACACCCATAGAGAGAGAGACACAGACAGCCAGAGAGAGAGAGACGCAGACAGCCAAGAATTTTTAGAAATATATGACAGGGATAAAAAGATGTGTAATAAAATTAAGGCCATTCTTAATACTCTATTTCCAATTACAGAAAACAATGGCGGACAATGCATAAGATAAGAAAGAATATAAAAGAAGAATAGCAAGGGAAAGGAAGCAGAGATGGAGAGATGCACAGACCCCTGAGACTTCATAACATTTAAGAGAAGAAGATCGACAGTGACTTCTAAATAAAAGAAAATTGGTTAAAAAAACAACAAAATGAGTCTGCTGGAGTTTCAAAGAAAAGAAAAAGTAAACAAAAAAATGTCTGTAAAACTGTCTCAAATTAATCTATTTTGCCTCCTGATACCAATGTTGATAGAGATGACAACAATGTAGATGTACAAATTTCAAATTAAATTTATATTGATGAAGGTCATGATAGTCCTTTATTTAGAGCACTAACAGTAGACACTCATTATTGTGGATTAATGAATGTGGTTTGTCAGTTTTGTGGGGCTTATCATTTTCAGAAAGAACGACCAACTGATGCATAGTTTATTAGTTGCTGTCAAAAAGGAAAGGTAAGACTTCCAGAAAGACACACATTCCCAGAATATTTAAAAAGTATTATGAGTGATCCTACATTTCCCAATTACACCAATTTTAAGAAAAATATTCATTCTTATAACAGTGCAATTTCCTTAGCTTCAATGGGTGCAACATTAGCCGAAAATGTATCAGGACATGGTCCTTATTGTTTTAAAGTCCAAGGACAAATATACCACGGACTTCACATTTACACCCAGAAACAGGAGAACAAAGTAAATTTGCACAGTTATATGTACTTGATACAATGGAAGCTGTGGAACAACGAATGCTGCTTCCTGAAAATAGACAATGCTTACCCATAGTCTTTGAACAGCTTGATAATATTATGGCGAACAACCATTATAGTAAAGCATACAAAAAATTAGCGGAGGTTGAAAAAGAACAACTGGCACATGCGCAAAGACATCAATTGCCAATGCCAAGAGTTAATATGTTTCTTAAAAGGGATCGCCATACTGATCAAAGACGCTATAATTTACCAACAGCAAATGAGGTTGCCATGGTATTTAAAAATGATGACAGGGAACCACCATTTGAGCAGGATATTAGAATATATCCACGCAATCAAGAACAACCTTTTATAAACATCAATATTTTAAGCAGTAATTTGGATCCTATGACATATCCCATTTTCTTTCCAAATGGGAAGCCAGGATGGCAATCAAAATTGCAGTTGCAAAGTTATCCCAATAGTAAAGTTCGTATTAGAAACAATATCTCAATGCTGGAATATAAAGTGGCACAAACTGCTGTCCGGGATCATTATAATCCTATTTTATGTGGGGGTAAACTAACACAACAATGAATTATTGCTTCTTATCTACAAGTCGAAGCAAATAATCTTAATTTTGTCAAATTCCAACAAAACAAGCTTCGAGTTGAACAATATTGTGGATTGATTGATTATGTAGCTGAATTGGCTGCAAACAGAGACATTCCTGCTGGACGAGCAATGATTTTGCCATCCTCTTTCCAAGGATCTCCTCACAATATGCGAGAAAGATACAATGATGCCATGGCTATTGTCACTAAATTTGGCAAACCAGATTTATTTATTACATTTACATGTAATCCACAATGGCCAGAGATCAAAGAAATGCTTGGACAAACTACTTCTGACCGACCAGATTTGGTCGCAAGAGTATTCAAAATCAAACTTAATTCCTTAATTTATGATATCACTAAAGCAGACTTATTTGGAAAATGTGTGGCTTTTGTTTATACTATTGCATTTAAAAAAAGAGGCCTGTCACATGCACATATACTTTTAATCTTGCAAGAAAAATCTTGTGTCTATATCATTAAATACAGCAGATAGAGTGGATTCAGTGATTAGTGCTGAACTGCCACATCCAGAAAAGCATTCAAGACTTTATGAGATTGTAACTCATAGAATGATACATGGCCCATGTGGAGAGAGCAATCCAAACTCACCATGTATGGAAAATAAGAAATGCATAAGAGTTTCCAAAACAATTTAAAATGCAGACTTATGTTAATTGTGATGGATACCCTTTGTATAAAAAAGAGAAGGACAAACAGCTATTTTCCATGGCCAATAGGTCGATAATGGATATGTGGTTCCATACAATCCACATTTGCTGATGAAGTACAATGCACATATCAATGTGGAAGTTTGCACTTCCATCAAATCCATAAAATATGTGTATAAATATATATATAAAGGATATGAAGCAGCAAATGTTGTTGTGCAAGGTGCAGACAATGAAAAACACAACCCCATTTTACATGACGAACTTTCTTGTGTTCTTGTGTTCGCCGTCCGCTGCGAACGCGAACATGCCAAAATCGCTGCAAATAGTCAGCGGGCGAACTGTCCGTGACATCTCTATCGGATATTCGAATGAATTTATTACAAGCCAAAAAATTGCACAAGAGTTAATTCATTATAATAAATGAGGCAACTATGATGTCATGTCATGCCCTCCAATGTATTGATCGATTATTAAAAGAAGTTATGGCTAATGATTTGCCATTTGGTGGAAAGGTGATGTTGTTAGGAGAAGATTTCAGGCAAACATTACCTGTGATGCCACATGTCAATTGGACTGACATAGTCGAAATGTGTATTAAAAGAAGTAAGCTGTGGAAAATATTTACATACCTGAGATTAGAAGTAAATATGAGATCTGAAGGGCGAAATCAATTCAATGATTGGCTCATTAACATTGGAGAAGGAAAACAGCCAAAAATAAATAATTTACCTGGTGATGCAGTTCAAATTCCACCAGAAATTATTTCAACAGAACCACTAATTTCAACAATCTTCCTCAATACCATCAAGAATGAGGATTAAAAGCAAAGTCATATTGACATCAAAAAATTATGATGCCTTAAATTTAAACAACGAAATATTAAAATTATTCAATGCTCCCCAAAAAAACTATTACAGTGCAGATTCTGTTTTGGCTGACGACAAAGAGAGTGAAGCAAACTTTAGTATGGAATTTATTAATTCTTTAACTCCTTCTGGAATGCCACCACATGTTTTGCAACTTAAAAAAGGGGAAATTATCATGCTATTGAGAAATATGAACCAAAAAAAGGACTTTGTAATGGGACCAGATTAATTGTGAAGGAATTAAAGGATCATTTTATACATGCAGAAATTATGAGTGGTACCCATAAAGGCGAACCAGTTCTTATACCGAGAATTGATTTGGCTCCAAGTGAGAGTGGTTTGCCTTTTATCCTTCAAAGGAGAAAATTTCCCATTATCATGGCAGTTGCCATGACCATCAATAAATCCCAAGGACAAACTTTTAAGTTTGTTGGTATTTTTTTGAAGGAACCTGTGTTTGCATATGGACAACTATATGTTGCATTTTCAAGATGCAATCATCCAGAGGAAATTAAAGTACATGTTGAAGAGAACACAAGCCAGGGTGATTTATTGGAAGATGGATATGTTTTTACAAAAAACATTGTGTACTATGAGGTGCTGTAAATATACAGTACAGTGCTTTCATTTTGACTAAAATGTTTTATGTTACTCCAACTGATTTTAAAGTAGCAATATTTTAAGAAGAAACTTAATACAATGGCAAAAAAACACATAGAGAACAGTGGTTTTACTTCCAGGACAAAATTAGAGGTCTCTGGGACTCTTTAAATAGAGGACTGCAATTTCCAATAGGAAACTCGATGTGCCATTTCAACAATGTACAATAAGAAGAAACAAAAAAGTATCAAAAACAAATACAACACAAAACAGTGGTTACACAGATTGGAAGGTCTTACACCTTACCTTTTCAGATGATTTGCCCCACAAAACAATTATGTGCCATTTACTTTAATTGGAAGCTTACATTTAAATGTTTTAAAGTAGTATTTAACATGTTAACATTGTCTTTTAAAAGTTATGGAAAGTTATTTAAAGCTATATTGTATAACATTTTCTTTTCAAAGTTGTGGAAAGTTACTTCAAGCTATATTGAATATAGTCAAACATTTATGTTACGACAAGTTTAAGCATTTGTTAATACATTCAACTGTATAATTTTAAGATGGAGTATTGATTCAGGGAGCAATCCAATCGCCAGTTAATGGGGTCAGGAAGGAATTAATTTGTTGCCCTCTTTGATACAATTGGCCAAGTTTCAATGGGGGGGGGGGGGTTTATTGTTTGCCTTCCTCTGGATTCAATGCAAATTTAATTTACCATGAGTTTAAAAAAAAGAATGTTACAAAGCATGTTAGTGTACAAAATTCTTTGTTTTGGAAACTTTACATAGTCGTTTGTTATTTATAGATAAATATGAATTCAAAAAGTTATTATTGTTTAAAATACAAGTTGCATGTTAAAAACTTTGTTATGGTTTACAATATTAATTCATGAAAAATTAAAACATTAATATATTGTTATTACATGTATGACAAATAAAAAAGTTCATATTAACAAAAAATATATATATATATATATATACCTGTTGGTGAAATACAAATTGAAAGTAAAAAAAAATAAAAAGTTCTATTCAAAATATTCTATTTATTGGTACTTAATAAAACAAAAGGTTAAGAATGTCAGAGACCAATATTGTGTGGCAAACAGTTTTCGCAGCATTAAAAATTCTATTAACCATCATTTATTGACGGGCAAGTAGCTAGTAAAATAATAATTACTAATGGGACCAGGCAAGACTGTCCTTTGTCTCCTATTATTTTTGCACTTGTATTGGAACCACTGGTGGCCTCTATTAGGAGCAGTTAGGAGATAGATAGTGGCAATAGTGTCATCAATATTATGATGTATGCAGATGATGTGGTAGTATCTGTAACTAACCCAGGTAAATCTTTAAAAAAATCTACACAAATTGATAGATTCATACAGTAAAGTTTCCATTTATAAATTAAACATCTCAAAATCTGAAATCTTGAGTTTTCATATACCTAAAGTTGAAAGAAACTCCCTGATGTATGAGTTTAATTACATTAGTATTGTGTTTTACAATAATATATCTAAGATAATTAATAACTATAAAAGGGTATTATCTCAAATTATGGAAATAGTTGCATGGAAATAGATGGAAGCATGTCCATCTCTCAATATCCAGCATAATTGCTGCTGGAAAAATGATGTTACTATGTAAATTCAATTATATAATCAGATCAATTCCATTTTATTTATCCAAAACACAAATAGAACAATTTCAAACAATTGTGGATGGATTCATACCTCAGGGAAAAAGAATGAGGATAAAAAAATCAATACGCTCTAGAAGATTCAACAAAGGAGGCATGGCTTATCCTATGGTGCAGACGTATCATGATGCAACTATGTTATCTCTTTTGCTTAAATGGACGGATCCGTCAGTCTCCCCTCAAGGGTTAAAAGCAGAAAGTAATCAGGTATTAAAAGGATTGTTGGGAACCTTGACATTCAGAGATGGTTTTAAGACGGAACTACTACTAGAGGGAGCAGGTTTAATAGAAGAGATTTTGACATTTTGGTTTAAGTTCAGGCCCAGGCTGAAATTGCTGCCATTTCCAAGCCCAATTGTTCCTATACAGTTTTTAGAAATAGATCTAAACTTACCTTTTCTGAAATAATGGTACAAACACTTGTGATGGAGAGCCACCAGGGGGCAGAAGAGAGCTCTTGAAGACTTCTTCCCTGGGCTGTTAAAGAGTTAAGCCTCCTACAATGGACTGATTAAGCCAGCTGCATTCTGCCTTTAAAAGAACTACTGGGCACCCAGCAGGGGGTGGCTGATTAGGCTCTGGCCTGAGTGCCATGAGGAGTCTGTGTGGAGCTGCAGTCTATGTGAGGAGATGGGATGTAAGTCAGTCAGGAAGACTGGATCAGGAGAGCTGAGCTAAGATAAGCTCTGAAGTAAGGCAGCAGGGAAGACTGCTAAAAGGACAGAGAGACACAGCCAGCAGCTTAAGAAGAGACACTGAGTGTTCCAGCATTACCTAGGAGGAGACCTTGCTGGATTCACACAGACTAATTCTCAAGAGAGACTGGACTGAAAGGTACCACACCCTTCTGTTTATAAAGGTACTGTTTAACTTGCAGGCCAAGAAGCAGACTCAGGGCTAGTCAGGGCGTTCCAGGTTATAGTAAGCCCGTTTATGTAGATTTTTATTTTATTGCTGAGGATAAGGACTATTTTCTTTCTGTTTGTGCTAACAAATAAATAGCAGTAAAACTAAGCCTCTAACAGCCTACTGTGCCTTCCTCTCTAACTAAGTCAAAGAGATAAGAAAACAGGACGCAAACCCCGTCAGAAGGGGCGCCCTGCCACACACTGTATACATTATTTGAAAGATCTATTCATTAGTAACTCATCTGCATCATTTCAAGACTTGAATAAAAAATACAGTTTACCTGAAAATTGCTGGTTAGAGAACAACAGACTTAAAATAAAATATAGTGAACCAATTTACTTTTTATCTAAGATGAGATCTTTAACCACGTTTGAAAAACTCATTACAATGACTAAAAAAAACATTAAATTTCTAGCTCTTATAATATATTAAGAGAAGAAATGGATAAACGGATTACCTGTTAAATTAAACAGTGGGAAAGATCTATTAATAACAACTGTCCAGAGGATATCTGGTATGGAGCAATGACTCCAGAAAATTGATTAAAAATATATCATATAGAGAAGTTTACTCTAAACTGATTAACCAATGGTACTTAGTTCCTCTGAAAATGGCACAGATTACCCAAAATGAAAATAGAAAACTCTGCTGGAGAGGATGTGGACAATTAGGCTCCCAATTTCATGTTTGGTGGGAGTGTCCCCAATTCAAACATTTTGGAATAACTGTATAAAACAGATTGAAGGTACTATTAACACTCAGTTGCCATTTTCTCCTGAAGCATGTTTATTCCATATTCTTCCACAGGATCTCTCTTTGGATAAAGAAAACATTCTTTATTAAAATTGTAATGTCTGCTAAATTATTGATTGCTAAAAACTGGAATCAATTGTCTGGTCCCTGTTGGAATGAGATATTATATATGATTGGAAGAAACAGAGATCTAGAAAAATCCATTCAAAATAATGGATTGATTGTAGTCAAATAATATACATGGAAGATATGGGATCAAGAAATAGATCTAGCTTAGGAAAATTAGCTAGATGATATAAAACCCTAGTCTACCTCTGTTTTACTATTACCTTATATACTCGAGTATAAGCCGACCAGAGTAAAAGCTGAGGCACCTATTTTACCACAAAATACTGGGTAAACTTAGTGACTCGAGTATAAGCCGAGGGCGGGAAATGTGCTGCCCCCTGTGTCCCTCTTGTGCCCTCTGTGTCCCCCTCTTGTGTGCCCTCTGTGCCCCTTTCTTGTGTCCCCCCTCTCTCTCTCCCCTGTGTCTCTTCCCCCCTCCCTCCCAAGTGCCTCTCCCCCTCTCCCTCCCCTGTGACTCTTCCCCTCCTCTCCCTCCCCTTTGTCTCTTCCCCCTCTCCCTTCCCAGTATCTCTTCCCCCTCTACCTACCCTGTGTCTCTTTCCCTCCCCCACCCCTATCACCCTCCTCAACTGCCGTCCTCAACCCCCCTCCATATCCTCCCTCCTCATCCTCTCCCCTCAATCCCCCATCTTCATCCTCTCTCCTCAACCCCCCTCCTCAACCCCCTCCTCATCCCCCCTCTAAATCCTCTCTCCTCAACCTCTCTCCTCAACCCCCCTCCTTATCCTCAACCCCCCTCCTCATCCTCAACCTTTCTCCTCAACCCCCTCCTTATCCTCAACCCCTCTCCTCATCTTCAACCGGTTGCGTCGGGACCAGGCCAATGCTAATTACATGAATCGCATGTGATGTCACGTCATTAGCATATGATGCGTCCCAACGCAGCAGGAAGGAGGAGCGGAGGAATAGCTGCTGATGGAAGGTAAGTGAGGGGTGAGGGGGAGGTAATTAGAGGGGAAAAGTGAGGAAGGGGGTTGAGGATGAGGAGGGGGGTTTAGGATGAGGAGGATGGTTGAGGATGATGATGGAGGGGGTTGAGGATGAGGAGGGGGTTGAGGATGGGGGCTGAGTATGAGGATGGGGGGTTGAGTATGAGGATGGGGGGTTGAGGATGATAAGGGAGGGGAGGGAAAGATCCATGGGGGTGGAGAGAGACACGGGGGAAGAGAGATACAGGGGTGGAGAGACACAGGGGGAAAGAGAGACACAGGAGTGGAGAGACATGAGGGGGAAGAGAGACACAGGGGTGGAGAGACAGGGGGGAAAGAGAGACACTGGGGTGGTGACTCGAGTATAAGCCGAGGGGGCCCTTTTCAGCTTTAAAAAAAGGGCTGAAAAACGCAGCTAATACTCAAGTATATACGGTATATAGGATATCTTTCCCTCTTTCTTTTTTGAATTTTAACTTCTCAAGCCATTTTTGTGTCTGCATGTAGATATTTATGTTGTATATAATGTAAATTGATAACGAAATATGTCTACATTTTAATGTTTCTATCCTAAAACAATAAAAATTATTTTTGGCAGAACAAGGCCAAAGGCAGTAACACCTAGGCGCTCATTGCAAGGCCTGCAAGACTTTGAAAAAGAACCAACGGTGCTTATCGCGAGGCACACAAGACTTGAAAAAAGTATAGAGAGGCACAAGATTTGATCAGGTTCTAGAGAGGAGAAAGACACAAGGGAAGGAGAGGGGGGAGAGCGTGAAAAGAGACACAGGGGAGGGAAATAGGGGGGAACAAAACACAGGGCAGGGAGGGAGAGAGGAGGAAACAGACACATGGAAGGGAGAGGGGGAAACAGACAAAGAGTTCAGAGAGTGGGGAGAGGCTTGGTTGGACGACATCTGCAATGAGCGCTTATTGCAGGGCTCACGATGACAGCCAAAGGCGCTCATTGCTAGAAACGTAAAGTAGAGGGGAGAGAGGCTCGCAATGAGCGCCTTTGGTGCTCATTGCCAGCCTCGCAAAGGGCATCTTTGGCGCTCATAGCAGGGCTCATTAAGAGCACCAAAGGTGCTCATTGCGAGGCATGAAACTGGCGAGTTGGCCGAAGCCACTAATTGCGGGGCTCGCAAGGCACGTAAAGTAGACGGCGGGAGAGACTTGCAATGAGCACCAAAGTCGCTCATTGCGAGACCCGCAAGTTAGAGGGGGGAAAGCCTTGTATTGTGTGACAAACAGCATTGCCAGCCTTCAAATTTTATTGCCGTCAATTTTGATGGGCAAGTCGCTAATCATATAATAATACTAGCGAATTGCCCGTCAACAAATTACTGCAATAAAATTATAAGGCAGGTAATGCTGTTTGCCACACAAAGTAAGTCTTTTGGTGGTCTGAGTATCTTCGGTGCTCATTGCGAGCCTCTTGGTTGGTGTATTTTTGGTTATCAGAGACCCTTTTGCGCACATTCCAAGGTCTGTGGTGATCGCCTTTTGTCGCTCATTACGACCCTCTTCCCTGGTGCTCATTGTGAGCCGCGCGCTGAACGCCTTAGTCGTTTATTGTGAGCCTGTCGTCTGGTCCTTTTTTTTTCTCTATATGTATTATTTAATGATAATTACTTAAATAATAAACTCATAAATTATTATACTTTACCTATTTGAAATTAATATATGCAGCAAGCAATATCCTGAAGAGCTAGCAATCTTTTTTGATATTCCTGCAGCATACAATATACATTTGCACTGTTGCTGAGCTGAGTATAAGTGTCAGCAATGTGTGAAGTGTGTAGTGTAAATAGGCTGCGTGCGTGAGGTGAAACCGTTTGTTTAGCTGTGTAATTCTGCATTTTGTAATGGTAATGTTATTATTTGCAAGTTAGTGTTGTAAAATGGCGGCAATTGTGTATGTGTTATGTGGGTATGGATCATTTTGCGTCCTCCCTAATAGTGTATTTTATACCTTGTACAGGCTTGTGTAAAAGTCTTATGTGTCTGTTATCAGTGATTTTGTATTTTATTGGGTCGGCCGTTAAGTTAATTCATGATTTTTTTCATACTGCTATGGGTGTTGTATTCTGACTTGTGTAATTGAGTTTTGTGTCGTGTGCCATGCAGGGTCATATTGATGAGTCCCTATGGCACTCATTGCCACCAGTGCAGTGAGCACCTTTATCGCTCCCTGCCTAAGTCGTATGGGGTCATATGGATGAGCGCCTACGACGCTCATCTCCATTAATGCAAGGAGCGCCTTTGTCACTCCTTGCCAGCAACTGCGGCGGGCTCGCTATGCGAGCCCACAAGTGTTAGCAACAACCCGTAATGCTGACAACTATATATGTGATATATATGGGAGGTCACCAAATGGGAATGGGTATACATCTTGGCACATGGCCACCAGCAATGGCGTGGGACTTTCCAGGATGGGCGTAGTGAAGATTACCCCTGATGGAGGTGAGTTGGTGGTTGAGCCACGTGCCTCTGCACAGCCTCCATGTGTTTTTGTTGCCCTTCCTGATCTGTTAGAGTAAATTAGTGTGTGTATGTTCCCCTGGTCCCCTTTTGGATTTCTAAGTGGTGGTGGTAAAGGGGCTTGTGTACCTGAATGAAGCTGTTAGCTATACCATGTAGGGCCAGTGTAGATGTGCAGGTGATAGCAGAGAGGTCAGACAAATCACAGTCCACTAGTGAGGGTACTGGCAACTTACTCTAGTATCTTTGGCATGCAAACCTTGTGGAATAGCACAGGCAGTGACCTAGCTAAATGTGCTGCAGTCCATAGAGTCACAGAGAGTTGGACATGACTTAAGGACTGAACAACAAATAATAAAATGTTCCCTGGTACTTGATCTATGTGATGTGGTGCATTAATTTGGCCGCTATTTGTGTTCCCAATGAGCGAGGTGTATATGCAATGATATATATATTCCAGTGTCCACATTAGTGCCTCTGTGAGTGAGAAATGGTTAATATGGCATCAATTTCATGTTTTTATGTCACTGTTTAATCAGGAAGTGTGTCTTTAATTGCTTTCAACATGTTACAGCATGGCTTTTCACAATGGCATATGCATGTCCATTCCAACATATGATAAAATAACATAAATGTTAAATGAATATTTGATCTGGTAGTGTGTCTTTAATTGCTTTTTGCATGTTACAGCAAAGCTTTTCATATTGGCATATGCATGACCATTCCAACATACGATGAAATAAAATATTTTTGAAATGCTTTTTTTTATTGGTGAATTATTGTGCAAGTAATTGTAATGCCTTTCCATGCTTTCCCCATATATAAAAAGCCAACTGGTGTGTTTATATTGTATTTTTTCGGTAAACCCTTTAAGGGTCTTATTTGGAGGCCTTAATATTTTTGCCTCCATTTGCGGGTTATGGACTTGAACGCCAGGGCGTCTTTGGGAATTTGTATTTGCAATTTAAATGTGTGATTGGAACGTAGCAGTTATGGCTTGACAGTTTAAAGTATTTGTGGCAATGGAGTTCAGATTTTGACATCCCGTAGGGTTTTTCCGCCCTTAACCCGCAAGTCGTTTGCGGGTAGCTTTGAGAGGCCAATTTAATAGCAGTAAGTTTTGCGGGCTACGTTACAGGCTATGGTGTTACACGTTGAGGGAATTTAATAGGGATGATAGACTCACACATATATAGGCTCATGCATCCACAGGCTCACACATACACATATAGGCTTACACATACATAGGATCACACATACACAGGCTCACACATAAACATACATCGGCTCATACATACGCAATCTCACACATCACCTACATAAGCTCACACATACAAAGGATCACACATACATATGATCACACATACACATACATAGGATCACACATACATAGGATCACACATACATAGGCTCAAACATGCACATGCCTAGGATCAGACATACATAGGAGCACACATACATAGGCTCACACATACATAGGAAAATCATGTTATTTAAATAGCCTAACAGATGACACACACAAAGGGACTTACCTTGTTCAACAGGTCCTCATGGTCAGGGCTCTCTCACACCCTGGTTCCCACATGCTGCTGCTCTGCTCCTACTGAGCAGATGCAGTAATGGACATCATCCAGGAAGTAGGACATGGAAGGGGAGGAAGAGACAGAGTTAGGGATGGTGATCGGAGCTAAGGATGGAGATCAGGCTAATTTTTTTTTTCTTAAAATGTTTTTTTTTTAAATTAAAATGAGGTGCCCCTTACTGAGGAGTGCCTGTAGGCCATAGCAATATCAGGAATGCTATAGTGATAAACTACAAGTTGGATGAAGCTTAAATGAACACTGAAGTAATGATAAGAGTTCTGTACAGTGTCAAAACACATGTGAAGTACTGTAAAGTTATAGTGACATTTTATTTAAAAAAATAACCGCATACCAAGGGTATCCTTATAGACATGGCACCTGAACTTCTACCATCATAATCTTTATTGGCTAATGGAAACCTCACCCTACAGCACAAAATGTGTAGGGAAGTGGGCTGGATGGCCCCTGGATATTGACATGGAAATCCTGGGAGATACCAGGGTCCTAGGGGTAGCAGGTATAGAGGGGGAATCTCATTGTGAGCAACGGGTCATGGAAGGAAGGGTAAAAAAAAGGTTTCATATTTTTATTTAAACCCTTCCATGGGAAGAGGTTTATATATAAAGAAAGCAAGCACAGAGCAAGAGAGCTACAGTGAAACCCCTTTGGTTTTAGGCCTAAGTTTGAAAATGCTCTTTTTTGTGAAAGTCATATAATAGGTCTGCAAATTAAAACTCCCCTAGCTGCAGCTCAGCTTTATGGGGGTTCTTAAAGGAGCCATGAGATAGAGCCAAGGCCATGACGAACAGTCTCTATCCATGATGTCACAGATCTCTTCAGCAGGCACTCACTGTCAGTCAAAATACTTCTCATAGACTTAATTGAGGGAAGCACCCCTGAATTCTGATTGGGTGCAGCAATGAAGCAGAACTAAGCCCCTTGCCTCAGTAGTGTTTACATTACAAACAAACAGATAGTTTCTTTAAATATTAAAATCAGGGAATTATTTAAAGATTTTAACATTTGCCTTAGATGAGAGAAGGAAGAATGATTATATGACATAAACCATCAAATCTAATAGAGGTCAAGAGTCAAGTATCTTTCAGAAACAAAAGAATACAAAAACACAAGGTCATGATTTAAATTTAGAGGGTAAATGATTGAGGGATAATGATAATAAGTACGAGTTTACAGATATAATTGAAGTGGTTGTGCTAAACACAGTAAAGGGATTAATGCAGTGATGGGTATCTCAGTCCTAGAAGGGTCACCAAAGGTATAGGATTTCTATGTCTCCCTTCTTAAGTATTCGGGTTCTCTCTGCTTTAATACTCTGGTATTACTTGGTTTCAATCATTCTGACTCGCCACCTACGCTCATACAGAGAGGTATTGAAAACCTGGCCTATTAGAAACCTGTATAGAAATGAGTTGCCTACCACAGGATTGACGCATTGCATGGTAACTAGTGGAAATCAGTGTGGTTGCAAGACAAATGGCAGATAAGATAAAATGGATGTTGTAGGAATTTACAACAGAGCAGGGGTTGGATAAAACAAACAAGAGAGAAGGGCTATGGCTTACATTTGTCTGAACAAGACATGTTTTCCACCCCTGAAAGTGATTTAAGTACTGGCACATCAGCACACAACCAAGATAATAGTCTGCAGGGCTTCACAAACATGGTTACAGCTGTTAGTAAAGTCATTTTTTTCCAAGACCTCAGTATGCCAAAATTGCATGATCTGTTTTGTGTCCATCAAAGCCATGAATAGGTCACACTTTAGAACTACTATCCTTTTCAACTCTCCTCCATAACGTTAAGAGATTTAATTCCAATATAAAAAGGAATAAAGCTTCATTATAAATCTTTCCACCCTGGCGTTGCTTTCCTGCAGCAGACTCATTTTCTCATAAGCAAAGGTCCATGTTTTATGTACAGAGACTGTCTCACTTTATGTGCCATAGGGACAGGGTAGTAATTCTCTGACAAACTATACAGACTAGAAGGGGGAGTTTCTGTTTTTTACAGGCAAGATCCAAGATGCTCTATTATTCCCTCTGGCATAAATCTATTCTCTCTCAGCTAATCCTGGGTCTCAGTTAATTACGGCACTCTGTACGAGTTTCCAGCTATGAAAGTGGAAACTAACCATTAGTGGTATGCAATTATTTTGAAATATAGAAGAAAAATAATGATGAATAAACTAATTTGGTAAAGTGCAATGTACAAGAGGCTAGATTGGAATTATGGACAAAATATGTAAAGTCAAGAGCAGCCTAGTAGCAAATGTATATGCTTCTTGGGATGGCAGACATGGCAACAGTTGCATGTATTCAAATAAGTAGATTAACAATGGACCAGTTGGAAAGTTAGGATAGAGGCATGATTCCTATTGATTGCAGAGTAGGTGGGCCAGTTGAAAAGCCAGTCAGTTCTTAGGGTATGCAAGCCAACTCTAAATACAAACCCACCACATACATGGTAGATATAGCCAACTCTTTTACATTGTCTGCACTGAGCTCACCCTAATGGTACCAATGAGATACATTACCTTTGACAAAAAAAAAAAAAAACAACACAGCACTGCTATAATGGGTGGATACATTGCTCTGAAGAAGGGGCAACAGTAGTCCAGGATGCAAACACATGGTGGGAGCTGAGGGATGACTTGAGGACTTGAAAGGCTACTCCACAAGCAGGAGTCCATTACTTAATCTGGGGCATCTTTTTTATAAGATTAGTCAGATGCTATAAAATGGAACAAACTTGCAGTGATGCCCAGCACTTTCTTCTTAGTTTGCAAGATGGACCACTATGTACTACCCTCAATCTTGACTGGCTCACTCCCTCCTACTTTGTGCCCTAAGTACTGCACTCTTAGGGAAAACTAGCAGTTGGCAAGACTGTTAGTTAATTACTTTCTAAGTCCTAGCCAATACTAGTACATGGTACGTTCATTGATCTTTCTAGGATTGACGGAGATGGCAGTGTCATCCAAGTAGACACAAGCAAAGTCCTGAAAACCGTGTAGAAACATAGCTGTGGAATTTTTCAACCCAAATGGTATGAATCCCAGATCCAAGATTTCTTATAGCATCTTCTAAATGCTAGCCCTCACCACCTCTGTTACTCTGTAAGCATACTATTTTAATATGATCTACTGTATCTATGGTTAGGACCTCATCAGTAGTAAAAGTTGTTCTTCCTGGTGATCAGTGAATAGGTGGGCAAGGTTGTCAAGGTACCCTCGCTAGGCTGGCTCTCAATATTGTTCAAGGCCTAATAAAACTAACTGCATATTTGCCTTTAAGCTAGAACACTAGATTATACAGACACATAATTAGGCCCTTATAAGGCACTATAACTCCCAACCCTAAAATTCACATGGAGTCTTCCACCAATTATATACCTAACTTTATAGGACTCACACAACCTTGTCTCAAATTCAGTTACTCTAGTGGTTCAATCCTGAATATGGGAATGAGAGGAAATGATAAGAGATAAAGTAAGAAGAAGGTCATTAGCAGATCAAAGAGGATGGTTAGGAGAGTATTTAGAGATAAGAGCAGGGATATAACAAGGTGCGTTATTATGAAGGGCTTTATATGTAGGGTCAAAATGTAACATTTTATTCTGTAGGCTATGGGAATATACTTAATTATAAATTCTGTATTTCTGGTGGAATTGACACATTATTGCCCTTTATAACATGAAAGGGTTTAACCAGCCTGTATTTATTATGATGATGATTACTACATTGTTTCTCTATTGAGAACTTTACATAGAAACCTACAAATCTATAAGCATTAAAGGACCAATAATGTTTAGAAAAATATTCCCATGTTTTTGCGAAGTATATAACAGGATGGTGAGATATGTAAAACATGTGCATAACAATATTTCTAGAAAGCTCTGTGGCACATGAGAGCATGGGTCAGAACAGGGAAAGCAGGCTCCAGTGAAACCACAATCGCCCTTTCCCTCACCCTACTGCTAAAATAAAATAAAAATGGCAGAACACTCCCCTCACACTTCAGGCCAACAATCAACAAGCAGAGACACACATTCCACTTGAGATGGCAGTTCCTAAAGTGATTTATTTTCAAAATGTAAGTCCATAGAAACCATCAGAAATTAATATAAAAGTTTGCAAACCTACAGTCTGTTTAATAATATGTATTTAAGAATCAGAAAAACATTAAATAAATAGAACGATTTTAAATATCTAATAATATACCACGCTAGTGTTCAGAAGGCTGTGACTCATTGATAAGAACGTTGTTAAGATCTTCACTGTACGATTAAAGCTTAGTTTTATAACAATAATTATCAATTTGATGCACTGTTAATTCAGTTCATTTGCTCTAGCTCCCTTTCTAATTACACAAACTAAAAACATAATAGATTTAAAAATGGAAAATACAAACTATTAGCCTCTGGTTATTAGAAGCTGTTTTACTTGATCATTCTAAACTTCCTAGCAAATTGCATATTATTTTTAACAACTTTATAAAATATAAATTCTTATAATAGCATTCTTATACTAGCTATACACTTTTCACACTGTGACCGTCACCTATCTACTTTACAGACACACACAAACATTGAGAGCCACATTAAATTTGGGTTCCATGTTAAAACATAGCCCAGAACGCAGATATTAGGGATTTTTTCTTTTAAATTAGCCCCGTAACGCAGCCTGCAGATGACTTGCGAGTTAAAATGCAGCAAGGCCGAGAAAAGGCTACGTGTTGAACTTTGGGCCGTAAATCCTTTGATCTGTCAAGCCCGTAACTGCTAAGTGTTCAGTTTAGCTATTAAATTGCAAGTCACTAGCAAGCAAGCCCGTAACACGCAAATGGAGCCCAAAGCCCAACATATGCTCAAGAGGACACGCCAATACGTAATGCAAATAAAAACACACTACTGTACTTTTATTAAAAGTGAAGGTGATATTTGGTCTTAGAATTAATAGCACAACATTCTCAAGCACGCAAATTGGCTACTTCATTTCATGTATAGCTTTTGTGTTATATAGATCCCAGCAATCAATGTGTTAATACACATACTGTAACTCGCATGTGATAGAATATAATTTTTGCTGCTTTATTAATATTGCATTGAAAACCATCCTCCATTTTCTTGTGACGCAATGAGGACAATCTCTGTTTCCATTTTCTCCAACTAAATCCGTAACTATAGGCTTGGTTTCTAATTTAAAAGCGCCGTAACTCAAATTTCAAGCATGCAGCCGTTACAAGCTTCATACTGGCTTGGGATTTAATGTGGCTCTGAATTAATAGTGGTACATATGCAGCACTATTGAATTCCCTGAATGTGTAAAACCGTAGCCCGTAACGTAGTCAGCAAGACTTACAGCTATTAAATTGTCCCTGTAAAGAAACCCGCTAACGATCTGCGGGTAAAGGGCAAAAAAAAACTATGGGACGTCGAAATTTTAACAAAATCCTTTCTTCTGTCAAGCCCGTAACTGTTACGTACCAATCACGCAATTAAATTGCAACAAATTTCCAAAGAAGCACTGGCGTTTAAGCCCATAACCCGCAAATGGAGGCAAAAACATTATGGCCTCCAAATAGGACCCACAAAGGGTTTACAGACAATTTCTCAACACTGTAAAAGACAATATAAACACAACAGTGGACTTTGAAGTATGGGTAAAGCATGGAAAGACATTAAAATCACTTGCACAACAATCCCCAATAAAAATAGGCATTTACAAAATATTTTATTTTATCATATGTTGGAATGGTCATGCATATGCCAATATGAAAAGCCTTGCTGCAACATGCAGAAAGCAATTAAAGACACACTACCAGATTAAATATTCCTTTAAAAATGAGGTTATTTTATCATATGTTGGAATGGTCATGCATATGCCAATATGAAAAGCCATACTGCAACATGCAGAAAGCAATTAAAGACACACTACAAGATTAAATATTACTTTAAAAAATATGTTATTTTATCATATGTTGGAATGGTCATGCATGTGCCAATATAAAAAGTCATGCTGCAACATGCAGAAAGCAATTAAAGACACAATACCTGATTGAATTGTAACACAAAAACATCAAACAAATGCCATATCAACCCTTCCTCACTCACAGAGGCTCCAATGTGGACCCTGGAATATATACAGTATATATAATTACATATACATCTCGCTCTTCACATCTACTTTGGGAAAACAAATAGTGGCCAAATTACCCCTCCACATCACATATATCAAGTAAGAGGGAACATTTAATTATTGTTTTTTCAGTCCCTAAGTTGTGTCCAACTCTGTGACCCTATGGACTGCAGCACATTTAGCTAGGTCACTGCCTGTGCTGTTCCACAAAGTTTGCATGCCAAATATACTGAAGTAGGTTGCCGGTTCCTCCTCTAGTGGACTGGGATTTGTTTGACCTCTCTGCTATTACCTGTCCACCGACAGTGGCCCTACATGGTATACCTCACAGCTTCATTCAGGTACACAAGCCCCTTCACCACCATCACCACTTAGCAATACACAAGGGGAACATACACCACACTAATCTACTCTAATACATCAGGAAGGGCCACAAAAACACATAGAGGCTGTGCAGAGGCATGGGAATTAACAGCCAACTTACCTCCATCAGGGATAATCTCCACTACACAGATCCTGGAAAGTCCCACTCCATTGCTGGTGGCCACGTGCCAAGATGTATACCCATTCCCATTTGGTGACCTCCCATTATGTTTTGCTATTCACCTGTACCTGAATAAAGCTGTGAGTAATACCATGTAGGGCCACTGTAGGTGTGCAGGTCATGGCAGAGAGGTCAGACAAATCAAAGTCCACTAGAGGAGGAACTGGCAACTCACTCCAGTATCACCTGTCATATTGTCAGCAGGCCCTCAGGGGAATGTTGATACTCTACAATATTACTAATTGGACATTTGCATGTGTATTACCCCTTTATATTGATTATATATGATATATATCATTATATGATATCTGATGCTATTATTAATATTATTTTTATACATATTGATCTATTGCATAGTAACATAGGGCTCATTAGTTTACATATATAGGAATGTGACATAAATGTGATGTATGTAGATGTCCCATAACCCCAACCATTGACAACACACTGACATCTTTAGAATGGTATAACCACGCTTTATTTCATACACAGAGCACAATCAGAAATGGACAAGACTGTGCATTAATACCATGGGTGTGGTGTGGGCGAATATCGCAAAGGCAAGAGGACATCTAAAGGGTTAACTGTTAGACAACATAATAAGGATAATGCATAGCATCTACTAGGGTCACATGTGGTCAGGCACCCCAGCAACCACATAGGAACATCATATAACACTCCATTTCATATAAATAACCATTAATGCCATACAGCAACCATATGGTCTCCATCTGCCATATTTAACAGATGCTAGAAATCATGAATCATGTGATACTAATAAATTCCACACACAGTGTGTTTTCATACATTATTGCTGATCCCCAAATTAATGATAGGTATCTGGAAAACATAAAAAGGAGGTGTTAGAACATCATAAGCTCTTTTTATAGTTCATTGATTTTCCTCTGAACCCTACAATAAACCAATTAACATGAACGTCATCTTCAAGCAGTAATAACGATATTGATTCTTTTATGTTTAATCACCCTTTCCGGAATATGTTGAGGATGTGTAATACAACAAGGGATGCTTCACTGTGAACAAAATCTTTCAGCAAAAAGTACTATCACCATCTACATGGGATAGTTGTGCCATGCAGACATCACTTCTCACTAGTATGTGGGTGATATCAAGGCCAGACAAATTACAGTGTTCACATTACCGCTAAACAAATGCACATTGATCCTGGTGTCAAACCAAAGGAAATCATCCATTTTGTTGGGATGACATGAAATACACTAATCCGCTTCCATACTGTTAAAGGGATGAAATGCAACAAAACGCATGTATAACTACTTCTTTGGATTAGCAGATCCTAATGGGACAGTGCAACTCTGAAGCCAGAACACTATTCATTATAATTGAAACTCACACCAGTCTTGTTCATTAGTGCAGAGATATGTAGTCAAATATTGCATTTCAGATCCATGTGCAGTGGTGAATGACACTGATCAAATGCCTGTTGGGAACAGGGTTGAGTATTTACTCACATGACGATAATGTACTGCTCAAAGATGAAGAACGTGTCTTCATGGTCGTGAGATTTGGCTATTAACACTTACAGAGACAAGAACAAGATATCAATCATAACAATATTCTGTTTAACTACAACACCTCATCTCAAGGTTAATTCACCTCATCTCAAGGCTGGAGAGGTATGAGCTGGCGTTCGGCTAATCGGATGAGTTGCTGTCTGTCCTGAATCGCCCATTTCTCATATCTCTCCATTCTTCAGTTGTGCCTCCTCACCTCAGAATGGAGTGATTGGGTGCTCGCTAGGAGGGTGTGTGTGAACCTACACTGCCTTTTGAGCAACTGGAGCCTCTAATTTTGTTGCTTCTTACATGCCATGGTGTGCCTGGTGAAAGGATCCACGATTTCCCTCAATGTCAGGGGTGGTGGTGTCGACAGCATTGTGGCTGATGGTGACGGCATCGGAGCCGGAGATGTCGGCATCGGGGCCAGAGGTGTCGGCATCAGGGCCGGAGGTGTCGACAGCGGGGCTGGAGGTGTCGGCATCGGGGCCGGAGGCTATGGCAGCAGGGCCCAAAGTGTTGGCCGCAGGGCCCAAGGTGTTGGCAGCAGGGCCCGAGGTGATGGCAGCAGGGCACGAGGTGATGGCAGCAGGGCCCGAGTTGACGGCAGCAGGGCCTAAGGTGTGAGCAGGAGGGCTGGAGTGTTGGGCCATGTAGAGGGAGCCCATTGTGTGTGAGGCCATGTTGGGGGACCCCTTTGTGTGGGAGTGGTTGTGGGCTGCCATGACCACAATGTTGTTGGTGCAGGCGACAACTGTGATAATGGCTGGGGCCTGGACATGGACGTTGGAAGGGTCTGGAACAGCTGGGCATGGCTGGATGATTCTTTTCGAGGGCCCAGGCAGTGACTCCCACTCCTGATATGCCGGTGAACATGACTGGCCAGCTTGTGTGTATGTTCCCAGGCCCTCTGGAATGTCCCGGCCTTCTTCCGCAACCACTCCCACCTCCGGTGGAGCATCCACCTGTTCCACTGTGGTTGGCATTGTCCTCCTGGGTACTGAAATGGAAAAAATATGTATTTCAGTTAGTTTCTATACACTATTGATAGCTTTGTGTTTCCATATCCTTGACATCATGGTCACCTGTGATTGACACAGATGAAGCACGGCTTGCATAATGAGCATTGTGGATCATGGCTCATATGAATATGTGTACTGCAGGTGCGGTGTGCCATCTGCATGTGCATCAGACATGTGCTCTGCTGGATCTGCTGTGCAGTGTGTGAGACATGTTCCCAGCAATAGTTGTTAACATGCATCTGAGATATGATCCAGATTAGGACAGTATATGATACGCACATGCAGTTCTATGGAGTCTCTATCCACATATGCCTCAGTGCGCACAAAGACACGTACTCTCTTTTGAATGTCAAATCAATCTTGATATAATAGCAAATTGTATTCAGAATCAGTTTGAACTGCAGTTATTGGCCAGACATTTCTTTGTTTCAAATTATGAAAATGATACGTTTGCTACCAGGATTTACATAGTTATTGATACCCCATTTATCTTCAGTCATAACCATAGGGATTACAGTGCTATTGTATGTCAGTTATCAATGCATGTGTGCAGGGGCTCCTGGCCTCCTTGTCCTCTCCCTGGGGCCGGTCTCTAATCCCTACTACCTCCCCACCTGCAATCAGGCCCCTGAACCTTTTGCCCTACTCCTTGGTTCCCTACTTCTAGGGGCACATCCCCCCCCCCCCCGCTGCTTTCCTCCAACTGACCTTCATGACCTGGTTCTCCCTCTCTCCATACCTCTAGCTCTTCTCACTCTCCTCTCCTCACTCTCCTCCTCTACTCTTCTCCTACTCGCCTCCCTCTTCCCCTCCTGTATTCCCCTCTCTCTCTTCCTCTCCTCTCCTCTCTCTCTCCTTACTTTCCTCCCCCTCTCCTCTACCCTCCTTTGATTAATGAAATGAAAATAAGGATAAATAAATACAGTATATACGTGGATGTGTATGTAGTAAAACAAAAATGCGAGTATTGTGCGTAGTATAGCAATTGTATTGCGGGGAAGATGTGTGAGTGAATTTTGTGATATCAGTAATTATGTGTTTTGTAAAATAAGGGTTAATATATATTAGAGGTCAAAATATTAAAAAAAACATACAAAGTTCCTTCCCTCTCTCTCTCCGATGCTAACAAACTCACCAATCCCTGTGTGTTCACTTGCTCAGCTACAGCACAGTCAATGATTTATGGTTTTGATGCCCTTTAAAACCCCTTCCTGCTGTGTTAATTGTGATTCCCTGCTTTCTATTGGCTCTTAGGCCTGATTCAATCTACGTGGTTACGGGTTTGGATTGTTACGGCCCATCGTGTATCGGCCGGCCCCTTCACAGCTTGATTGCGCGGATAGGGTTTATTGGCTTGCGTCTCTGGCCCTTAACTCATGGCATGGTTGAATTTAATAGCTCTGTAACACAGCCACATTTCAAGCCAGCAGCCATTGTGGGTGTGCGGTTGCCACTACGGCCTTCTAATTTAATGGGGCTGATGGTGTGCTTTGTCAGTAGTAAATGATTATCCTATTTCTGCAAATACAATTCTTTTTTTTTAACACAGCAAAATACTTTACCTGCCCCCATATATTATTCACTCTACGGTGCAGTGCATTTATACCCAGTATCAGCCAAACAATAAGTCTGTTATGTTTTTTAGGTTGTTGCCTAGGACTACAAACATTAAAGGTTACAAGTTATAAAAAGAGGAAACATATTATTTAAAAATGTGTAGTATTGATGTTCCTTCTGTAATTTGAGATAAAATGAGTCATGTTTTAACTTCAAAAGGCACAGCATAGTTTAGAGAATAAAGTTAAATGTTTATTTAAAATTATATTTATTATCTATATTGAACGTGTGGAGGAAGAAAGCTGAAGTCATAGGTTTGCACCAAGAAACCTAGTCCGACTTCTACTAGTTTTAAGTGAATTAATTTCTGTCCTCAATTCTACCCTGTAAGACTACAAAGTGCTAAACAGGATTTCTATTCAAATCAAATTCAAATTCAAAGTATATATGTAAATGTTTACTAGCTGGATCTCAGTAGTGGCTGGGTGTATAGCAGAAGTTTTATCAGGGACTTTAATATTGTAAAGCAAGAACAGATTAATCATAAACTTGAATTTAAGATAAAAAAATATTTTACTAATTTAGGCTTTATAGGTTAAAGTATACAAGACCGAAAACATAAGAATTGTAGACCTTACTCATTTTTTCTAACTGTAATTGCTTTCTCAGTATCCACAGATCAAACATATTAAGACCTAGACCTGGAGTGCATTACCAAAATGTATTGTGAACATTGAAACAGGCTTAACTGCTAGAGAAGTATTAAATGAGTGATAGAGCTTTTGAATTGAGGGCTCCAATGAAAATGATTTGAGATACACAGTAAATGTGTATGTGTTGGGTGTACATAAACATATAAGCAGCAGAGAGTCCAAGGCTTTTTTTGTATTTTTTTAATAAAATGTCCAAAATGCAAAGAAAATTGCTTACTTTGGCATAAAATAAATCTGCATAAACATACTAGCTCACTGAACACCTTAGCTAGCTCTGAAACTGCTTCTTGGCTCTCAGGTAAAACTGATTTCTTTTCACAGTCCAGTCTTTGAATAGTTAATTTTCAGCAGTGCCATTTTTCAAGTGTCTTCTTTCCTCAGACAGTCGTCTTTCCTTTTCACACAAGTAGGCCTTATGTCAGGCCCAGATTTGAGGGTACCTCAATTTTTTCCTTCCAGGTCGTGCCTTGTTGTGTTCTAGATCTCAGCATCCAGCCTCTTAATAAAAATAATAATCTCTGTAACATCCTGTTGTGCAGGATTATCATAACATCAGACAGAGCCTATACCGTTGCTTAGTATGGTAAACCCAAATACCAACTGAATAGGGCTGCGCTCCCTGGTCTGCCACGGTCCCAGGACTGCTTGCTGAGTCTGTCCCTTGAACTATGTTTTGCTTCCTGATATTTGTTATCACTTGGAACCCCAATGCTAGGTACACAGTCCATACTTGGTTCTTTCAAGAACCCAGGGGCATGGTGGCTCCCTTCCAGGCCCTCTGCCTGGCCTGATATCACAGTGTGAGACCCATTTTCCATTTCTTCCTGTATGTGCCCACATTGCATAGTACAGTCCTCATCTGACCCAGCAATAGAAAAAAATAGCTTGGCCTCGCCCCTTTGTACATCCAGATTGACAGAGTCCTGGTCAGAATTCATAACATTCTCTCCCCAGACCCCTTGAGCGTAATAAGTCTTTTCCATACCTCCTGGTTTGTAGGGGTCGATTAACAAGTCCTCTTCATCCCTGTCAACCTGACAGGGTTCCTCGCAACTGGATGGCCAAACCTCTGCATGGATGCCTCATCCAGCAATTCAAAATACTCAGCCTCCAGCTGCAGCTCTTGCTGCATCAGGGTCTAGAGAGAATATAGTCCCAGACTTTGACTGCATTTAAGAAACAAGTTATTCTTCTTCTTTACTGTCCCCATGCCACACCCACACCCATCCATTAGCTCCAATCAAACATATGGACCCTCTCCAAGGGCACCAACAAACACTTTTCAGGCATCATATTGCTTCTCCAAGGCAATCTATTTAGATCCCTTGTCACCTTGCTCTCCTCAACTATGTATTTTGCCAGCCTGTAGGAGATTTCTGCCATCCTCCTGCTTGTTACTGCACTGAGATGTCACCTCTGTCAACCAATATGTCACAACCCAGAGACACAGTGATCAGTACACCCCTAATTCTCCTACTGGAGCTTATAGGAGCAATCTGCAGGTTGTGACTTTATATTCATCTCAGCCCCAGCATTTCAGCTCAGGATATCAGTCATGGAGAGAACGGAGACATCACATCACACCATTTCTTAGTGCATGGAAGACTGACTTTTATTTCTTGCTTCATACACATTTTACAGATATCATAAAACACCACCCCCACCCATTTCTATAGACAAACCACCCATTACTATGGTTACCAACCACCTCCCTCCCTGTTTCAGGGGTCTGTTCTTCCTACTGTGACCTCCTCACCCTGTCACTAGCCATAAATCCTCCCATATACCAGAGCCTGGGGGATATCTGGTCAGATCACCTCAAATATTCTGGCTGTCCTTTGGTCACTTATGATATGTTATGGTGGGGCTAGAGTAACATCTTTGAATTGCACCTCTGGACCATGTAGATCAGAATATCACATAAACCATTTCTGCCACCGTACATCAATAACAGCATATACATTGTAACCAATAAACCATTAGAGTAACTATATGCACACATTAATTCTTTAAACATGACACATAAAAGAAAGAAACATTATCATAATCATTAAAACACACCCCATGTCCATTTGATAGCCTTTGATATTAGTAAACAGATGTGATAGAGTCCCAAATAACAGTGGTACATGTTGGGGTTTAGAGGAGCATCAAAATCAGTCATGACACCTTAACAACGATTCTGGTGATGGCTATATTTTGTATTTTTTTACAATCTCCAGGTGGTTTGGCTCCAAACCCAGCTGCATGACCCAGGCATGATCTATTTAGGCTCAGAGGGAAATAAAGGACATGACGACTGAGTGGGAGAAAACATAAAATAACATAAATTACTGCATATAATTTACATAAACTTGCCAGGGGGAGGAGCCCGGCCATGGACAGTGACCTCACGCATTGGGCCCTGCCCAAAGCCCCAATGCTTATACTAAGCACCCCCTGTGACGTAGGGACACGCCCACTTAGACCAGTGGGCCAGGCAACTCACCTCCCACCACAGAGCGAGCGAGAGACCCCTCCTGAGACTACGATCCCCCCTGATGTCCATTAAAGCAAAGGCCCAGGCAACACTCTCCCTGAACTCCAGCATGAGTAACTCTAGCCTGATTTCAGTTATATGTACTTTATCCCTTCTGAAGAACTCGTCGGCCCTGACCGGTCCGAATTCTTTGTATCAGATGGTGACAAAACCCAGCTTTCTAACAAAACTTGACAACTGTTGGTTGATCTTCTGACGAGATCTGTCCAGCCCGACAGGATCCCAAGCATTTCTCCATGAATGTCTTTTTATCACCTCGGAAGATATTATAAGCATGCCCGGAAACTTCGTTAACCAACTTTCTACGTCCCGCTTCATGTCCCTCAACATCCTACGCATGGGGACCGTCCCCAAGTAGTTCCCGACGGCATGTATTAGCAATAAACTTGGCTGTCCATAATACTGGGCGTATGTGTCCAGTAGCCCATTTACTTGAGCCCACCACAGGCCTCAAATTCCAAACCACCGCACGTGCAAGTCCGTAATAGGAAAACCCAGTTGTGCCTTGTCCTAGGTAACTGCGGCTAACCTGTGGGCCCAGTACACATACGAGTGGCCAATGATCTACAGTTGCTTCTTTCCTCCTGAAAGCAGAACGCAACATCCATTAGACTACTGCTCTGGGCCATACTTAGGGCTGAAAGCACTCTGACTCTCATCTACTGATACGCCTCACTGCGGCATCGGGCAAGCCTAACCTGGCTGCTTCCGTAGCGGCCCCAATTCGGAAAAGAGGGCTTCCCGAACTGTGACTGCTCTAAACCCAAAGGTTGTAGTGCACCTTTTAGCACCCTCTCAAATTGATAACGGGATAAAACCGTACCATTGGCATGAATCAACAGCGAACACCGTCCCGCCGGTCGCTGGTTGAGATACTCCTCCAAGCACATATAGGGGCAACACTCCGTGCCAACTCTGTGCAGTACAACCTCTTTCCCTTTACCAATTTGGTCCGTCTTGGACCACTGCAACCATAGTACCACCATGCCTTCCCTCAGACAGGTATCCACCAACTGCAATCCCCCTCAACTGTGTCTACTGTTCGCGACTAACTCCCCTATACGAAACGCTCCAAAGAACGCTAGGGAAAAAGCTGTACGTAAAAGCAGAGATTCAAAGGGGGTCCTGCAAGTTACCAACAACACCTGCACCAGTCGCAGCAACAGGGAAAAAGTAATTGGCCGCCTGGTATCTGGTCTGTGATCACTGTTAAACTGCCACGTAGCTCCTCTCACACAATAAACTCCTTTGTAAGGTCTCTCTGCCCTGCCAGCTTAAACATGAAAGCCAGAGCCATGACCTGTCACCCTACTACGGCTTTTGATTCACAGGATCCCTAGCATCTTATCCTCCGATGTAGCCCCACCGGCCCCTTAACCAAGTCATTCCATTTTGCCCACACACGTCTGTACGCGGCCCATGTAGCCAGGGGAACAGACTGCCTGATGAGTCTCATTACCTGGCCGCTGCAAGCTCCCACAGCTCCCCAGAAATGGACTCCTCCAGCACGTTTGCCCGCGGGGCCAATCCCCTGAACCGGTCGTCCTGGAACCGAGAAAGGGCGTCAGCAATACCGTTCTCCAATCCCGGCACGTGCCTGGCCTGGAACCATATGTTCAGGTGGAGGCAGCATAGCACCAAGGGAGAAGTAGTCATACTACTCGCATGTCCCGAAACTCTGAGCCCCATATGTGTACCGCCGCTACTATGGGAAATAGCTCAAGGATTGCCAGGTTCTTTGTAAGACCAGCCACCACCCATTCTTTTGGCCATGCCGCAGCGCACCAACTCCCTTGGAAGTAAGCGCCGCACCCAACTGACCCGGGGCGTCTGTGTAAAGCTCTAACTCGGTGCTGGTAGTGCTCCTTTTCTGAATAAGCGCAGTCCCATTAAACTCGGCGAGGAAAACCGACCATATCCTTGCGTCGTCCCGCATGGCCCTCAAACCCTTGATAAAATGATGCGGCCTCAGGACGCCTGCAGTAGCAAGCGACATTCACCTAACAAAATGTCCTCCCCATGGGGATAATCCTACAGGCGAAGTTCAACTTCCCTATGATTGATTGCAACCATCGTAATGACACTCTGTTCGCTCCTTCCAATCCACTTTTTCCTGGGGAAGACTGCAGTCCATTTTCATGGAATCAATCTGAATCACCAGGAAGGTCAACTTAGTTGTGGGGCCCTCCATTTTGTTGTGGGCCAACGGTACTCCAAAATCTTGACAGATTCTGGTAAACACCTCCAGAATGAAACGGCAAGTATCCTGTCCTGCCAGGCCAATGAACAAAAAATCATCCAGGTAGTGCATTATGCTCCTACACCCCGCTTCTGAGCTTGCAACCCACTGGAGGAATGTACTAAACGCCTCAAAGTAAGCACATGATATTAAGCACTTCATGGGTATGCATAGGTCAACGAAATAGCTGCCATCGACGTAACAGCCCAAGAGCCAGTGACTCGACAGATGAACTGGCAACAACCTAAACGCTGCTTCGATGTCCACTTTTGCCAGAAGCGCCCCAGCGCCCACAAACCTCACCATCTCGGTGGCCAGATCGAAAGACTCGTAAGACATTGCGATCCCGTCGTTGACTGACAGCTGTCTGGGATGGGAAAGGTGCTGAATCAACGTAAACTTGCCCTTTTCCTTCTTTGGGACAATGCTGAGGGGGGAGATGACCATTCCCTGGATAGGGGGGACGGGAATGGACCCGCCATCCTACCCAGCTGGACCTCAGTTTGAACTTTCTTCGACTCTACACCTGAAAATTCCCTTTCTGATTGCAAGTTCGGTGCCTTATACCCCTGCAGCTCAGTGTCGCATGAGATATGGAACCCCTCCTGGAAACCTGCTTCCAAGAGGTGAGCCGCGGCTTTGTTGCCCGGCACTCTACCGTAGCGTTTTTGCAGGAGGCTTGTCTGATCTATTCCCCTCCTTGGGTATGGCACATCTAGCGAAGGGGTGAACGCTGCCACAGTTGGAACACACATGCCCATCTACAAACCCCTTTGTTGTAGGCAAAACAGGTCTTGAGGCCTGTGGCAACTGCAGGTGTGGGGCCCTTTGATCCACCGGACTCACTACGTAAGGGCGGCATGACGCGCATAATGTTCAACCAGAATGCCACCGCTTTATCAATCCATGCCATTGTTGGCCTGGATGACAAATACTGGCGGAACTCCTCATCGTAGCGCCACCACGCCATACCCCTGTATACATTGTGAGCATTGTGAATTTCATCTATGTAGACAAACAATCCCAAACTTTGTTCGGGATGTCGCTCGCACAGAACGCAGGCCATGATGGAGAAGGTGTCAAAAGTCCTAGGAAGCTGTCTACATGACTTACAATGGTCATCCCCCTCCCTAAGGACCCTATCAACCACGTCCAGCTTTCTGGACATGGGAAAAAGTGAGAACAACTCAATGAACTCCCAAATTTTTTCCTTAACCTCCTGGGGAAATTGTGCCCCCAAGTTATCCAGCGAAAACAAGAAGATCGGTCTCATGGCTGCATCGCTGACCATTGCATTGGTAGTAAGAGATTGCGAACCCATGAAAAATGCCACCACGGGAGGCCCAGTTACCGCCATTAACCCGGCCGGTGCTGCTTGTCCCGATCCACTGCTAGTGGATTGCTTGGCCCACGCTCTCTTAGCTAAGCCCGCAATCCACGCCCCTATTTCCTGCTCATTCACTGAAATGTTGTGTGTGGCTAAGAGGGTCTTGAGGGACCCTAAAAATGCTGTCTTTGTGTGCTCACTTTTCCCTGTATCCTCTATCTGACCCACCATCATGAGCTCACCTGCTTCTGGCAGCCTCGGAGTGGAAGCCGCCAACGGGGTGTCCCTGCGTCTCTCCTGAAGCCCCGGGGACTCTGAACGTCTAGCTGGCTCCATCCACTCTCTGAATCAGAGCTGATGCAACTGCATCGGCAGGACCTCCTGCTTCTCAATATCCTCCTGGACCTATGGGTGCAAGAGGAACAGTCGTTAGCTCTCCGTGACCTGCATACCGATGCCCAAACAGTCTGCTCCTCCCCTGAGGACTGGTCATGGTCACCTATACCTGCGCGGCTGGAGTGAGCTGGCACCGCTGATTCTGCTACCCTTTGTATGGGGTCCACTGAGACTTCCTTAGGCGGTGTAATGTGGGTTTGTATTAGTCACCTTTTGCTGTGGCCTAAATGTAACACCCTCAGTCTCAGCTCTTTGTCGTCATAAAGGAGTGTAAGAGAATAGCAGTGGACTGTACCTGCTCAAGGTCTTGCGAGCTCTAGTGGGACGCGCCTGCATCGTCACTGCCGCTGTCACAGGCACATCGTCAACCACTACCATGCTGTCTTGGCTGTTCATCTCGGTGACGACTCTGTTCCTCTTGTCTCGTGTCGTCGCCATGCCCAGCTCCCTGCCACAGCTGTGTCCCTGTAAAGCACCAGAAGCGCTGTTAGAATGAGAACTAGATGGGACTGCATGGTTGGCATAATGAGGATCTGTCGGAGCTTTCTTAGGGCTCCCGTCTTTTCTATTACCCCCTGTGCCACCTTTATGGGGCAGTAGAGGGGTGTTTCTTGTCCTTCGCCGCGGCCGTTACCCTTTGCCTGGTGCCTGGGGGGTATGGGGTCCTTGCTCTCCTGACCCGTATGCCCTTTTGATCTCCTGGCCTTGCCCTCAGCTGTACGGGAGTCTGATAGCTTTGTACCGGTGGGATGGGGTGATAGCCCACTGGCACCTCTATTATTGCCTAGGCCACCAGCCACTGGCAATGTAAGGAGGGCCTACTGCAGAAGGCATTGGTGGTCCCAGCCTCTCCTACACCCACCTGACCCCTTGGCTTAAGGCCCGAGTCCTAACTTCGGCCAGAAAAGCCTCTATGTCCTCAGCATCCATACTGGGCCCAAGCAAAACACACTCCCAAAACGGATAAAAACGGACCACAAAAACTAACAGGAAAGTACAAACACACACACACACACAGATCATTTTCACACTGCCCCTTATGTGCTGTATAGCTGGGGTATGATTCTCAGTTTCAACCTACTACTTATTTGCGCAGGAGCCCCTCAGACCTCCGTCCGTTTGTGCTGGATACCGCGCTGCTATGGCATGACGCGTGAACATGGGCAGAAGTCCCGCCTCCCGACGACTTGCAGGCTTCGCTGGGTCACGTGATGCTATGTGCTAACCGAGGGATCCTGCGCAGCCTCCGTGTCAAGCAGTATTCCTTGCAGCAAAACATGCCTTTCATTCCAAAGGCTATAGTTCACACAAAAAGACTTTCTCTCTTGAAAACTGCTTACACCTTGTGAGTCGGTAGTTGATCTCTCTACTCTGTCACGCATCAAACTCCCAAAACAGCATACTTTCTTTTTCTGTATATTTATCTCTGTTTTTTTAAACTGCAGCAACCCAGATCAACCAGCCTTCTATGCTTGCTCTAACTTTCAGGCTCCTCACAGCCGGAACACTCTGCTAGGCAACAGTGCCTTATTTGCTGGGCCACATCCATTTCTCTGTGCTTCCCTCCTAAAGCACTGAATCAGGTGTTTTCTCGTATTTACAACTACAGGAGTTAACTCTCACTCTCCTGGTGAGAAATCTTCACAGTTTGCATGGGTTTCTGGGGGGCACACTTGCGACTGTGATTTACTTCTAGCAAGTAAAGTGTGTTTATTTGCTGTGTGCACTGATTTTGTCCAGGTGAGAGGGGAGTGGTTTTGCCTGTGTTAAACTTGCATATACATTTGTGACTTGTTTGGGTCTGTTTGGAACTGTGATTTGCTTCTAGCAAGTTTATTTGCTGTGTACACTGATTTTGTCCAGGTGAGAGGGGAGTGGTTTAGCCTGTGTTAAACTTACATAAATGTTTATGACCTGTCTGGGCCTGTTTGCAACTGTGATTTACTTCTAGGAAGTAAAGCGTGTTTATTTGCTGTGTACACTGATTTTGTCCAGGTGAGTAGTCAGAAGCTAATATAAACAGTTATAGTGTCAAGTGCAGTACTAGTATAAGTGTAGGAGAGTATAAGTGTAGGAGGTTTAAATAAAAGGAGGGAGTTTAAAAATGATGGGGCATACTAGAGTTCATGAGGAAGGAAAGGAGAGAATGTACATCCTGTCACATGTATGAACTGCTAAAATGGCAGATATTAAAAAGAAAAATGGTCAACCTTTAAGGAATGTATACATATAATTGGATTAACTGCAAAAGTCTAAACAAAATAGCACAGAATAAAAGTACGGCCACCCAGATAAATGGAATAAATCTCCAAATTAAAAAAATTATCCAAGCGCAAGCTGAAAAGTTGCTGTGGCAAGCTCAGCAGAATCAATACTTTATGAATTGGGAATAATGGAATAGGAATTTATGAAATGGGAAAGTTCTTAGCAAATAAACTCAAGAAAGATAAAAAGAAACAATGAATAAAACTCTAGAAGTGACAGGATGACCTATATTATTCTCGCTCAAAGGATATTGGTAATATATATGTTATAGTTCCTTATATAATCTAGGAAAATCTGAGAGCTTTATTAAACCAAATGGGCAGCAGATTGAGACATTTCTATCTAAAATCAATCTGTTAAAGATAACTCAGGAGGATCTTAGTTTTCTTAATAAAGAAATTTCCAAAAATGAGATTAAAATAGTAATAGATAAATTAAAACCTAATAAAGCACTAGGTATTGATGGTTTTGATAATTTATACTATAAATTATTTTCCTCAGTCCTTATGCCATACTTATTTGAAATGTATAATAAAATTAAAAATAAGGGAACTACTTTGCCAGAATTGACCGTAGCTAAAATAATAAATATATTGAAACAAGGACCTGGATATAAAAATATATTCTAAAATCCTGGCAAATAGATTAAGTTCCATTCTTCCAGATTTAATACATTTTGATCAAACGGGTTTTGTTGCCAATAGACAGGCATCAGACAACATGAGACGCCTTTTTAAATATCATGTCTTATGCTAACAGTAAAAAAATTCCCATGCTGGCTCTGATTCTATATGCCGGCATTTGACAGGGTTAGCTGGGAATTCTTAAATGCAGTACTTAAAAAATGTGGTTTTGCAGAGATTGGATCAAAGGCGGTAGGAGCTCTATATGATTACTGTACAACATTAATTTCAGGTTACGGGTTTGAGACTGAGAAGTTTCGGGTAACTAATGGTACATGACAAGGCTGCCCTTTGTCCCCATTTTTCTTTGTGTTATTTATAGCGCCTTTAGCTTAATGAATAAGTGCTTCTTTAAAGATAAAAGGAATTCAAATTAGCAATTCTGAATATAAGATTCACCTGTTTGCAGACCATATTATTCTGACGCTGACAGATCCAGAAATATCTCTGATTCATGTTGAAAAAATTCTGGAAACATTTGAAAACTTTTCATACTTTAAAATAAATAACAAGAAAACGGACATAACAGATCAATTAATAAAACTGAAATCTCATTTTGATTATAACTGAATTACATTATTTTTTATTCACTTGGGTGTAAGATTTTATTTTCGGTTAGATTATTTACTATTTTAGAATCTTAATATTCTCATTACACAAATAAAGACTACTCTTCTAGACTGGAAAAATTAGATTTGACATGGATGGCAGGAATAGCGGCAGTGAAGATGTCGATTATTCCTAAAATAACCTATATTTTTAAATGTGTCCCAGATGTAGCAAATAAGAACATTATAAATATTTTACACAAATTAATCAATAATTACCTTTAGCAGGGTAAAAAAACAAGGATAAGACAAGTTCTTACTGATAGACCCTTTGTTAAAGGAGGATTAGCTTCACCATCGATAAAAGATATCGATGATGCCATTATGCTGGCGCATCTAATGATATGGGACAGTGTAAAGCAGGTAAGTTGGATAAAAATGGAACAAGATCTGTTAGCACCAATCCCTATTCATCTATTTTTTGGCTTCCACAGCTAAATTTATCAAGCTTAAAAAATCTTTTGAAAGGAATTAGATCCTTAATTAGATTTTGGTTTAAAAATAAAGATTTAAAGAAACTTTTTCCACTTTGTGTGCTCCAATTGAGGTGTTAAATTATATACATGAAGGTTTTGATAAACTTTGTTGGACAAGAGGAGGTATAAGCACAGTAGGAGATTTCTATGAGAATGACTCTCTTTGTACAGTAGATAAATTATTTAAAAGATTCCAATGGAAGGAAATTACTTGGTTGCAATACGTAACATTACAAACAAATTTAAAACATTTAGGTTTATAGTTAGAAGGGGTTTGATTCCTCTATACAGCATATGTGTTGGAGGGGACGTGGAAAATCCAGTACCTTCTCCCACATGTTGGGGTGGTGTGAATGAGTCCAGCCTTTCTGGTCGCAGTGTGGGAACCAGATATCCAAATTATCTGTTAAGGCTTTTTATTACATTTGGAGCCTGCTATAGTCCATTTGGAGTTGGATGTTTTGTTCTCACACTGTAAATATTTGATATGTCATATTTTATTGGTGATAAAATGGATTCTTGTGAAATTGTGGAAAAGTGTCCATGTCCCTTGCTGGTGGGAAGTAGGTAATATTATTTCAAGAAACTGGAGAGAAAAAAAATTGGTTTTCTTATGGTGGTTATGGAAAAAGATCCAAGATTAATTGGTCATTTTGAGATAATTATATTATTACTTTGGTCTCATAAAGTAAGAGAATACAATATGTGAGAAATGTTTTGATTTATATATTTTTTGTCTTTAAACAGAATGTATGTATTTATTAATTATTGTGACAATAAGCTGTAAACAAATCATGGTATGTATGTATTTTATGTTGCAAATTGAACAAAATATTAAAAAGAAACAACAAAAAAAGCATCCTTACTAAATATACATACTTACCAACATATACCATTTGAAAATAAAAGTAGGAGTAAATCACATCCAATGTGGCTTTACAATGATTTTAAAGATCAAGATATGGAGTAAAAAACAGGCATTTACATTATACAAACTAGAGGGGACAGATACTGCTTTCACTGAATAGAAGAAAATCAACAATGCTTGCAAAAGGGCTATTAGACTGGCTAAAATAGAAAATTAAAAGTTAGTTTAAAGACTAAACCTAAAATATTTTTAAAATATATTAATATGAAGAGGGCCAGGAAGGAAGCTATTGGAACATTACAACGTGAAACAGGCTGTCTGATAATTAGTGATCAGGAAAAGGCAGATGAGCTAAATAGGTTATTTTCTTCTATATATAGAAGGGAGGTACCAGTGCTTGGGACACTGCAACATAATGGGGCTATACTACCTTCACCAAATAATTAGTTAGCACATGATGAAATCCAAAAGAGGTTGGAAAAAATAAATGTTAATAAAGCCCCAGGTCCTAAAGAAATACATCCAATGGTATTGAGCGAACTGGTTTCTATACTAGCCAAACCATTATATCTAATTTTTCAAGATTCACTCAAAACAGGGTCATTACCAGATGACTGGAGAAAAGCATATGTGATACCCATATTTAAGAAGGGAGCAAGAGCAATTGTAGAAGAATTGTATAGACTTCTATAGTGGGAAAACATTTATAAGGGTTAATAAGGGATAATATACAAAAATATGGGCCATATTAAATTACCATCCTGTAGTGACACCGGTAAACCCACAAAGCCTGCTGGCTTGAAATTTGGCAGAGTTACAGAGCTAATAAATTAGCCAAGCCCACAACAGATGTGGCTGACATCCAAAAGCGTAAATCATTCTTGCGGAGGTAGTTTCGGGGCTAGACGGAGCCAATAGTAAAAGAGATTGTGTGCAAGGTCAGATTTTAATTCCTTACGGGTTTAAATTAAGAGTTACGATCGGACCCGCTTCCAGAAATAATGCAATATTAATAAATCAGTAAATATTATATTCTAGTCCATTAAAGTTCCATTATATGTAGTAACACATTGATTGCCGGGATCAATATAATACGGAAATTAAACAGAAAAAAATGATTTTATATTGCAGATTTGCAAGCTTGAAAATGTTGTGCTGGTAATTGTAATACCTAACATCACTTTCCCTTTCATTTAACATACAGTAGTGTGTGGATATTTGTCTTTACAGTGCTACGGATAGGACTTTAACCCCCTTTGCGGGTCCTCTCTAGTACCCGTAGGCTTTTTGGCTCCATTTATGGTTTAAGAGTTTGAACGCCCTTGGATTCGTAGCAATTTAATAGCGATTTGCTAACGTACCATTTATGGGCTTGACAGATCAAAGGCTTTGTGCAAACGGAGTTCCGATTTTGACAGCCGTAGAGTTTTTCCGCCTGTAAACCGCAGATAATTTGCAGGTAGCTTTAAGAGGCCAATTTAATAGCCGTAAGTCTAGCAGGCTCAGTTATGGGCTATGGGTTTTAACGTTGGGGGAATTTAATAGGGCCGTATGTCTGTTTGAACAGGATTATAAGTAGGAGTCAACATGGATTTATAAGAGATAGATCTTGTCAAACAAATCTAATTAGTTTCTATGAGGAGGTTAGTAGAAACTTGGATCAAGGCAACTCAGTGTTGGATCAAGGCAACTCAGTCTTTTTGAATTTTGCAAAGACTTTTGATACAGTGCCACATGGAAGACTATTGTGCAAACTAAGAGATGCAGTAATTGCAGCACATATCTGCTCATGGATTGAGAGCTGGCTAAAAGACAGGAAGCAAAGGGTTTCTGTAAATGAAACACACTCAGATTGGACTAATGTGGTAAGTGGGGTTCCTCAGGGTTCAGTATTAGGTCCGCTCTTTCTTAAAATAATTATTAATGACTTGAAGTTGGACTGGAAAGTATTGTCTCAATTTTTGCTGATGATACAAAGTTGTGCAAGGTCATTAAATCAGAAAAGGATGTACTTTCCTTCCAAAGGGATTTGCACAAATTAGAGAAATGGGTAACTAAATGGCAGATGAGATTTAATACAAATAAATGTAAAGTTATGCTTTTTGGAACAAAAAGTAGCCATGCAATTTTCAATCTTAATGGAGTAAATCTCAGGGTATCAGATATTGAAAATGATAATGGACAATCACCTAGGTAACAGAGCTCAAAGCCGAAGAAGCAGCTGCAAAGGCAAATTAAATGTTAACATGTATTAAGAAGGGTATAGAAGCAAGGGAAGCAAATGTAACTCTGCTACTATACAAATCCCTAGTACTCCATTATTTGGAATATGGAGTACAATGTTTGGCACCACCTAATAAAAAGCTGGAGAGCTGGAAAAAGCAAAGAGATTGACAACAAAACTAATAAGGGGAATGAAAGGGCTAAGTTATGAACAAAGACTAATTAAATTAAACTTATTTTCTCCAGAAAAAAAGGTGTTATGGTGGGATATGATTACCATATATTTATTTTTTTATTGGATAAAAACTGTATCAAAGTTAAAACCCTTAAAGAGTTCTCAAGATGGTAGTTATGAATTAGATAGCACCACATGTCTAGGTCAGATCTCTCCAAACTGGATCATCAATAGTAATCAACAAGCATACCATGGGCCTCATTCTATTAGCGGCCGCAGCCGTTGCGGGGCCGCAAGGACCGGCCGCAAGCTATTCTGCTATTCTATTCCCTTACGGCCGGAGGCTCTGGCAGGCTTGCGGCCGGTGCCTTGCTATCTCTTGCGGCCGCTCGCGCCGGAGGAAAGCCATTGATCTAAAACGGCCGCAAGAGATTTGCAATTCAATTACTCCGGGAAACCTCTCTGCAAGGCTAAAAGCGAGCCGCAGCTTACTTGCAAGAAAGAGGTCTCGCTAGCACCAATTAAGCACATAAAATAGCTCAAATAAAGCCATCCTGCACTTTGAGAAGACTATAAAGGGATTTTAGGTGTTAGAAAAAATAGCACATAATTATCCTGTACTCAAATCCGTAAAATATTTTATTTTTAATATCCGTAAAATATCCATGTAAAAAGTCCAGAGTGCTTGGAGCACCTCAGACCCGCCCACGCCGCAGCCGGAAAATAAACAGTTAATTTGAACTCGGGTTTGGGCTGATGTGCAAGCTTGAAAGTGGGTTACTTTTAATCCTCATGTCCCCCAATATGATCCCTAGCATTTACAGAGCTGTACAGTGCAGGCTTGAATTTATTTTTGCGTTTTTAGATTTCTGCGCTTACGGCCGGTTCCAAGATATGCGGCCGGCCGTAAGATGAGATCCTTGCGGGGCCGTATAATAGAATCGCGAGTTAACTGAACCCCCGCAAGGAATCGCAGCCTTACGGCCGATTTACGGCCGATAATAGAATGAGGCCCCAAGAAAATAAATTAAACTTTGAAGAAGCAAGACCTTTTATAATCAAGCTCTGAACACATAGAGCTTGATTAATAAAAGTCTTGATTCTTCAAAACCTATTTTGAATCTTATTTTATGTATTTAAAAACCCATGAACCTCTGTAACCATGATGGAAATTATACATTAATATAAAGAATATGTGGATAAAGGAGAAAGTTTCTAAAAATATCTAGCAGTAAAAACAGTTCATAATTAAAATATTATTTTAGTTTTATCTAAGAGCCTCAGTTACTGGAGCCCGTAAACTAATTTGCTATTCAATTGGCATTGGGCTGAAAACCCCTGCAGTTGTTACAAGCGTTACTTGTCCTCCATCTAAGCCTTTGATCTTTTATGCCCGCAAGAGTTACAATCGCAAATCGCTATTCAATTTCTACAATGTCACGTCATTAGCATATACCGGGTCCCGACACAGAAGACACGCGGGACAGCTGCAGGAGCAGTGCAATACAGGTAAATGAGGGGAGGGGGGGTAATTGGAGAGGGGGAAAGGGAGAAGGGAGGATGAGGGGAGAGAGGGAGGAAGGAGGATGAGGGGAGGGAGAGGGGAGCAAGAGGTTGAGGGGAGGGGGAGGGAGTGGAGAAGGAGAGGAGGAGGGGAGGGAGAGGGGAGGGAGAGGGGAGGGAGAGGTTGAGGGGAGGGGGAGGGAGAGGAGAGGGAGAGGAGGAGGGGAGGGAGAGGGGAGGTAGAGGGGAGGGAGAGGATGAGGTAGAGGGGAGGGAGAGGATGATGAGAGTGGAGGTAGAGGAGGAGGGAGAGGATGAGGAGAGTGGAGGTAGAGGAGGAGGAGAGGAGAGGGGGTGGAGAAGGAGAGGATGAGGGGAGGGAGAGGATGAGGGGAGGGGGAGGAGAGGGAGAGGAGTGGGAGAGGATGAGGGGATGGAGGGAGAAGGGAGGATGAGGGGAGGGAGAGGGGAGGGAGAGGATGAGGGGAGGGAGAGGAGAGGGAGTGGAGGAGGGGAGGGAGAGGGAGTGGAGGCGGGGAGGGAGAGGGGAGGTAGAGGATAAGGAGAAGGAGAGGAGAGGGAGAGGATGAGGGGAGGGAGAGGGGAGGGAGAGGATGAGTGGACGTCGGCACCCGGTATATGCTAATGACGTGACATCACATGCGAGCCACGTCATTAGCATTGGCCGGGTCAAGACGCCGGAAGGAGCACAGGCCAGAGCAGAAGCTGAAGCTGAAGATGGAGGTAAGTGAGGGGAAAGGGAGAGGGGGAGGTATTTAGAGGGGTAAAGTGAGGAGGGGGGTTTAGAATGAAGAGGGGCAGTGAGGATGAGGAGGGGGGTGGAGGATGAGGAGGGAGGTTGAGAAGGGGGGATGAGATAGAGGAGGGAGGTTGAGGAGGGTGTTGAGGATGGGGTTGAGGATGGGGGGGTTGAGCATGAGGATGGGCGGGGTTGAGGTTGAGGAGGGAGGTTGAGGAGGGGGTTGAGGATGGGGGGGTTGAGGATGTGGATAGGGGGGTTGAGGTTGAAGAGGGAGGTTGAGGAGGGGGTTGAGGATGAGGGGGTTGAGGATGAGGATGGGGGTTGAGGTAGAGTAGGGAGGTTGAGGATGGGCTTGAGGATGGGGGGTTAAGGATGTGGATGGGGGTTGAGGTGGGGGTTGAGGATGAGGAGAGGCTTGAGGATGAGGAGGGAGGTTGAGGAGGAGTTGAGAATAGGGTATGAGGATGGGGGCTTGAGGTTGAGGAGGGAGGTTGTGGATGAGGGGTTTGACGATGAGATTAGGGGGTTGAGTTTGAGGAGGGAGGTTGAGGAGGGGGTTGAGGATGGGGGGTTGAGGATGAGGATGGGGTGGTTGAGGTTCAGGAGGGGGTTGAGGATGAGGAGGGAGGTTGAGGATGAGGAGCGGGTTGAGGAGGGAGGTTGAGGATGAGGAAGGAGGTTAAGGTTGAGGAGGTAGGTTGAGGATGAGGAGGGGAGTTGAGGAGGGGGTTGAGGAGGGAGGTTGAGAATGAGGAGGGGGGTTGAGGAGGGTGATAAGTGAGGGGGGAAGAGACACAGGAAAGGGAGAGGGGGGAAGAGAAAGAGGGAAGGGGAGAAGAGACACAAGGGAGAGAGATGGGAACACAAGAAAAGGGCACACAAGAGAGGGACACAGAGGGCACAAGAGGGATACAGGGGGCAGCACAATTCCTACCCTCGGCTTATACTCGAGTCACTAATTTTTCCCAGTATTTTGTGGTAAAATAGGTGCCTTGGCTTATACTCGGGTCGGCTTGTACTCGAGTATATACGGTAAATCTTAGAGATCTATTTATGTATATTTTGTCTTGTGTTCTCTACGTATAATTTTGTTTTCATTTCCATTTGATTCACAAATCTTGCTTATGAACCCGGGATGAATTACTTACAAGTTACTGTTTTTTTTAAATACATGCTTTTTACTTTCAGACTTATATTCATGAAGAAAAAAATGGTATTGAAGGTATCTAGTGAAACGTATATAAGTCTGCAAATTAAGAAATAAAAAAATATATAGTAATAAAAAGAACAACGTCCATTTTGCAAAAAAGCATTTATGCTTAATCCCCTGTTATATCAAATATTTCCTTGTTAACTGAGGCCTGAGTTCTGCTGTCTTTAGCACTAGTCTGCATATTTTTCTGATCTCTGGCCTAGTAATGAAGGAAACTAATCACTAGCTCCTGCAGCCGGACCTGCAGTTTTATAAGACATTTAGTTTTCTGTTGTTTTGCTAAATATAGATACCTGGCATTGTTCCTGTGTTTCCTTCTTTGTGTATGACACTTGGCACATTCTCTCTGGCTCTTCACCCTTTTGATTCTCTAAGGACATTTTTTACTCTCCTCTATTTCGGCTTAGAGCCATTGATTTACGTCTGCCTCTGGTGCTTTCACTTCTTCTGCTCAACAATCCCTTCTGTTACTGGTCTCCAATCCAGACCTGCTTTAGGAGCTAGAATTTTATATAACAACTGACCTTGCAGAAATAGAGGCCACAAGGGGATTCCATCAATCCAGTTCCTCGTTGAGCCATCAGGATCTGATAGTGACCATTCAGGACTTGCAAACCTCATTAACCCTTCCTTCAGGCAGCAAGTGAGACTTCTGAGTCACAAAAGCACGAATTACAAGTACAGATCTCTGAATTGTTTAATGGGAATAGAGTGAACTATCATCACACTACTTCAGGTTCAAACAATAAGGTGAGTCCACAATCTTGTGGAAACATAAGCTCCTGTTTTGGATAACCCCACGCTTTCTGGGGCTCTAATGGGGCTATCTATGATAAACCCCACATAAGATCAAAAAGGCCTGGAAGACCTGAAGAGACCACAGCAGAATCTCTACTTGCTCATGGGTTTGATACTTACTATTTGTTCCACTACTCCAGTCTTCCCTGCTTCTGAACTGATGCAACTAGGAGCCATAAAAAGACATTTTAACCCTGGTAGAGAGATTACCAAAGGCTTAACAGTTTATTGTCTGTATTGTGTTCAAGCTGACCCTTAGCTTGGTCCTAGCTGCATAAAATCCCAATAGGGATACCTTCTGTGTCTGTAACACCTATGAAATTACCTCTTTCATCGATGTGCACCTAACTCAGGACCTCAGCATACACTGTGTTATGTCAATGCCCTACTTATTAAAATGATTGATGGCACTTACATTAGATCCGGGCCTGTAGCTCCATAGACTTGTCAGTTGCTTCTTACTACTGATCAAAATGATCAGGAACTAATTTCACTTGATCCTCTTCTTTGTTTCTCCTCATCCTTGGTTTGCCTTGATTACGACTCCCTAATCCCAGCCTCAATTGGGGCTGTCAGACTATTACCTTCATTATCTCTCATTAGAATGTGCCTCTAACTATTCCAATCAAAAACATTTGCTGTTACTGGCCAACAAAGAATCAAATGTTCTACCACCTCACAGGGTCTGTGATTGCCAAATTGATATGTTCCCAGGTGCTAAGGTTCCTTTTGGCACAATATAACCACAAGTTGAACGTGACTTGCATGCTCTTAAACAGTAACTTGAAGAAAAGGTTTATCCATCCTTCCATTTCTGAGAACTGAATGCCATCACTGTCAAGAACAGATATCCCCTTCTCTTGATCCCCAAGCTGTTTAATTGACTCTGTGAAGTCCCTATCTTTTCTAAATTACATGTATGAGTATCTTTTAATGATGTACAAATTATGGAGGGGGCAAATTTAAGATGGTCTTCAGAATTAGGTATGTGCTCTTTGAATAGTTAGTCATGTCTTAAAACGTCACCAGTGGTATCTTAAGAGACTTGGTTAATGTGTTTGTTGTCATCTATCTGTACAATATTTTAGAGTTTTCTACTTCCTTGGAATAACATTGACTTCATATGGAGAAGAGCTTTTATTTGCACTCACAATAATGTGTATTGGAGGTTTCATATGAGACTTTTCTTGTATTCCCAGTCCTATTAATGCTATCATTTCCTTCCACTTAATTAAACTCCTGCAGCAAGAGCATTTGAAGAATTTTAGTATAGTTTTTTGATTGCTCCAATCTGTTTGACACATCCAAACCCATCATTGTTTTATTTTTCGAGGTGGATGTATCAGCTTTAGATCTGTAGTCGCAAAGACACAAATCTAAAAGTCTTCCATTTTGTAAGTTTATTTTTTTAAAGACTAAACCATATTTAATAGAATTATGGTGTTGGTATTAGGGAATTATTAACCATTCAATTGGCCTTAGAGGAGTGTCTTCTTGAAGAAACAGTTAACAGTTAACAGTAACAGTAACAGTTTAGCTGGTCACTATATATGTTTCAGAAGCAATATGAACTGCATTACTACCCTCATCAGGTGAGCAACCTGTGCCTAGGGGCATTAAAAATGTAAATCCAATTGATTTTTTATTCTTTTTTAATGTATTTCCACCAATACAAATGTTTTGTTTGGTTTTTGCTAATTAAAAACTAGCTATATGACTTTTTTCCTCATTTTATCAGACTATGTTTTTTTTAAAGAAAAATATATGTAACAAAAACACAATGAGCCACATTTAATTGTAAGCCCACAATTCTATTGTAGTAGGCTGAATGTCTGCGGGTGTGTTTTGCGGGCTCACACTGTGCTACAATTGATCAAGGCCACAACTCGCTGCTGAAGATCCGAAATGGTAAACCCTGGTTCCATATGTAAGCAGAGCAGGGCTTGCGCATGCAAGCCTGTAGCTACTGCTTAGACAGAGCCAATAGTAAATGAGACCACCATCATGATGGCAATCAAACCTGAGGGAACTCCCGCAGGCTCACTAAATGAAACCTTGCTGCGGGGTCCCCATTGGAATCCCTGCAGGGTCCCTACATTAACATTAACCCTTTCTGCTACATTAACCCTTATGGGACAATAATTAACCCTAACATTAACACTATAAGTGCCATGAGTGTCCTCCAGGACCCTCATGACACTACGTCTAAGCACTACCCTAAACTACACTATTATCCACCCCAATAAACTAATAAATCTAAATGAACCCTCCTCTAAGTAATTAACCCCCTCTAAGTAATTAACCCTATTTAACCATAACTGTACCCAATAAACCCTAACTGTACCTAATTATCCCTAACTGTATCAAAAAAACCTAACTGTATCCAATTAACCCTATCTGTACCTTTTAATCCTATCTGTACACATTAGACCCTAACTGTACCTAATTACCCCTAACTGTACCCAATAAACCCTAACTGTACCCAATAAACCACTATACTATTAATCCCCTATCTTATTAACCCCTATCCTATTATCCCTATCCAATCAACACCTATACTTTCCTGTTAACCCCTATCCTATTAACCCTATCCTATAAACCCCTATCATATTAACCCATATCCTATCTGATTAACCCTTACCCTGTCCTATAGTCCCTACCCTGTACTATTAACCCCTACCCTATCCTATTAATCCATATCCTATGCTATTAACCCATATCCTATTAACCCCTATTATTTCCTATTAACCCCTATCCTATCCTATTAACCCCTATCCTATTCTATTAACCCCTACCCTACCCTATTAACACCCTCTCTACCCTACCCTATTAACCCCTACACTACCTACCTAACCCCCTAATAAAATCCCCAACACCCCAGTAAGTTCAATAAATAAAAACACCCACATTACAGAAAATAAAAAATCCCACTAAGTACAAAAAAATAACAAACTACTAATTACATGAAAATAACAAAAGCATTATGGTAAAAAAAGACTTACAAGTAAAATAAAATAATATTACATAAAATAAAAAAAACTATTAAAATAAAAAAAGACTTACAACTTGTAAAAAAGAAAGGGTTAATGAGTCTACTGACCTGGCCCAAATGCCCCTCCAGGGGTAATCCCTGATGCCCTGGTCTTCACTCTTCTAGGCCAGGAAAGGCCTGTCCATCAAAATACCGACATTCTATAAAAATAAATACTGCTACTAACGTATTGCCTCCCTTGAGGAGCTCCTCGCTGCAAATGAAGGTTCCCGTGCAAAAATTATGCGTTCTGATTGGCTGAAATCTGATGGACAGAGATTTCAGCCAATCAGAATAGGATACACCCCTGCTAATCTCTGCTTTCAGATCATAGAAGTTTACTTTAGGAGTGGGGGGTTAAGAGCAGGGGGGATGTTTAGGGGGAGCATATATAAGGGCTTTTAAAGCCCTTGCAAGTCCTCATAGGATTTCCTCCTTCTTTTGCTATTTACGGGTGCGAAAACATTTGCCGGCTTAGGGAAATTGAGCAATTGAATAGCGATTTGTGATTTTAGCCATCATAACTCTTGCGAATGTGAAAGATCAAAGGCTTCGGGATGCTGTAAATTATCGGTTTAACCATCGCCATTTTTTCCAGGCGGTAACTCGTAAGCCATTTGGAGCCCGCAAAGAGACGCCAATTGAATAGCAAATTAACTTGTACCCTCACTTACCGGCTACCAGATCACCCGAAACCTCCATTGAATGGGGCTCAATGTTTATAAATTAATTATAAATGTATATATTTGCTGTGCAACATAATTAGATCTATGATAGCATTTCAGTCAGTAACTGTAATATACTTGCTAGACAACTTCTAATGACTGTGGCATATTGTTTATGATCCATATAATAAAACAAGTGAGTTTTGTGAGTATACAAGCTATTGCAGCACTTTTAGAATTACAAGTAACTCAAAGATGACATGAATGCAACCAACATAATTTTATTGATGTAAAAATGATCAATATGTCATTCTAATAGACTATTGCAGTGTTGGAGAGAATTAGACAATCATGCAAATGTTCTCATGCAGATGTGTGGCTTCTGCTCTGGAGTCAAAATGTCAATCGCTTTAAAACAATATTTGTGGCTGAACACTAAAAGAGAACATGTTTTTTTTGTATTACTTTTATGTAAGGTCTTCTCAAATAACATAATATTTTAAACAAATTAAATTCCAGACCAGGTACGTGTTTAAAACATTCTCCCTTAGCATTAAAAAAGGATTTGTTGATTTTGTTTATTTGGTATAATAATTCAACATGTTTAATATTATCGCTTGAAGATATGTTGCTGAACATTAGAATAAGGAAAGCTTACCAAATTATGAACACGTAATGATTAAAAATTATTTCTAACATCAGCTGCATACGTTCACATATCTTAAGTAAACATTATAATGTTTAGTGACTGGAATTATACAGGATTGAACATGAAATGAACACACTTAATGGTACTTCATTACTGACTAGAGTAATACATGCAAGGAAAGTTTATTTTTACATCTGCCATTATGTTTCCTCACACTTCTTCTTCTTTATGATCTCCCTTCTCTATCTCAGACTCTTCTTCTTAGTTTCTCAGTATAGTATCACATATATAGTTGTGAGCGTACGAGTTGTTGCTAACGCTGCGGGCTCGCATAGCGAGCCAAGGCCCTCGCGAAGCGAGGGCACTGGGCGAGGGTCTCAGTTGCTGGCATGAAACACCGAAGGTGCTCCTTTCCAGCAACTGAGGACCTCGCTTTGCGAGGGCCGCAGTTGCTGGCATGGAGCGCCGAAGGCGCTCCATGCCAGCAACTGCGACCCTCGCAAACTTCACGTCGCAACCCAAAGAGCACGACGCACACATTACGACACTCGCAAACAACATACGACACACGTTCACACACATTACGGCCTCGCAACACTCGGACGCAACTCGCGAACATTACAAAATTAAAAACACAATACGTACACACAGCACATACATAAAAACCTTACCTACAGCAACAGGAAGCATCCAGGACCTCAAAAATGCAACTTACACATTCATTTTACTCAAAATAAAAGAGTTTGGACAGTAAACAATTTGCTAAGCAACACAAAAAATGGCCGACGAACAAAACGAAAACGAGGCTTCAGACGTAACTATACTACACTTACTCGCAATAATGAAACACATACTATGCGGAACGTATCACAATCATATTAAACACCATTTTGACCACTAATACGCACAAAATGGCAGATGGAACGCAAATTGTAAGCTGGAACGCAAATAGCGCATGCGTATTGCGTTCTAACGGTCTAACTTTCCAGAATTTTCTACAAGTTTATAAATACTGCCTATTTTACACAAAAAAATACATTTCTCCTCAGGTGATGAACGGAGTGACTTCATAGATAACTGCTGCTTTTACTTGAGAAGACAATTCTTTCATAATTTACTACTTTACACTGTGCAAATTACAACTGAGAGGTAAGCTATAATATATTACATTTTATTATCAAGACAGGACAAAAAAAAAAAATTAACTAGGAAAATTTGATTTATGTAGTGACATGTGACAAGCACATATATGTGTATCATGTATAGTCACATGTCACACACACATTTATGTGTGTAGGCCCACAAAACAAATAAGGTACATTTAAAAAAAAAAAAAAACATAATTCAATATAAAAAAGGGGTTTATGTATAGTGACATGTGACACGCACATATATGTGTATCATGTATAGTGACATGTGACACGCACATTTATGTGTATTGACACTGCAACAAAATGATCTTAAAACAAACTAATTAAATAACTACATTTAAATGACATTAGAAAAAAAAATTATATTAAAATATGAGTCATGTATACTGATATGTGACACGCACATATATGTATCATCTATAGTTACATCTCACACACACATTTATGTGTGTTGGAAAAAACAAAAAATAAGGTTCATTTAACAATTAAAATATGATTCATCTATAGTGATATGTCACACGCACACAAAAAAATTACATTGAACTCTGGAAATGTGCTTCATGTATGTGACATATGTGTGTAGTCCCCCCAAAAAAATAATGTAAATTGAAAATCATTACAGAAGTATATGTAAATGACATTAATTTACTGCAATTCAATAGATCACCTAAAGCTGAATCTTTCTACTTCTTTTAATATTCAAACAGACTCTGCATCAACAGCATCACTCAACAATTTGCACCGTGCATTGTGAAGCACAATCCCTTTTAAAGAACAGCAACAAAGAAGAACAGGTAAGATATAAAAATACATTAGATGCTGAAAAGCCCATGCTTTGCTAAATAAAATAAAAAAATATACAATTAAATATTTCACTTTCTTTTTCAAACAGACACTACAAGAAGACCGGCGGATTAAGATTGGCAGGAAGGGACCCTCTGTTATTCAACACTTCAATCAAGGTAAAGTATTAAGTATAAAAAAGAAACGAACCATGAGCCTCATTCAATTGTGAGTTGGCCAATTGAATAGGGCTCTATATAAGCATATAACATATTTTTTATACAGAAATTTTTAGTTAATGAACTTCTATCCAAAATCAAGGTCTTCACTAACTAAAAACTTCGGTCAAAAAATATGTTATGTGCTTATATAGAGCCCTCTTCAATTGGCAAAATTGCAATTGAATGAGGACCTATATATCTTTAATGGCCGAGGGCCTCATTTAAATGTGATTTGCCCATTTCAATAGGGCTCTATATAAGCACAGAGGATATTTTTTTAATGAACTTTTTAGTTAGTGAAGACCTTGCTTTTCGATACAAGTTCAATAACTAAAAACTTCTGTAAAAAAAGATGCTCTGTGGTCATATTGAGCTCTATTCCATTGCCCAAAACGCAATTGAATGAGGCCCCGACAATATAACAAATGCAGCAACCAAAGGCCCTCATTCAATTGCTATTTTGGACAATTGAATAAGGCTCTAAATAAGTACATCACATTTTTTTTTTAAAGATGTTTTTAGTTAGTGAAAACCTTGCTTTTGGATAGATGCTTAATAACTAAAAACTTTTTAAAAAAAAATATGCTATGTGCTTATTGAGAGCGCTATTCAATTGGCAAAATCGCAATTGAATGAGGGCCAAAGTATGAAACATATGGTACACACAAAGTGGTACACACAAAACAGGATTATAACAAACTCACACAAACACATAGCAAACTAAATTAACTTTCTTATTCAATGTTTAACAATCTATAAGTCTTACAAAGAAGCCTAAATAAGAATAACAAAAGTGGTGCGCACCTAAGAGGATTGTACAAAAACTCACACAAACACATAGGAAAATACATTAACATTCTTCTCTAATATTTAACAACCTATAACCAGTATAATGAAGACTAAATAACTTTAGCACAAGTGGTGCGCACAAAACAGGATTGTAACAAACTCACACAAACACATAGCAAACTACATTAATATTCTTATTTCATGTTTAAAAAACTATAACCATCCCAATAAAGGCTAAATAAGTATACCACAAGTGGTGTGCACAAAACAGGATTGTACAAAAACTCCCACAAACACATAGCAAACTAAATTCATATTCTTAGTTAATGTTTAACAACCTATAAGCCTTACAAAGAAGCCTAAAAAACTATACCAGAAGTGGTACGCACAAAACAGGATTGTACTAAAACTCACACAAACCCATAGGAAAGTAAATTAAGATTCTTCTTTAATGTTTAACAACCTATAACCATTACAATGAAGCTTAAATAAGTATACCACAAGTGGTGTGCACAAAACAGGATTGTACAAAAAAACACACAAACACATAGCAAAATAAATTAATATTCTTCTTTAATATATCACAACCTACAAGCCTTACTAAGCAGCTTAAATAAGAATTACAAAAGTTGTGCAAACAAATCAGGATTGTACATAAAGTTAGACAAACACAGAGAAAAAAATAACCATAACAGATACAATACACCAAAATTAAGACATTTTTGATTTATTTAAAAGACATTTCACTCAAACAACATTTTCAATTTTATGTTACAACAGATACTGCTTGAAGACAATCGGACGAGGACTTTCAGCACAGGACCAGACCATCGGACGAGGACTTTCAACAAAGGACCAGACCAGCGGACGAGGACTTTCAACACAGGACCAGACCATCGGACGAGGACTTTCAACAAAGGACCACTACGAGGACCACAACATCGGACGAGGGCTATCGCCAGAGGACCACAACATCGGACGAGGGCTATCGCCAGAGGACCACACCATCGGACCACGACTTTCAACAGAGGACCAGACCATAGGACCAGGATTTTACACAGAGGACCACACCATCGGACGAGGACTTCCAACAGAGGACCAGACCATTGGACAAAGATTTTCAACCGAGGACCAACAAACATTCGGATTTAAATCACACTTCAACCAAGGTACAGTATAATAAGTACAAAAGGAGAAAACTAAAGAAACATGTTTCATCTGCATCCGTGTCAACAGAAAAAAAAAAATAATAATGACTATGGCCCTCATTGAATTGCAATTTTGCCAATTGAATAGGGGTCTAAATAAGCACATCACATATATGTTTTAAATAAGTTTTTAGTTATTAAGCATCTATCCAAAAGCAAGGTTTTCACTAACTAAAAACTTCTTTAAAAAATATATATTATGTGCTTATTTAGAACCCTATTCAATTGGCAAAATCGCAATTGAATGAGGGCCTAAGTCCCATATTCTATTTAAATTGGCACTATGCAATACATAGCTCAATAACCACATCAATGCTTTTTTTTGCAAAGAAGTTTTTCAGTGGTAAACATCTATCCACAAACAAGGTTTTCAATAACTAAAAAATTATTTCAAAAAAATATGTTAACTGCTTATTTACAGCAGTACTCAATTGGCCAAATTGTTATTCAATGAGGACAGGAATTATAACTTTTAACAAAATATGACTGATACATTAATGATTTACCTTTTATTTCTCAATTGTGCACAATAATCTTTAACAGTAATTACAAACTTCAATATACCCAATTACATTTCTTTGTTGGCCTTTACAGATTAATATGGCTGATAACGAGAGCAAACAAGAGAAGAAAAGACGTCAAACTAGAGAAAGACAAGAGAGATGGGCCGCCCAGCAGACACCAGAGGAGAAAGAAATTCGACGAGAAAAAGAACGCAAAAGACTTGCAAGCAAAAGACTATCAGCTGCAAAAAATAAAAGATACGCCAAAAAAACTACAAAGCAAATAAAGCATTTACAACCTATTCCTCAAACATCAGATGACATTTTACAAGATACAATTAAAGACAGACCAAAAAAAGCAACTACAAAAAAAAAACATACAACCTGTTACTGAAACCTGACAGGACATTTCAACAAAACAAGGAAAACATATACCAAGAAAAGCCACGAAAAAAACTAAGCATTTAGAACCTGTTGTTCAAATATTCCATGACTTTTCACCTCATGAATATGAAAGTCAAACTCCTATATGCTTTGCAAATTGTGCTTTACTCAAGGCTTTACCAGTAGAGGTTCATAGTTGTGGGGACATGACTACTCAATGTCAGTTTTGTGAGGCTTATTATTTTAAACAGGAGAGACCCAGAGATGGCCAATTTATTAGTTGTTGTCAAAAAGGCAAGTTCAAACTTCCAGAAAGGAAAGAATTTCCAATCTATTTACAAAATATTATGACTGAACCTACTTTTCCAAACTACAAAAATTTTAAGACAAACATAAGATCCTACAATAGTGCCATATCCTTTGCATCTATGGGGGCAACATTTGCTGCTAATGTACCAGGACATGGTCCTTACTGTTTTAAAGTCCAAGGCCAAATTTATCATCGTACTTCACATTTACATCCAGAGGAAGGAGAGCAAAGAAAATTCGCTCAACTATATGTCCTAGATACAATGGAAGCTGTTGACCAACGTATGCAGATGAAAGGAAATAAAAAATGCTTACCCAGTGTTTTCATAGAGCTAAATAACATTATGGACAACAATCCCTACAGTAAAGCTTACAAAAAATTGGCAGAAGTAGAAAATGAACAACTACTTCATGCACAAAGACATCAATTACCCATGCCAAAGGTTAATATGGTGCTTAAAAGAGACAGACATACTGATAAACGTTGTTATAACTTGCCAACATCAAATGAGGTTGCAATGGTGTTTCAAAATGATGAAGGAGAACCACCATTTCAAAGAGACATTAGAATATATCCCAGAAATGAGGAGCAACCATTTATTAATATTAATATCTTAAGTCCAAATTTAGATCCAATGACATATCCCATCTTTTTCCCACATGGAGAAGCAGGTTGGCAACCAAAATTAACCCTTCCCAGTTACCCAAATGCAAAAGCCAGAATCCGAAATAATGTTTCTATGCTTGAATTTAAAGTAACTCAAATTGCCATTCGACATGAATTTAATCCGATTTTATGGTGGAAAACTAACACAACAATGGCTTATTGATTCATATTTGCAAGTTGAGGCAAATAATTTAAACTTTATAAAATATCGACAAGATAAACTATGTGTAGAACAATATTCTGGACTCATGGACTATGTTGCTGACGTGGCTACAAGCAGAGACATGACAGCTGGCAAAGCCATCATTTTACCATCTTCCTTTCAAGGATCTCCTTGAAATATGAGAGAAAGATACAATGATGCTGTGGCTATTGTCACCAAATTTGGAAAACCAGATTTATTTCTGACATTTACATGTAATCCACAATGGCCAGAAATTACACAAAATCTACTTCTTGGACAAACTGCTTCTGATCGACCAGATTTAGTAGCCAGAGTTTTTAAGATCAAATTAAATGAATTAATACGTGACTTCACTATAAATCAGTTATTTGGCAAATGTCTTGCTTATGTATATACCATTGAATTTCAAAAAAGAGGCCTTCCACATGCACATCTTCTGATAATACTTCAAGAGAAAGATAAATTAGATACTTCGGACAAAGTCAATGTAGTCATAGTTGCTGAACTACCAGATCCAGAACTATATGGTAGACTATATGAGATTGTTACTCATCGCATGATTCATGGACCCTGTGGAGACCTTAATCCACAATCACCATGTATGGAAAATAATAAATGTTCCAAAGATTTTCCAAAAGATTATAGAGACAAAACATATGCAAATTGTGATGGATATCCACTTTATAAAAGAAGAGAAGGAGATAGTGCCGTTATTCGTGGAAAAAAAGTGGACAATAGATATGTAGTACCCTACAATCCACATTTACTCATGAAGTACAATGCCCACATCAACGTAGAAGCCTGCACTTCTATCAAATCCATTAAATATGTCTACAAATATATTTACAAAGGCTATGATGCAGCTACTGTAGTCGTCAAAAGTGCATACAACCCTGAATGTAGTGAGTTAGTACATGATGAACTTGCATCTCATGTAGATGCTCGCTATGTCAGTGCGCCAGAAGCTATGTGGCGGCTTTTAAAATTTGAAATGCATGATAGATCACATGCAGTATATAGATTAGCAGTACATTTGCCACAACGACATTTAGTCTATTTCCATGCTGGAAATGAAATGAATGCATTGGACCAAAGTGAAGATCGTCACACTACACTAACTGCATGGTTTGCATTAAATTCCACTGATGCTCAAGCAACAAAATACTTATATTTTGAAATTCCATATCACTATGTTTTTGTGAATGGATTATGGAGACCAAGAAAAACCAGAGGCAATAAAATAATTCCAAGAATTTACACAGTTAGTCCTAGAGATGTTGAAGGTTTTTGCTTACGGATATTACTTTTAAATGTTCCAGGAGCACAAAGTTTTGAATAATTAAGAACTGTTAATGACATTGTATATGAATCCTTCCATTTAGCTGCAAGACATAGAAACTTACTCGCTGATGATACAGAGTGGGAAAGATGTTTATAAGAAGCAGCACAATGTCAAATGCCACAACAGATGAGAGAACAATTTGCTTTTATTTGTATCTTCTCAAATGCTCCAAATGCATTAGCTTTGTGGGAGACTTTTAAAAGTAATATGGCTGACGACTTTATGCGACGATACAATGAACCCATTGCACACTTAAAAGCGTTAATGGAAATCCAAGAAGTATTTTTAACTCATGGATTAAGTTGTGCAAGTTTTAATTTGCCTGATCCAGGTCTTATAGATGACATAAACTTTAAAGACTATGACATTCAACTACAAGCAGAAAGAACAAAAGAAAGACTTGCAACTTTAAATACACTACAATTGCAAGCATTTCATGCCATTAAAAATGCAATAGATGATGACATGGTGACAGAGCGTTATTTCTATCTTGATGGACCTGGCGGATAAGGAAAAACCTATTTGTACAATTTATTCATGAGTTCAGTACGAGCACAAGGCCAAATAGCAATGGCGTTTGCCACTACTGGAATTGCTGCACTTTTATTAGAAGGTGGAAGAACTGTTCATAGTGGATTTAAACTGCCAGTGCCTATTTTAGAAAATTCTGTGTCAGATATTCGCATGACATCCTTACAAGCAAAGAAATTAAAGAAATGTAAATTAATTATAATAGATGAGGCCACAATGATGTCATGCTATGCCCTCCAATGTATTGACCGTTTGCTTCGTGAAGTCATGGATAATATTTTTCCATTTGGTGGAAAGGTAATGTTGTTGGGTGGCGATTTTAGACAAACATTACCTGTCGTTGTACATGGAAATCGAACTGACAGTATCGAAACCTGTATCAAGTCAAGCACAGTATGGAAACATTTTACCCATCTTCAACTGCAACAAAATATGAGATCAGAAGGCAAAACTGATTTCAATGATTGGCTTATTAAAATTGAGAAGGCAGAACAGAAAAAATACTACATTTAGCTGACGACACTGTAGAGATCCCACCTCATATGATTTGTCAACAAGATATTATATCGGCTATATTTGAAGGGAGCATAAATAACGAAGAATATTCCGAGCTTGCCAACCAAGTCATACTGACGTGTAAAAATAAAGATGCATTAATCCTCAATAATGACATCTTAAAAAAAATTAATGCACCACAAAGAAATTATCACAGTGCTGATTCTGTACTTGCGGAAGACAATGAAAGTCACGCTAACTTTTCGACTGAATTCATAAACTCTCTAACTCCTTCTGGAATGCCACCACATATTTTGCAGCTAAAGAAAGGTGCAATTATCATGTTACTGCGAAATATGAACCCCAAAAAAAGGCCTATGCAATGGCACAAGATTAATTGTTCAACAATTAAAGGACCATTGCATAGATGCTGAAATTTTAACTGGTACCCATAAAGGAGAGAGAGTTTTCATACCAAGAATAGATTTAGCACCAAGTGAAAGTAGTCTCCCTTTTAAACTTCAAAGAAGACAATTTCCAATTATTATGGCATTTGCCATGACCATTAATAAATCACAAGGTCAAACTTTCAAATCTGTGGGTATTTTCCTGGAAGAACCAGTATTTGCACATGGTTAATTGTACGTTGCGTTGTCACGGTGCAAAAATCCACAGGCTATTAAAGTTTACATTGAAAACAATGAAAGTCAAGGTGATTTATTAGAAGATGTACGTATTTTTACTAAAAACATTGTCTACTATGAAGTACTATAACTTTGCAGGATACAAATTAAAGCCATACAAAAATTTTTTTAAACCATTCAAAAATACATAACAATTAGTTGTTTAATTCCGTCATAATTAATGGAAGTACTGTTTATGGATGATTCGCCTCACAAAATACTTGCCTTGCATTCTTATGAAAAATTATGTTAAAATGTTAAGTCACTATGTTAATGTTTCTAATGTTACAAGTTTAAAAACAATATTTTCAAGTTATTTCATTCAACATATTACAAAGTTCATGTTAAGAGCTCATGCACCTTTTAAGTCACAATGTAAATATTGTCTGTTATGTTAAGATTACTACCTACATTAATGTTTAACGCCAGTTTATGTGGTCAGTAAGGAATTACTTTCATTAGGTACGTTTTAAGGAGAGTTTTTACTGTATGCCTTCCTCTACATTCAATGTATATTGAACTTAACAATTATTCTGATACAAATTGCATGTTAATACTGATTAATTTAAAATTTAACTGTTTTTACATTCAAATGTTAATACTTTTAATAAAAAATGAGGTTACAAAATGTATTCACTATGTTCCTGTTTATAATGTTTCAAATTCTACAAATGTTTTGTCAACTTCAAAAGTTACATAAAAAATAAAGTTCAAGTTTCAAAATATATACTTTGAAGGTTATTGCTTACATATATTTTAAACTTAATGTTAAAATTTGGGACGTTTCAACAAGGCTTTTTACTTTTTGCTTTCCTCTGGATTCAATGTATATTAAAGTTAACAATTCTTCAGATACGAATTTCATGGTAAAAAACCATTACATCAACATTTTACAAAAATACACGTTCATATCACAATACTTACAAGTGTCAAAAATCTATATTAATAACTAAACAACTTGACAAACATATACATCACATTGCCGTCATTTTTTGACGGGCAAGTCGCTACTAGTATAATATATTGTGGGAAGAGTGGGGGTGCTGTTTAGGGGAGCATCTGTAGATTAGGATATGTAGGAGGGTGCAGTGTTGTTGAGGGCTTTGTATGTGAGTGTCATGATTCTTGCAGGTATGGAAGCCAGTAAAGAAATTTACAGAGTTGGAAGCAGATGACAAATGATTGGTTAGATATATGAGTTTAGCAGCGGCATTTAAAATAGATGGCAGTGGGGACAGTCTAATAAGGGGAAGGCTGTTTAGAAGTAAATTGCAGTAGTGAATGCTGGTAATGATCAGTGAATGAAATAGGATTTTGATTGTTTCTTGTGGGAGAAATGGTCAGATTTTGGATATGTTTCACAAATGAAATCAGCAACTTTTGGTGAGTAAATGGATGTGGGGAGTGTAAGAGAGTGCTGACTCCAGAGTATTTTCAAGGCAGTGTACTTTTGCTGTAGGTGTCATGGAATCGTTGTCAACTGCAAGAGTGTTGTCTGGAACAGGGGAGGAGGTAGAAGTAGAGATTTTTAAAATATCAGTCTTTTTAATACGTATTTTTAGTGAGTGGGAGGCCTTCTAGGAGGAGATGTTAAATAGACTTGAGTTGGTAGGGAAGGAGATGCATTAGGAGTTAGGAACAGAGATGTAGATTTGGTTATCAATGGCATATTTTTATACTGAAAACCAAAAGAGCTTATTAGTTAGCTTATTAGTTGCCAAGGGAAGTAGTGTACAATGAGACAAGCAAGAGACCCAAAACAGAACCTTGAGGTAAAAGTGCTACATAACGGGGATTATGTGGACCCCTGGTGGTACGCTAAACTAACCATAATTATTATTATTAATATTATTATTAATATTTTTATTATTAGCAATATTGTTCTTATTAATAATAATAATAATAATAATAATAATAATAACAATAATTCAGGTGACATCTTAATAACCACGCCTATGTATGTCACTGTTATGGCTTGTACTGTTCATGTGAACACATTTTGAGAGTAAATAAGGCTAAATATTTCATCATGGTGTCACAGTTAAAGGCATCCATCTGTGAGATGAATTAATATATTTCTGCAATCCTTAGGCAAAAAGCAGCTTATGTGTATGCAGCACATATCATAAAACATTTTATTTGTATTAATAACTAAAAATCTCTCTAATGATTATGTTGACACCTCCAGGGGGTGTCTACACAGGCCCCTGATCCCCACCCACTCAGCATGCAGAATCAGGGGAGTCATATTAACCCACTATTGGCCTTCTGTTGCTTGCTCTGCCAATCTCTTTGCAGCTTCCTGTCTCTATGTCAGTAGCAATACATACCACATATCAGTGATACACTGATCCCAGGCTGCTTTGCACCACAAACAGGAACCCAGAGTTAATTTAACAGTTTCAGCTAACCTGATTGGCCAAAACAAATCATTTTCCATTTGATGCTAATTTAGCCTGGGTTTGGAGAGTGTTAACCCTGATTTCCAACGGTCAGAAATTAAAAAAGATTTTGCTGACTTCAATGTAAGTGTTTAAATGTTTATTTGGGGATTTTTTTCATGGAATTTTTTTTTCATACACTACTAATTATCATATATCAGATGCATTCATAATCCAGCTCACTTAGATATGCCTTTAATGCATATTGTGTGTAACAATATGTGATTTGATGTTAAATCATATTGATATTAACATCATATCTAATATGGAAAGTGTAAGCCATAAGAACATTATTTTTGAATTAACATATCACTATTGACATGGAAAAATATATGTCCAAACATATTTTACCATCAACCCTTTTATATATATATATATATATATATATATATATATATATATATATATAATTATGATGTTATTTAATTTGTATTAATCTCTTCATGCAGATGATTTCTGGAAATGTGATTTATACATATCCACTATATCTTAACACAGGATGGGTACACTGAAATATGATATGTATACACATATCAGATTATTAACTATGTTAACTATGTATGTTAATGTCACAAATGCATAATTTCTTTGATGGATTCCACGCTTTTTGGTTTTCTTTGAGGTAGTGGAGCTTGTTCTTGATCATGACTGAAGTTATCTGGAATTATCGGTCATTCATATACAGGGACAGGTCTTCCACCAATTCCGGTAGGTTGCAGATGCAGATAATTTACCTCCTTGATCTGAGAGGATTGCAGGGTAGGTTTTGAAGTGCAATAGTCTTGAATATCTTTTGAGTTGTGTCTTGTTGAGACTCCTGCCATCTCCTATAATACGCCTTTTTCCAAAAGTTATACTGTTTCATTTGTGATGTATCACTTGCACCAATAATTACCCCTGTGTAAGGGAGAGTGGGTATTTTTATATATTTGGCTAATGCTTAGCTCAACTGTAGGTTATGACAGAATGGCAACAAAGAAAAAAATTAAATGACACTGTTCAAAAGTTAGCATACCCTTAGTGGGTAATACTGTGTATTGCCCCCTTTAGCATCCACGACAGCGTGCAGTCTTTCGTAATAGTTGTCTATGAGGCCCCATATTCTTGCAGGTGCTATAGCTGCCCATTTGTATATGTGGTGTAGTGCCACCTTGTGGCCAGGATACGAATAGTCTCTTATATAGTGCCAGCCTGTGGCCTTTCCACGTCTTCACTTAAGTAACCTTGGATGAAGCATAGGGCCCGCCCTTCTCTCCCACATGCTTCACCCCAGGGACCCTTTGATATTGCAATAGGAACACTGCAATTTAACAGGACAAGCACTCAGCCTCTTCCCTGGGGTATAATAATTTAAGTAAAAGGTTTCTGACCTTATGGTAAATGGAGTGTCCGTCTCCTCACTAGCTTCAGTCTGCCATGCAGCTTTCTCCAGTCAGGTAACTCAGCAGTGTCCCACAGGTACTTAATAAGGATTTCTTTGCAGATCCAGCAAGACCTTTTACTTGCAGCTCCAGAAAAACAGCACTCCAGCATTCAGTATTGCAGCTTCTCAAAAACAGCTCTCTCTGCTCAAGGTTTCTTCCAGGCTCCTTATCTCCTGTGAACTTAGCTAGCCCACTCTCTGCTCACACAGCGGCCTTCCTGACTTAGATTAGGTGTACTGGCTTGATTAGGCCGCAGCTCACACGCTCCCCTTCTGTTCAAGCATGGATGTACAGCCCTACTCATTCTTCTGCTTATGTAGATCCCTTGCTGGATTCTAGTGCAGGTTATCTGTCCTTACTGAACACTGTTACAATATATATAAATATATATATATATATATATATACTAGCAACTTGCCCGTCAAAAAATGACGGCAATGAGATGTGTATGTTTAGTTAGTAATATACGTATTTGACACTTGTAGCCTTTTTGTTATGGCGAAATAAGTACAATTATTATATTAAACATGTTTATTTTTGGAACATTTTCTTTTCTTGTTGAGGAACTGTTAAAGAGTTTTGTAGTAAAAGTGGTATCATTTGAATGTAAGAACAGATAAACTTTAGATTAATCAGTATTGTAAACTTGTGCTAATGGTTTTTTAACATGCAACTTGTAGATTAAGAACTGTTAACTGAAATATACATTGAATCCAGAGTAAGGCAAACAGTAAAAACACTTTGTATCAAAGCAGGAAAAAAATGAATTCCTTCCTGACACCATTAACTGGCGATCGGATTAGTCCCTGGATTAATATTTAACATGAAATGCAACATTTACATTGTGTCTGAAAACGTGCTTGTGCTGTTAACATAAACTTTGTAATATGTCTAAGTAAGGAACTTTAAAGTATTTTTTGTAAAACTTGTAACGTTATAAACAGTAACATAGTTAATTAACATTTGAACATAATTTTTTCAATAATGCAAGGCAAGTGTTTTGTGGGGCTAATAATGCATAAACACTACTTCCATGAATTATTAATGAATTATTTATTAATTGGTGGTTTTGAATGGTTGACCTTTGTTTGTTGGTGTAGTAATTGTTTAAAATGGCACATAGAGTTTCCTCTGTGGAAAAGTGGTTCTCTAAAAAGAGAGTGCAAGACCTTAAAGTTCGTCGGCGATGTGTAACCACTGTTCTCTATGTGTTTTGCCATTGTATGGAGGTTAATATGGAAATATTGGTGGTGTTAAAATAATTTGAGTGCCGTAAAAATTACTTTTTAAAAGAAATGGACGGTTGTCTATATTTTTGCTTTCTTTTTTTTTTGTTAGATTCTGCTTGAGGTGATTTGTGACTTTTGTTTGGAATTTGTTTGGCATGGGTTGTGTTTGTTTGATTGAAAGTTACAGTACTTCATAGTAGACAATGTTTTTATTAAAAATGCGTCCATCCTCTAATAAATCACCTTGACTTTCATTGTTTTCAATGTAAACTTTAATAGCTTGTGGATTTTTGCACTGGGATAAGGCAACATACAATTGGCCATGTGCAAATACTGGTTGTTCTAAGAAAATACCCACAGATTTGAAAGTTTGTCTTTGTGATTTATTAATGGTCATGGCAAATGCCATGATGATGGGAAATTGTCTTCTTTGAAGTGTAAAAGGGAGGCTACTTTCACTTGGTGCTAAATCTATCCTTGGAATGAAAACTCAAGCAGTTAAAATTTCAGCATCTATGCAATGGTCCTTTAATTGTTGAACAATTAATCTTGTCCCATTGCATAGGCCTTTTTTTGGTTCATATTTTGCAGTAACCTGACAATTGCACCTTTATTAAGCTGTAAAATATGTGGTGGCATTCCAGAAGGAGTTAATGAGTTTATGAATTCAGTGGAAAAGTTTGCCTTACTTTCTTTTTCATCAGCAAGTACAGAATCAGTACTGTAATAATTTTTTTGGGGTGCATTCATTTTTTTAAAATTTCATTCTTGAGGATCAATGCATCCTTATTTTTCATGTTAGTATGACTTTCAGTTCAGAATAGTCCTCCTTATTTATTGCACTTTCAAATATAGCCGATATAAGATCTTGTTCACAAATCATATGAGATGGTATGCGCACAGTGTCGTCAGGTAAATTTGGTATTTTTTCTGTTTTTCCTTCTCCAATTTTAATAAGCCTATCATTGAAATCATTTTGTCCTTCTGATCTCATATTTTGTTGTAATTGAAGATGGGTAAAATGCTTCCATAGTGTACTTGACTTTATACAGGTTTTGATAATGTCAGTTCGATTTCCATTTACAACCACAGGTAATGTTTGTCTAAAATCACCACCTAACAACATTACCTTTCCACCAAATAGCAAAATATTATCCATGACTTCACAAAGCAAATGGTCAATACATTGGAGGGCGTAGCATGACATCATTGTAGCCTCATCTATTATAATTAATTTACTTTTTTCAGTTTTTTTGCTTGTAATGATGTCATCCGAAATATCTGACACTGATGTTTCTAAAATAGGCACTGGCAGTTTAAATCCACTATGCACAGTTCTTCCACCTTCTAACAAAAGTGCGGCAATTCCAGTGGTGGCAAATGCGAGTGCTATTTGACCTTGTGCTCGTACAAAACACATTAATAAATTATATAGATAGGTTTTTCCTCATCTGCCAGGTCCATCAAGATAGAAATAACGCTCTTTGACCATGTCATCATCTAGTGCATTTTTTATCGCATTAAATGCTTGGAATTGTAATGTTTTTAAAGTTGCAAGTCTTTATTGTGTCCTTTCTGCTTGTAGATGCATGTCATAGTCTTCAAAGTTTATGTCGTCTATAAGACCTGGATCAGGCAGATTAAAACTTGCACAACTTAATCCATGAGTTAAAAATACTTCTTGGATTTCCATTTATGCTTTTAAATGTGCAATGGGCTCATTGTATCGTTGCATAAAGTCTTCAGCCATATTACTTTTAAAAGTTTCGCACAAAGCTAATGCATTTGGAGCATTTGAGAAGATACAAATGAATGCAAATTGTTCCCTCATCTGCCGTGGCATTTGACATAGTGCTGCTTCTTCTAGACATCTTTCCCATTCTGTATCATCAGCTAGTAAGTTTATATGTCTTGCAGCTAAATGAAAGGATTCATATACAATGTCATTAACAGTTCTTAAGTGTTCAAAACTTTGTGCACCAGGAACATTTAAAAGTAGTAGTCGTAAGCCGAAACATTCAAGCTGTCTTGGACTGACCGTGTAAATTCCTGGTATTATTTTATTTCCTCTGGTTTTTCTTGGTCTCCATAATCCATTAACGAAAACATAATGATATGGAATTTCAATATACAAGAATTGTGTTGCCTGCGAATCTGTTGAATTTTATTGAAACTATGAAGTTAGTGTAGTGTGACGATGCTGACTTTGTGCCAATGCATTAGTTTCATTTCCAGCACGGAAATACACTAATTGTCTTTGTGGCAAATGTACAGCTAATCTTTATACTGCATGTGATCTATCGTACATTTCAAATTTTAAAAGACGCCACATAGCTTCTGGCGCACTGATATAGAGAGCATCTACATGAGATGCAAGTTCATCATGTACTAACTCAGTGCTTTCGGAAATGTCTGCACTTTTGACGACTACAGTAGCTTCATCATAGCCTTTGTAAATATATTTGTAGACATATTTAATGGATTTGATGGAAGTGCAGGCTTCTAAATTAATGTGTGCATTATACTTCATAAGTAAATGTGGATTGTATGATACCACATATCTATTGTCGACGTTTTTCCCACGAGTAATGGCACTTTGTCCCTCTCTTCTTCTATATAATGGATAGCCATCACAATTGGCATAATTTTTGTCCCTATAATTTTTTGGAAATTCTTCTGTACATTTATTATTTTCCATACATGGTGATTGTGGATTAACATCTCCACACGGTCCGTGAATCATCCGATGAGTTACAATCTCATATAGTCTACCATATAGTTCTGGATCTGGTAGTTCAGCAATAATGACTGAATCCATTTTGTCACCAGTATTTAACTTATCTTTTTCTTGAAGGATTATAAGAATAAGTGCAGGTGGAAGCCCTCTTTTTTTAAATTCAATTGTATAAACATAAGCCAGACATTTGCCAAATAAGTGAGTTATAGTGATGTCAAGTATTAATTAATTTAATTTAATTTTGAAAACTCTGGCTACTAAATCTGGTCTATCGAAAGCAGTTTGGCCAATAAGTAATTTTTTTGTAATCTCTGGCCATTGGGGATTACATGTAAATGTAATAAATAAATCTGGTTTCCCAAATTTGGTGACAATAGCCATGGCATCATTTTATCTTTCTCGTATATTGCAAAGACATCCCTGGAAAGAAGATGGTAAAATGATGGCTTTGCCAGCTGTCATGTCTCTGCTTGTAGCAACCTCAACGACATAATCCATCAATCCACAATACTGTTCTACACGTAGTTTATCTTGTTGATATTTTATGAAGTTTAAATTATTGGCCTCAACTTGCAAATAGGAACCAATAATCCATTGTTGTGTTAGTTTTCCACCACATAAAATTGGATTGAATCTATTTCAAATGGCAATTTGAGCTACTTTAAATTCAAGCATGGAAATATTATTTTGCACTCGTACTTTAGAATTTGGGTAACTCGGACGGGTTAATTTTGGTTGCCAACCTGCTTCTCCGTATGGAAAAAATATTGGATAGGTCATTGGATCTAAATTTGTACTTAAGATACTTATAGTAATCTTTTGAACATTTATTATTTTCCATACATGGTGATTGTGGATTAAGGTCTCCACAGGGTCCATGAATCATGCGATGAGTAACAATCTCATATAGTCTACCATATAGTTCTGGATCTGGTAGTTCAGCAACTATGACTGCATCCACTTTGTCCGAAGTATCTAATTTATCTTTCTCTTGAAGTATTATCAGAAGATGTGCATGTGGAAGGCCTCTTTTTTGAAATTCAATGGTATATACATAAGCAAGACATTTGCCAAATAACTGATTTATAGTGAAGTCACGTATTAATTAATTTAATTTGATCTTAAAAACTCTGGCTGCGAAATCTGGTCGATCAGAAGCAGTTTGTCCAAGAAATAGATTTAGTGTAATTTTTGGCCATTGTGGATTACATGTAAATGTCAGAAATAAATCTGGTTTTCCAAATTTGGTGACAATAGCCATAGCATCATTGTATCTTTCTCTCATATTTCGAGGAGATCCTTGAAAGGAAGATGGTAAAATGATGGCTTTGCCAGCTGTCATGTCTCTGCTTGTAGCCACGTCAGCAACATAGTCCATGAGTCCACAATATTGTTCTACACGTAGTTTATCTTGTTGATATTTTATAAAGTTTAAATTATTTGCCTCAACTTGCAAATATGAATCAATAATCCATTGTTGTGTTAGTTTTCCACCACATAAAATCGGATTAAATTCATGTCTAATGGCAATTTGAGCTACTTTAAATTAAAGCATAGAAACATTATTTCGGATTCTGGCTTTAGCATTTGGGTAACTGGGAAGGGTTAATTTTGGTTGCAAACCTGCTTCTTCATGTGTGAAAAAGATGGGATATGTCATTGGATCTAAATTTGGACTTAAGATATTCATATTAATAAATGGTTGCTCCTCATTTCTGGGATATATTCTAATGTCTCTCTGAAATGGTGGTTCTCCATCATTTTGAAACACCATTGCACCCTCATTTGATGTTGGCAAACATAACAGCGTTTATCATTATGTCTATCTCTTTTAAGCACTATATTGACCTATGGGATTGGTAATTGATGTCTTTCTGCATGAAGTTGTTGTTCCTTTTCTACTACTGCCAATTTTTCTAAGCTTTAGTGTAGGGGTTATTGGCCATAATTTATCAAGCTCTATAAAAACACTGGGTAAGCATTTTTTATTTTCTTGAAGCTGCATATGTTGGTCAACAGCTTCCATTGTATCTAGGTCATATAGTTGAGCACATTTTCTTTGCTCTCCTTCCTCTGGATGTAAATGGGAAGTATGATGGTAAATTTGGCCTTGGACTTTAAAGCTGTAAGGGCCATGTCCTGGCACATTAGCAGCTAATGTTGCCCCCATAGATGCCAAGTATATGGCACTATTGTATGATCTTATGTTTGTTTTGAATTTTTTGTAGTTTGGAAAAGTAGGTTCAGTCATAATGTTTGGTAAATATGTTGTGAATTCCTGTCTTTCTGGAAGTTTGACCTTGCCTTTTTGACAGCAACTAATGAACTGTCCATCTCTGGGTCTTTCCTGTTTAAAATTATAAGCCTCACAAAACTGACAGAGAATATTCCTGTCACTACAATTATGAACCTCTACTGCTAAATACTTAAGTAAAGGACAATTTGAAGAGCATATATCAGTTTCAGTTTGTAATTCATCATTGGAAATGTTATGTGATGGTTCAGGAACAGGTTCTAAATGCTTTTCTTTTTTTGTTACTTTTTTAGGTGTAGCTTTTGTTTTTTTCAGCTGATAGTCTTTTGCTTGCAAGACTTTTCCGTTTTTCTCGTCGAATTTCCTTCTGCTCTGGCGTCTGCTGGTTTGCCCATCTTTGTTGTCGTTCTCTAGCTTGACTTCTTATCTTTTCCTGTTTGGTGTCATTATCAGCCATCTTAATCTGTAAATCAAAAGAATGTATCATTAGTTTCGTTTTTGATTTAAAATAGTTTTGGAAGTGCTTGTTTGTGTTTTTTGTTACTCCAATGTGTTTGGTGCAACACTGATCTGACTATACATTTCCTTTGTTTGTATGTGATTATAGGTCATTGTAGATGAAGTTGCTTTATAGTGTTTAATTAGTATGTGTTATTTTTTTGGTGTTCCTTTTTATCTTGTAGGTTTGCAGTTTTGGCTTAGAGGCATAGCAGAGCCAAGGGAATTGTATTATAGCTTATTGTAGATGTAGTTGCTTTATAGTGTTAAATTAGTATGTGTTATTTTTTGTGGGGGTTTTGTTGGTTCGCTGCTTTTTATCTTGTAGGTTTGTAGGGTTGGCTTAGAGGTATAGGAGAGGCAAAGGTATGGTAGTAATATATTGATCTTTGAACTTTTTACTGTAGGTGATTGTTGTAATCGTAGCCTTATATTTTACTTTTAGGCTTATATGGTGTGCATCTGAAAAGAAGGTTTGTATTGTTCTTTGGTAGGTGTTAGTAATATTTCATGTAGTATCCTATTTTCTGTGTCTTTTTAGGTTTTGTGCTTAATGTTGTAGGTTAGGGCCCTGAACAGAGAATTTATTGTTGAATTTTGTATGTGTTATCACTATTTGTTCTACTGTCCTGTTTTATCTTAGGCACATTTTGTTTGATAGATTGAAGTTAGGGTTTACTGTAAAAAGGTTGTTGTAGGTAAAAGCTAATTAGTTGATAAATTAGAAATGTGTCCTTTGTTGAAGGATGGTGATTTGTGGGGATTATTGTTGTTGGTTTGTTGTTGTTTTATTTTATTTTTTATGTTGACATTGCTGCACAGCAAACATGTTTATTTTGTTTTCTCTTTTTTTACTTGTTGTACTCTACCTTGTTGGAAGTGTGATTTCAGGATGAATATCACTAGATCCGGTGCTGTAAATCTTCGTGTGACAGTCTTCACGCAGTGTCTGTTGTAAAAGAGAAAGATAAATGTTATTTGATTAGAATTTATTGTTGATGAACAGCATGTTTTATTTTTTTGAAAAGCAATGTGTTAGCATTTTTGGTTTCTTTCTTGTGTGTAAATTCCTATTGATTTAAGAGTGTGTGAGAAACCGTGCAGCGCTGGTTCTAATTTATTAGTATGGTGTTTTGTGTAGACCACTGGTGTAATTCTATTATTGTTTTACTGTAGTAGTTTGTTGGCCATAAAACAGTATTGTTTATTTTTGAATAGTGTATCTGTTATCATGATATGTTATCCTATGCTGTTTTTTGTGCGCCACTTTTAAATTGCTGGATTTTAGTTCTGGGTTACAGTTAGAATTAGTTGTAGACTAAACAGTAATGTTAGTTCCATTTTGTATATGTTAGCAATGTTTCTTAGACTATCCTGTCTTGTGTCCACCACTTTTGGGATGCTGTATTTGGCTTGTGGCTAAAGATGAATGTGAATTGTATTTTCTATATGTTGGGAATATTTGCAGTACTATCCTTTTTTGTGTCCACCACTTTTGGGATGCTCCATTGAAGAATATGTTTGTTTTCTCTATGTTGCTAATATTTGTTTTGTGTCCACCACTTGTATTTTAGTTATGCGTTGTGTTAACCAAAATTTTTTCAATGCAAGTGTGTTTATTTGTGAATTGCATATGTGTTAGCAATGTTTCTTGAAGTGTGGTGTTTTGGTTTTGCTGTATTTTGTATTGAGGCTTCTATTTTTTTTTTTACTTCTGATATTGGCGGACAGGAAACATGGGATTTCTGTAATTTTTTTACTTGTTATACTAAACCTTGATTGAAGTATTTTTGGTGTATGAATGACAGAGGGTCCCATACTGCCAATGTTAATCCTCCAGTCTTCTTGTAGTATCTGAAAGAGAAAGGTAAATGGTTAATTGTATATTCATTGTTTTGGTTTTGGCAAAGCATGGTCTTTTTCTGCATGTAATGTATCTTTGTATCTTACCTCTTCTTCTTTCTTTGTGTTCTTTAAAAGTAATGCACTTTCACAGTCCACGATGCAAATTCTTGAGTGACGCTGTTGATGCAGAGTCTGTTTGAATAGTAAAAAAAATGGGAAAGATTGAGCTGCAGGTTAAATATCTATGCGTGTCATTTGTTTTTTGTGGCATTAGTTCCTGTGAATTAATGTCACTTGAATGTACTTCTTTGAATAGTTTGAGTTAAGATTAGCTTGTTGTGGGGCCTATACACACATGTGTGCATTTCACATGTCACTATACATGCATGACGTCTTGGTTGTGAATCTTTGAAATGTTTTATTTTTTTTAATGTATTTTTTGGGGGGTCTTTCTTAATAAATTAAATATATTATAGCTTACCTCTCAGTTGGAATTTGTAGATTGTGAAGTTGTAAATTGGTAAGTAATTCTCTTCTGAAGTAATGGCAGCAGTGAACTATCCAGTCACACTGTTCATCACCTGAGGAGAAATGTAGAATTTTCTGGAAAGTGGGCAGTATTTATAAACTTTCAGGTGGTTGAAACTGTTAGAGTGCAATACGCATTCGCTATTTGCGCTCCGGCCTAAATTTGCGTTCCAGACGCCATTTTGCGGCTAATAGTTGTGTGTTTCATGTAAAATGGTGGGTAATAGTGCCGCATAGTGTGTGCCTCGTGAACTGGTCTGGAGCGTTCGTTCCGTTTTGCGAGTAAGTGTAGTAGTTTTGCATCCTTAGCCTCGTTTTCGTTTGTTTCGGTGGCCATTTTTTCTCTTGCTTAGGTGATTTTCGAGTGTCTAAACTCTTGTATTTCGAGTTTAATTGAGCTGTAACTTCACTTTTTGAGGTCCTGGGTGCCCCCCCCCCCCCCCCTTGCTGTAGGTAAGCTTTTTATGTATTTGTTGTCTATTTATTGTGTTTTTAATGTTTTCATATGCGCGAGTTTCGGCGGTAAGGTAGTATTTTTGCGAGGTCGTAATGGTTCTTTTTTCTAAGTTCTGCGTCTCATATTTTTTTCTCGTATGTCCGTAAATTTTGCGAGGGCCTCAGGCTCGCTATGCGAGCCCGCAGCGTTAGCAACAACCTGCATGCTCACAACTATATATGTGATATGGTTATGTGTACAAACCCATTTTCTTATATATTTGATTTATATTTAGTCAACATGTGTGATGAAGTTAAATTGTTTCTGTATTACAGAGCTCTTAAAAGCTTGTTTAAAACCACAAGCAGTACAATGGTGTCTTAAATATTATCAACTGTCATAGTTACCAGATCTTGTCTTAGTCCATGTCTGTCTCATAAATTCCAACAATTAGAGTCCAGTAGTGGCTTGATAAGGTCTTCAGCAGGTCCTCTGACTATTTTAAATAAGACATATTTTCCACTTTATATACAATATTCTGTCTCCCACCAGAGCTCAAATAGTTTTGCACCATTCAGTTTGACAGTTGGCTAAGAATAATAATATTATCCCTTGATGATATGGTATTAACTGAAAAAAATAACACATGTTGAAATTACTTTTTTTTTAATTTTATTTAAGACGTTTGTATTTGATATACTCAGTGTTAGCTAGTTCTGAGGATTACTAACCAAGGAAAAGCAAAACAAAATAAAATATTGTACTATTTCCATTTGTGTTCTAAAATTCTGACAGGATTCCACAGCTAACCTATAGCTGAAATCTCTGCTTCAAGCATCACTGCATGGAGGAATGTTTCTGCTAGACTTAGATGAAGCTGTGTAATTTCAAGCAGTGCATACTCTTATTCAGACTCCATTAAATATCTGCAAACCTTTTCTGTATGATTGATTGTACTGTTTTGAAATTGTCCTATGACATTTTGTTAAATTTTGTTGTTTCAACTCCACATACACTTTTTTAATATCTACAAAGCAGAGATAGTTTACTATTAAATGCATATTTTTCAATGTCAAAATGCAGAATTATGAATCCAAGCATTTATTGAGTATTTTAGAATGTTAAAGAACCACTGTATAAAGACTTTGAGATTTTTATTGGGAAAAACATATGTTGATGCCTCTGTCGGATCCTGGAGGCATAAATGGTACTTTTGTGAAGTCTGTGTGTGTGAGAGAGGAGTTTGCATTTCTGGAGAGCAGAGCTTACCTGCTTCTATGAATGTGTGGGGAAAGGTGCTTAGTGCCATATTAAATGGTAAAATACAACTCATGCTGCAGCTCCCAGGGAACAATGACAAAATTAAAACTTCTCTGAAAAATTTTGAATAATTTGTTCATGTCTTACACAGATGCTGATGTTGTTAGACAATTACATACTTCACAAACATGTGCAGTTTTTTCCATGAACTACAGTGGTCCTTTAACATTTTGGGTATAGCTTTTAACATAACAAGTAGGGTTTGCAAAAAATACATATCTTATTCCATATATTTAGCTAAGAAAGTGAGGCATCCATAAAAGTTAAAGAAAACATAACCATGTATGCAATCGACCGATCACATTTGTAACACAAAAATATTCAGTGTGAAGAAAAAATGAGTGGATGCTATCCATTGTTAAAGGTATTTCTAAAATGTCACTCACAATATATATACTGTATATATATATATATATATATATATATATATATATATATATATATATATATATATATATATATCAAACAAGGTAGGCATTTTGTTTAACCATTCAGTCATGTCGAGTCTCTCTGACTCTATGGATTGAAGCACAACAGGCACATTTTGTGTTTAATTGTGCTAATCCATAAGGTTTTCATTGCAAAGAAACTGGAGTGGGTTTCCAGCTCCTTCTCCAGTGGACCACAATTTGTCTAATCTCTCTGCTATGACCTGCCTGTCTTGGGTGACTCTACACGGTATAGCTCACCGCTTCACTGAGGTACACAAGCCCCATCACCACAACAAGTTAGACATCCAAAAGGGTTAAAGGTATAAGTATCGCCACAGAGAAGAGTAAGATTGCTGTTTTTTCTGTTGTTATTAGTATGATTTTTTTAGCTTAGTCATGTAAAAAGTGTTTTTTCCCAAAGCACCCCACAAGATTAGAAACTCACCACTACCAGTCTAAAGGTAAGGGACCTGAGGAAGAGTAGATAAGGAATAGCAAGGTTAAGAAGGAAGTGAGAGATACATAGGAAGGAAGTTGTGTAAAGTAGAAAGATATGCATTAGTTGGAGAGGAAAGGGATCTGATGTAGAGTGAGTGGCACTATTATGTAATAGGGTTTCTGCCGCTAGTGAACAGATAATGTATTCTGCAGATGGGAAAGTCAGTAGACACATAATTTAACCACAGATTGAGTAAGATTAACTTATGGGAGAATAAAAGGGGAGAGGAGTGCATGAGAGGTGAGATGGGTATGGGTGTGGGTTGGAGACAAAAAGTGGAAAAGTAAAGAACATTCTGAGGAAAAGGCAGGGGGATATAAATCTCAACCAAGACAGGGCATCCTTCAAGTACAACTGGAGGAACTCAAAATTAAGAAAATGAAAAAAGCCCATGAAATTATATGTGTGTGGTTACTATCAAAAATCTATATGGTTTCTCAAGGACTGTTATCTTGAGTGGGTATCCTAATAGAGTGTTATTGCATGTGTACAGATTCCCCAATATTTGTAAATCATAGCTCTTATCTAACTCTCTCACTTCTTAATCTTTTGAAGGGAATAGCCTAAACATTGTACACTGGACTTGAGATAACTTTTGTTTTATATGTACATTAAATAAGCTAGTGCTAGGTGTTATGTGCTTGCACTTTATGAGTGTGTACAGCATTCTGCTGGTAATAAGAGGGACAGCATGATGACTAGGGTAGGGTGAGTAGGGTGTATATATATCACTCTGCCAACTGAAATCCTAGAAGAATAAGAGAGGCAATGTTTCAAGAGTGCAAGACTGTTGTGTGTATATATATATATATATATATATATATATATATATATATATATACAGTATATATATATATATATATATATATATATATATATATATATATTCAGTTGTGCTCAAAAGTTTGCTTACCCTGGCAGAAATTGTGACATTTTTGCATTTATTTTAAAAATATGACTGATCATGCAAAAAGTGTATCATATGAAGCTGTCACGATCTGCTTCTTCAAGGGGGCTTGATATGAACCTAGTTAAAACCTACCCCAGCAGAATCATGTAGTTCCTATTTTCTGTGGCATAAAAGATGGCTTCTGAAGAGGGCAAGGCCCCAAAAGGTACAGACAGAGAATACTGGATCAGGTTACTTAGTGGCCCATGGCAAGACCACTCCCCAAGTCAGGATACAACACACAGAAATAGCCTCACACCTTGTTTATGGGAAAACTATCTCTCAACCTTTATTGAATGATCAAAACAAAATATGTATACTCTCCAATACCACACCCTTGTGTACATTTGTGTATGTGTGATGTCAGCCCATCTGGCTTGCAACCTTGGGCTATCAAAGCTCTTGAGATCAAATTCACCAGATATCTAGTGAACAAACCTTGATGTTATACTCAAGTGTTTGTTTAGGATTACTTGAAGTACATGCATCTGTCTTGACCCAAGGTCTGTATGTGTGAGTGTGCAATGATCTGCAGCTAACTACTATGCAGAGCATTTCTACCAATTCCACATATGTTCTATATAACATGTTCCCCCTAATAATATATTATAACTAGGATACATAAAAACCATGTACAGTGAACATATAACCACACAATAACACATAATCCCAATGTGACAATGTCATGCTCCCTTGGACATATTCATAAATTACTGACAATATGAGTCCTTAGTTGTTATGCTCCTTGTTAAATCATAATGATAACAGAAGTCACCCAAATGGCCCTGATCAGAAGTTTACATACCCTTAGTTCCTCACTGTGTATTGCCCCTTTAGCATCAATGACAGCAGACAGTCTTTTGTAATAGTTGTCTATGAGACCCTAATTCTTGCAGGTAGTATAGCTGCAGATTCATCTTGGAAAAATGCCTCCAGGTCATGCAAAGTCTTTGGTCGTCTTGCATGAACCGCACGTTTGAGATCTTCCCAAAGTGGCTCGATGATATTAAGGTCAGGAGACTGTGATGGCCACTCCAGAACCTTCAGCTTTTTCTGCTGTAACTACTGGAGGGTCAACTTGGCCTTGTGCTTAGGGTTATTATCATGCCGGACTCTCAGTTATCTGGCACCCAAAGGGATTGGTAGATACTGGACGCATGTAGTTTCTGGTGGCTTGAGAGTCATTATTAAAAGAGGCCTAGATAGGTTGAACATGATGCTCTGCTAAGTATATTTTTCAGTGATGGCAGCAGCAGCTTTCAACCCTCACTTCACACAGATACGTTTGGCTCGAGGGTGTGGTGCTGAACCCGGGGGAATGTAACTCCAGCACTGCACTATCTGCTTCCAGGTAGAACTGAATTGCAGAGACATACAGTGGATGCAATCTAGGTGCCTATAAGCATTTTGTGGCATGACAGCCTGGCTCCTGGCCTTTGTTGAGCCCTATAAAATATAATTTTATTTAAAGTACAGCATTACATCTTTTCTCTGGTTGCTCGAGAGTTCTGGTAGCTTTAGTTCTGGTTAACTAAGAGTCTACTGTGTGTGTGTGTGTTATACAAAGTGTTTCTGTGAGCCACAGACTTTCAAATATCTTTTCCCCAGGAGGTGTGAGAGTAAAATTCTAAAGCAATTCATTAGCTCCAGTATGGCCTTCAAAAGACTGAAGCTTGGAATTGGGTGGGGTAATTTAAGCACTGCAGTAGCAATGTGGCATGCTGTGTTTGGGCTTACAGGCTGAGTTTTGGCCCACAGCCTGAGAAAGGTTGTTAAAGAAACCATGTGCAAAGTTTGTTTGTTGTTTATTGTTTTAGGTGTTTACTGGATGTGAAAAAAGACACAGATGTGCTGGTTTGATTTGGGAAAAGAGGTACTCAGAAACAAGTATTCTTACTGGAGAAAGGTAGAGACAAAGCTACAGATACCTAAAGCTGATGAAATGAAAAATTGGACTTTTAAAGGATTCAAGCCAATAATAGTTAATTAACTATTGGGCTTTTTTGTTTTTGCTCCACCTAAGTTTAACTGGATGAGAGCAGATAGTTAGGGATCTATTTCAAGTGAGGTAGTGCTCTGGTGGGAGCTAGGCCTGTTTGTATTCTTTGATTTTTATTGATCTATTGTGATCTATCATTTTCTAATACTGGTGAATATAGTACAATTTGGAAAAACATTAAAGCCTCCTGTTATGTGTTCCTCCATCAAAAGTGTCAGAACCAAGGCACAACCCCAGTAGAGACTGACAGCTTGTGAAATGTGGAGCATACACAGCAATTTTAAAGAGAAGCAGATGTGAAGGAAGGGCTTACATATCAATGTCTGATACAAGCAGAGCCCATATGAGACAAGCTTTAGGAGTCTTTCAGCATTTCTAACTCTTATATCTGTTCTCAAAGTATTCAGCCCCAGCATACCAGATGCTTAGGGCTACAACCATGGAAATTGATTAGCCACTGATGTCTGTTTTTCCATTTGCAGTCTCTATCCACAAGTCTTATGTTGCTCTTACTGTATGTTCCAAGATGCATAACCTCAGGGACCTAGTAGACATGACTACACAATATGTTTCATCAAGAAATACAATAAATAATGTTGTCTTTCTGGCAGTTTGTATAATCTTTAAATGGAAATGTGTTACCAAATCTGTCATTCCCCATTTAATTTTCTGCATGTGTATGCAGATGCTACATCTGCCACAGGCAGTGGATTCCTGGTAAAGAGGGGTTCTTAGTATTTTCTATTGTTAGTGGCTTTGAACTAACAGATCTTTGAGGTTTTTCCTTTCATCTCCTCTTTATCTTTTCTGCTTCTGTTAAGTCCCTGCCATCTTTGTCTTTGATCCCTCCCACTTTGGCATAAAGTTTCGTTTTGGATAACCAATTTTCTTAAAGGCATCTCCTGACTTCCTCATGCTTTTTTCTTCTATTTATTTACATTGCTCATAATAAAATGTGTCTTTTCTGTTCTATATTATCTATGCTATCTTGAATTCTACATTCAGTTGGAAAAATATTTTCCCATCTCCATCCTTATGAGTATATATTTGCAATATACACCACTTGTGCCTTCTCATGTATGTGCTTTTAATGTTTCAATAGACTGAATTAGAACATTATATAATCTTTAAATGGAAAGTTGTCAGCAAATCTGTCATTCCCCATTTACAAGATTATAGCACATTTAATTAATTTGTCCATACTTAGGCTCCTTTACAATTGAGCAAATGTTAGCTGCTGGAGCCCGTAATTTAGCCTGTAAAGTAATTTGTTATTCAATTGGAGTCTTTTAGCCACCCGCAAATGATTTGTGGGTTACAGGCTTAAAATCCACGTGGATCGTAACTCTGACTCAGCTAAGCCTTTAATCTTTCAAGCCCGTAAATGTTACAATCGCAAACCAATATTCAATTGTTATAATTACTCAAACCCACAAATGTTTTCACACCGGTAAATGGCAAATATAGAAGAATATCCTATGAGTACCAGATAGGAACCGCAAGGGGGATAAACACCTGATCATAGCACTGTAAATGCAAATAAATAATCAATACTGCACTTTAAAAGACGGGGAAAGTGATGAGAGACATTAGAATTAATTGCACAACAGTCCCAAGATCGCAAATATGCAATAGAAAAAAAAATAAGTTTCATTTCCATATTATATCAATCTTGGTAATCAAGGAGTTAATACATATAAGGCCACCCACATGGACTAGAACAGTATCATGATTTTTATTATGTCATACTTCATTGGGAGTCCGATCGCATACCGGACTTCTAAAGGCAAACTGATTGACCTTTAACCTCCATATTTTACTGACGTCATGATGATGTTCTGATTTACTATTGGCTGTTTCTAAATCGGTAGTTGCGACCTTGCTTAATTGATCATGATCATGGCCTGAAATGTTACTTACGGGTTCATGGTTTTGGCTTTCAGCCAGGTAGCTGCGGACTTGATCAATTGAATCGCTCTATAACTGTTGCAAATTAAATAGGGGCCTTGACTGTCAAATATGCATCTCTATTAACCTTTGTCCATAAATAAATGTCATCATTACCAATAACCTCCTGGACATGCATAATATGCATGAGAGAATTTGTATGTCTTCAGTTCTACAACATAGTTATAAGTCAACAAATATTAAAGATACAATATTTGCTGTCTGTGATCAATATGTCCAGTCACAAAAAGTCACAACAAATAATGTAATTTTATAGAATTAAAAACCTATATCACATATGGATTTAAGTATTATGTAAGTTACCTTTAATATGTTTTGTGTTTTGAAGCATTTTCAATATGTTTCCTGTTAGTCTATGACATGGCATTTTACAATTCATTTTCATTGTACAAAAAGTGCAGAATCATTGTTTTGGGTATCATCTGATCCATGAAAATGAGTGTTTTGAAAGACTAACTGATAGCTTGACATTTAGTTCTTGCACATCTGTAACATTATACAGTAGCAATATGGCTAAGGTAGGAACATGCATATTTAATTTCGGAACAGAAGGCTCTCAATGTAGTCTCTTGTGAAATATTATTTGCTCTTCCCCCTTTGAGAAACAGAAGGTAATATTGTGTATTTATATCTGTGTAGATTAGGCCTACTATGCATGCTGCATGGCAATTGTGTTTGATATAAAATATCTTCATTTTTAAAGTGGGATGTGTGGAGATGATTACTTAATAAACTAGTATATGCTATTGAATTTTATTCTTTCTGAGCAATAATGAAGTGTAGATGCTGCTTTATAGATTTAATATTGTGGGCAACGGCATATAATAACTAATATCCCTCTTAAAGAAATATGTATACTGTAGTTGAAGTGTATTAAATATGCCACAATTATGAATTCCAATTGCAGTGTACTAGGAATAACAGGCTAAATAAAATAGCAAAACAATCACAAGACGTGGATCATTCAGAACAAATGAACCTAAGTAAATAATTCTTAAATTATTTAAAACAGAAAGAACCTGAATATACAACCAGCAAAATATTGAAAATCGCTGCTACTTACAGCCTTCATAAGACTGAGTTTCTCACCATCAACCTAAATATATGAATACTTCAGCTTTGTAAAGAGCTGCATGGTACAGCAGTCATTAGTTACATTTTCCACAAGAACTCCTGTGTTACTTTTCTGCCTGGTTTTGTTTTTAAACAGTTTGAGGAATATCAAATCATCCATTTTAACATTAAAGTATGTTAAAAGAAAAGTGAATTTCACATTTTTACCACATTTAGACAGCAAGAGATGAATTAATGTTGATTACAGTTTGGTTGAATAAACGTAATATATATTAATAAATAAATAGATATCTTTAAAGTGCAAGTTTCATAAACTTTCTGCATAATGGAAAACTCAGTTTTCTATTGGATAAAATAAACTGCAGACATGCCACTCACTCAACCAACTTTGACAGGATCTTTTGCAGGTAGAACTTGTTGTATAATCCCTGTCTCTCTGCATCTTTTACCCTTCTCATCTATTATGTTTATGTTTTATACGTCTCAATTCTTTTGTATTTTTTTCTCCTACAGTATGTCGCATCACCTCTGATCGTTATCTCTACCTCACATCTATTAAGCATTTTTTATCTCTTATTTATTACCTATACGGACTTTCATGACTTCTGTCTCTCAACTCTGTCATGCACAAATATAGTTTAACTTATTTATGAGCTGGATACTAAGAGTACTGCACACTCTGAATCATTGCCTTTCACATCATTTCTACTCTGTCTAACTGTCCAGGGGGAGTGTAGAGAAAACAGATAGGAGAGAAGGACAGTAGGTCAGGTCAAAGGGAGAGATCAAGTCGTTATATGAGGAAAAAAACAAAGAAAGTGCTTTAAGAAAGAAAGAAAAGTAAAGGCGCCGGAAAAGCTGAAATTTGCGTACAAAAGTGTAGTTTTTTCTTTTCAATTGTTATAAAAGTATTGTATTATTTTTTTAAATTATTATTATTATTATTATTATTAATAATAAATATAATAATAATCATCATAATCATTATTAATTATTATTATTACTATTACTGCTTTTTTTTTATAATTCATTTTTTATTGTAGTATATAACATATAAGAGTAAAACATACAAAATAGCATATCATTTGTTAATATAAACATAATCACATATACAGTCAGGTCCATAAATATTGGGACATCGACATAATTCGAATCTTTTTTGGCTCTATACACCACCACAATGGATTTGAAATGAAACTAACATGATGTGCTTTAACTGCAGACTTTCAGCTTTAATTTGAGGGTTTTTACATCCAAATCAGGTGAACAGTGTAGGAACTACAACAGTTTGTATATGTGCCTCCCACTTTTTAAGGGACCAAAAGTAATGGGACAATTGGCTGCTCAGCTGTTCCATGGCCAGGTGTGTGTTATTCCCTCATTATCCCATTTACAAAGAGCAGATACAAGCTCCAGTGTTCATTTCAAGTGTGCTATTTGCATTTGTTGCTGTTAACTCTCAAAATGAGATCCAAAGAGCTGTCACTATCAGTGAAGCAAGCCATCATTAGGCTGAAAAAACAAAACAAACCCATCAGAGAGATAGCATTAGGTGTGGCCAAATCAACTGGCCAAAAGGCGCTCATTGCGAGACATGCGATGAGCACCAAAGGCACTCAGCGCGAGGCTCGCAATGAGTGCCGAAGGATCTCAGACCACCAACAAAATTAATGTCTCGACCAAACAGCATTACCTGCCTTACAATTTAATTGCCGTAATTTTTTGACGGGCAAGTCGCTAGTTATATCATAAAAACGAATATGCTATCCAATGGCCAAATTCATCCACACACACATCCACTCCAGATTGTATTCCTTAAACCTTTACGGGGAATCAAATACATAATCCAGTTAAATGGTAAAATAGAAAAGAAAGAAGACAAAAATACAGCAAAAAGCAAGAAAGGTAATTGAGAGGAAACTTATCCTGCAAAACTTCCTAAATCAACCATAGCTTGCCTCAACACTGTTTTAAAGAGTCCCAAATTAACCATTTATTTTGGGCTTCCGATGTTAATCCAACCCACATAAAATGTCTCTCTAATTCCCTAAATCAATCTACTTTCCATAATACTTCATTCCATAATGGAGGGTTTATTTGTTTCCATTTTTCCATTTTGAAACAATACATCATTTAATAATCATAAAAAGCTGAATAATTAAAGCTATTTCTGCTTTGTTATGTTTGTCTGAAAAAATGTGCAGTATTCCATTACTGGGGGCAGGAGTAATCCGTCTTCCTATTGAAGTCGAAACAGTGGTTTATCATCACTCTTATGTGTGCTCTGATATAATCTCAGAGGGACCAAAAAAAATGTATTTATCATTTAAAAAAATGTTTCTTTATAATTCTATTGGTGTTATTTAAGGCTTTTGACCAATTGTAAGATGATATAGACCTACCCATATCCCTCTCCAATGACTTCATCCCACTCAATGAGTCCCTAACCAACTCCAAGGAGATAATACTAAACACTTTAGCTATCATATGGGAATGATCAGACTTCATTATATTCAATTCCCAGCCTTTCATAGTGTCGGTAGAATTTACACCTGATCCCAACGAAATGATAGTGTGCCTCATCTGTTCCCAAGTGTTTTATAGTATTCGAATCCCATTTAAATATTAAAGACCATAGTTTTGTTTATTTTTGAACATTCAGTTAATAGTCAGATACTCGACCAAATTGTTTAATTATTCTCACTACATATTGTAGAGAATCTATCACTCTAGACAGAGTCAATACTGTATCATCAGGAAAAATGGTAATCTTGTGCTCTCTTTCCCCCACCCTTATGCCCCCTACACCCCTAGAGCTCCTAATGGCTTCCGCCAATGGCTCCATAAGCAACGCGAACAGGGTGGGGGAGAGAGGGCACCCCTGTCTTGTGCCATTGCTAACTAAAAAGAAGTCTGATATAAAGCTGTTGCTACTGACTGCAGCTGATGGTGCCAAATATAAGGCTCCTATGGCATGTGAGCCACATTTACTAGAGCCCATCTTGTTTAACGTGGATATCATGTACTCCCGCTTTTTCAGCGTCTAATGACATGAATAGGGTGGGAGCAACCAAGGATTTTGCCTTTATCCTCAAATTCATTAATTTCCGTACATTCTCTTGTCCATATCTTCCCGAGATAAAACCAGTTTGGTCATTCGGAATCAGTTTATCTAGCAAATGTTTTATTCTATTTGCCAGAATCTTTGAATACACTTTCAGATCAATATTAATTAAATAAATTGGTCTGTAATTTTCACAAAGCTGCAACTCCTGTTTATTTTTCAGTATTTTTCAGTATCATAATTATCTTTACCTTCAACATCTCCTCTGGAATTGAACCTTCATTAGCAAAGTTGTTGAAAAGTATTTTCATATATTTACTTATAATTGAGAAAAATATTTTGTAGAAAGCATTAGTATATCCATCTAAACCAGGTGATGTATAAGGTTTTAAGTTCTTAACAACTTCTACAATTTCAAGCTCAGTAATTGGCCTATTTAATTCATCCATCTCTCTGCATGATATTTTCTCCAAAAATATTGCTATATCTTCCTTTGTTGGTTTTCTAAAGGTCGACTCATTTGCTAAATTATACAGCTTTTGATAATATTTTGTGAAAGTTTTAGCTATCTCTTTTGGTTTATAGATATATTTGCCTTCACTGCGTAAGCATTCAATCCTAGTGCTTACATTTTGTTTTTTTATTTTATTTGAAAGAATTTTGCTAATTTTGTTGTCGTGATAAGCCCCAAGCATATTCAAACCACACAAGAGAAGCAAAAAGAACTAAATTCTCTACAGGTGTTTAATCTTTCACATTTAGAACTTTCAGTCCATCATATATCTGTACTACAAAAAGGATTAAACTTCTCTCCCTCAGATGATTTTAACTTATTTGAGTGGATTAAAGATGTACATTTATTTGCCAGGAAACTTGCTTTGAAAAAACATTTCTCAAGAAAAGGTACTAATACGTACCTAAATAGTGAGGACCAGAAAACTTTGAAAACATTAGAATGTCTATTAGCCGAAAATGAAGGACTAGAGCTTAAAGGACCCTTTTCCCAACTCAAAAATAAGAGTAAATTTACTCCGCCACTGCATATTAGTCCTAACATTGAACTTTTTGTTAAAAACATGGAAAAGGATCTTGAACAATTAGCTCTATCTAAGACTAGATCTTCAAATCTTACTAAACAAGAAACACAAGCCCTACAAGAATTAAAAGGAAATAAAGACATCATCATAAAAAATGCTGATAAAGGGGGCAATGTTGTTATCTTAGATAAAAAAGATTATATTGTAGAATGTCTTAGACTGCTTAATGATATGAATTGCTACAGTAAATTAAGTTGTGACCCCACAGAAAGATTCATAGAAGTACTATCAGAGATACTACACAAAGGCCTAGTTAATAAAACCATCAGTAAACAAGAATTTGAATTTATGCTCAAAAAAAAATCCTAAGGTAGCAACCTTTTACACCATACCTAAAATTCACAAAAATCCCCAGAAACCCCCTGGAAGACCGATAGTATCAGGGATTGGTAATTTAACGGAAAATTCCAGTAAATATTTGGATCAAATTCTAAGGGAATTTGTATTTAGCCTCTCATCTTATGTTAAAGACTCTAAAGAGGTATTAACTAAATTAGATGGCATAAAATCTAAGGAACACACCATTTTGGTGTCACTAGATGTGGAAGCCCTTTATACTAGCATACACCATGATAAAGGTATAAATGCAGTAAGATACTTCCTTAACAAACAAGGCAAGCAATATGATACACATAACAAATTCCTTTTAACACTATTAGAATTTGTTCTAAATCACAATTATTTCATCTTTATGGATAAATTCTATAAACAAATTCGGGGAACAGCGATGGGCACAGCTTGTGCCCCTACCTACGCTAACCTGTTTTTAGGCTGGTGGGAAGAGCAGATAGTCTTCTGTGAAGAAATGGAGAAATACACCTCACATATAGATCTCTGGGTCCGCTTTATCGATGATATTTTAATACTTTGGAATGGCTCAACCTCCCAGTTAAAGGACTTTATTAAGACTCTGAATATTAATAATTTAGGTATTTTTTTAACATCTGAATCCAGTTATGAGTCTATCACATTCTTAGACTTACTGATATATAAAACACAAGATGGCATTGTGGGCACCAAAACCTACAGGAAACCTACAGCTACTAATAGCTTACTCCACGCCAAAAGCAGTCACCCAAAAGCATTAATTGAAGGCATACCAATTGGCCAATATTTAAGAATAAAAAGAAATTGTTCCAATGACTTAGATTTTGAGAGGGAATCTCAAGAGTTACAATCCCGCTTTTTGGAAAGAGGCTATTCTAAAAACAGCTTAAAAAAGGCCTACCAAAGAGCCAAAAACACTAAGAGGGAAGATCTTCTAAAAGATAAAACAAGAGAATCAGAAAATACTATTAGGTGCATTGGCACGTTCAATAGTAAATGGCATGAGGTTAAAAAAATCTTTAATAAGCATTGGGGTATTTTATTGGATGATAAAGACCTTAAACCATTTCTACCCACCAATGCAGCCATTACTAGTAGAAGATCTAGAAATTTAAGAGATTACTTATCTAAAAGTCATTTGGACACAGACAAAAGCCAATCATGGTTACACAAAACAAAAGGCTGCTTTAAATGTCACTCATGCAAAGCATGCCAATATGTAAAACCAACTAAAAGCTTCTCTTCTGAAAAACATACTTATAAAATTAAGCATCTCATTACATGCAAAACAGAGGGTGTTATATATTTAATCTCATGTGTATGTGGAGCCAGATACGTAGGTAAAACCTGTAGGGAACTCAGAAGACGGATTCTTGAGCACATCTATAGTGTCAAGAAAGAATTTGACACCCCTATAGCCATGCATGTTAATAACAAACATAAAGGCGACACTAAAGTCCTCACATTTACTGCTATAGATCATGTTGAGAAAACCATAAGGAGAGGAGATATAGACACAGAGTTATTAAAGAAAGAAGCCAAGTGGATTTATCTACTAGGCACTAAAAAACCTAATGGCCTGAATGAAGGCTTCACCTTCACTCCCTATATCTGATCTGTTTCTTTAGATCTTGTCATTCCGTACTTTCCAGTAGCACTCTTATAAAGAGGCCTTTTATTTAGGCCCATTATTAGGCAAGCTTACCATGATGAGACCACCATCTGTACTATAAATATAGCTCATTATTGAAGACTCAATTTTTATGTTGATAATAGAAAAGCCCCATACATTGATATTATTCAATATATGCTGTTACTAAGACACATAGAGTCAACACACCATTTATGTTTATAATATATGCCTATAATGAATATTCAACTTATTTCTCAGTGTTGACATCATTAGATCTACCATTTATGGGCTCTCTATTAACTCAGTACTATTACAGGTGTAAAATATAGCACAGTCATATTCACCTATATTATATATATTTGAGATCAATAATTTACTTCCTTGATCAGTACCATCATGGCATTATTCAGCTTTATACATTCTTTGGAATTCATTTCCATTTTTTAAGAGATGATCTATTAGTTTTTATGGTGCACAGCGATATTTGTTCACTGTTTCGCTTTTAATTCCGTTTTGTTGCATTGCCATGACAACGTCTGCCTTTAAAAAGGCCCATAGGAGAGGCAGGCGTAACCCCTGATGAAATTCCAGAAACGTGCGTCAGGTGCACGTAGGAACGCCGTCGCGAGTCTATGACGTCATTACCTTGCGTCTAGACCACGGCGTGACTAGCAGAGAGTCAGCGTTTTCAGTCTCAGGCCCATAGCATAAAGCCCCTTCACCACTACATTAGTTAGGCTATTTCAGCAAGAGTTTAGTGGATTTGGAAGGCAGTAGCTACTGGTTATGGGTATATTCTGAAGGCAACGCTGCTATTTGGGCACTTGGGTATTTGAGATACACAGATATTGAGAACATTACCTACATGATATCAGTACTCTGGGGGCATTTATTTCTCAATATCTCTCACTCCTATCCTTTACCCCTTGCCATATTTTTCATTTGGTTTACTGGTTTCTGTTTAGCAACAAGCTGCTAATATTCATTTATACTGTTCCTTATAGGCAACCATATTCTAGTGATACATTTGCTTCACTTATATATATTTCTCATTTGTGTCATAGCACTTGGCACCTTATCATTTGTGTCATAGCACTTGGCACCTTATTATTTGTGTCATAGCACTTGGCACCTTATCATTTGTGTCATAGCACCTGGCACCTTATCACTAGTAGCACTTTATAGCACCTTATTTCTTATCTACTAGCCACTTTATCAGTGACTATACTAGCACATTGCACTTTATATGGTCTACCTCATAGTGGCATTTTCCACAACAGTGGCATTTTCCCAGTAAACTTCATATTATTCACTCTCTGCTACCTACGTTTATGTATTTTAAGTGGATTTTATTATTACTATTAAAAGTTAAGTTTTAAACACTTAGTTCATTCTCTTTTTCTGAGAATTGGATTTCCCAGGAGTGCCCTAAAAAAGGATCTTTCTCTCTCTTGGTACTACATGATATAGACCTACCCATATCCCTCTCCAATGACTTCATCCCACTCAATGAGTCCCTAACCAACTCCAAGGAGATAATACTAAACACTTTAGCTATCATATGGGAATGATCAGACTTCATTATATTCAATTCCCAGCCTTTCATAGTGTCGGTAGAATTTACACCTGATCCCAACGAAATGATAGTGTGCCTCATCTGTTCCCAAGTGTTTTATAGTATTCGAATCCCATTTAAATATTAAAGACCATAGTTTTGTTTATTTTTGAACATTCAGTTAATAGTCAGATACTCGACCAAATTGTTTAATTATTCTCACTACATATTGTAGAGAATCTATCACTCTAGACAGAGTCAATACTGTATCATCAGGAAAAATGGTAATCTTGTGCTCTCTTTCCCCCACCCTTATGCCCCCTACACCCCTAGAGCTCCTAATGGCTTCCGCCAATGGCTCCATAAGCAACGCGAACAGGGTGGGGGAGAGAGGGCACCCCTGTCTTGTGCCATTGCTAACTAAAAAGAAGTCTGATATAAAGCTGTTGCTACTGACTGCAGCTGATGGTGCCAAATATAAGGCTCCTATGGCATGTGAGCCACATTTACTAGAGCCCATCTTGTTTAACGTGGACATCATGTACTCCCGCTTTTTCAGCGTCTAATGACATGAATAGGGTGGGAGCAACCAAGGATTTTGCCTTTATCCTCAAATTCATTAATTTCCGTACATTCTCTTGTCCATATCTTCCCGAGATAAAACCAGTTTGGTCATTCGGAATCAGTTTATCTAGCAAATGTTTTATTCTATTTGCCAGAATCTTTGAATACACTTTCAGATCAATATTAATTAAATAAATTGGTCTGTAATTTTCACAAAGCTGCAACTCCTGTTTATTTTTCAGTATTTTTCAGTATCATAATTATCTTTACCTTCAACATCTCCTCTGGAATTGAACCTTCATTAGCAAAGTTGTTGAAAAGTATTTTCATATATTTACTTATAATTGAGAAAAATATTTTGTAGAAAGCATTAGTATATCCATCTAAACCAGGTGATGTATAAGGTTTTAAGTTCTTAACAACTTCTACAATTTCAAGCTCAGTAATTGGCCTATTTAATTCATCCATCTCTCTGCATGATATTTTCTCCAAAAATATTGCTATATCTTCCTTTGTTGGTTTTCTAAAGGTCGACTCATTTGCTAAATTATACAGCTTTTGATAATATTTTGTGAAAGTTTTAGCTATCTCTTTTGGTTTATAGATATATTTGCCTTCACTGCGTAAGCATTCAATCCTAGTGCTTACATTTTGTTTTTTTATTTTATTTGAAAGAATTTTGCTAATTTTGTTGTCGTGATAATGATAATTCTGCTGTCTCCTCCAAACTATTTTATCCAAAATACTTTGATTAATTTCATTTATCTGGTTTTGCAATTTCTTAATTTCTATGGTGGTACTATTATTTGGATTTATTTTATTGCTCTAATTTATATAGTTGAACTAACAATTTTCGCAGAGGCAGACCTCTTTGTTTTGTCTGTTGTATTTTTATTATGATTAAAATGCCTCTAAAAGTTCCCCACAGCGTACTACTACTTATACCCACTTGATCGTTAATCACAAAGAATTTATATATTTCCTTTTCAAGGGATAATTTATTTTTCTCATCCTCCAGCAATGTATCGTCCAATTTCCAGACAGGTCTACTGTATTGCTGATTATCTAATTTTATTTCCACTGTAATATGAGCATGATCTAATATTGTATTCAGTCCCAAATCAGCTTTATTTACCTTATTAATGCCCCCAGTAGCCACCAGTACCACATCTATTCTTGAATATACATTATAAGTAGTGAAAAAGCAGGAATAATCCCTCTGATCCGGATGCAATAGTCTCCAAATATCAAAATATTATTGTCTTTTATTAATCTCAAAAATTTTTGTGAATTTTTCAATAATTGTGTCTTATTTTTTTAGTAATCTTTGAGATTTTTGATCAGGATTGGGATTGATGATCAAATTAAAATCCCCTGCCATTATTATAGTACCTTGTGCAATTTTATTAATCTTATTAAACATACGTTTAAGAAAGAGCAAATGTTTTTTATTCGGAGCATAAATATTGAATATCGTGAAATTCTGCTCATTAACTTCTCCCACCCATAGAATGTATCTACCCTCAGAGTCAATTTCTACAAATTCTTCCTTAATTCTCAACTTATTACCAAAAATTCTAGAGACCCCTATATCTATAGTCAAATGTATTCTGCTCAAAATTATAAATTCTATTTTTAGCCCAATGGGTTTCCTGCAAAAGAATTATCTCTGCTTTTTAATTCTGTTTAATTATTCTAAAAAAAGCACTTCTTTTATAATGTGAATTTAAGCCTCTAACATTAAAACTCAGGAGGTTTACTGACATACTTCAGTTACTTGCTATACAGTCTGTTCCATTTTCCCTTATTTTATTTTTTCCTACATCCCTTTCTCCTTTATTTCCTTTTCTCAGATCTCAATAATATCTTCGCAACTCAAAATAGCATTTCCCCAAAACATTTCATAAAAATATTCATACTTCCTTTCATACTAACATACATATATTTCCCCGCAGACCTTTCTCTTGTGGAGAAACAAACAGGGCTCTGCGCCAATGTAAAGAAACACTAGGTCATTTTGTTTGAGGGAGGGACTTATTTTTCTCTAACTAGTTCATAGGCAGTATTTTGTCAATTTCAGAGATCAGTTATCTCATATTTAGATTCTCCTACTATTGTGAACTTATACAGGAGGTCAACATCAAAATGCCACTAATTTAACTAAATAAAAAACATACATGCTTGTGTTTATTTCTATGTGTTAAATTATCAAAAATCTAAGATATTTGTGTATAAGCAACCATAAGTGTCCAATATTTTATATGTAATCCTATACATTCTGTATAGTGTATTTGTGAAATTCTCTCTATACATCTATCACTGTGTTACTATCAATTTCACATTGCTTTAAGTGAAAGTGTCTTTATAACTATTTCCTTATCGCATCTAGCAATCATTTGTGAAACTTACTTCAATCTTTTTTTCCTCTTTTCTCCTTTTTACCTTTACTCCTTCACTCATTCTTTCTCTTTATTAATCCTTTAAGGATTATTTCTATTTTACTATGAAAAAAAGTAACTCATCCTAATCTATATTTCTATTAAATGTTAAACCTTTATGACCCCATATGTTAAGCTTGAACTCTGAAAGTAACTATTCATATACCTATAGATCTCTATTTTTCCATTATAATTACAATCTGTCACAATCTGCTTCTTCAAGGGGGCTTGATATGAAACTAGTTCAAACCTACCCCAGCAGAATCGTGTAGTTCCTGTTCTCTGTGGCACAAAAGATGGCTTCTGAAGAGGTACAGGCAGAGAATAATGCATACAGGTTATTTAGTGGCCCATGGCAAGACCACTCCTCAAGTCAGGATACACCACACAGAAATAGTCTCACACCTTGTTTATGTGAAAACTATCTTTCAACCTTTATTGAATGATCAAAACAACATATTTATACTCTCCAATACCACACCCTTGTACATTTATGTATGTGTGATGTCAGACCATCTGGCTTGCAACCTTGGGCTATCTAAGCTCTTGAGATCAAATTCACCAAATATGTAGTGAACAAACCTTTATGTTAAACTCAAGTGTTTGCTTAGGACTACTTGAAGTACATGCATCTGTCTTGACCCAAGGTCTGTATGTGTGAGTGTGCAATGATCTGCAGCTAACTTCTATGCAGAGACTTTCTACCAATTTCACATATGTTCTACATAACATTTTCCCTCTTATAATATCGTATAACTAGGATACATAATAACCATGTACAGGCAACATATAACCACACAATAACACATAACGTCACAATGTAACAATGTCATGCTCCTTTGGACATATTCATAAATTACTGACAATGTGAGTCCTTAAACAATTAAATCATGACACAAGCTTAGCTGAAACTTTTGGCACCAAAAAACACATTGAATTAAATTCAAGAAAATTCATGTGAAGAACAACCAGTCAATAGTTATATCCTAATGTTCACACTTTCCCATGTTATTTCTGTTGCTATTCAGGTTTAGATACGCTTAATACTCAAGGGACTCTGTCGTCCTTATCGAATGAGAGGTTCCAAGTATTTAACAGCTCTTCTCCTCGACCCATCAAGCTGATTTTATGCCATCAGGTATCTTTCTGAACTATCTGACCCCCTTGAGATAGCCATTTATTTCTTACTCCTTCCTTCCTAAACGGTTGAATAATTCTGACATATTCCTTCCTTCTGGAAGTGTTACAGCAGATAGATCTGTATAGATCTTAATATGTTGGTCCAAGATTTTTACTCTAAAACTAGCTTTTATTATAGCCTCTCTAGATGAAAGATGATGAAATTTGACTATAACATCTCTGGGGGTACTCTTATCAATATAATAAGGTTTGTTAATCCAATGAAATGCATCTAATCTGATTTCATCTTGTGATAAAGTAGGAACCAGTGATGAAAATAACTTGAATAAATATGTTTATAACTTTTCCTCCATACTGGATTCTGTTATCCCTATAATTCTTAAGTTACATCTTCTCGATCTGTCTTCCATGATGCAAATTTCGTTAGAAAGATCATTATTTTTTCTTTCTAGTTTTGTGGTGTGTGACAGTAATGTATTGTCCACGACCAACTTGTCAAATTTGATTTCTAGATCATGGGTTTTATTATTTACTTCTTTAATTGCTTTGGAGTTTTCCATTATCTGAGTAGATCCTCTTGGTCATTATCTTTATTTTTACCAAAATAAAATTCTGTTGATTTTTGTGCATTATTCTTTTTTCCTCTATTGTTGGATTTCCCAATGACAGTCTTTTTAGGTTTAGACATGTAAGACGTACCGCAAACCAATGTGATTTAGAATACGAGATGTTTTCCACAATCAGTGTAGAAAAGAATCCTATGATTAGGAATTAGACTGTAGTTATAATCTATTTTCTGGCACCTACCAAGGCCCCAGGTAGAAAGGACAGATACAGTTCTTCAATAATTCCAAGGCAATTCTGGTTATAAATTAGCCCATCTAGTATAAGGTCATCTTTAACCAACAGTATGTTGGGAAAGGGCGAATACATTTTGTTTTAATAGCTAATGCTGTCACAAGTCCAATTTGCATTTCCAACTGCTAGTGTTAGCGTTAGTGTTTTTCTGAGCAGGATTCACTGCAATCTTCTAATATATATGGTTGTAACCGCTTGTCAATTGAATCTGGTGAGTTTAATTAAGGAATGGTTATCATTGAGGGCATACACCTTTACACAGTATTATAGTTTTCACAACACTTATTCAGTTATATCAATTAAATGAGTTTCAGGGGTAATTTTCTCATGAGTTGTGTTTTTTAGCTGATAGTGACAGATCAGTCTACTTAGGTATATGTCTCCCAAAAAGAGACGATCCTTTACAGCTCCTGTTTTTTAACAAAGGGTTTATGTTGCTTTAAATACCCCCGAAGATCTTATCTGGGCCATTCCACCTTTGCCTCACTCTCCCTCTGCAGAGGATGGTATGGTCAGCTTGGGGACAGAGACATAGAATGCCGGGAGTCGTGCCGACTACACACAGGGTTATCTCCGATCTGCTTCTAAGGTGCACTCGCAGCTTCTCCACCTCAGCCCTTCCAGCATGTCTCCAGGTCTCCGCCGTCACCACCATCCATCCGCGGGAAGCCCAGGTCAGAAATCTAGACATCAAGCCTATCTCTGTCACCATAAAGAGGCGTCCTCTCCCTCTCACTACCTGCTACCGCTCAAGCAGCCATAGCAAGTACTTCTGGACGCCCCCATTGTTCAGACTACTACTACTACTACTACTAATAATAATAATAATAATTATTATTATTATTAAAATAATATAAAGAACTTTTCCTTACAGTAGAGAAGAGAAAAAAGAGAGCATTAAAATATTCAAAATACGGGCTTCTCTGATTGCATGTGGTAGAGAGTTCCAGAATCTTTGTTCTGCATATGATAATGCTTGGGACCATGAGGTATGTGTAGAGATTCTGGGAATGGTTAATTGTATAATCGGGTTAATGGTATTTGACCCAAAAGTAAAAGTGTCTGTTTGTCTGATGTCTAGTATCCATGTATATGAGGTGGTCACAGTCTTGTTTAAATCCCTGATGTTAGGGAACAAGTTGGTAGGGTCCTTTGAACAGATTGGTTTCAGGGACTGTTTGAAACTGTGTAGGGAAGAGTATGAAAAGTTAAGAATCCCTCAGGGAGACTAAAGCATGAGGAGGTAATGAGATGTATATTGTAGATTAGATTTGATATGTAGGAGGGTGCAATGTTGTTGAGGGCTTTGTGGGTAACTGTCAGAATGTATTTAACATTTTTGAAATTTGGGAAGCCAATGAAGGGAATGCTGCAGCAAATGAGCAACTGCTGATTAGATATATGAGCCTAGCAGCATCTTTTTAGTTGGACTGAAGTGGTGAAAGTCTACTAAGGGGAAAAACTGTTTAGGAGTGAATTGCAATTTTTATGAGGGAAATGATCAGTGAATTAGTTAGGATGTTAGTTTTTTTGTGTGTAAGAAAAGCATGTGTTTCGGAGATGTTTCTCACATGCAATCTGCAGGTTTTGGTAAGTGACTGGATGTAGGGAGAGAAAGAAAGTGCTGAGTCCAGAATAATTTCAAGCCAGCAGAATTGTGATGTATGGGTGATAGAGGTTTGTCAACTGTGAGGATGACGTTTGGAACTGAACATTTCTTGAAATGTGTGATTAACAAGAGCTCAGTCATTGACATGTTTATTTTTAGTTTGAGGGAGTTCATCCAGGAGATGTTGTTAGATAGGTGATGACATGAGTTAGTTAGGAGAGCGATAAGTCAGAAGAAGAGATGTAGATTTGGATTTAGTTTGCTAAGGTGAGGCAGTGTAGATTGAGATAAGCATGGAACCCAAAGCAGATCCCTGAGGCACTCCAACAGTGTGTGATACTGGTGATAAAGTGGAACCTAAACACTAAGGCAGTTAGAAAGATAAGACTGAAACCAGGAGAGTGAAGTGTCACAAAGGCCCAGGGAGCTGAGAGTCTGGAGAAGTGAGTGGTTACTTAAGGCAGTGGAGATGTCTAAGGGTAACTAGAGAATAATACCATTGTGGCTTGGTCCTGGAGATTATTAGCAACTTTAGCAAGTGCTGTAGAGGGTTGTACATGGAAACCAGAAAACTGAGGGTCAAGTAAGTTTGTTGAGTTTGAGAGAAAATGGGTTAGACAGTTATAGACTACTCTTTGTAGTAGTCTGATGGTGAAAGGTACAACAGAAATTGGGCAGTAGCTACAAAGCATTGATGGATCAAGATAAGGTTTCTTGAGGATTGGTGGAATTGGTGACTGTGCCAATTCCTTGAACTTGTGCAGAATCTAAAACATGTATAAAAAACTGGAAAACATCAGGAGAGCATGTGACATGAACAGTCAATGAGGGTTATACAAATGACCTAGTATTAGACAAAAAACAAATATGTAATTAAAATAAAGCAAGAAAGATAAGACTGGAACCAGGAGAGTGAAGTGTCACAAAGGCCCAGGGAGCTGAGAATCTGGAGAAGTGAGTGGTTACTTAAGGCAGTGGAGATGTCTAAGGGTAACTAGAGAATAATACCATTGTGGCTTGGTCCTGGAGATTATTAGCAACTTTAGCAAGTGCTGTAGAGGGTTGTACATGGAAACCAGAAAACTGAGGGTCAAGTAAGTTTGTTGAGTTTGAGAGAAAATGGGTTAGACAGTTATAGACTACTCTTTGTAGTAGTCTGATGGTGAAAGGTACAACAGAAATTGGGCAGTAGCTACAAAGCATTGATGGATCAAGATAAGGTTTCTTGAGGATTGGTGGAATTGGTGACTGCGCCAATTCCTTGAACTTGTGCAGAATCTAAAACATGTATAAAAAACTGGAAAACATCAGGAGAGCATGTGACATGAACAGTCAATGAGGGTTATACAAATGACCTAGTATTAGACAAAAAACAAATATGTAATTAAAATAAAGCAATTTAAAGGCTTGATGACTTCAAGTGAGAGTGAGCATAAGTTAAAAAAGTGTAGCGGGTTACAACACTGCAAACAATACAATAGTGGGCCTAGTCCCTTCTAGAACTACACATTGTGTTAGATACTGCCTCAGGGCACATTTGTCTACTGCCCATTTAAGACCTTTATACCAAAGTGCTTTCTTATGTCACATCTCCTAGATTATTAATTGTGTAATTACATTTTGTTACATTTTGATATAACCACTTCTCTTAATGTAGTCTATTTTCCAAAGGAAACTTTGTTGGAGCCAAAAGTGTTGTTACACTTGCACCATATTTATCAACATGAGAATTGCTGTGGGAAACTCCATTTGTGAGGTATGTACTTCCTAGACCAAATTTTCAGTTACAACCAATGACAAAAGACAAATCTGCAAAGTTTTAAAGTGAAATTTAGGGACAAAATGAAACAAAGCATGTATTATTTTAAATATTTAAAACCTTGTTTATAATGGTTCCTAAATACATTACAAGATCAAAGAGTTTGCAAATGTGTTTATAGTCTGAATGTGTAATATACATATGGTTACTTGTGGACAAATTGTTCATCCATATATTGTATGGAAAAAAAAATTATAAACCCCTTTCGCTTGAAAAATATTGCCACACATATTTTATGAAATATACAACTTGCTTCATGCAATCAACCATTTAATGCACACTGTATGTATAATACACTTTTATGCATAATATATTTTTAGGAAGAACAAAAATGAGAACAAAAATCGGTAGGATAAAACATATTTTCATTTCTTAGCTCTGCTATTTAACTCTACTCTACTCCATCTTTTTAATTTTAATTTCCATGTCTCTACCCTATTTATTTTTTGTCTCTGTTATAAAGAGACAAATATTCACTATGTTTAATCCAGTTTTCTAAGAATTCATCAAGCTTGACAAGAAATCTAAGCATCCCTTCAATAGGACAAAATAAAATAGATAAAATCTGATTCTCGTATTTGTCATATATCAGTATATTTGAAAATAAGTTCCATTTTTTATTTGATGCAGAAACAAAATGTGTAATACCGCTTACATTTATTGTCACGTGTTTGTCTTTTCTGGCCTAACCTCAGAAGAAACCAATAGAAAGTAAATATTACATGCATATAATTGGAAAAAATATATTTTCATCAACTAAAATGAATAATTGATGTATCTGATAAAGGTATCACATATATAGTTGTGAGCGTACGGGCCGTTGCTCACGCTTGCGGGCTTGCTTTGCGAGGGACGCAGTTCCCAAAAAAACGCGGGTCCTCGCGAAGCGAGGGCCCGCATTTGCGGTGGTGGGAGCATCCCAACGTCCCCGCAAATGCGGATCCTCGCGAAGCGAGGGTCCGCATTTGCGGAGGTGGAGGCTCAACGTCGGCTGTGTTAACACACACATACACACACACAACTTTTTAACAAAATAAACCCAATCTCCCAGCCAACAAAAACCCAACAACGTACCCGCAAATGCGGATCCTCGCGAAGCGAGGGTCCGCATTTGCGGTGGTGGGAGCATCCCAACGTCGGCTGTGTTCACACACATACACATACACGACTTTATAACAAAAAAAAACTCAAAGGCCCTTTACACCCAGACACACACAAGCAAAACTTAACAAAAAAACAGCAAAAAAGGCCCTTCACACGCTCTTAACACACATACGCACGACTTAGAAACAAATACACTGCGTCGTACACGTAAAAGCTAACTGCGTATATCGCAAAAAAAATACGGCAACATCGCAACAAAATACGGCCGCATCGGAAAAAAATACGCCGCGAAAGACCCATTACAAACGCCGCGCATCAAAACATCACAAACACAAGAAATAAACACAACAAACACATAAAAAGCTTACTTACAGCAAGGGGGGGCATCCGGCACCTCCAAAAGTACATTTACACCTCCATTTAAGTTAAAAAAATGAGTTTAAATGGCAGAAAATCGGCTAAGCGAGAGAAAAAATGGCCGACAAACAAAACGAAAACGAGGCTTCAGACGTAACTACACTGCAGTAACTCAGAAAAATGAAACACATACTATGCGGAACGTACCACAGTCACAGTTAAACACCATTTTGAACACTACTACGCACAAAATGGCGGATGGAACGCAAATTGTAAGCTGGAACGCAAATAGCGCATGCGTATTGCGTTATAACGTTCTGAGGTACTTGAAAGTTTAAAAAAATACTCCCTACTTTCCAGAAATTTCTACAAGGTTATAAATACTGCCTACTTTCCAGAAATTTCTACATTTCTACTCAGGTGATGAACAGAGTGACTTCATAGTTAACTGCTGCTCTTACTTCAGAAGAGAATTGTTTCCTAATTTACTACTTTACATTGTGCAAATTACAACTGAGAGGTAAGCTATAATATATTACATTTTATAAGAAAGACACCACAAAAAAAAAAAAAAAAACTATGAAAATGTGATTTATGTAGTGACATGTCACACGCACATTTATGTCTATCATGTATAGTCACATGTCACACACACATTTATGTGTGTAGGCCCACAAAACATGTAAGGTTCATTTAACAACAAAAAAATGTGATTTATGTAGTGACATGTGACACGCACATTTCTGTGTATTGCCCCTGCAACAAAATGATCTTAAAACAAACTAATTAAACAACTACATTTAAATGACATTACACAAAAAAAAAATTGTAATATTAAAATATGAGTCATGTATACTGATATGTGACACACACATATATGTGTATCATCTATAGTCACATGTCACACACACATTTATGTGTGTTGGCAAAAACAAAAAATAAGGTTCATTTAACAATTAAAATATCATTCATCTATAGTGATATGTCACACGCACAGAAAAAAATTACATTGAACTCTGAAAATGTGCTTCATGTATGTGACATATGTGTGTAGCCCCCCCCAAAAAATAATGTTAATTGGAAATAATTACAGAAGTATATTTAAATGACATTAATTTAGTGCAATTCAATATATTACCTAAAACTTAATCTTTCTACTTCTTTTAATATTCAAACAGACTCTGCATCAACAGCGTCACTCAACAATCTGCACCGTGCATTGTGAAGCACAATCCCTTTTAAAGAACACCAACAAAGAAGAACAGGTAAGATAGAACAAGACATTACATGCTAAAAAGACCATGCTTTGCTAAATCAAAAATAAGAAATATACAATGAAGCATTTCACTTTCTTTTTCAAATAGACACTACAAGAAGACCGGAGGATTAAGATTGGCAGGAGGGGACCCTCTGTCATTCGACACTTCAATCAAGGTAAAGTATTAAGTATAAAAAAAGAAACAAACTATGAGCCTCATTCAATTGCGAGTTGGCCAATTGAATAGGGCTCTATATAAGCACATAACATATTTTTTATACAGAAGTTTTTAGTTACTGAACTTCTATCCAAAATCAAGGTCTTCACTAACTAAAAACTTCCGTCAAAAAATATGTTATGTGCTTATATAGAGCCCTCTTCAATTGGCAAAATTGAAATTGAATGAGGACCTATATATCTTTAATGCCCGAGGGCCTCATTTTAATGTGATTGGCCCATTTCAATAGGCAATTGAATGAGGGCCTTTGGTTGTTGCATTTGTTATATTGTCGGGGCCTGATTCAATTGCGTTTTGGGCAATCGAATAGGGCTCTATATAAGCACAGAGCATATTTTTTTACTGCACTTTTTAGTTAGTGAAGACCTTGCTTTTGGATACAAGTTCACTAACTAAAAACTTCTGTAAAAAAATATGCTCTGTGGTCATATTCAGCCCTATTTGATTGCACAAAACGCAATTGAATCAGGCCCCGAAAATATAACAAATGCAGCAACCAAAGGCCCTCATTCAATTGCTATTTGACCAATTGAATAGCCGTCTAAATAAGCACATAGCATATTTTTTTCAAGAAGTTTTTAGTTAGTGAAAACCTTGATTTTGGATAGATGTTGACGAACTAAAAACGTCTTTAAAAAAAAATGATTTGTGCTTATTTAGACCCCTAAAGCCTCATTCAATTCCGAGTTGCCCAATTGAATAGGGCTCTATATAAGCACATACAAAAAAATTTAAACAAACTTTTTAGTTACTGAACCTCTATCCAAAACCAAGTTTTTCACTAACTAAAAACTTCTGTCAAAAAAAAATGTTATGTGCTTATATAGAAACCTATTCAATTGACAAACTTCTAATTGAATAAGGACCCTATTGAATTGGCCAAACTGCAATTGAATGAGGCCCAAAGTATGCAACATATGGTACACACAAAGTGGTACACACAAAACAGGATTGTAACAAACTCAGACAAACACATAGCAAGCTAAATCAACTTTCTTATTCAATGTTTAACAACCTATAAGCATTAGAAAAAAGCCGAAATAAGCATACCACAAGTGGTGCGCACCAAACAAGATTGTACAAAAACTCACACAAACACATAGCAAAGTAAATTAATATTCTTATTTAGGGCCCTATTAAATTCGAGCTGCGGATGAAATCGTATCTCGCAAAGGCCCATCGTAACTCGATTTACGTTATCCGAGTCGACTTGCGATTGACTTGCGATTGACTTGCGTAATTTCAGACTACTTTGCCGAGATTTGCCTCCGATAAGCACTACATAGTAAGAAGCGGAAAATAATTCCTTGCGGACGCTCGTATCTCACAAATTCGCTAAGTGCACAAAAAACCCACGTAAAATGGTTTACGCATTACGTACAGACAACTAAAAAATCTAAAAGTGAGTTTAACAGAGGAAAAGCATGGAAGGCCATTACAATTGATTTCACCATCCCCTCCCCCCACCAAAGCAGGCATTATACAACCAATTAGTTGTTACATTTTGAATGAAAAGCCATGCTGCAGCTTACATAAAGCAAAATTAAAGACACACTACCTGATTACATAAAAACACAAAAACATCCAAATAATGCCATATTAACCCTGTTATTTTGTATACATGTTGCTCATCACATCTACATTTGGGAACACAAATATGTGGTACATGGAGTATGTGAATATGTCCTGTTCAGTCTCGGTTGGGTCTGACTGTGACCCTCTGTCACTGCTTTCTTACAAGGTTCCTATGCTGGTGAGACCGGAGTGGGTTGTCAGTTCCTTCCCCAGTGGTTTGGGATTTGGCCCTGCATTCTGCTTTCACTCTCACCCCCACAATGACCCTTAATGGGATAGCTCACAGTTTCATTGAAATACACAATACCTCTTGTTTGGTCTTTCGGTCGGGTCTGACTGTGACCCTCTGTCACTGCTTTCTTACAAGGTTCCTATGCTGGTGAGACCGGAGTGGGTTGTCAGTTGCTTCCCCAGTGGTTTGGGATTTGGCCCTGCATTCTGCTTTCACTCTCATCCCCACAATGACCCTTAATGGGATAGCTCACAGCTTCATTGAAATACACAATACCTCTTGTTTGGTCTTTCGGTCGGGTCTGACTCTGACCCTCTGTCACTGCTTTCTTACAAGGTTCCTATGCTGGTGAGACTGGAGTGGATTGTCAGTTCTGCTGTCACTCTCCCACCCACAAGGGCAGCAAACACACACAGAGGGTTTGCAGAGGCACAATGAGCACCAGCCAACTCACCTCCATCAGGGGTAATCGCCACTACTCTTATCCAAGGAAGTCCCACGCCATTGCTGGTGGCCATGTGCCAAGATGACCATTCATTCCCATTTGGTGACCTCCCATTATGTTCTGCTATTCATCAATTTACATTAGTTTTGATTGCTAAGTGATGTTGGGGAAGTGCGTGTGATAGCAGAATTGACGGACAAATCCAAAATCACTGGAGAAGGAACTGACAACCCACTGCAGTATCACCTATCATTATCCTTTTAGGCCCACAGAGGAATGTTCCTACTCCCCAGTCCCGCTAATTGTATTTGGCCAGTGCATTAACCCTTTATTATGCCTAGATTGTAGATCAATTAGATGCATTATATGATATCTAATGCTATTAGGACTATTATTCCTCTTAGTATGTATGGATCTATTGCAGGTTAACTAGTGCTGATTAGTTTACAGCTATAGTAATGTGACACTAATGTGATGCATGTGGATGTCCCCTAACCCAAACCATTGAAAACACACCGACATGGGGAGAACATGATAACACAGCTTTATTTTTGGACACAGACCACAATCAGCAGTGGTCAAGACTGTGCATTCACAGAACGGTATAACAAAACTTTATTTTTGGACACAGACCACAATCAGCAGTGGTCAAGACTGTGCATTCACAGAACGGTATAACAAAACTTTATTTTTGGACACAGACCACAATCAGAAGTGGTCAAGACTGTGCATTAATATCATGGGTGTGGTGTGGGCAAGTCCCAAGAGAGCAAGGGGCTAAATAAAAAAAAGGGGATACCTACAGGGGTCAATCTAATAGTCTAGAATAAGCATGATGCATAGCACCTACCAGGGTCACATGCTGCAACCGGAACCAGAAATCTCTCCATTTAACTGAAGAAACCATTAGAGTGCACGGCACTTACAACTTGTCTGGATCTGCTCAATGGAACAAATGATTCAACCTCTGGACTGTGTAATCCAATCCAGTTTCACACATACAGTGTGGTGTGTGAAATTGCCCACAAAAATGAATGGTCAACAAAAAACAAAAAAGGCTGAGGAGGATAAAAGAAAATAATGACAATGAATGTACAGTAAAGTGCTAAATACTGTACCAATATACCAACTCACCTGATTCCCATCTGCAAGCATTACTAACTATTAGCTACAGTAGGTCTCTGGATAATGAGTAATATGGGCAAATACCCATTAATATGGACAGGACACAAAGGTCAGCAGCCACATTCACTGTTTCTTACATCAGACCCAAGGATCTGTTCTCAGACCGATATTGAGGTCAGGATCACATGCTTTATTAGTGCATATAATAATGCTGGCTGTCATTAACATGCCATTGTGAGACTTTGCAAGTCCACCGCCATAGCGGTATTAGTCTACATTTCAGCTAACAATAATCATGTCTGAGATATCTGGCAATATGATAGCTTTAAGATTGTGGGAGCTACATGTTAAGGAGGGGGGTGTCATTGGAGTAATGTCTACCTGAGAGGCACTGGGAAAACCTTAGGCCTCATATAATTCCTCCACAATGCTTGCAGATGTAGGAGATGCCTTCATGGGCCTGAATTGTACCTAAAACAAAACAAATGTAAAGAAAAACAAAGAGAAAACATAAAATCTAAGGGCCTAAAAAAAAGGGGATTGCAGCATCCCTTCCTAACAGCATTCCCCAGCGACCATTAATTGGTGGCATGTTCAACCAAACCCTACGTGTCCACAGAGAAGAGGATCATGGACCATGTGATGGGAGGTAGCCATCTGCATACAAAATATCACCATCACATAGGCAAAGATCCAAAACTCTGTAGCCAGGCTAGATGAGGTCAGCATTGTGACCAATAGATTGTCACTGAGGAGTGCTGTTGAGAAGGCACAATTATGTCCACAGCCCCTAGGTCCTCCTCCGCCTGGGCAAAGGACCTACCTCGTCCTGGGCCGGACTCCGTTTTCTTGTTGGTGGTGGGGGAGCGGGAGGAGGTAGTGGCACCACGGGTGGTGGTGGCGGCGGAGGCATGGTGGAAGAAGAGGAGGGGCCAGGCTGCTGTTGGCTGGTGACCTGCCCGGTTCCCAGCAGCCTGACCAAATGCTGCTCCAGCCTCCGATGATGACTCCTCTCCTCCCTAAAGCGCCTGTCCAGGCTGCGCCTCATGCCAGAGATGTTGGCATCAATCCTCCTTACGACGGCCAACAACTCCAGCAGCGCAGCCTCGGTCGTTGGTGGTGGGGGGGGGGCTCGGGTTCTGCTGGCAGGGCCGGGTGGGAAGATGGCGGGGAGAGAGTGGGGAGGATCTGGGACCCGGCTGGAGACAGGGTCTCTGACATTGGTGTCCCCGGTGGCTCAGTGTGTGGGGAAGGAGGAGCTGTGGCATATTCCACTACTTCTGAGGGCCCCGGCGAGATGGCAAGTCTTTGGAGGAGGGGACAGTCGGGCTCCGGACAGGGGGGCTGTCAACGACCACGACCTCCCCCTCCGAAGAGCCAGGTCCCTCGGATGAGCCTGTAGCCTCCTCCCCCTGAGCAGTCTCCTGCGGGGCGGGGGCTGACGGCCCCGCTCGTGGCTCATCACTGGACCCAGACCTCCTACTGGATGCTGAAATAGAGAAAAGAAAGGTACATGTCATTAGTATGCTGATCAATACATTGATATGTTTTCACTCCTAACTATCTGACATCTAGGCCTGAACATGGATTATTCTCCTAATTGCAACTCCCATTAGCTCTCATTTGCTAGATTGGATCTATTCTTTGGTTTCTTGTCTTGACCTCTCCTGGCTCCTAACACTGTCTGGATTTTTCCTGCGGTTTCACTCCTAACTATCTGACATCTAGGCCTGAACCTGGATGATTCTCCTAATTGCAACTCCCATTAGCTCTCATTTGCTAGATTGGATCTATTCTTTGGTTTCTTGTCTTGACCTCTCCTGGCTCCAAACACTGTCTGTGTTTCTTCTGCGGTCTGTAACTGCATAGGATGCATTGGGCGCACCAGTACATGGACCCTATTGCTTAATTACTCTTGGGGTGGCCAGGAATGACAGTGATTTGTCAGCTTCATGGATTTAATAACACTTCCATCCATCCCTTGTTAATTCCATGGAGCTGACATGTCAGTGTCCTTGTTGGTCACCATGTGTAGTGTGTGTGATGTACATGTGGTGGCATGTTGGTGTATGTGATATTCACCTGAACTGGAGGCTGAGTCCTGCTGGGCCACCGGGGATGAAGCTCCAGCTGCGGGCGATGGTCCTAGAAAGTCCCTTGCGATCCTCTCCCACTCCTTATAGGTGACACTGTGTCCCTCAGCTTCTCTGGCCATCTTCCTCTTCACCGTGGCCCTGATATCCACATATCTGTGCTTCAAGGACCTCAAGCCCCTAGGAACCGTGGACACCTCCTTCCTCACTTGCACTACCTCCTTCCAAGCCTGAGCCAAGGCCCAGGCTTCGCTTCCCTTGCAACAAGGATGACGGGCCGGTCACGGATCGCACCCAGGAGGACCATATTCTCCTGGGGCGTATAATTATGGGCCCTGCGCCTGCCCTTGCCAATAGCCCCTTGCTCTCTCGACTGTGCTCGGGGACCCTGGCCTCCCTGCACTCTTCCTGAGGCCTGTCCCTTCCCCAAACTACCCCGCCCCCCTGGGAACAGGCCCCTTCCCCTCTGTCCCTCCTCTATTAGTGCCTGTGTCTCCCTCCTCCTCCTCCCCCCCCCCTCTGGGGAGCACTCCTCCTCCTCCAGGGACACCTCCTCCTCCTCCGGGGACACCTCCTCCACCTCCAATGGGGACACCTCCTCCACCCCCTCTGGGGACACCTCCTCCACCCCCTCCGGGGACACCTACTCCCCCTCTCCTCCACCCTCCACTACACTCTCCTCACTCTCCTCACTCTCCGCTCCTCTCCTCTCCTCCTCTCTCCACCTATCTCCTCCCTCCATGCTGAAATAATAACAAAATAAGGATAACTCAAAATAAGTGTAACTGTTATATAGGTGATGAAAAAAAAAGTGTATGTTCTATGTGTTTTTAATAACTGTTGGGGGATGCGGTGCAAAGGTTGGGGGGGGGTGTGGTGTGTGTCCTAACGCTATGTATGTCTCTATGTGTCTTTAATCTATGTGTCAGGCAAATATGTGTAATGTGTAAATATGTGTAACTCTTACGTGTAAATATGCTAGTAATAAAATCCAAAACAATCAAAAAGAGTGCGCCTACAAATCAAAAGAACGATAAAGGAATAAAAGTATTACTGGAATGTCTGTTGGAAAGAAAAGATGTGTGTGCTATGTGTATTTAATAAGTGGTGGGGGATGTGGTGTGTTGGGGGATGTGGTGTGTTGGGGGATGGGGTGTGGTGGGGGGGATGGGTGTGTGGGGTGTGTGTCCTAACTATATATATGTCTCTATGTGTGTTATTTAATCTATGTGTCTTGCAAATATGTGAAATCTGTAAATATGTGTATTGCTTAAACGGAAGGACTTATGAAATAGACAATGAAAAAAGAAAAAATAACTAATCTCCCTCTCTCCAAAGTACTAATCAAACTCTCTCCCACCTGCTCCTGGAACTGCGTGCTAACTCCAATGGCTCTTACAACACAGTCAGCGCATGGGTTTGTATCAATCACATTTATAAGCTCATACTGTCAATCAAATTCTTAGCTCGTACGTGATTGGCTGAGAGGGGTGTCTCGCTAGGACGTCCCCTTATCAGCTTGCGAGCGCGCCAACAGACTCAGCCAATTACATACGCACTTATAGTGTCAGGCCGCCAAGTGCGTATGTAATTGGCTGAGAGTCCCAATGCGGGCCGCCAAGTGCGTATGTAATTGGCTGAGAGTCCCAATGCGGGCCGCCAAGTGCGTATGTAATTGGCTGAGAGGCTTTTGGCGGGTTTTTGCGCCATCGCCATTGCCACGTTGGCCCGCCAAAAGCCTCTCAGCCAATTACATACGCACTTGGCGTTCCTCGTTGGGACTCTCAGCCAATTACATACGCACTGTGCGGCCCGCGTTGGGACTCTCAGCCAATTACATACGCACTGGGCGGCCAGCGTTGGGACTCTCAGCCAATTACATACGCACTTGGCGGCCCGTGTTGGGACAGCCAATTACATGCGGCCAAGTGCGTATGTAATAGGTTGAGAGGCTTGTTGAGGTAAAATCATCAGCTGGAATGCCATGTAAAGATCCACAGGTGACCAATGGCAAAGCAGAAATTAACGTGCCTAATACCAGGTCATGCAATCAACAAGCTATATAACCCCATCCCCAACAAGTCATCAGCATGTCTGAAACAGCATGGATGATCATGTGAGAGGGATGATGGCCAGGATGAGTGTCCGTATGAGGTTGAGATGCTTTTGTGCAGCTCACCTAGCACAGTATGAAGACCAGGAAGCAAGGTGTGTGATTGAGGGGGTGATGGGGAGTGGCAGAGAGGAGTGTCTGGGAGTGAATGAGGGTGTGAGTGGTGATGTGATCCATGCTGGGGCAGAACCAAGCCTGGCAAGGGAATTACCACAGGCCATGCCTAGTATCGTGGGGGTGGATCAAGGAGGAGAGAGAGCTCCAGTAGCACAGGGACAGAGGGATATAGGGCCACCTGCACACAGGGAGGCTGACAATGTTGTCGGTGATCAGCTGCTGGGGGGAGTACAGGATGTGTTGGCTCAGGCAGAAGGGGGGAGCCTGACCAGGAGCCTGACCAGGAGCCTGACCAGGAGCCTGTGAGGAGGCGAAGGGCACCCAATATGTACAGGGAGAGACTCACATTAGAGGGGTTAACTGATGGGGAGGTGTATGAGCGTTTTCGGCTGACCCGTGCCAGTCTTGGGGAGCTCTATGAGGTTCTCAGAGCGGACCTTGAGCCTCGCTCAGGGGCAAATAGAGCCATCCCAGGAATGACACGGATGTTAGTTGCAATACACCTCCTTGCTTCTGGGAGCTTTCAGACCACCCTGAGCATAGCTGGAGGAATGTCTCAGCCAAGCCTCTCGAATTGTCTGAGTGCATTCCTCCATGGTATTGGTCGGAGAGCTGCCAGATACATCAGTTACCCTAACACTGCTGAAGAGATCTTGAAGGTGAAGTTCGATTTCTTCCAATGAGGAGGTATCCCCAATGTGCTTGGTGCTATTGACTGTACACACGTACACCTCCTAGAGAGCAAGAAGCGCTGTACAGAAATCATAAGCATTATCATTCAATCAATGTCCAGGTTGTTTGCGATGCGAACATGCGCATATAAGGTGTGTATGCAGGCTTCCCGGGAAGTGCTCACGACGCCTATATCCTGCGTGCATCCGGAATATCTGACATCTTTGAGTCCGGCAGATTTCCATCCGGATGGCTACTGGGTGAGTACACATTAGTAATGGCAGTCAACCATATCTTACTATGACTGGATACAATAACACATCCGGTACATCATGTTTCCCTCTTGCTATGATGTTCACATGTGCATTACGGAGTAATACTCCCAAAGCCAGAACATAATAGCTCATTGCTGGCCATAACCCTGTGTTAGCTTGGCCAAACAGTATGCAGTTCACAACAACATATGACAAAAACCACAATTGATTAATCATTAGGTATATGTTCTGATGCATTCCCTTGTATCCTGTGACATGGACATCTCTAGCCTACATAACGTGTTGTGTGTTATTGTAAGGGCTATGTAAGTGAGATGACTTCAGAATTCATCTGATATAGGAGAATTAATATTGTTTGGCAAACTTTTTATTGCATGAATATATACTGGAATAAACATGAATTAGCTTACCTTGAAGTTATCAAAATCTCAAAGGTCTTTTGGCCTTTGCGTTTGATCGTGTACGCCCCTGGGAAATTACACCTGAATTAGCATCACATTTACGTTCACAAGAATACACTATCACGCTTCACCTCAGACCTCTGGCATGTGCTCGGTACAAGAACTGCAACAGTGACTTCCTGCTCTCTACCAGAAGGGTCGCAATATGTACTCTGTTGTATTTCCCTTGTATCTCCGCCTCATGTAAGCGTCCTGTGGGTGTGAACATCTGGATTTTACATTTGTGGAAATCGCATTGTAATTGATCTGAAGCTTCATATAGAATACATGTGTTAATATACATGTGTTAATACACTACTAATTATCCTATCAGATGCATTCATGATCCATCTCGTTACATATATCTTTAACTGTGTATTAGCCACAGGGATGTGTTGATAGGTCATGATGACGATATTTGGCCATATGCTTTGTCAAACATCACAACATCCTATTCATATAAACATCATAATTTATTTCCACGAGGTGATGCAGGATATGGGTGTTTGCCGTGGTGGTTGACCCCTGTGAGCAATCCGCATACTCGGGCAGAGGCGCGGTATAATGCTGCGCATAAAACCTGCCGGAATGTAATTGAGCGTACCTTTGGTGTACTAAAGATGCGCTTCAGATGTTTACATTCCACTGGGGGGGCTCTACAATATAAGCCCCAGAAAGTTTGTCGCATCATCGTTGCCTGCTGCTGTCTGCACAATATAGCAGTACAGGCCAACTGTCTGGGGGACATTGATGCGGCTCCACTACATGTGGAGGAAGAGCCTTTATTTCCCCCTGAAGTGGATAATCTGCAGGGGTCACAACAACGTGCCCGCCTAATTCGTGAGTACTTCACATGTAAGTACATACCCAATATGCATGGAACACAGTCTAATGTATCTGGATTATACCTAACTCCCAAATCCACCTCTATCCTTAGCCCTTGTCATACAGAATTCCAACCAGTCCACAGTAGAGGAGAGTTCCCTGACGTTGTCGATGTTTGTACACTGGAACAAGCCACATGATCAGTTACAGGTAAGTAAGCACACATTCCCATACACATCTTAAGTACTGACGGTTATAAACATCAATGGCATAGATAATTTGAGTGGATTATATATCCCACTATGTCAATGTATATATGCCCCACGTTGTTATCTAGTAATTTAGATTGAAAAAGACTTTAGTCCATCAGGTTCAACCTCTATAGATCTATGATCTGCAATACGCAGAATTATTGTTAATTGATCCAGAGGAAGTCACCAAACAACAAAATGTGAAGCTTTGCCAATTGTCTACACAGGGCAGAAAAATATAACATTCCTTCCTGACCCCAGATACTGGTGATCGTATTCATCCCTGGATCAATACTCCCTCTCTATTTATCCAGGATGGCCCCTAATGCCGGTTTGGTTTTTTAATGTAAAAAGATACCCAATCCCTTTTTAAAATCACCTACAACCTCTAGGACCAAGATTGTTCACATTGTCTGATCCTGCCAAACCACATGAAATGGGATCAAAATGTCGTAGATAAATACCATACACACATACTTTGTATAATTTGTGACTGTAATCCTAACATCATATTAACCTTACAGAGCTGCTGTCGTGTGTCAACTCTTCTTTCAACAACCTAGACATGGAAAAACAGGAACAGCAACAGAACTGCTACATCAATGTGAGCTACATAGTGAGTATTTGTGTAATAATATGTCCACGTATGCTGAAGGACACAAATAACACATCAATCACTTTATTAATATCGGCCTATCTCTTTCCAGAATACAGCAGATAGGTAAGCGGTGATAACTAATGACGATCCACAGAGCACGTGTCCTGGTGGAACAAATCACCTCGTTGATGAGCTTGGGACTGCGTCCAAGGTAAAACACCACATTTGGCTCTCCAAAGATTCATTAATGTGTAATCTATGTGATATTCCTACATCATTAGCCAGATGAGTAGCTCGTTTCATATGTAGGTAAAGAACAGTGAAGACGTTTGTCTGAAATGAGCAACATATATCGGTACAGTGGATCGAAAAGGTCTAAAGTCTACACACCCCTGTTAAAATGTCATGTTTCTGTGCTGTCAAAAAATGAGACGAAGATAAATCATTTCAGAACTTTTTCCACCTTTAATCTGACCTATAAACTGTACAACTCAGTTGAAAAACAAACTGAAATCAGTTAAGTAGAGTGAAGAAAAAATCAAAAAATAAAATCACATGGTTGCATAAGTATGCACACCCCTAAACTAATACTTTGTTGAAGCACCTTGTGATTTTATTACAGCACTCAGTCTTTTTGGGGATGAGTCTATCCGCATGGCACATTGTGACTTTGCAAGATTTGCCCACTCTTCTTTGCAAAAACACTTCAAATCTGTCAGATTGCGAGGGCATCTCCTGTGCACAGCCCTCTTCAGATCACCCCACAGGGATTCAGGTCTGGGCTCTGGCTGGGCCATTCGCAAACTTTAATCTACTTCTGGTGAAGCCATTCCTTTGTTGATTTGGATGTAGAAAGATGAAGTTGTAGAAAGATGAAGTTCCTCTTCATGTTCAGCTTTCTAGCAGAAGCCTGAAGGTTTGGTGCCAATATTGACTGGTATTTGGAACTGGTCCTAATTCCCTCTATCTTAACTAAGGCCCCAGTTCCAGCTGAAGAAAAACGTCCCCAAAGCATGATGCTGCCACCACCATGCTTCACTGTGCGTATGGTGTTCTTTTGGTGATGTGCGGGGTTGTTTTTGCGCCAAACATATCTGTTGGATTATGGCCAAAAGGTTCAACCTTGGTTTCATCAGACCATAACACCTTTTCCCACATGCTTTTGAGAGACTTCAGATGTGTTTTTTGCAAAATGCAGCCTGGATTTGATGTTTTTCTTTGTAAGAAAAGGCTTTCATCTTGCCACTCTACCCCATACGCCAGACATATGAAGAATACGGGAGATTGTTGTCACATGTACCACACAGCCAGTACTTGCCAGATATTCCTGCAGTTCCTTTAATGTTGCTGTCGGCCTCTTGGTAGCCTCCCAGACCAGTTTACGTCTGGTCTTGTCATCAATTTTGGAGGGAGCTCCAGTTCTTGGTAATGTCACTGTTGTGCCATATTTTTTCCTCTTGATGATGACTGGCTTCACTGTGTTCCATGGTATATCTAATGTCTTGGAAATTCTTTTGTACCCTTCTCCTGACTGATACCTTTTAACAATGAGATCCCTCTGATGCTTTGGAAGCTCTCTGTGGACCATGGCTTTTGCTGTGGGATGCGACTAAGAACATTTCAGGAAAGACCAACTAGAGCAGCTTAACTTAATTTGGGGTTAATCAGAGGCACTTTAAATGATGGCAGGTGTATGCTGACTCCTATTTAACACGATTTGGAATGTGATTGCTTCATTCTGAACACAGCTACATCCCCAGTTATAAGAGAGTGTGCAGACTTATGCAACCACATTAGTTTTCTTAGTTTTTTTCTTCCCTCCACCTCACAGATTTCAGTTTGTTTTACAATTGAGTTGTACAGTTTATATGTCACATTAAAGGTGGATATAGTTCTGAAATGATTTTTCATTGGCTAATTTGTTTACAGTAGTGTGTAGACTTTTTATAACCACTGTAAGTGACGAAGTAAGCGCTCCGGGAGCATGTGCAATGTAAATATTGACATGTTCCTTTTATGTTTCAGATCGCAAAGATGAGTCCCTTTCCACGGTCAGAACAAGGAATGCTGAGCATTCCCACGTTCCAGGACTATGCTATTGTCACATTGCATCATGTATGTTCATATGTCAGTCATCATGTGTTGCATCGGGTGTGATATCACATCCTCTACATCGATTTATATGTACCTATTGCTTTAGATCTGCCATTCTCTCCTCTACTTGGACTATTGGGAAGCCTGTATCATACTTCCTTCCAGATCTCTTCCTCAGTGCTGATGTGATCCTCCCTGTACATATGGGGAAGAGTAACTCTAGCCTTGGAACATAAATGTTAATGAGGTTCCGTTTACCTTCAGTTATGAATATGCAACAGCAGATAATAGAGATGCTCATTCACAGAACAGAATACACCTCGAACTGGCCAGTTTGTTGGTAGTTCTGCTAACACATGAAATTATTTTGAACACACTGATATGGTCCTGGTCAGGTTCCCATCTGAGTGTCCAAACTTAGGTATCATAGTGCCATTTCCAGTGACATGACCTACGGGGGTTCTAACATTGGCTGATTGAGCACTTCTACCTCGGCAGTTGCATAGGAGTGTGTGTTGCGCGCACACACAAGACTACAGATTACTTCTCCCCATGAGCATATCTCCTTCTGTATTGTTGAGTTTGAATATTGAATGTTATCCTGATAAATTTAATAATATAACTGATATTGCCTCACGTTGGATGATGCACTGTATCTCCCCCCCTCAACTGATCATCTATACCAATGTCACCCCCCCTGCGTGCATTCTGGCCCCATGTCCCTATTTCCGTGTGTTACTGGAACTCTGTATACTACCCACCTCCACCATGATACTGAGCAGGCCTGTGGTAATTTGTCACTGTGTGGCTTTGTGAACAATTAAACCGTTTTTTTTTCACTCAATGTTTGTGTAATCCTGTATATTTACCATGTAACAAGTCAATTACCCTGAAAGTCAGATGTGCTCAGCACCATCAGTTAGTGGTGTAACTATTCGGGTCATTCTGCGTTGACATTACTACATAATCATGAATGTCGATTCATATCATTCAAGTTGAGCCCTTCAAGTCATTATATACAACCCTGCATGTCTAGAGACATGATTTCAGAATTCACACCCCTCCGACTTGCACCTACATGTATATTGGCAAGGTACAGATTAATGTAGCATATGTATCTATGTAAACACACACATATATATGTATTGAACAATGACACTTCATTCTATCTGTATTCTCGCAACTAGAAAGCATGATATGGTAAAAACACACAGAAACAGTGATAACAGTATAACATAATCATACTTTATTTCATACACAGAGTACAAACAGAAATGGACAAGACTGTGCATTAATATCATGTGTGTGTTGTGAAGAGATCCTAGTATGGCAAGGGGCTGTGGCAAATCTGAGGACATCTGAAGAGGAAACAGACAACATCATCAGGGTAATGCATAGCATCTCCTAGGGTCACATGTGGTCAGGACCCCACAGTAACCAACAGCATATAACACGACATTTAATCAACATAACCATTAATGCGCATACAACAACCATATGGTTGCCAGAATAAACAGACACTATAAAACAGGTATCATGTCATACTAAGCGATTTCACACACAGTGTGAATTGGTCAATAGATGATGTGAATCTGGAAAACAGAGGTAGGAGGTGTTAGAACAATCATAAGCTGTAATTAGAGTACATTGTTTTTGCTTTTGACACTACTATAAACCAACTAACATGAACATCATTTCCGAGCAGTAAGAACCATATTTATTCTATCCTGTTCAGTCAGCCTGCAAGGAATATGCTTATGATGTGGAATACGACAAGGCATGCTTCACTGTGAACACAATCCTTCAGCAAAATGTACTATCACTATCTATATGGAATAGTTGTGCCATGCTGATATCACATCTCACTTCTAAATGGGTGGTACCAAGGCCAGACAGATTACACTGTTCACATTACCCCTAAACACATGCACATTGATCATGATGTCAAACCAAGGAAATTGCCACTTTGGTTTGGATGACATGAAAAAACTGAATCCAATTTCATAATGTTAACGGGATGGAATGCTACAAAAACCTATGTGGAATTGCTGGTTTGGATTAGCAGATAGTAATGGGACTGTGCAACTCTATAGCCTGGACACTGATCATTATAATGGAAGATCACACAGTCATGTTTCTTAGTGAAAAGATATGTAGTCCTATATTTCATTTCAGAGCCATCTGCAGTGGGGAATAATCCTGATAGAATGCCCGTTGTGAACTGGGTTGAGTGTTTACTCACATGATGGTATTGTACTGCTCGAAGATGAAGAAAATGTCTTCATAGTTGTGAGAGTTGGCTATTAACACCTACAAAGACAAAAACAATGTCTCATTCCGAACAATATTATGATTAAATACAGCATTTAAGCTCAAGGTCAATCCACATTGAACATCAATTGTTAAAATGTTAAACATAACCAGACATGTACACACTCTGTAGCCAATATTATGTCAACTTCTATAACAATCAGTATTCTGTGAGGAGTGGTCAGGAGGCCCTCTCGGATGGTCCTAACACCTCCTACTCCGAGTTAGCGGGCCCCCACCGTCTGTGCCCGCGGCCTGTCTCCCTCTTCCACGATGTGGTGTGGGATCAGGGGGTGCCACTACAGCAGGTGGCTGTGGTTCCAAAGTGGGCGATGTCTGAGATGAGGAGGCAGACATCTCAGGTTGAGATTGGACAACCAAAGGCTGGAGAGGTATGGGCTGGCGACGTAGTTGACGCAACAATGCGTGTCTCTCCCGGCTTGCGCGTTCCTCATATCTCTCCATCCTTCGGTTGTGCCTCCTCATCTCAGCATATATAGCACGTGTGGTGGCTGAGATCACCCTATTTCCAGCCAGGATGGCCCTGCTAACAGCCAATTGTCTTTCGCTTATGTCCAGCATTTGCCGTGCTCTCTGGCTTTGGGCCTGGTCCTCTTGTTCTATGTGAGCCATGATGTGCTGTAATTGGCCAGGGAGATGTGGCAGAGGGCCTGGAGGTCTGGCGGCTGGCGACTGGGCGGCTGGCGACTCCGCGGCCGGCGTCTCCGCGGCTCTTCCTCCCGGGGCACTTGAGGCCGGGGCACTTCCTCCCGGGGCACTAGTGGATGGGGCACTTGTGGCCGGGGCACTTCCTCCCGGGGCACTTGGGGCCGGGGCACTTGTGGCCGGGGCACTTCTTCCTGTGCCACTTCCTCCCGGGCCACTTGTGGCCGGGGCAATTCCTCCCGGGGCACTTCCTCCCGGGGCACTTGGGGCCGGGGCACTTCCTCCCGGGGCACTTGTGGCCGGGGCACTTCCTCCCGGGGCACTTGTGGCCGGGGCACTTCCTCCCAGGGCCCATGGTGGAGCCCAGGCTGAGTGCGGTGCCCAGGATGAGGGCGGTGCCCCGTATGACGGCTGAGCCCAGGGTGAGGGCTGTGCCCAGGGTGAGGGTGGAGCCCATGATGAGGGCTGTGCCCATGATGAGGGCGGAGCACCAGATGAGGGCTGTGCCCATGATGAGGGTGGAGCCCATGATGAGGGCTGTGCCCATGATGAGGGCTGTGCCCAGGATGAGGGCTGTGCCCAGGATGAGGGCGGAGCACATGATGAGGGTGGAGCACATGATGAGGGCTGTGCCCATGATGAGGGCGGAGCACCAGAAGAGGGTGGAGCCCATGATGAGGGCTGTGCCCATGATGAGGGCTGAGCCCCAGATGAGGGTGGAGCCCATGATGAGGGCTGTGCCCATGATGAGGGCTGTGCCAAGGATGAGGGCAGAGCCCCGGATGAGGGCGGAGTCCATGATGAGGGCGGATCACATGATGAGTGCGGAGCCCAGGATGAGGGCGGAGCCCAGGATGAGGGCGGAGCTGCTGAGGGCGTTGCCGCTGAGGGGGGAGCCGCTGACGGAGGCACAGGATGGTGTGGCTGGTGCAGGCCCTGAGGTGGCCACGCCGAAGAGGGCCCGGGCATCACTTCCCGCTCCGTATGAGCCAGTGATGTGGATGGTCCCGGGCCCTCCTGAATGTCCTGGCCCACTTCAGCCCTTCCTGCCTCCTCCTCTTCTGAATCTGTGGATACTGCAATGGAATAAACATATATTTCAGTTGGTTGCCATACACAATTGCCAGCTATGCATTTACATATCATTGACATCATGGTCACCTGTGAGTGACTGTGGTGCTTGTGTTACACAGATGAGCCACGGGCTGCATAATGAGCATTGTGGATCATGGCTCATATGAATGTGTACTGCATGTGCCTCAGACACGTGCTCTGATGCATCTGCTGTGCAGTGTGTGAGACTGACCAGCAATGGTTGTTAATATGCAGCTGAGACATGGGCCAGGTTAGGACAGTATATGACACACATGCAGTGCTACAGAGTCTGTATCCACATATGCCGCACAGCCAAATTTTTATTCTTGATCGCAGTGGAGGCCAAAGTCAGGCCTGCATTTGGGGATAGCCATGCTGCATCCAGATGAGAATATCATTCTCCAAGTCATTAAGTCTAATTGACTCATCTGTTCACATAAAGGAAATCCACATATCCAGGCCTGTGTGCAGCCCAGCAAGTTTGACTTTGGACACCCTGCTCTATTGCAATCAATCTGGATATAATTAGAAATTGACATATCAGGGAGACGAATTATGAACATGATAGGTTTGCTACCAGGACTGAAATGGTTATTATCGCCCCATACATTTTTAGTCAACCATAGGGCTTACAGTGCTATTGTATGTGAATTATCCCTGTGTATGGGCAGGGGTGTAGGAGGCCATATAATTCTTGAGCAAGGGTGGGCAGGTTCGGGCCTGGAGGGCCACACAGGTGAGCCAATTGCCTTTTCAGTCATCCGGATTGACTCACCTGTACCCAAAAAGGATATCTTGAAAGTCCGGCATGTATGTGGCCCTCCTTACCCACCCCTGTTCTAGAGGGATACAGCTCATTATATACAACAGCCAGAACACAAGCCTATTTATACATACATACATACATACATACATACAGCATGATATCCTGAAAGTCCGGCATGTATGTGGCCCTCCTTACCCACCCCTGTTCTAGAGGGATACAGCTCATTATATACAACAGCCAGAACACAAGCCTATTTATACATACAAACATACATACAGCATGTTATCTGCAGGCTTTTGGACAGCCCATCCCCCCACAAATCTAAGCCAACCATGTGTGATATGATACTCATGTTGCAGGGTGTTAGGACGATCTGTGTCCATCTGTCCTGGTATTCCCACCACAGATTCAGAAGGGATGAAGCGCATCACTGTTCTCTCCCATCTCTTGTAAACAAAAGGGACCGCCGGCCCACCACCAGTCTGACGTGATGCTGCTGCCTCCTCGGACATCTTTTTTTTCACAGCAATCTTTAAATCATCGAACTTGTGCCGCACTGCCCTCCAGTCCCTATTAGTGACCCCTACTGCCGACACAGCTCTGCCAATTTGGGACCAGGCCTGCTGCCTCTGGCTGGCATTAATGTCTCTGCCACCACATATAATCCCCTGGCGGGCACAGGTTTCCCTGAGGAGAGCCTGGATCTCTTCTGGGGTATAATTGGGGGCCCTGGGCCTTGCCACAACCCGTTGCCTTGCAGACGGTGCCTGGTCTTCCTGTTCTATCCCTGGGGCCACTCCCTCATCCCCACTACCTCCCACCATGGGATCAGGCCCCTGACCCTCTGCCCCTTCCACTTGAATTCCTAGCTCTGGGGGCACTTCCCTCCCCCCCTGCTTTCCTCCTTGCTCTCCTCCTCCTCTCCCTCCTCCTCCTTGCTCTCCTCCTCCTCTCCCTCCTCCTCCTCTCCCTCCTCCCTCCTCCTCCTCCTCTCCCTCCTCCTCCTCCTCTCCCTCCTCCCTCCTCCTCCTCCTCTCCCTCCTCTCCCTCCTCTCCCTCCTCCTCCTCCTCCTCTCCTCCTCTCCTCCTCATCCTCCTCATCCTCCTCATCCTCCTCCTCTCCTCAGATGTTCTCCTCACTCTCCTCCGTGCCTCTCTTGCCTTACCACCTCTTCTCCTCTAAACTCCTCTGAAAATAAATTAACGATAAATCAAGATAATATGTGTGTTTGTTTAGGAGGTAAAAAAAAGATGCAAGTATTATGTGTAGTATTATGTGTGGGGGGAGAGGGGGGGGGTGTAGGTGTGCAGTGGCCTACCACTAGGTGTAGCTATGTGTACGTATTAATCTTGGTGTGTGAATTATGTGATATCAGTAATTATGTGTATTGTAAACAAAGGGTTAAATTATCTGCTAGTTCAAAAGATCAAAAATTGAAATTCTCTCCTCTCTCTTCTCTCTCTCCTCTCTCCTCTCTCCACCAAAAACCCACCAACGCCTAGACCTGTGTGTCTACTTGCAAAAGCTCCAGCACAGTCAATTCTGTTTTGGCTCCCTTTTAAAGGCATACTGCCGTCAGGTTAAGTGGTACGTATCAAGTATTTCGCGCTCTTTTCATACGTAAAGTGATCCGAGATATCGTACCTCACGCACAAATACGAACGTGTACGCATTTGCATCCATCGCTTGTATCTCGCAGCACTTTGAATTTAATAGCGTCGGAAATGGTTTCATTTTTAAACTACGTAGCACTTGTGTTTTTACCTAATTTTTACGCAGCTCGAATTTAATAGGGCCCTTAATGTTTAACAACCTATAAGCCTTAGGAAATAGCCTAAATAAGCATACCACAAGTGGTGCGCACCGAACAGGATTGTACAAAAACTCATACAAACACATAGCAAAGTAAATTAATATTCTTATGTCATGTTTAACAACCTATAAGCCTTACAAAGAAGCCTAAATAAGCATACCAAAAGTGGTGCGCACCAAACAGGATTGTAGAACAACTCTCACAAACACATAGCAAACTAAATTGATATTCTTATTTCATGTTTAACTACCTATAAGCCTTAGAAAAAAGCCTAAATAAGCATACCACAAGTGGTGCGCAACAAACAGGATTGTACAAAAACTCACACAAACACATAGCAAAGTAAATTAATATTCTTATTTCATGTTTAACAACCTATAAGCCTTAGAAAAAAGCCTAAAGAAGCATACCAAAAGTGGTGCGCACCAAACAAGATTGTACAAAAACTCACACAAACACATACCAAACTACATTAATATTCTTATTTCATGTTTAACAACCTATAAGCCTTAGAAAGAAGCCTAAATAAGTATACCAAAAGTGGTGCGCACCAATAGGATTGTAGAAAAACTCTCACAAACACATAGCAAAATACATTGATATTCTTATTTCATGTTTAACTACCTATAAGCCTCAGAAAGAAGCCTAAATAAGCATAGCAAAAGTGGTGTGTACTAAACAGGATTGTCGAAAAACTCACACAAACACATAGGAAACTAAATTAAGATTCTTATTTAATGTTTAAGAACGTATAAGCCTTAGAAAGAAGCATAAATAAGCATACTACTTTTGGTGCGCACCAAACAGGATTTTAAAAAAACTCACACAAACACATAGCAAACTAAATTAATATTCTTCTTTAATATTTAAGAATCTTTAACAACCTATAAGCCTTACAAAGAAGCCTAAATAAGTATACCAAAAGTGCGGAACAGAAAATAGGATAATGCTAAAACCAGTGCAATCATATACAAAATAATTCACAAAAAATAATTACAGTTTAAAGAAATTATCTATGCAATATAAAAATACATTTAAAGTATTTTGAATAGGTTGCACAAACAAATAAATAGTAGAAAAATTCACCATAACAGATACAATACAAAGAAATAATGTCATTTTTTACTTAATACAAATACATTCAAATCAAATAACATTTTCATTTTTATTTTACAACAGATACTGCGTGAAGAACATCGGACCAGGAGTTTCAACTGAGGACCAGACCAGCGGGCGAGGACCTTCGACAGAGGACTACACCATCGGACCAGGACTTTCAACACAGGACTAAACCATCGGACGAGGACTTTCAACACAGGACCAGACCATCGGACGAGGACTTTCAACAGAGGACCAGACGATTGGACGAGGACTTTCAACACAGGACCAGACCATCAGACGAAGGCTTTCAACACAGGACCAACAAAGATTCTGCTTGAAATCAAACTTCAACCAAGGTACAGTATAACAAGTAAAAAAAGAGAAAAATAAATAAATATCTTAGCTTTGTATCGATGTCAACAGAAAATAACATTTAAAAAAAACCACCAGTAACTATAACTTTGAAAAAAATATAACTAACACATTTTTCTGCTATCTCTTCTTTGTCTTTTAGGGCCAATAATCTTTAACAGTAAATACAAACTTCAATGTAGCCAGAAAAAAATAATGCATACTCAGTCCTACACCCTCATTGAGTTGCCATTTGACAAATTGAATAGTGCTGTAAATAACACCATAACATTTTTTTTCAAAAAACTTTTTTGTTAGTGAAAACCTTGCTTTTGGATACATGTTTACCAAATAAAAAATTATTTAAAAAATTATATGATAACCTTATTTAGATCTCTATTCAATTGACCAAATTGAAATTGATTAAGTATAAAATGTAAACACACTGTTGATAACAATTTTTGATGAAAACAAACTTAACATCTCAAAATAAACTAAAGATACATTATTTTATTTTTACAGATTAACATGGCTGATAACCAGAGTAAACAAGAAAAGAAAAGACGCCAAGCTAGAGAACGACGACAGAGAGCAGACAGCCAGCAGACACCGGAGAAGAAGGAAATTCGACGAGAAAAAGAACGTAAAACAATTGCAAGCAAAAGACTGTCACCGGCAGAAATTAAAGATATGACAAAAAAAAAACAACAAGCAAATAAAGCATTTACAACCTGTTGCTGAAACATCAGATGACATTTTAGCTGAAAAAATACAAGGAATACAAAAAAAAGCAACGAAAAAAACAAAGCATTTAGAACCGGTTCATGAAACATTACATGACATTTTACCTCAAACAATACAACATATACCAAGAAAAGCCACGAAAAAAACTAAACATTTAGAACCTGTTGAAACATTATATGACATTTCACCTGATGAATATGAAAGTCAAAATCCAATATGCTTTGCAAATTGTCCTTTACTCAAGTCTTTAGCAGTAGAGGTTCATAGTTGTGGGGACATGACTACTCAATGTCAGTTTTTTGAGGCTTATTATTTTAAACAAAAGAGACCCAGAGATGGCCAATTTATTAGTTGCTGTCAAAAAGGCAAGTTCAAACTTCCAGAAAGGAAAGAATTTCCTATCTATTTACAAAACATTATGACTGAACCTACTTTTCCGAACTACAAAAATTTTAAAACAAACATAAGATCCTACAATAGTGCCATGTACTTTGCATCTATGGGGGCAACATTAGCTGCTAATGTACCAGGACATGATCCTTACTGTTTTAAAGTCCAAGGACAAATTTATCATCGGACTTCCCATTTACATCCAGAGGAAGGAGATCAAAGAAAATTTGCTCAACTATATGTCCTAGATACAATGGAAGCTGTTGACCAACGTATGCAGATGGAAGAAAAAAAAAAATGCTTACACAGTGTTTTTATAGAGCTAAATAACATTATGGACAACAATCCCTACAGTAAAGCTTATAAAAAATTGGCAGAAGTAGAAAATGAAGAACTACTTCATGCACAAAGACATCAATTACCAATGCCCAAGGTTAATATGGTGCTTAAAAGAGACAGACATACTGATAAACGTCGTTATAACTTGCCAACATCAAATGAGGTTGCAATGGTGTTTCAGAACGATGAAGGAGAACCACCATTTAAAAGAGACATTAGAATATATCCCAGAAATGAGGAGCAACCGTTCATTAATATGAGTATCTTAAGTCCAAATTTAGATCCAATGACATATCCCATCTTTTTCCCACACGGAGAAGCAGGTTGGCAACCAAAATTAACATTTCCCAGTTACCCAAATGCTAAAGCCAGAATCCGAAATAATGTTTCTATGCTTGAATTTAAAATAGCTCAAATTGCCATTCGACATGGATTTAATCCAATTTTATGTGGTGGAAAACTAACCCAACAATGGATTATTGATTCTTATTTGCAAGTTGAGGCAAATAATTTAAACTTGATCAAATATCAACAAGATAAACTCTGTGTAGAACAATATTCTGGACTCATGGACTATGTTGCTGACGTGGCTACAAGCAGAGACATGACAGCTGGCAAAGCCATCATTTTACCATCTTCCTTTCAAGGACCTCCTAGAAATATGAGAGAAAGATACAATGATGCTATGGTTATTGTCACCAAATTTGGCAAACCCGATTTATTTCTGACATTTACATGTAATCCACAATGGCCAGAAATTACACAAAATCTACTTCTTGGACAAAGTGCTTCAGATCGACCAGATTTAGTAGCCAGAGTTTTTAAGATCAAATTAAATGAATTAATACGTGACTTCACTATAAATCAGGTTTTTGGCAAATGTTTTGCTTATGTATATACCATTGAATTTAAAAAAAGAGGCCTTCCACATGCACATCTTCTAATAATACTTCAAGAAAAAGATAAATTAGATACTTCGGACAAAGTGGATGCAGTCATTGTTGCTGAACTACCAGATCCAGAACTATATGGTAGACTATATGAGATTGTTATGCATCGCATGATTCATGGACCCTGTGGTGACCTTAATCCACAATCACCATGTATGGAAAATAATAAATGTTCCAAAGAATTTCCAAAAGATTATAGAGACAAAACCTATGCCAATTGTGATGGATATCCACTTTATAAAAGAAGAGAAGGAGATAGTGCCATTATTCGGGGAAAAAAAGTGGACAATAGATATGTAGTACCCTACAATCCACATTTACTCATGAAGTACAATGCCCACATCAACGTAGAAGCCTGCACTTCCATCAAATCCATTAAATATGTCAAATATAAATAAATATAAATAAATATTTACAAAGGCTATGATGCAGCTACTGTAGTCGTCAAAAGTGCAGACAACCCTGAATGTAGTGAGTTAGTACATGATGAACTTGCATCTCATGTAGATGCTTGCTATGTCAGTGCGCCAGAAGCTATGTGGCGGCTTTTAAAATTTGAAATGCATGATAGATCACATGCAGTATATAGGTTAGCAGTACATTTGCCACAACGACATTTAGTCTATTTCCATGCTGGAAATGAAATGAATGCATTGGCCCAAAGTGAAGATCGTCACACTACTCTAACTGCATGGTTTGAATTAAATTCCACTGATTCTGAAGCAACACAATACTTATATATTGAAAGTCCATATCACTATGTTTTTGTGAATGGATTATGGAGAACAAGAAAAAGCAGAGGCAATAAAATAATTCCAAGAATTTACATAGTCAGTCCAAGAGATGTTGAACGTTTTTACTTACGGATTTTACTTTTAAATGTTCCTGGAGCACAAAGTTTTGAACACTTAAGAACTATTAATGACATTGTATATGAATCCTTCCATATAGCTGCAAGACATAGAAACTTACTAGCGGATGATACAGAATGGGAAAGATGTTTAGAAGAAGCAGCACAATGTCAAATGCCACGACAGATGAGAGAACAATTTGCTTGTATTTGTATCTTCTCAAATGCTCCAAATGCATTAGCTTTGTGGGAGACTTTTAAAAGTAATATGGCTGAAGACTTTATGCGACGATACAATGAACCCATTGCACACTTAAAAGCGTTACTGGAAATCCAAGAAGTATTTTTAACTCATGGATTAAGTTGTGCAAGTTTTAATTTGCCTGATCCAGGTCTTATAGATGATATAAACTTTGAAGACTATGACATTCAACTACAAGCAGAAAGAACACAAGAAAGACTTGCAACTTTAAATACATTACAATTGCAAGCATTTAATGCCATTAAAAATGCAATAGATGATGACATGGTGACAGAGCATTATTTCTATCTTGATGGACCTGGCGGATCAGGAAAAACCTATCTGTATAATTTATTAATGAGTTCAGTACGAGCACAAGGTCAAATAGCAATGGCGTTTGCCACTACTGGAATTGCTGCACTTTTGTTAGAAGGTGGAAGAACTGTTCATAGTGGATTTAAACTGCCAGTGCCTATTTTAGAAACTTCTTTGTGTTTGCTTCGTGAAGTCATGGATAATACTTTTCCATTTGGTGGAAAGGTAATGTTGTTAGGTGGCGATTTTAGACAAACATTACCTGTCGTTGTACATGGAAATCGAACTGACATTATTGAAACATGTATAAAGTCAAGTACACTATGGAAACATTTTACCCATCTTCAACTGAAACAAAATATGAGATCAGAAGGCCAAACTGATTTCAATGATTGGCTTATTAAAATTGGAGAAGGCAGAACAGAAAAAATACCACATTTACCTGACGACACTGTAGAGATCCCACCTCATATGATTTGTCAACAAGATATTATATCCGCTATATTTGAAGGGAGCATAAATAACCAGGAATATTCCGAGCTTGCCAACCAAGTCATACTAACGTGTAAAAATAAGGATGCATTAATCCTCAATAATGAAATCTTTAAAAAAATGAATGCACCACAAAGAAATTATCACAGTGCTGATTCTGTACTGCTGATGACAATGAAAGTCAGGCCAACTTTTCGACTGAATTCATAAACTCACTAACTCCTTCTGGAATGCCACCAAATATTTTGCAGCTAAAGAAAGGTGCAATTATTATGTTACTGCGAAATATGAACCCCAAAAAAGGAATATGTAATGGGACAAGATTAATTGTTCAACAATTAAAGGACCATTTTATAGATGCTGAAATTTTAACTGGTACCCATAAAGGAGAGAGAGTTTTCATATCAAGAATAGATTTAGCACCAAGTGAAAGTAGTCTCCCTTTTATACTTCAAAGAAGACAATTTCCCATTATTATGGCATTTGCCATGAACATCAATAAATCACAAGGTCAAACTTTAAAATGTGTGGGTATTTTCCTGGAAGAAACAGAATTTGCACATGGTCAATTGTACGTTGCGTTGTCACGGTGCAAAAATCCACAGGCTATTAAAGTTTACATTGAAAAGAATGAAAGTCAAGGTGATTTATTAGAAGATGGACGTATTTTTACTAAAAACATTGTGTACTATGAAGCACTATAACTTTTCAGTAAAGAAAGAAAACACAAGGAAAACAAATTAAAAAACATTCAAAAATAATAAACAAGAAACAATTTCAGTCATAATTTATGGAAAGACTCTTTATGGATGATTCACCTCACAAAACACTTGCCTTGCAACTATATGTGTGATAATTATGTTAAAATGTTAATTAACTATGTTACTGTTTCTTATGTTACAAGTTGGGAAAACAATATTTTAACGGTCTTTACTTTAACATATTACAAAGTTCATGTTAACAGCTCAATCACGTTTTAAGACACAATGTTAATATTGTCTGTTATGTTAAGATTACTCCCTGTATTAATGTTTATCGACAGTTCATGTGGTCAGGAAGGAATTTATTTCATTGGGTACATTTTAAAGAGAGTTTTCACTGTTTGCCTTCCTCTGCATTCAATGTATATTGAAGTTAACAATTATTCAAATAGAAATTGCATGTTAAAAAAACATTGCCTCAAGTTTAAAATATTGATTACTTTAAAGTTAAAATGTTTTTACATTCAAATGTTAATACTTTTAATACAAAATTATGTTAAAAAATGTATTCACTATGTTACTGTTTATAATGTTCAAAGTTATACAAATGTTTTGTCAAGTTCCAAAGTTACACAAATAATAAAGTTAAAGTTTAAAAAAATATACTTTCAAGTTTCTTACTTACATATATTACAAAGTTCAGGTTACAATTATGTACGTTTAAACAAGGGTTTTTACTCTTTGCATTCCTCCGAATTTTCATGTATATTGAAGTTAACAATTCTTCACATACAAATTGCATGTTAAACATCCATTGCCTAAAGTTTGCAATAATGATTAATTTCAAGTTCCACTATTATTACATTCAAATGTTAATACAAAATGCTTTACAAATTATTGTTCACCAAGAGAACATTTTACAAAACTAAACATCTTTTAATATCACAATACAACTGTCACATATATATAATAATAACTAAACAACTTTCCTAACATACACATCTCATTGCCGTCATTTTTTGACGGGCAAGTCGTTAGTTTAATTATAGCCTTCATTAACACATTAGGAAAAAGGTAAAGGGTATTAATACATGTATTATGAAACTTTTGGCAATCTGTGTTCAAAAGTATTTGATTGAAACAATGAATTAGATGAAATGAAATGAATACAATTTTTGGTAACTTGAGCTACTGATGCAGATGATGTGTGAGACACCACCATCAGTGGCAGTGCCAGATCTACCTGTTTGGAGCCCCTGTCAGTCAATTTTTTAACAACGGCTCACAATGAGGCTAAAGCCCGTAGGGCTTCGCCAGTCATCGAGAGGCCTGCAATACTTTGAAAAAGGCGCCATCTGAGCTCACCGTGAGGCACGCAAGACTTGAATAGGGAGGAGAAAGACACAGGAGAGGGAGAGGGGAGAGAGGATACAAAGAGACACAGGGGTGAGACCGGGGGAAAGAAACACAGGGGAGGGAAATAAGGAGAAAAAAACAAAGAGCAGAGACAGGGGGCAAAGAGACAGCAGGAGGGAGATAGGGAGAAACAGACACATGGGTCAGAGAGTGGGGACAAGTGAGATGCACGAAAGTGGCGGGTTGGACGACACCTACAATGAAAGCTCATTGCTGGGCTTGCGATGAGCACCTTCAGTGCTCATAGAGGGGCTCATAATGAATGACGAAGATGCTCATTGTGAGGCATGAAAGTGGCAGGTTGGCTGAGGCCTGCAATGAGTGTCCAAAGGTGCTCATCGCAAGGCCCACAAGTTAGAGTGGGGAGAGCCTTGCATTGTGTGGCAAATAGCATTGCCAGCCTTCACATTTTATTGCCGTCATTTTTGATGGGCAAGTCGCTAGAAGTATATAAATAGAACATTTGTGTACACATTTGAATGTCTAAAACAAGGTATAAAATTTGCTTCCTGCTCAGAATTTTGAGAAATACAGTTATTACACTGCATTATGTGAAGCTGAAAAGGTACATGCAAACGTGCTTACAAATGCTTTGTTCTTTAATCCATAACCATTTAAAACATGGCTTCCTTTAAGCTTATGCCCACTGTATTACACAGCTTTTTTGCAAAGCCAAGGTTGGATTTTAACACAAGCTGGGAATCCTACCCACAGACAGCCGTTTCAAGATTACTGCCTATCATCAGTGTGGGGCGGGATCCCAGCATGTGTTGGTGACCTAATGAGTAGGTAGACAATCATTTAATATATGGTGGGCAAATATTATAAATAAAATTCTAAAGTCTACCGCCCTCCCAGTTTCACATTTCACCAGTCACCACTGGGCTCTCTACATATAAATGTAATCATATATACATTCATTTAGGGACAACTATAATTATATTACAAATATATTATAATTATAATATATAATTATATATATATATATATATATATATATATATATATATATAATTATATACAAATATATACATAATCAGCTAGAGTTCCCTACATTAAAATACGTATACAGATATTCAGTCATGGTCCTGTGCAATCATAAAGAGCAAGAATACTTTGTGTAGCCGCTTTGTTGTCCAAGAACAAAATTAACCATCTTCAAGCTTACACAAATCACCCATAATTTATCTTTTTCAAGACTAAAGAGATGGCCTTGTACTCTTCTTTCATCCTGGTGGATTAAAAGATTAAAATAGAATCATATTTGTTAACGTTATTTAAAAGAAAAAGAACACATTTTTGAACTGTCAATGAAAGATGCCACTCACTTGGGTTATATTCTGAAAGACCAATTTTCTTCAGAAGGTTTCCGATGTCATTGAACAATACTAAGTTGTTGTCTTTGGTAAAGAATGGCAGAAAATAATTTTCTCTCCTTCAAAATGTTTTTATTTTCGTACCAGGCTGAAGTACATTCTTTTACTTCAGTCTGGAGGCAAGTAATTCAGAAGATTCCTTAGAAAGATTTAATTCCCTGATCAGATCACCGAATTCATTCTGGTCAAAAAGTCCACTATGTGAAGTTGTTTGGAAATCACTATCACTGCCCTCACTTTCTTTACCTTGTGCAGTATCAGACATATAAGACTCATCCTCTGTATTTGAGGAGCCCATTGCTTAACTTGACATCCAAGCTTGACACCAAAATAACCTACATATGCCCTTTTTACAAATTCAGAAATATGTTTCATACTTGCTTTCAGTGTGTACTCCCCACAAATATAGCAAAATGCATTGGGATGATTAAAGCAGCTCAGTCTTGAAGTAGCCATAACCTCTACGGTGTTCGATCTGCAAAAATGAAATTATATCAGTGGGAATATACACACACCTTCTATATGATCATAACTATTATACAGCTAAGTTACTTACTGTTTGCAAACCAATGTTTTGGATGTAAAAATACAGTGGAAATATGTAAAAATTCTCACTGCTGAAAACACAAATCATGTAACAGAAGAGCAAGTTGAAAAACTAGCTAGAATTTAAATCTATGCACAACTGTTTAAAAACAGTTCAAAAACCTTTGAAATATAAATGTATGTAGTATACAAAAAACATGATTTACCATCTAATTTGCTTCCACATAATTATGTAATAAAACAGAATAAAAGCGATTTTGTCATTTGCGTCTTACATTTTTTTGACAGTGTGCATTATAGGAAAGGAAGTAGACGAGTAGTTGTGAGATAAAGATCATTATACACAACAAATTGTGGTCATTTAAATACATACATTTCCCATTCAAATAAGAAAGTTTTTATGACCTCCCGATTCTGCAGAAGAGATTTTTTAAAGAGCGGACTAAAATTTGATTAATTCAACCATATCTAAGAAACTAGAGCTGATGTTGTCTATCCAACACAATTTCCTGAATCGGTTCACCAAAAAAACTCCAAAAAAAGGCCTAAAACCAAGACGCCATTTTTTTTAATTTTTTTATTGGGATGTGTAATCATATTATTGTATACAGTGCCTTGCAAAAATATTTACCCCCTTGGCATTTTTCGTGTTTTGTTGCCTCACAACCTGGAATTTACATGGATTGTTTGAGGATTTGCATCATTTAATTTACAGAACATGCTCACTACTTTGAAGATGTTTTTTTTTATTGTGAAGCAAAGAACAAATAGGACAAAATAACAGAAAAAGTCAATTTACATAATTATTCACCCCCCTAAAGTCAATTCTTTGTAGAGCCACTTTTTGCGGCAATCATAGCTCCAAGTCGCTTTGTATAAGTCTCTATGAGCTTGCCACATCTTATCATTGGGATTTTTGCCCATTCCTCCTTGCAAAACTGCTCCAGCTACTTCAAGTTGGATGGTTTGCGCTTTGAACAGCAATCTGTCTGACCACAGATTTTCTATTGGGTTTAGGTCTGGGTTTTGACTAGGCCATTCCAACACATTTACATGTTTCCCCTTAAACCACTCAAGTGTTGCTTTAGCAGTGTCTTTGGGGTCATTGTCCTGCACAGAGTGGTACAGGTTTTGCTCAAGAATATCCCTGTATTTAGCACCATCCATCTTTCCCTCAACTCTGACCAGTTTCCCAGTCCCGGCTGCTGAAAAACATCCCCACGGCATGATGCTGCCACCACCATGTTTCAATGTGGGGATGGTGTTCTTTGGGTGATGTGATGTGTTGGGTTGTGATGTTTTCTTGGATGGCAAAAAGTTCAATTTTAGTCTCACCAGACCAGAGCACCTTCCTCCATACATTTGGGAGTCTCCCACATGCCTTTTTGCAAACTCAAAACGTGCCATTTCATTTTTTGCTGAAAGTAATGGCTTTCTTCTGGTCACTCTGCCATAAAGCCCAACTCTATGGAGCGTACGGCTTATTGTCGTCCTATGTACAGATACTACAGTCTCTGCTGTGGAACTCTGCAGCTTCACCAGGATTACCTTAGGCCTCTGTGCTGCCTCTCTGATTAATGCCCTCCTTGAGTTTTGGTGGGCGGCCATCCCTTGGCAGATTTTTGATGGTGCTCCTGTGGATCATCAAAGATCTGGATTTTTTTTTATAACCAAACCCTGACTTGTGCTTCTCAACAACATTGTCCCTTACTTGTTTGGAGAGTTCCTTGGTCTTCATGGCAGTGTTTGGTTAGTGGTGCCTCTTGTTTAGTTGTTGCAGACTCTGGGGCCTTTCAAAAAAAGGTGTGTTTATGTAATGACAGATCATGTGACACTTAGATTGCACAAAGGTGGACATCATTTCACTAATTATGTGACTTCTGAAGGTAATTGGTTGCACCAGAGCTTTTTACGGGCTTCATAACAAAGGGGTTGAATACATACGCACACACCAATTTTCTGTTTTCTATTTCTAAAAAATTGTTTTATGTATATATTTTTTTCATTTCACTACACCAACTTAGACTATTGTGTTCTGATCCATTACATTAAATTCAGATAATCAAAACATTGAGCTTACTGCTGTAATGTAACAAAATGGGTAAAAAGTCAAGAGGGGTGAATACTTTTGCAAGGCACTGTAAATATTCAGAGAGGGTCACCTCTTTTTATATATACATATTTAGTCAGTCTCAAACAAACACATATTCAGCCATGGTCTCCTATAGACAAAAATGGGACATAATTCAGGGACCATTATAATATAAATATTCAACCACAACTGTCAATTATTATATTAATGTATAGGTAGGTTCATCTATATTCATATGAATCTATACATATTCACCTCTAATTATAAACACATACATATATACAGCCTTATTAAATTGCGATTCGGCCAGTTAAAAAAGGGCTCTATATAAGCACATAGAATATTTTTTACATAAGTTTTTAGTTAGTGAAGACCTTGCTTTTGGATAGAAGTTCACTAACTAAAAACTTCTATAATAAAATATGCTGTGTGCTTATATAGAGCCCTTTTCAATTGGCCGAATCACAATTTAATAAGGCTGTAAATCAGGATTATTTATAAATATAATTCCTCCAGGGTGTCCTATTATTTTTTTCTAAACATATATTCAGCAAGGGCTCCCTAAAATAACATACATTTACATATATTCACCCAGGGTCAACCATGATTATAATATAAACACATACATATTTAACTAACATCAGCTGTAAGCATACAAATGTATGCTTATTCAGCTAGAGTCACCAATAATCATAATACAAATACATACATATTTAACCAAGATCAACTACTGTATAATTAAACAAATGTACACAGATTCAGCAAGGATCACCTATAATTGGCACACAATATGTAAATGTACAGTCAGGGTCTCCTATTAATGTAATACAAATACATAAATAAATATTAAGCCAGGAATACATATAATCATATAAATAGTCATTCAGACAGAATACCTATAATCAAGTAAATAACCATCATCCAAGAATAAATAGCAATGAGGAGCTATTTTTTACCAATATTTCCGTACAAAAATGTTTTTCTTAGGGAAATTATATAATTATATAATAATATAATATATTATATAACATTATATAAACTTACATGCCTCTGTTCAACTGGTGCACTTTCTGCCCTTTCTCTACACTCAGCAGGAAATGCATGAGATGAAGGAGGGAGGGAAAAGTGAGCACTCTAAACTCTAGTTTCAGGTGAGCACCACTTAGTGGCCAGTCTGTGAAAAAAAATATTGCTTTAGTTTTGTTAAGCTAAGAAATGGATTCCCCTCAATGCCTCTTCCCAAGACCCATTTCCATAACAGCTTTTCTCTATAAGACCCACTTATCATAACCACACCCCTCCCTAAGATTCTTTCCCATTGCTACTCTCCCAAAACCACTTTCCATAGCTGCTCCCTTTCCCTTTCCTACTGCCTGCATGAGTCTCCTCTGACTATACCACAGCTCCAGAATGTGCAAGCTCCACTTTCAGGCAACATACTATCTCTACATACCACACAGACACTCTCAATATACACCCCATACAGCACCCACTCCTCTTAGCATCCCTACATAACACCCTGTTCTTATCAGTACCCAACCCCTCTCAGCATCCACCTCAGATAGCACCCATCTCTATCTTCCATGCTCCCTTATACCTTGTTTTTTTATGTCTACATTGCTCTTGTGGCAGACATGAAATCTATATGTTTTTTATTTCTATAAGCATGTTGTCCATTATTACTTGAGTTTGTTAATGAAATATATTTTAAATTCATGACTACACTGGTCTTTGAGATTTGAACATCACAAATTCATATGTAAACAATTCTCATTTCATTAAATTAATGACCAGGTGCAAGTAATTTTGAAAATTACTAAAATATTAAGACTTTTATAAATATTTTAAATTTAATTTAAATGATTTTTGTTCTATGGCATGAATGCCATAACACTGCATTCCTAAATATACATTATTTTGCAAAATAAGACTGATTTTAATTTGTTTGACAGTTTTATAGCAGTGGAGTTTCATAGCACATTAGCACATGCATGCAATTGTGATATTCATTTGGCCTGGAATTTTCCCATTGCTGGTGTTGCAGAACATGCTCCTGTTCATCATCCTCTGTTGTCTGGCTCTGGAATGAAACTGACTACTGAGGCAAGCTTGGCACTTGCGGGCTCCAGATGCCAAGTTCCAGGATTAATTGATCTTTGCTGTGCCATCAGAGACTTTGGTGTTTGTTGTGATTTTGCAAGAGCAGTAATGTAACTGATATGTCGATCAAAAAAGTAAAATATTCTAGTGTAAACTAAGATTTAAATATATTAAGCACATGGAAATCTTTTTCTGGAAAATAAGATCATGAAGCAATTTGTAAAGAAAGTATTATGTTTTTGGTGTTTTACACTCTTAAGAAACTAAGGAAATGTACATAGAATTTTGTTTGTGATGGCTGATATAAATAAAGAAATGCATGGCATGTAGCAATCATGTTTCTGTACAAAAAAAAGGGATATTGCTTATTACACACACTCACTCAGATACACCCATACACAGACACATAATGTATGTTATTATGCATGAGAATAACACTATAAATGACTTAATTTGCATAAAGTCAGATTTTCCTTGGACAGGATTATTCTTAAAATGTATTTAAACTTGGATCTGTTAACAAACAGAGCAACTGATAAGTTTGATGACTTGGTAACAATGAGAGTTTTGGTCTTATTCACATAAATATGTAATACTATCTTTGCATGTTTATTTGCATGTTATTGTCAGTAGTCTATAAAATTGTGATTTGTGTATTCTGGGTAGTCTATAAAACTGTGATTTGTGTATTCCTGAATATATACATAATATTGCAACACTTGTATCAATTGTATGTTAATATCTAAGTTCCCTTTCTCACTTTCATGATCTCAGTCACAGATAGCAATAGAAGAGTTGTTCTATACTTTTTTCTAAACAATATATAAAAAGAACAGAGTGATTAAACAGCTCTTTCCTAACCTTTCAGAAATACCACTGGCACCCTTGTATACTTTCAAAAGCGGCATTGCCACTTATTGAAAAAAATAGACTTATAGACATGGAAGAACAAAAAGGTCCTGGTAACTCAATTAGTCTGGATGCAGAGTAACAAAAGGTAACACAATTAATATAGCGAATCCAACTAACTCAAAAACTTTGTGGAAGTCTTCAATACTGAACACCCCCATTGTGTCAGCTTTACAATGAGCATTCCAAACCTGTCCCCTCAAAAACTAATTGAATCACATTATATCAATTAAAAAGCTACACATAAAAATTACCTGGATATTAGAAAGTTGTGAAGGTACACGATTATGCTGGAATACAGCAGCGGTATTTTATATATCCAAAAGCCATGACGTGGGCCACATAATGGCCATCTCCAAACTGAAGGGTATCTTCCATTCATTGCCCTCACATATCTGGATTAAGTTGTACACTCCACATAGATCCTCTGAAGTGATCCATTAGCCCAGAGATGAGGGGGGGGTAACAATATTTTACCATTACTTTATTGAGCCCTCTGAAGTTGATGCATGGGCTCAGACAAAAACATTTTTTTGGCTACAAAGAAAATCTCAGGACAAGCAGGAGATATTGAGTCTTGCATAAATGCTCTTCTAACCTCAAGGGATGTTCTCTTGTCAGTTGAAAACCTCTTGGCACAAAAAGCTCCCTTGACAAATCTTTATACTGATCCTGGATGTATTTATATAAAGTAATCATATCTCCTCTTAGACGCCTTTTTTCTAGAGAAAATAAGTTTAATTTGGTTAGTCTTTCTTCATAACTTAGCCCCTCCATTCCCTTATTAGTTTTGTTGCCCTCCTCTGTACCTTTTCCAGCTCTAAAATGTCCTTTTTATGAAGTGGTGCCCAAAATTGTACTCCATGTTCCAAATTAGGGTGTACTAGAGATTTGTATAGTGGCAGAATTATATTTGCTTCCCTGGCTTCTATACCCTTCCTAATACATGCTTATATATTTTTTTCCTTTGCAGCTGTTGCTTGGCTTTGAACACTGTTACCTAGGTGGTTGTCCACAAGTACTCCCAAATACCTATTTTACCTATCAGCTCTCTGTCTCAGTCTATACTTTGTATTGCTGCCCTTAGACCATTACAATCTGCCCTTTTAAAATTAAGAGTTTTTGTTGGCCCCTTAAAATTTTGTGTTTTTAATTCAATGTCAAATGAGACTGTGTTGTGATCACTGTTTCTCAAAGGTTGCCCTATTCCAACATTTGATACTATATCAATAATATTTGTGATGACTAAATCTAAGATTATATAACCTGGGCTAGATAATTATCCCTGAGTGTACTCAAGAACCTGCTCCCCTTAGCTGGACTGCTAGTCTCATTTATCCAGATTATTTCAGGGTAATTAAAATCTCCCATTGTTAGAACTTGCCCATGCTTAGCTGCATTTCCAATCTGTAACAATAATTGTATTTCTTCACTTTCAGCTACATTTGGGGGTTTATAGCATACTCCTTCTAATATTATTTTGGAATTTGCTGCTCTGCTATTTAATTCTACCCACAAACATTCAACTTTATCACTAGGTCCACCATAAATATCTTCTCTGACTATAGGCTTAAATTCAGGCTTAACACACAGACAAATCCCTCCTCCTTTTTTACCATTGCCTCTATCTTTCCTAAATATGTTATAACCATCCAGATTAACAGTCCAGTCATGAGATTCATCCCACCACATTTCGGTAATGCCTATTAAATCCAATTTTTCATTAATTTGCTAATAATTCTAATTCTCCCATTTTTCCTGGCAAGCTTCTGGCATTAGCAAGCATACACCTTATGTTATGAGTCTGTAGTTATGAAGTCCCTGCCACTGTACTTAAGTTACTTTGTACTACCTCCCTATTGACTATACTACCCCTCCCCCATCTCCTCCCCTCCTGAGTTGTTAATTCATCCCTTATACCCTCTACACTTTCTGCCCCATTAGTTATATCTAGTCCATCCCCCCACCTACTAGTTTAAAAAATCCTCCACCAATTACTTTAGTGGAGGTGGCGTCTAGAAGCACCAGATTAACCCTTCCTTTATGAAGCAGACCCACTGTCATAGACATAAGGATATCTTCTTGGCTCTATAGCCTTGAGCCAAATGGTGTGCCTTCCAAGGAGTGTAACAGCCCACATTGCTTATTTGCACTAGTACGTATCTGTTGCTGTAAGTTTGTAGTAATCAGTCTGGAAAGCTTGCAAACAGTTCTAGTGTCTGTGCAGTTACAGTTTAAGTGTGGCAGTTTAAATAAAAGGAGGGAGTGTAGGGTAATGAGTGTATTGATTTGTTTTCTTACTGTATTTTTGCAATCATGAGTCAGTCCAGTGGCAACTTCACCCTGTGAACATCCTGCCATGTTTATACACTAGTGGAGCAGCTGTTCCAGGGTCCATACCTCTGTGGAAGGTTTAAGCATGTTGCGTCTCTTCAACTCAAATTGAAGAGGAGAATTGCAGGACTTAGTGATATTCTCCTCTGGAAAGAGAGTTGGTTCTCACTGAGCACAGTTTAGCTGGACCTACCATAAAGGGTTGTCCAGGGAGGTAGCTGGATTTAAGTAACAAGTGGAAACAGAGGGTGGAGGAGGACACATGCCCATTCTGAATTTGTTGAAGTGGGGTGCTACACAGGCATGCTTAATATATACAGGCAGCATTTGTCTCAGGGAGTGTGATAGAGTGTACTACCAGAAGTATGGGGATGAAGGGAGTCCAGTATGGTGGTTATCTGCTTTGAGTGGCAGCACTTAGCCAGGGAAAGTATTGGGAATTAATGCTTTGCCCACAAGCCAGTGTTTACCATACAAACCCCCTGTGGTGAATTCTTCCTGACAGGAAGGGTAACTTTTAACAATAATATAAGCCTTCACCAACAAAGATTTCTTCCCCTTCTGTATACCTTTTGGCATTGAATAGAGGTCCAATTTATTTCCCTTTTATTGAGCTACAAAGTCAGGGCCTGATCCCTTCATGCAATGTGGCAAATGGCACCATCACGTCTAGGCAGAGGATGGCTGAATATATATTGGTAGAAGTTGCCCTTCCTGTCAGGAAGAATTCACCACAGGGGGTATGGTAAACACTGGCTTGTTACATTAATTCCCGATACTTCCCCTTGCTAAGCTCTGCCCTAAAAACAGATAAACCCCATACTGGACTCCGTTCACCCCAAGCTATTGGTAATACTCTCTATCACACTCCCTGAGAAAAATGCTGTCTGTACATATTAAGCATGACTGTGTAGCACCCCCACATCAACAAATACATAATCATAAATCCTACTTTACATCATACATCAACATTAATATTATTGAGGCCTACCTTACTACACATAACAGCATCATTGGTGATATATACCCCTTCAACCAGCAATATGAAGCAAGTCACTCGAACAAAGCACATTATAAACACAAGTTATTTCTCTGGATGTGCCAACATGTTCAGTTGGGTGGGGGTCCTGGGCATGACATTATACCTCTTTGGAAATTTTGAGCATGTTGTTTCTCCAACTCAAATTGAAGAGGAGAATTGCAGCACTTAGTGATATGTTCCTCTGGAAAGGGAGTTGGTTCTCACTGAGCACAGTTTAGCTGGACCTAGCACAGAAGGTTGAGCTAGGGCTAATGAGGATGTCCAGGGAGGTAGCTGGGTTTCAGTAACAAGGGGAAACAGAGAGAGCAGGAGGAGGACACAGGCCAGTTCTGAGTTGACAAACACCAACAGATTTGCCAGAGTAAGTGAAACTGTTTCGGGATGTCTATCCAGGAATGGCAATGCCAGATTGAACTCTTCCCTCTAACAGCTGGGAGAACATATCTACTGGAGGAGAGAGAGGGCAGATAAGGCAGAGCAACAGATACGTTTTGGTGGTAGGGGACTATATTATTAGGAAGCTAGACAGGGTGATTTGTCACCCAGATTTTGGCAATCAAACAGTCTGCTGTCTCTAGGGTGCTTGGGTATGAGTAAAAAAGTGGAGTAACAAATCCTAAAATTATTGGTATGAATATGCTATAACCTCTAAATATAAATGAATGTGAGAAATTGCAATTATTGCTGAGGATTGGAAACACAGTAAAGGAATGTTGAAATAGGGAAACCTTTTGGGGTCTCATTTGAGATTGAATTAAAAAAACAAAACTGTAAGGGGCCAACAAAAACTCTTAATTTTAAAAGGGCAGATTTTAATGGTCTAAGGGCAGCAACACAACATATAGACTGGGACAAAGAACTGTAAGGAAACTAACAAGGCTTGCAAAACTGGCTAAAATATAAAATGAAAAATTGGTGCAAAGGAGAGCAAGAATAACCCTAAAAAATGTTTTAAGTATATAATCATAAGTAGCATTTCAGAGTGTGATCATGATCAATTAAGAGATTTAGAAACAGCCAATAGTAAATTAGACCATCATTGTTACGTCAGTAAAACATGGAGTTTAAACGTCAAGCAATTAGCATTTCTCAGTTCGGGGATATGCGATCAGACTCGGCAATGCGGCAATGTACAAAATGTAAAAAATGAATGGTGATACTGTTTCAGTCCATGTGGGTGGCCTGATATGTATTAACTCATTGATTCCTGAGATTGATATGACACTGAACTGAAACATAAATGTAAAAAAAAAATTATTGCAGATTTGCGAGCTTGAGACTGTTGTGTAATTATTTCTAATGTCTTACATAGCTTTCACCATTTTTTAAAGTGCAGTATAAAATTTTTATTTGCATTAACAGTGCTACGAACAGGTGTTTAACATCTTTGGGAGTCCTATCTGGTACCCGTAGGATTTTCTTCTACAATTGCCATTCATGGGTGTGAAAACATTTGCGTGCTTGAGGAATTGTAGCAATTGAATAGCGATTTGTGATTTTAGCCATTGTAACTTTTGTGGGCTTGTAAGATCAAAGGCTTAGATGTGTTGTATGTTACGATTTTGACAACTGCAGTGATTTTCAGCCTGTAACCCGTAGATCATTTGTGGCTGGCTAAAAGAAGCCAATTGAATAGCAAATTAGTTTACGGGCTCCATTACAGGCTCTAGTAACGTACAATTGCTCAATTGAATAGGGGGCATTGAATTTATACAAGAAACACATTGGAAATGCAACAATGTACCAAATTTGTCAGATAGAATATATAATTTCAGAATTGATGCCAATTATAAGAAAAAAGCTAAAGGAGTTTCCATATTATTCAACAAGAGAATTGCAGTCTTCGAACAGTTTCAAGAAGTTAACCAAGAAGGGCGGTTTATTATTTGGTCCGGACTGATAAATAATGTTCAGTATACTATGGTACATTTGTATGCACCTAACAAAAATCAAAATAGGTTTTTGAATACATTTTTTAAACATTTTAAAAACATTAAAAAAGGACCACTTATATTGGGTGGGGACTTTAATATGTGTATGGATACAATGCTTGATAGAACATCTTCAACAAAAAAAAACAGTACCAGATAAACTCACTGTTAGTAAAGCTATACAATTTTCTAAGAGTATTGTAAAATACAACTTGTACGATAACTGGAGAGTTTTCCATTTAAATAAAAAGGATTTCAAATATTTTTCACTTAGACATCAAATTTATTCGAGGATTATTTTCTAGTAGAGCATAACATCATAAGTAATACCAATGAATCAGAGATAGATTCAATTAAATAGTCAGACCATGCTCTGATAAAATAACAACTAGGCAATAAACACATTTCTAAAAACTGCTATTTTTTTAAATAAATGAAAAAATCAGTGAGCTTGTAATCCACACTTTGGAATTCTCATAAAGCATATATAAGAGGTATTTTATTTTTCTCTAGCTGCCCAGGAAAAAAAAAAAAGATATTTACCCTTAAGGGAGTTACATAGTTACAAAGTTACATAGGCCCTCATTCAATTGCGATTCGGCCAATTGAATAGTGCTCTAAATAGGCACATAACATATTTTTTTCAAATAAGTTTTTAATAATGAAAACCTTGCTTTTGGATAGATGTTTACTAACTACAAACTTCTTTAAAAAAATACGTTATGTGCTTATTTAGACCCCTATTCAATTGGCCAAACTGCAATTGAATGAGGGCCATAGTATTAAAGGCTGAAAAAAGACTATCAGTCCATCAAGTTCAACCTTTTAAGATCTCCTCTGATCTGCAATATGCGGATTAACTATTAATTCATTAGTTGTTAATAAATTATTAATCAATTCTTTAATGTTTTGTTTTTTGTTTTTTAATTATTAATTAGTCTAGAGGAAGGCAAATAGAAAAAAAAAAAAAAAAAACACAAGCAAGACAATTGTCTCAAAGGGAAATGTAAAAAATTTGGATCAATACTGTCTCTCTAATTATCCATGATAACCCTGAATTCCCTTTTTAATTAGAAATAAATCTAGTCCCCTTTTAAAGTTATCTATCGAATCCGCTGTCACCACCTCCTCTGATAGAGAATTCCACAGATTAACCACCCTTACTGTGAAGAACCCTTTTCTTTCTTTGAGGTGGAATCTTTTTACTTCTAACCTCAAGGGATGTCCTCTTGTCAATTGAAAACCTCTTGGCACAAAAAGCTCCCCTGACAAATCTTTATACTGACCATGGATGTATTTATATAAGGTAATCATATCTCCTCTTAGACGCCTTTTTTCTAAAGAAAATACGTTTAATTTGGTTAGTCTTTCTTCATAACTTAGCCCCTCCATTCCCCTTATTAGTTTTGTTGCCCTTCTCTGTACCTTTTCCAGCTCTAAAATGTCCTTTTTATGAAGTGGTGCCCAAAATTGTACTCCATATTCCAAATGAGGGCGTACTAGAGATTTGTATAGTGGCAGAAATATATTTGCTTCCCTGGCTTCTATATCCTTCTTAATACATGCTAATATTTTATTTGCCTTTGCAGCTGCTGCTTGGCTTTGAGCACTGTTACCTAGGTGGTTGTCCACAAGCACTCCCAAATCCATTTCAATATCTGATACACCTAGATTTGCTCCATTAAGATTATAAATTGCATGGCTATTTTTCCTTCCCAGATGCATAACCTTACATTTATTCATATTAAATCTCATCTGTTATTTAGATGCCCATTCCTCAATTTTATGTAAATCCCCTTGGAGGTAAAGCACATCATTATCTGATTTAATTACCTTGCACAACTTTGTGTCATCATCGAAAATGGACACCCCACACTCCAACCCTACCTCTAAGTCGTTAATAAATATGTTAAAAAGGAGAGGACCTAATACTGAACCCTGAGGAACCCCACTTACCACATTAGTCCAATCGGAGTATGTTACATTTACAACAACCCTTTGCTTCCTGTCTTTTAGCCAGCTCTCAATCCATGAGCAGATATTTACTGCATTTCCTGTATCCCTTAGTTTGCCCAATAGTCTCCCATGTGGCACTGTATCAAAAGCCTTTGCAAAATCCAAAAAGACTACATCCACTGAATTGCCTTGATCCAGGTTCCTACTAACCTCCTCATAGAAACTAATTAGATTTGTTTGACATGACCTATCCCTCATAAATCCATGTTGACTCCTACTTATAATCCTGTTCAAATAGACATACTCTTGTATATTAACCCTTCTAAAAGCTTCCCCACTACAGAAGTGAGGCTCACTTGTCTATAATTCCCCGGATTTGCTCTTGCTTCCTTTTTAAATATAGGTATCACATCAGCTTTTCTCCAGTCATCTGGTAGAGAACCTGTGTTGAGTGAATCTTGAAAAATTAAATATAATGGTTTGGCTATTACAGAACCTAGTTCCTTTAGTACCCTTGTATGTATTCCATCAGAACCCGGGCTTTATTAACATTTATTTTTTCCAACCTCTTTTGGATTACTTCCTGTGTTAACCAATTATTTGGCAAAGGTAGTGTAGCCCCATTATGTTGCCGTGTCCCAACCACTTGTACCTCCCTTGTGTATACCGAAGAAAAGAACCTATTTAGCTCATCTGCCTTTTCCTGGTCACTAATTTTCAGACAGCCTGTTTCACATTCTAATGTTCCTATAGCTTCCTTCCTCGCCTTCTTCCCATTAATATACTTAAAAAATATTTTAGGGTTAGTCTTACTCTCTTTTGCAATACATTTTTCATTTTCTATTTTAACCAGTCTAATCGCGCTTTTGCAAGCCTTGTTGATTTCCTTGTATTCCCGTAAAACAGTCTCTGTCCCCTCTTGTTTGTATAATTTAAATGCCTGTTTTTTACTCCGTATCTTGATCTTTAAATCATTGTTAAGGCACATGGGTTGGGATTTACTCCTTTTACTTTTATTCCCACACGGTATATGGCGATGTGTATGTATATTTAGTAAGGATTTAAATGTTGTCCATTTATGTTCAGTGTTTTTACCTATCAGTTCTCTGTCACCAGTCTATACTTTGTATTGCTGCCCTTAGACCGTTAAAATCTGCCCTTTTAAAATTAAGAGTTTTTGTTGGCCCCTTAAAATGTTGTTTTTTAATTCAATCTCAAATGAGACTGTGTTGTGATCACTGTTTCCCAAAGGTTGCCCTATTTCAACATTTGATAATATATCAATATTATTTGTGATGAGTAGATCTAAGATAGCTTCATTTCTAGTAGGCTCCTGTAAAACCTGGGCCAGATAATGATCCCTGAGTGTACTCAAGAACCTGCTCCCCCTTAGCTGAACTGCTGGTCTCATTTATCCAGTTTATTATAGGGTAATTCAAATCTCCCATTATTAGAACTTGCCCTTTGCTTAGCTGCATTTCCAATCTGTAACAATAATTGTATTTCCTCACTTTCAGCTATATTTGGGGGTTTATAGCATACTCCTACTAATATTCTTTTGGAATTTGCTGCTCCGCTATTTAACTCTACTCAAAAACATTCAACTTTATCACCAGGTCCACCATAAATATCTTCTCTGACTATAGCCTTAAATTCAGGCTTAACATACAGACAAATCCCTCCTTCATCTTTCCTAAATAGGTTATAACCATCCAGATTACCAGTCCAGTCATGAGATTCATCCCACCACATTTCGGTAATACCTATTAAATCCCATTTTTCATTAATTGCTAATAATTCTAACTCTACCATTTTTCCTGGCAAGCTTCTGGCATTAGCAAGCATACACCTTATGTTACGAGTCTGTAGTTCTGAAGTCCCTGCCACTGTACTTGAATTACTTAGTACTACCTCCCTATTGACTATACTACCCCTCCCCCATCTCCTCTCCTATGAGTTGTTAATTCATCCCTTATACCCTCTACACTTTCTACCCCATTACTTATAGCTATTACTTTCCCCCCACCTATTAGTTTAAAAACTCCTCCAGCCTTTCTACCATCCTATCCCCTAGTACAAAAGCTCCCTCATCATTAAGGCGCAATCCATCCCTACTGTAGAGATTGTACCGAAGTGAGAAGTCAGCCCAGTGCTCTAAAAAGCCAAACCCCTCCTTAGTGCACCACATCTTTAGCCACGCATTAACCTCCCTAATCTCCTTCTGCCTCCCTGGGCCACTAACTTTGTCATTGGTACCAATATGTACCAAGGACGCCGGTTCATTTCCAGCCCCTCCCAATAATTTGTCTACCCGATCCACAACATGACGAACCCGAGCACCCGGGAGACAGCAAAATGTTCGATTGCTGGGATCTGGGTGACAAATCACCCTGTCTACCTTTATAATGATAGAGTCCCGTACAACCAAAACCTGTCTGTTGTTTTGCCTATTCTGCCCTCCCTCTCCTCCAGTAGAGCTGTTCGCCCGGCTGTTATAGGGAACAGCTCTATCTGGTATTGCCATTCCTGAATGGACATCCCCAACAGTTTCACTCAATCTGGCAAATCTGTTGGTGTTTGCCAACTCAGAACTGGCCTGCCTCCTCCTGTTCTCCTTGCTTCACCTTGTAACTGTAACCCAGCTGCCTCCCTTGACATCCTCACTAGCCCCAGCTCCACCCTCCATGCTAGGCCCAGCTAAACTGGGTCCAGTGAGCACCAACCCCCTTTCCAGTGGAGCAATATTACTAAGTGCTGCAATTCTCCTCTCCAGATCTCCAATTTGAGCTTCCAGAGAGGCAACATGCTCACACCTCTCACAGAGGTATGGACCCTGGATCATCTGTTCCAGTATTGCATACATATGACAGGATGTACACTGAATAAGGTTGCCACTGGACTGACTCATACTTATTATTATTGTCTACAAAATTTCAGTGGGAAAAATAAAGAATATAAAATAATATATTTATATAAAGTTTTCCTCCTTTGCACTATAAAACTGCCCTCCCTTTTCTTTGAAGTCCCTCCTTTTATTTAAACTCCTAGGTTTTTACTAGAATTGCACTTGATACTGAAAATGTTCGCAACCTCACAAGTTCCCCTTCTCCTGTTTATATTAACTTCTGCCTTCTCACCTGGGCACAATTAGTGCACTCTGCAATTTATCAGCCTTTACTTGTAAGGCAAATCCACTTGTAAACAGCCCCCAAACCAACTCACAAACCTTTTATACAAGTTAAACAGTCAAGCCACACCCCTCTCACCTGGGCACAATTAGTGCACTCTGCAGTTTATCAGCCTTTACTTGTAAGGTAAATCCACTTATAAACAGTTGTACATTAAATTAAGTGATTTAGAAAAATTAAATAAAATATCTCCAGATTTAAACCTAACAACTCAGATTGATGAGATTCAAGCTCAAATTTATAAAATATTACAACAAAGCGTTGATAATTTGATCTGGAAATCTCAACAGAGGTTTTACCATCTGGAAAACGAAATGGGCAAGTTATTAGTGAATTCATTGAAAGAAAAAGTTACAAATAGAAGAATTCAAAAATAAATAGATGAAGATGGCTCAATATATGCAACTCCAAAGGAGATTGGAGAAGTTTTTTTACAGATATTATAACTCATTATATAATTAGGAAAAAAGTCCCCTCTTTGCAAAACCTAGTAAAGAAGAGTTCAAAGAATGTCTTCAGTAAATTACTCTATCTAGAATAAATTAAGAAGAACTAACTTATTTAGAATATAATATAAACTATTAAAGAGATAGAGCAAGCAATTCTAAATTTAAAGCTTCATAAAGCCCCAGGCCCAGATGGCATTTCAAACATATATTATAAATGTTTTTCGCCAATCTTAACAAAGCAAATGGTAAGTTTATTCAATTAAATTAAACAGCAAGGATCTGCTTCAGCAGAAATACTGGAAGCTACAATCATCACTATTCCTATATTAGGAAAAAATGAATCTAATTACAAAAGCTACAGACCAATTTCATTGTTGAATACCGATATAAAAATATATGCAAAAATACTAGCCACAAGACTAAATTCATTAATGACTAAATTGATCAATCCAGACCAAATTAATTTTATTAAATCTTGTCAAGGAACAGAAAACACTAGAAGACTTATTGATATCGTAGCATATGCTAAACAGACGTAAACTCGCCTTTTGGCCTTATCATTAGATGCAGAAAAGGCATTTGAATGAGTCAGTTGGGAGTTTATTGATATTGTATGGGATAAATATTGTCTAGATAAATTCGGTTCCAAGGCTATTACATTGTTATACACTATGCAAATGCTCATGTTTCAGGTTTGGGCTTTAAATCAATACATTTTGAAATTCATAATGGCACGAGACAGAAGTGCCCCCTTTTACATTTGCTCCTACCATAGAGCCCTTAGCACAACTAATAAGGACAAAACAGCAGATAGAAGGAATCATCATAGGAAATAATGAAAATAAAATGTTATTGTTTGCAGATGACATAGGGCCTCATTCTATTAGCGGCCGCAGCCGTTGCGGGGCTGCAAGGACCGGCCGCAAGCTATTCGGCTATTCTATTCCCTTACGGCCGGGGGCTCCGGCAGGCTTGCGGCCGGTGCCTTGCTATCTCTTGCGGCCGCTCGCGCCAGAGGAAAGCCTTTGATCTAAAACGGCCGCAAGAGTTTCGGCCGTAATAAATTCCTATTTGCAATTCAATTGCTCCGGGAAACCTCTCTGCAAGGCTAAAAACGAGCCGCTGCTTACTTGCAGGAAAAAGGTCCCGCTAGCACCAATTAAGCACATAAAATAGCTCAAATAAAGCCATCCTGCACTATGAGAAGACTATAAAGGGATTTTAGGTGTTAGAAAAAATAGCACATAATTATCCGATACTCAAATCCGTAAAATATTTTATTTTTAATATCCGTAAAATATCCATGTAAAAAGTCCAGAGTGCTTGGAGCACCTCAGACCCGCCCACGCCGCAGCCGGAAAATAAACAGTTAATTTGAACTCGGGTTTGGGCTGATGTGCAAGCTTGAAAGTGGGTTACTTTTAATCCTCATGTCCCCCAATATGATCCCTAGCATTTACAGAGCTGTACAGTGCAGGCTTGAATTTATTTTTGCGTTTTTAGATTTCTGCGCTTACGGCCGGTTCCAAGATATGCGGCCGGCCGTAAGATGAGATCCTTGCGGGGCCGTATAATAGAATCGCGAGTTAACAGAACCCCCGCAAGGAATCGCAGCCTTACGGCCGATTTACGGCCGCTAATAGAATGAGGCCCATAGTAATTACAATGTCTAGATATTTAGAATCACTACAACTTTTTCACAAACTAACAGAGATGTATGGAAAATATTCCTACTATAAATTAAATGTGGCAAAAGCTGAAGCATTAATGTTAAATCTTAGCCTTGACAAATGTAACAAAATGAACGAAAATTATGATTATAATTGGAGTATTAATGGAATAAGACATTTAGGCATAGACTTCACTCCTAATATAGAAACTTGTATATAGACGTATCTTTTTTTTTTTTTTTTCAATCTTTATTTTACTTCAGTTTCTACAAATAGCAAACAGATATTACAAAATTATACAAAACACAAATATACAAATACAAGATATATTACAGTCATACAAAAACTAAAAAAAAAAAAAAGGGGTAAAGTCTTATGAGTTTAAAGATCAGCCAACTGAAATTCCTTTCTAATTCTCTGTTATTTTTCAGAATGGTTAATACTTCATTCAGTGATGGAATAAGTTCTGATTTCCAGCGTTTGGCAATAAGCCATTTGACTACTGAGGCTACCTGTATAATTAAAACTGGTTCTTCCATCTTAAGCCTATTGTCCTTGATGTGAACAATAGCCATTTCACATGTCGTCTTAATGATTTTACCGCAAATTTTTGAAATATATTCAAAAATCAAACTCCAAAGTTTCTTAATAGGGTCACAGTCCCACCAAATATGTTTGTGCGTCCCCTGCTGATTACAAAGCCTCCAACAATGCCCCTTATTAGCATTATTGTTAATAATTGCTATCTTTACTGGGACAAAGTACCACCTCTGGATCACTTTAAAATTGACTTCTCTATATGCTTGATATTTAATAATTTTCTGTGAGAACGCAAACGCTCTTAACCAATTTTCCAGGTCAATTAAGTTATTACATTCTTTTTCCCACTTAAGCATACCTGGAGATTTTTCCATCTTATCCTGTTTTCTTAATATTTCATAGCATTTGGAAATTATATGTTTCCTGTCATTATAAAGTACTAACTTTTCAAAATTGGTTAAGGATCTGTTTGAGGTAATTAAATATTTTGAATTTAAAATAACTTTTTTAACTCTCTCATATTCCAACCATTTAGACGATGGAAAACTAAAATCAGCACATAATTTGGAAAAAGACTTAATTTCACCTTTATCGAACAGATCTCCCAATGTCTGTATATTCCAATTACTCCAATTACGAAGACAGACCAAATTAAGAACATTACTTACACCTAACAATGACATTTCCGAACATGGAATTGTTGAAAGGTTTAGTTTTTTCTTCCATTTAAAACAAAATTTAAACCGTGATTTAATTATTATTGAGGTAATATTATTATTGGGAAATGTATCATACCAAAGCCAATCACTTAATGATAAGCCCTTAGCTAAACATTGTTCTATAGTTATCCACTTATTTTCTTTTGTTTTAGTGGACCAGGGTATAAAATGAGATAGCATTGCAGCCATATAATATTCTTCAACACAAGGGGACGCAATGCCTCTTTTTATAAAGCTCTTCCTAACAATCCTTGAATTAATTCTAGATTTTTTCCCATTATATATAAATGAATCGATCAAGGTTTGGTATTTTTTAATTATAGTTTCAGGAAGGGATAAAGGCAAACATCTAAATAAATAATTTATTTGCGGTAATATAGACATTTTTATGGCTGCTATTCTAACTAACCAGGATAATCTATTTGATTTCCAATTTATTAGTTGGTTTTTAATTTTGTCATATAATTTCGAGAAATTAATTTTAGTTAGATTTTCCAATTTTTCAGAGAATTCTATTCCCAAATAATTGATTTTATTTAACTCCCAATCAATTTCCCAAATATTTTTCTGAAAAGTTATTTCATCTTCGTCTATATTTATCGTTAATACCTCTGTCTTTGACCAATTTATTTTATAGTAAGAAATTAAACCAAATTTGTTTATTAAATCCTGAATCTGAAGAAAAGACTTTCTAGGTTCGGCTATAGTTAATATCACATCATCAGCATAAAGCATAATTTTATGCTCAGAATCACCAATTCTAATTCCATGAATTTTCTTATTCATTCTAATGGCTTCTGCCAAAGGTTCCATCATTAAAACAAAAATTAAAGTAAATAGTGGACAACCCTGACGGGTCCCTTTGGTAATAGAGAGTGTTTGTTTTTAGGCCATTTCCTACAACACAGGCAGTGGGGTTTGAATATAAAGCCCCTATAGATTTCACTCCAAAATCTTCAAAACCGAATTTTAGTAATACTTGATTCATAAAATCCCAGTTTAGCCTGTCAAAGGCCTTTTCTGCATCTAATGTGATAACTATAGAAGGTTTATGATTATCTTTACAAAAAGAAACTACTTCAATTAATCTCCTTGTATTATCGGCTCCCTGCCTATCTTGTAAAAAACCTGATTGATCCATATTTATTAATTTACCAAGGCACAAGCTCAATCTTTTAGCTAAAATTTTTGCTCTTTCTAAATTGTAAAGATTTTCATAAAAGTCAAAAAAGGCCTTTTCAATATCACTAGGATTTGTTAATGTAATTAAGTCCTTTTTGTTTTCAATTATTAATTCATCTATTCTATGAATTGGTTTATTATTTTTTAATTTCTGAGCTAAGAGTTTGCCAACTTTATTATCCCAAAAATATTTTCTATGTTGAAGTTTCCACAGGCTGTTATCAATATTTTTTGGACAATTGTATTTATTCCGTTTTTCACTTTTCTAATCTCTTTACTCTTATCAGCTGAAGGGTATAATTTATTTTGTCTTCCAAGGATTGCTAATTGTGCATATAAGTCTCGGAGTGATAGACCACTCTGTTTCCTTCTATGTGCACCCCATGAGAGTAACATTCCTCTTATATATGCTTTATGGGCATTCCAAATCGTTGAGGGCTCAGGAACTGAATTCTCATTAACTTAGAAAAAGTTTTCTATTTCTTCCCGTAATAATATTTGTTTATCTGAAGTATTAAATAAAGAAATATCCATTCTATTTCTAGAATACTTCTTTTGAATCAAAGGATCCTTAATCTGGAGTTCTATTATAGCATGATCTGACCATTTAATTATATTAATCTTGGTTGAGTCTGTAACTGCCAAGGTTTCCGAGTCAACCAAAAAGTAGTCTATTCTAGAATAAGACTTATGGCGGTGAGAATAAAACATATAGTCTCTTACATTACCATATCTTAACCGCCAAACATCATATAACTCAAATCTCACTAAGGATTCATAGAAAAGATTAGCTTTCCTTTTTGTATGCCCCTGTAAATATTCTTGATTATTACTTTTCCTATCTAAAGATACATTCAGTACCATATTAAAATCGCCTCAAACAATTAGTTTGCCTACTTTAATATTTTTAACCCGTATAAGTAACTTGTTTAAGAACCCATTTTGTATCTGATTGGGTGCATAAATATTTACTATAGTGTAGTTTAGATGGTTGATTTTTCCGGCCCATATAACAAATCTCCCTTCCAAGTCTACTTCTCTATATTGCTCACTAACATTAACATTTTTATTAAACAAGATCGATACTCCACGCGACTTCTTTTTATATGTTGAATTGACCTTAATAGTAAAAAAACTATCGTTCCAGAAAGGGACTTTATCTATTTGCCAATGTGTTTCCTGTACTCAAACAACATTAGCTTTAATTTTCCGAAATTGATCTATTAACACTCGCCTCTTAAATACAGAGTTCCATCCTTGTACATTCTGTGAGACTATCTTAAATCCCATCCAAAAACCAAAGGGACCTCTTAGGGTACCACTAAAAAAAAAAGATACCATTCTATACCACCCAGACTTTGACATAACCTTAAAATTGAATACCTGAACATTGAAAGTTTTACAACTATTCCACATAAAAACATACACATTTTCATACAAAACAGAGACATGATGTACCCTACCAAAAGACAGATGACTATAAGTCTAATGATTAATTTGGCTAGACCAAGCTACGTCTAGCAGCCCCACCATGGTAGCCTGTCCTAGAACACCATTCGCTCTCTTCTGTATATATTATCAGGAGAAAGCAGAGAAGGAACTCTTTAACAAGTAGTGGAAACGGAAAGGGAAAAAACATGGGGAGCACAGGGGAAGAGAGGAATGGAGGATGGGAGGACGGACATATTTAATGCTTCTTATTCTTCCGTCTACAACTTCTTTATCTAATTCCTACTATTTGTAAGTTGGAACAAAAAGTATCCAACTTTTCTATTATCAATCAGTGATTTTTCCGTGAATTTATAGTGTTATTTATAGTGTGTAAATGTGTATCTTCCTTTACTAACAATATCTTATTTTCTCTATTACCTTACTTTTTTACCTACATTCCCATCAACTACCCCATTATTTTATTCTCCTCCTCTCCTTTGTAAGTGAATGAATGCTCAATAATAACATTTGTGAAGTGTCTTCTTACTAACCAAACATAGTGTTTAATTCCTTTCCTCCCTTCCAAGCCTCCCTTCACCCCCCCTCCACCACCATGTCCCCCCCACCCCTCCCTATTTCCGATTCTACACTCTAAAAGTTGAAGATTTTGAAAATTAGCAAAAGTTTCCTTAACAGATTCCACAAAGGGTATGTTCCATTCCCTCAACATAGTTTCCCCCTCTCCCACCGAAATAGCAATTTTTTTCTGATTATCTTTAAAAATGATCAATTTAGTAGGAAAAGCCCATTTATATGAAATATTTTCCTTACGTAAAGCTTTAGTAATTTCTTGAAACTTTCTACGTTTTGTGAAAGTCTCTCTAGAAAGATCTGTAAAAATAATCAGATTTTCGAACGGAGGATCAAATTTATTTTTCACCCATGATGCTTTTAACACTATTCAACAATATTCAAAGAAGTGTAATCTAACTATAACATCTCTAGTAATAGCACCCTTAAGCTCTTTAGGTAACGGGATCCGATGGATCCGGTCTATCATATTGATCCAGGGTTTAATGGGCTTTGCTAGATGAGAAAAAAATGCAATTACAAAAGCCTTAAGTTCATCAAAATTGAGGGTTTCCAGGATGCCTCTTAATCTCAAATTATTACGTCTGGAAAAGTCCTCTTGTTGTATAGCTTTAATTTCCATACGTTCCATTTCACATTCCAGATCTGCTGAATAATAAACTACTTTTTGAAATTCTTTAATAAAAATTTAGTGAGTTTTTTCTAATTCCTCCACTCTATCCAACAAGCTATTAATCGCTGATTTATTTAGTTGGATTTCCTGTAAAAGGTCAGATCTTAAAGTAGATTGGAATTCATTAAGTAGTTTTTTCATAATAGAAATGGTTAGAACTTCATCTTCCTTTGTCTCAGCTGATTCAACTGATTTATCATTTGTAGACAGTTTTGTTTGATCTAATCCCGGTGATGAGTGAATATGTGTAAGGTATTCTCTTTGTGGGGAACTCATAGCTCCTAAATTCCCCTTTGGGGAGAAAAAAGTTGCCGGTGGTGCTTTTGGAGCATTCCCAGTATTTTTCTTAATTTTAGATTTGGGTTTAGTGGAATCTTTATCCTTCATATTGCCTAATAATTCCCTCCAAAAGGTGCATATCAGGTGCAAGTCAGCAGTATGAGTAACTTTTTTAAATTTCCTTTACAATCCAAACGATTCAAGCTCAGGCCCAACTTCATAAAATGATCTTATAGAGTTAATGTGTCAGGAAAGGTCACTGAAACAAGCTACCTGTGAGGAATTGACTCTGCTGGGTTTTGAACCTTGGTCCCCAGGCTGCTGGGCCTCTTCCCTACCACTGCACCAGCCTGCCTTTGTGAAATTCCTTGAGATTTGATAACCTTGACTCTGCTAGCAATAGCATCAGTGACTAGTCTCTTCAGCTGTGTCTGGTCAGGTGTCTGGTCCTTGGCCTATATAAGGCACTTCCTGTTTATGTACCTTGCCAGATTATTGTGTGGTTCCTGATCACTTCAATAAAGCTTGTTCCTGTTTCACCTACAAGTTGCTGAACTGGATTATTGCTGACCTTGGCTGCTGGTCTCCACAACCTTGTGATTCCTATATCATTACACTACCTCAGAAAGGTGCATATCAGGTGCAAATCAGCAATATGAGTAAATGGCATAAATGTCCTTTACAATCCAAATGATTCAAACTCAGGTTTTAACAAGTTACCTCAGAAAGGTGCATATCAGGTGCAAATCAGCAGTATGAGTAAAAAGCTTAAATGTTCTTTACAATCCAAATGATTCAAACTCAGGCCCAACTTCATAAAATGCTCTTATAGAGCTAATGTGTCAGGAAAGAAGGTTGCTGAAACAAATTACTTCAGAAAGGTGTATATCAGGTGCAAATCAGCAGTATGAGTACATAGCTTAAACGTCCTTTACAATCCAAATGATTCAAACTCAGGCCCATCTTCATAAAATGCTCTTATGGAGCTAATGTGTCAGGAAAGAAGGTCACTGAAACAAGCTACCTCAGAAAGGTGCCTATCAGGTGCAAATCAGCAATATGAGTAAATGGCATAAATATCCTTTACAATCCAAATGATTCAAACTCAGGCTGAAACAAGTTACCTGAGCAAGGTGCATATCAGGTGCAAATCAGCAGTATGAGTAAAAATCTTAAATGACCTTTGCAATCCAAATGATTCAAACTCAGGCCTATCTTCATATAATATTCTTATGGGGCTAAAGTGTCAGGAAAGAAGGTTACTGAAACAAGTTACCTCAGAAAGGTGTCTATCAGGTGCAAATCAGCAGTGTGAGTAATTAGCTTAAATGTCCTTTACAATCCAAATGATTCAAACTCAGGCCCATCTTCATACATTGCTCTATAGAGCTATTGTGTCAGGACAGAAGGTTACTGAAACAAGTTACCTGAGTAAGGTGCATATTAGGTGCAAATCAGCAGTATGAGTAAAAAGCTTAAATGTCCTTAACAATCCTCCATTTTCAGGTATCTTAATATGGAGAATTTGGCATTTAGCCAGAGAAATATGTAAATGACAAACTTTCCTCAGTAAAAATCATATCATCTCTTTTTAGGAATATAAATTACTGTTGGCTGTTTGTTACTCACAACCTGAGCATCTACTGTCTCCCCTATGCAGTAATCTGTATCCAGAGACCACTCACAGCCCTCCAGTTCTCCAGTCAGCCTCTCTGGCTAGGCATTTGCAGCCACTTTCCCCTTAAGAATCTGCCAGATAATGTTACAGTTCTGCTCTGTGGACTAAAGTGTGCTGCCAGTCTGCTCTCCCACCTCCACTTCCTGCATCCAAATCAGCTCCACCACTCATCTGCTGCACATTGCCGCATTGGGTCTGAAACTTCTCCCACAGGATCTCCCAGCAGTGCTGCTCTGAGAACGCTTAGTGTTCATGGCGGGCTATCTGCCCCATCTAGCACAGCATGATGTGCTTCCTGGGTGGGACTCATGTGCTTCCTGGGCGGGCTATATAGACATATCTTAAAACCTTATTCAGCAATTCATTTATAAATATAAAAGGCCACAAATTAAACAAGAAATAACAGAAAGACATTTCAGCAAAGGTGGTCTACCATCTCTTAACATAATAAAATACTATTTCACATACATTAAAATGGCTTAATACAAATTCAGATGCTAAATACTTACAAATAGAGAAAACCTTGGTTGAAAATGTTCAATAGAACACAAACTGTGGTATAAACAATTAGATAAAAACAATTAAGAACATTTCCGTTTGCAGTGTCTTCAAATTTGAAAAATTGTTATACACTTCATAAAAAAAACAAAAAACAAATTAGCTCCATTTCCATCTTTGATTACCCCAGTGTCAATGCTGTGTTCCATTCTTCCTTGTCTTGTATTAATACGGTGAGATGGAAGGAGTGGAATATAAAAATACTCAGTGACTTATACTCATATATGATGATAACCCCATTTGAAAAATTAGCTAGAGACAATCAGATCCTAACTGGCAAATGGTTAGAATATAACTATTTTGTAGAAGCACTGAGAAAATCGAAGTATGATTTACAGAGAGACACAAGGCTTACCACTTTAAAAAAAAATGTGTATGATAGAACGATATTTGTAATCCATCTCAAATTGTTATAAAGACTAATGGAGGGATCAAATGGGAACAAGAACTCGGAGTAACCTGGGATAACAACATTTGGTTGAAAGCTATTCAGATGTCAATGAGAACTCTAAAATGTGCTAATTTGAGAGAGATCAAATTTAAACTTCAAAATGTTTTATAGTTCTTTCTTTATTGGTAAAATAGATTCAAATAAATACTCAGAAAAGTGCTGGAGAGGATGTAATGAAAAATGCACTCATTCCCATTCGTGGTGGGAATGTCTAAAAATTAGACCATTTGGGGCTTTTTGTGCTGATAGAATTGCTGAATTGTCTAAAGTTCATTTAATGCCTTCTCCAGATTGGATGTTCCACATTTTTTCCAGATAAGACCAGTTTTCTCACTAAATTTACTGTTAGACCAGCTGGTAGGGGCATGCTATTGCGTGTGAGCTCTTCAAGCCCATTGCGCATTTGTGTGCTGCCCAATTGACGGCGCACATACTTCAGCGCGCTTTAGCATGCGCTCTGAAGGCAGCGTGCCTGTGGGAACAATATATACTCACAAGCAAGTCATGTGGTTTTTCCAAAATCTACTGATTCATGATTATGCATTTTTATCATATTTGTTTTCTCTCCTTCTTTTCAGTATGTATTTTATTTGTATGTGTGTTTGAATTTTGTATTTGTAAATAAAGGGAAAAATCAAAGCTATAATGGGCCATCAAAAAAAATAATTTTAAGTCGGTAAATTTTAATGGTCTAAGGGCGGCAATACAACATACTAAGAACTGACAGATAAAAATATTGAAAATAATTTGACAACATTCAGATCTTTACTAAATATATGTACTTAGTAAAAGGAGTTAAAGATGAAGATACAAAGTAAAAAAAAGACATTTCAAGTTTACAAGAAACGGGGAGGTGCAGGTTTACGTGAGTACAATTAATTTAACAAGGGTTGCAAAAGAGCTATTAGATTGGCTAAAATAGAAAATAAAAAGTTAATTGCAAAGAAAGGCTAGGAAGGAAGCTGACCAGGAAAAGTCAGATGATCTGAATAAGTAATTTTCTTCTGTATACACAAGGGAGGCACCAGTGGTTGGAACACCACAACAAAATGGGGCTACACTACCTCCACCCAAAAAATGGTTAATGTAGGAAGAAATCCAAAAGAGGTTGCAAAAAAAAATGTTTTACTAATGTTAATAAATGTTAATGAATACATGTTAATAAAGGTCCTGATGGGATACATCCAAAGTAGTGAAGGAACTGGGTTATATAATAGCCAAACCATTATTTCTTATTTTTTAAGACTCCCAGGGTCACTACCAGGTGACTGGGGAAAGCAGATGTGATACCTATATTTAAGAAGGGAACAAGAGCAATCCAGGGAACTATAGACCTGTAAGCCTCACTTCTGCAGAAGGAAAGTTTTAGAAGGGTTAATAAGAGATGGTATACAAGAACATGCCCATCTAAACAACAGACTAATTACGAATCAATACACAAATATGAGGACATTGTCAAACAAATATGTCAAACAAATGTGATTGGTTAATATGAGGAGATATGAGGAGGATGAAGGATCAGTGTTTTTTTATTTAAGCAAATGATACAGTGAAGTCTAAAGGATACAGGAATTGCAGTAAATACCTGCTCATGGATTGAGAACAGGAAGCAAAGGATTGTTGTAAATGGATCATACTCAGATTGGACCAATATGGTAATGGGGATTCCTCAGGGTTCAGTACTAGGCCTTCTTCGTTTTAACATATTTATTAATGACTAGCGACTTGCCTGTCAAAAAATGACGGCAATGAGATGTGTATGTTTGGAAAGTTGTTTAGTTATTAATGTACGTATTTGACACTTGTAAGGTTTTAGTTATGATGAAATAAGTACTATTGTGATATTAAACATGTTTATTTTTGTAAAATGTTCTTTTGTTCAACAGTAACTGTTAAAGCATTGTGTATTAAAAGTATTAACATTTGAATGTAAGAACAGTTGAACTTTAAATTAATCAGTATTGTACACGAGGTAATGTTTTTTTAACATGCAAGTTCTATCTCAAGAATTGTTAAATTAAATATACATTGAATCCAGAGGAAGGCAAACAGTAAAAACCCTCCTTGAAACATAGCCAATTGTATCAGAGAGGGAAAAAAATGAATTCCTTCCTGACCCCATTAACTGGCGATCAGATTACTACCTGGATTCATGTTTAACATAAAAGACAACATTTAAATTGTGACTTAAAACGTGGTTGAGCTCTTAACATGAACTTTGTAATATGTCTAAGTAAGGAACTTGAAAGTATATTTTTTTAAACTCGAACTTTCTTATCTGTCTAAGTAAGTAACTTGAAAATATTGTTTTTAAACTTGTAACATTAGAAACAGTAACATACTTAATTAATATTTGAACAGAATTTGTCAAAATAATGCAAGGCAAGTGTTTTGTGAGGCTAATCATGCATAAACAGTACTTCCATTAATTATGACTGAATTGTTTATTGATTTGTATTTTTCAATGGTTGACCTTTGTTTGTTTCTGTAGTAATTTTTTTAAATCGCACATATAGTTTTGTCTGTTAAAAAGTGGTTCTGTAAAAAGAGAACGCAAGAACTTAAACTTGTTGTAAGCAGTGTGTAAGCAGTGTTCTGTATGTGTTTGACAATTTAATGTAGTTTAACAGGAAAATATTGTTTTTGTAAATGTAATTTCTGTTGCGTAATAATAACCATTTGAAGGGAACGGACATTTATGTGTATTTGTTTTCAAAATTTTATGGTTATATTGTGTTTTTTTATATTTTTGCATTTGCTTTTAATTTGGCTTTGCATGGCTTTTGTTTGTTTAATGAAAAGTTAGAGTACTTCATAGTAGACAATGTTTTTAGTAAAAATACGTCCATCTTCTAATAAATCACCTTGACTTTCATTCTTTTCAATGTAAACTTTAATAGCCTGTGAACTTTTGCACCATGATAAGGCAACGTACAATTGGTCATGTGCAAATACTGGTTGTAATAAGAAAATACCCACAGATTTGAAAGTTTGTCCTTGTGATTTATTAATGGTCATAGCAAATGCCATATTGATGGGAAATTGTCTTCTTTGAAGTATAAAAGGGAGACTACTTTCACTTGGTGCTAAATCTATTCTTGGTATGAAAACTCTCTCCCCTTTATGGGTACTAGTTAAAATTTCAGCATCTATAAAATGGTCCTTTAATTGTTGAACTATTAATCTTGTAACATTGCATAGGCCTTTTTTGGGGTTCATATTTCGCAGTAACATGACAATTGCAGCTTTCTTTAGCTGCAAAATATGTGATGGCATTCCAGAAGGAGTTAGTGAGTTTATGCATTCAGTCGAAAAGTTTGCCTGACTTTCTTTGTAATCAGCAAGTACAGAATCAGCACTGTGATAATTTCTTTGGGGTGCATTAATTTTTTTAAAGATTTCATTATTGAGGATTAATGCATCCTTATTTTTACAGGTTAGGATGACTTGGTTGGCAAGCTCGGAATATTCCTGGTTATTTATGCTACCTTCAAATATAGCCGATATAAGACCTTGATGACAAATCATATGAGGTGGGATGTGCACAGTGTCGCCTTCTCCAATTTTAATAAGCCAATCATTGAAATCATTTTGGCCTTCTGATCTCATATTTTGTTGCAGTTGAAGATAGGTAAAATGTTTCCATAGTGTGCTTGACTTTATACAGGTTTCGATAATGTCAGTTCGATTTCCATGTACAACGACAGGTAATGTTTGTCTAAAATCGCCACCTAACAACATTACCTTTCCACCAAATAGAAAAGTATTATCCATGACTTCACGAAGCAAACGGTCAATACATTGGAGGGCAAAGCATGACATCATTGTGGCCTCATCTATTATAATTAATTTACTTTTTTTATTTTTTTGCTTCTAATGATGTCATGCGAATATCTGACACAGAGGTTTCTAAAATAGGCACTGTATGTTTAAACCCACTATGTACAGTTCTTCCACCTTCTAACAAAAGTGCAGCAATTCCAGTAGTGGCAAACGGCAGTGCTATTTGACCTTGTGCTCGTACAAAACTCATTAATAAATTATATAGATATGTTTTTCCTGATCCGCCAGGTCCATCAAGATAGAAATAACGCTCTTTGACCATGTCATCATCTATTGCATTTTTAATGGCATTAATTGCTTGCAATGGTAACGTATTTAAAGTTGCAAGTCTATCTTCTGTTCTTTGTACTTGTAGTTGAATGTCATAGTCTTCAAAGTTTATGTCATCTATAAATTAAAACTTGCACAACTTACTGCATGAGTTAAGAATACTTCTTGGATTTCCGTTAAAGCTTGTGTGCAATAGGTTCATTGTATCGTTGCATAAAGTCTTCAGCCATATTTCTTTTAAATGTGTCCTACAAAGCTAATGCATTTGGAGCATTTGAGAAGATACAAATAAATGTGAATTGTTCCCTAAACTGCTGTGGCATTTGCAACGTTGCTGCTTCTTCTAGACATCTTTCCCATTCTGTATCATCAGCTAGTAAGTTTCTATGTCTTGCAGCTAAAAGGAAGGATTCATATACGATGTCATTAACAGTTCTTAAGTGTTCAAAACTTTGTGCTCCAGGAACATTTAAAAGTAATATTGTGTAAATTCTTGGGATTATTTTATTTCCTCTGCTTTTTCTAGGTCTCCATAATCCATTCACAAAAACATAGTGATATGGAATTTCAATATATAAGAATTGTGTTGCTTCTAAATATGTAGAATTTAATTCAAACCATGCAGTTAGTGTAGTGTGGCGATGTTCACTTTGGGCCAATGCATTACTTTCATTTCCAGCATGGAAATACACGTCTTTGTGGCAAATGTACTGCTAATTTATATACTGCATGTGATCTATCATGCATTTCAAATTTTAAAAGGCACCACATAGCTTCTGGTGCACTTACATAGCGAGCATCTACATGAGATGCAAGTTCATCATGTACTAACTCAGTGATTTTGGGGTTGTCTGCACTTTTGACGACTACATTAGCTGCATCATAGCCTTTGTAAATATGTTTGTACACATATTTAATGGATTTGATGGAAGTGCAGGCTTCTACATTAATGTGTGCATTATACTTCACTAGTAAATGTGGATTGTAGGGTACTACATATCAATTGTCTACTTTTTTAGCACGAATAATGACACTATCTCCTTCTCTTCTTTTACAAAGCTGGTAGACATCACAATTGGCATAAGTTTTGTCTCGATAATCTTTTGGAAAATCTTTGGAACATTTATTATTTTCCATACATGGTGATTGTGGATTAAGCTCACCACAGGGTCCATGAATCATGCGATGAGTAACAATCTCATATAGTCTACCATATAGTTCTGGATCTGGTAGTTCAGCAACAATGACTGAATCCACTTTCTCACCAGTATCTAATTTATCTTTTTCTTGAAGTATTATTAGAAGATGTGCATGTGGAAGGCCTCTATTTTTAAATTCAATGGTATATACATAAGCAAGACATTTGCCAGATAAGTGACTTATAGTGATGTCACGTATTAATTAATTTAATTTAATTTTAAAAACTCTCACTACTAAATCTGGTCTATCGGAAGGACTTTGGGAAAGAAGTACATTTTGTGCAATTTCTGGCCATTGTGGATTACATGTAAATGTAATAAATAAATCGGGTTTGCCAAATTTGGTGACAATAGCCATAGCATCATTGTATCTTTCTCTCATATTTCGAGGAGATCCTTAAAAAGAAGATGGTAAAATGATGGCTTTGCCAGCTGTCATGTCTCCGCTTGTAGCCACCTCATCAACATAGTCCATTAGTCCACAATATTGTTCTACACATAGTTTATCTTGTTGAAATTTTATAAAGTTTAAATTATTGGCCTTAACTTCCAAATAGGAATCAATAATCTATTGTTGTTTTAGTTTTCCACCACATAAAATTGGATTAAATGTATTTCGAATGGCAATTTGAGCAACTTTAAATTCAAGCATAGAAACATTATTTCGGATTCTGGCTTTAGCAATTGGGTAACTGGGAAGTGTTAATTTTGGTTGCCAACCTGCTTCTCCGTGTTGGAAAAAAATGGGATTTGTCATTAGATCTAAATTTGGACTTATTATTATTATTATTATTATCTTTATTTATATCGCGCCAACATATTCCGTAGCGCTGTACAGGGGTTGAGTACATAGCAGAAAACAAATTAAACACCTTGTAAAGAATGGAGGGCCCTGTTTTTGAGCATAAACTCAAATGTACATAGAGCTTGTTTCCAAGGCAATGACACAAGATTGAAAACTCGCAAACTTACAATCTAAGGATTTAGGTGTGATACAAGAGGGTGACAAATACAATTGAAAGCAATTGGTTCAGTAAAGTGGAGGGGTCTGTGTGTTGTACTGTAGATTGTGGGTGTGAGTGTTATTAAGCTGTGGAATGTTCAGTTGTACATGTTAAGGCTGAAGATGATAAGATTTTTTAAACAGGTGTGTTTTTAATAATTTCTTAAAGGTTTTGAGGCAGGAAGATAATCTAATGGAGCGGGGCAAGGAGTTCCAAATGGATGGGGAAGCACGAGAAAAGTCTTGAAGACGGGAGTGAGAGGAGGTGATGATAGAGGAGGAAAGAAGGTTGTTAGCAGAACGAAGGGGATGGTTGGGAGAGTATTTTGAAACAAGAGCAGAGATATAAGGGGGTGCACTGTTGTTGAAGGCTTTATGTGTTAGGGTCATGATTTTAAATTTGATTCGGGAAGCTATGGGAAGCCAGTGGAGTGATTGACAGAGAGGGGCTGCAGACACTGATCGTTTGGTATTGAAGATGAGTCTAGCAGAGGCGTTCATTATGGATTGGAGGGGAGACAGACGAGAGATGGGGAGGCCAGCAAGGAGGGAATTGCAGTAGTCGAGTCGAGAGATGATGAGAGAGTGAATTAGAATTTTAGCTGTGTCTTCTGTAAGATAATGACGAATTTTGGAGATGTTTTTTAGGTGAAACTGACATGATTTTGTTATTGCTTGGATGTGAGGAATAAAAGAGAGGGCGGGATCCAGTAGAACCCCAAGACAACGGGCCTGGGAGGTAGGGGCGATGATGGTGTTGTCAACAGTGAGAGATATTTGAGGTGTGGAAGCTGTAGTAGAGGGTGGAAAGATTAGAAGTTCAGTTTTAGACATGTTGATTTTGAGTTGACGGGTGGACATCCAGGAGGATATGCTAGATAGGCAGTTGGAAACTTGAGCTAAAAGAGAGGGCGATAGATCAGGTGCAGAGAGGTAGATTTGAGTATCATCTGCATAGAGATGATACTGAAATCCAAAGGATTTTAAAAGGGTGCCAAGGGAGGAGGTGTAGATGGAGAAGAGGAGGGGGCCTAGGACAGAACCTTGGGGAACGCCAACAGACAGAGGGAGAGGTGAAGAAGAGGTGCCAGAGAAGGAGACACTAAATGTACGATCTTTAAGATGTGAACCATGAAAGAGCTGTGTCCTGGATGCCAAAAGAGCGGAGAGTTTGGATTAGAAGAGGGTGGTCAACTGTATCGAAGGCAGCAGAGAGATCCAGGAGAATTAGAATAGAGTAGTGACCCTTTGATTTGGCGGTTAGCAAGTCATTAGTGAATTTTGTAAGGGCTGTTTCTGTAGAGTGTTGGGACCGGAAGCAAGATTGGAAGGGGTCAAGTAGGGAATTGGAGGAAATAAATTGAGTGAGGCGATTGTAAACAAGCGGCTCAAGGAGTTTAGACGCAAGGGGAAGTAGTGAGATTGGGCGATAGTTGGAGGCAGAAGCTGGGTCAGAAGAGGGCTTCTAGAGAATGGGTGTAACTGTGGCATGTTTTAAGGAGGATGGAAACTTGCCAGTGTTTAGGGAGAGGTTGAATAGATGTGTGAGAGCTGGGATGAGTGTGGTGGATAGGGGAGGGATTAGCTGTGATGGAATAGGATCATGAGGACGTGTGGTAAGGTGAGAGGTTGATAGTAAAGTAGATACTTCTTCCTCGGTTACAGGGTCAAAGGAGTCCATAGTGGAGGTGGGATTGGGAAAGGGTAAGGGCTGGGTGTTGTCGGTTTGCGGAGAGGGTGGTGGGGTAGGGCCAAGCTGGGAGGAGAGCTAATTTCGGATGGTATCGATTTTATTTTTAAAATGGCTGGCAAAGTCATCAGCAGTGAGAGAGGAAGTGGCAGGAGGTGGAGGTGGGCGGAGGAGGGTGTTGAATGTAGCAAATAAATGTTTAGGGTTGGAGGACAGGTTTGATATTAGTGATGAGAAGTAGTGTTGTTTGACAAGATTGAGGGCAGAGAAGTAGGAGCGCAAGGTAAACTTGTAGTGGAGAAAGTCTGCTGAAGTGCGAGATTTCCTCCATAATCGTTCTGCAGTGCGTGAGCATCTCTGTAGATGTGGTGTGCCATGGTTGTGGTTAAGAGCGAGGGCGTTTGCTTGTGATTATGGGGGCAAGAGAGTCAAGGGTGGAGGTTAGCGTAGTGTTGTATTGTGAAGTGGCGACGTCAGGGCAGGCAAGGGTGGTGAGGGGGCTGAGAAGGGGTGTTAGTACATTTGAAAATTGTTGTGGGTTGAGTGCTTGCAGGTTTCTGCGTGTTCTGATGGCAGGATTTGAAGAAGGGCGGTGAGCGGTAGATGAGGTGAGGTTGCAAGTTAGCAGATGGTGGTCAGATAGGGGAAGTGATTAGATGTCAAGGTTGGAGATAGTGCAGAGATTAGTAAAAATAAGGTCAATGGAGTGTCCACCACAGTGAGTTGCTGAATCTGTCCATTGTGAGAGGCCAAGGGAAGAGGTGAGTACAAGTAATTTTGCAGTTGTTGGGGAGGTGGGTGTGTCAGTGGCTATGTTGAAATCGCCAAGAATGAGTGAAGATATATTGGAGGAGAGAAAGTGAGGGAGCCAGGCGCCAAAGTTGTCCAGAAATTGAGAGGGTGATCCAGGCGGGCGATAGATTACAGCTACTCGCAGAGGTATAGGAGAGAAGATGCGAATAGTGTGGACTTCAAAAGATGAGAATTGGAGGGAGGGAACAGGGGGTATGCAGTGAAAAGTGCAGTGAGAGGATAGCAGTATGCCCACACCTCCACCTTGTTTGTTCCCAGGTCTAGGAGTGTGGCTGAAGTGTAGACCACCATAAGAGAGTGCAGCAGGGGAGACAGAGTCAGATGGAGTGAGCCAGGTTTCTGTGATAGCCAGTAAATTGAGGGAGTTGGAAATGAAGAGATCATGAATGAAGGTAAGTTTATTGCAAACAGACCTTGCATTCCAGAGGGCACATGAGAAGGGCAAAGTAGATGGTTTGTGACAAGTGATGGGTATTAGATAATGGGTGTTTTGGGCATTTGCTGCCCTGGGGACTCTGCGTGGCTGACAGCAGGTGGGAATGAGTGAGGGGCCTGGGTTAGGGGATATATCTCCACAAGCCATCAGAAGAAGGAGAGAGAGTAAAAGGAGATGGGAGTAGGACTTACAGGAGCATTTCTGCTTTTCCGCTTTAGAGGAGGGATGAAATAGTGACTGGTGGAAGGAGTGGAGCTCATGGGAGCAGAGAAGAGGAGAGGAAAGCAGGGAAGGTGAGATAGTTATATTTTTGGAGACATGATGTCTAGAGACTGTATAAGAGAGTCTGAGAAAGAGGCAGCAGGTTATAGTGAGGAAGATGGTGTGAGAAAACATTGTGACACTGTATTAACAAGTATTCTTAAAGGGGGGGTGGTTAGAGGTGATAAGCAGATGTCACTGATTGAACAGGTGCAGGTAATTAGTATGCCTCAATATATTAAGTGTAAAGAGGGGTGGGTGGGTAGAGGGGCAGGGAGGGAGGGGATTGCTGTGTTTCTGTGGAATATTCTGTGTAGCAGTGTGCATTTAGATATCTGGGAGACAGAGAGGGGGTTATTTAGTTGGGTGGAGAGATAGGAGCAATAAATTTGGGTGAGTGAACACAGAGTATTTTGGTTTACAAATCAACAGTAACATATCCTGATAATAGCACTTCAATTTAACAGAAATAAATATATCTCAGCAATTATCATAACACAGATATGAATAATATGAAATATTCCATTGTAGATGTAGATATGGATCAGGTGAGAGGCTGTTCTTCTGAAATTACCTGGGCTTGATTTAAAACTGCATCCAGCTGTGTTTCTGTGGAATATTCTGTGTAGCAGTGTGCATTTAGATATCTGGGAGACAGAGAGGGGGTTATTTAGGTGGGTGGAGAGATAGGAGCAATACATTTGGGTGAGTGAACACAGAGTATTTTGGTTTACAAATCAACAGTAACATATCCTGATAATAGCACTTCAATTTAACATAAATAAATATATCTCAGCAATTATCATAACACAGATATGAATAATATGAAATATTCCATTGTAGTTGTAGATATGGATCAGGTGATAGGCTGTTCTTCTGAAATTACCTTGGCTTGATTTAAAACTGCATCCAGCTGTGTTTCTGTGGAATATTCTGTGTAGCAGTGTGCATTTAGATATCTGGGAGACAGAGAGGGGGTTATTTAGGTGGGTGGAGAGATAGGAGCAATAAATTTGGGTGAGTGAACACAGAGTATTTTGGTTTACAAATCAACAGTAACATATCCTGATAATAGCACTTCAATTTAACAGAAAAAATATATCTCAGCAATTATCATAACACAGATATGAATAATATGAAATATTCCATTGTAGATGTAGATATGGATCAGGTGAGAGGCTGTTCTTCTGAAATTACCTGGGCTTGATTTAAAACTGCATCCAGCTGTTTTTCTGTGGAATATTCTGTGTAGCAGTGTGCATTTAGATATCTGGGCTTGATTTAAAACTGCATCCAGCTGTGTTTCTGTGGAATATTCTGTGGAATATTCTGTGTAGCAGTGTGCATTTAGATATCTGGGCTTGATTTAAAACTGCATCCAGCTGTGTTTCTGTGGAATATTCTGTGGAATATTCTGTGTAGCAGTGTGCATTTAGATATCTGGGCTTGATTTAAAACTGCATCCAGCTGTGTTTCTGTGGAATACTTAAGATACTGATATTAATGAATGGTTGCTCCTCATTTTTGGGATATATTCTATCGTCTCTTTGAAATGGTGGTTCTCCTTCATCATTTTGAAACACCATTGGAACCTCATTTGATGTTGGCAAGTTATAACGATGTTTATCAGTATGTCTATTTCTTTTAAGCACCATATTGACCTTTGGGATTGGTAATTGATGTCTTTGTGCATGAAGTTGTTGTTCATTTTCTACTTCTGCCAATTTTTTATAAGCTTTAGTGTAGGGGTTATTGGCCATAATGCAATCTAGCTCTATAAAAACACTAGGTAAGCATTTTTTATTTTCTTGCAACTGTATACGTTAGTCAACAGCTTCCATTGTATCTAGGACATATAGTTGAGCACATTTTCTTTGCTCTCCTTCCTCTGGATGTAAATGTGAAGTCCGATGGTAAATTTGGCCTTGGACTTTAAAACAGTAAGGACCATGTCCTGGTACATTAGCAGCTAATGTTGCCCCCATAGATGCAAAGGATGTGGCACTATTGTAGGATCTTATGTTTGTCTTAAAATTTTTGTAGTTTGGAAAAGTAGGTTCAGTCATAATGTTTTGTAAATAGATTGGAAATTCTTTTCTTTCTGGAAGTTTGACCTTGCCTTTTTGACAGCAACTAATAAATTGGTCATCTCTGGGTCTCTCCTGTTTAAAATGATAAGCCTCACAAAACTGACATTAAGTATTCATGTCCCCACAATTATGAACCTCTACTGCTAAAGACTTGAGTAAAGGACAATTTACAAAGCATTATTTCAGTTTCATTTTCAAATTCATCAGTTGAAATGTCATGTGATATTTCAGGAACAGGTTCTAAATGCTTTATTTTTTTGGTGGCTTTTTTTGCTTTATATTTTATTTGTTCAGGTAAAATGTCATGTAATGTTTCAGGAAGAGGTTCTAAATGCTTTGTTTTTTTGGTGGCTTTTTTGGTATATCTTTTATTTTTTTCATGTAAAATGTCATCTGATGTTTCAGGAACAGGTTCTAAATGCTTTGCTTTCTTAGTAGATTTTTTTGGTGTATCTTTAATTTTTGCGGGTGATAGTCTTTTGCTTGCAATTATTTTGCGTTCTTTTTCTCGTCGCATTTCCTTCTGTTCCGGTGTCTGCTGGTTGGCCCACCTCTGTTGTCGTTCTCTAGCTTGACGTCTTATCTTTTCTTGTTTGCTGTCGTTATCAGCCATGTTAATCTGTAAAAGAAAATAATGTATCATTGGTTTAGTTTGAGATGTTAAGTTTGTTTTTTAATTTTTTTATTATCAACAGTTTGTTTCTATGTGATTGTAGTTCATTGTAGCGGAACTTTCTTTGTATTGTTAAATAAGTGTGTTTTATTTTATTGCTTTTACTTTCTGTCGTAGGTTGTAATTTTTGGCTTACATGCATAGCACACTCAAGGGAATTATATTATAGCTTCTTTTAGATGTATAAATAAATCTTAACTAGAACAGGAGTTGTTCAAATGGCTAAGTGGTTGAGGTTGAAGCTATTATTATAAACCATAAATGGTCACAAATGGATAAGATACAATAGACAAGATATACACACTTATCACACCCAAAATATATTTTATATAATGGAGAGATATGGAACTGTCCATATATACACATAAATACGTTAATACTATTGTATATGTAAAGATCTTAAAATTTTTTTTAGTTATATTAATATGATCAACTAAATTAATAGCACTTTCACTATTTTTATATCTATTTATGAGAGGGGGAGAGATGGTACTGTCCCATTATACATATGGATATGTGCAATTTATATAGTTAGTCCAGTAATGCTCCATTTTTACCCATGTTTGAACATTTTTATAGCTGCAGCCAGTATTAATTTATTGGCATGATTCTCCTTAACGGAGATATCTATCTTGCAACTAAGGATTAATAAATACGCAGTAGCGTTATTTCCCAAGGATGCAATGCGCGTGGTGACGTAGTTACGTCATCACACGACTGGATAACAGACTTGGATGGCAAATGCGCAAATGACTGGCAACACACGTACACACCAATGAGGTGGCTTCAATATCGGCAATTAGTGGATAGCAGGTGCTAAAAATAGCACCATGAAAATGAAGTTCATTAACCCATGAGTAAGCCCTAAGAAGGGCGAAACGAGCCGTCGGGACTACTTCAAAAAGATAAGTGCAAATACTTTGGTGAGGTATATTGAATTGAGAGAGTGTTTAAGTGGCAAACTTAAATTTGCATTCAGAAAACTGTATTTACTAATGGTATTTGGGCATATCACCACCGAGAATTGCATGTTGTGCATTAATGAACAAGTGGTGTTTAAACATGGAAAAGACTGGCAATGTTTTTTCATGAACCTTTACCTATATTACATAGATCTTTTCACTCCCTCCAACATATTGACAAATAACAGAAACATATTTGTTATTTGTTTTTTCATTTCCCTTTTTTGTTCCCAACCTGTAAGTACTTGCACTTACCCTTTTTCTCTTTTTTTGTTGTTTCATACAACAATTGGTTTTAGCTATTAAAATAGGTTATAGCTCCCCAAGGATTAAGCAAATTTATTTGCCATATGAGGGAAGCTATTACATTATCCAATAGGATACCATTTGGATCTTTACATATACAATAGTATTAACGTATTTATGCATATATATGGACAGTTCCATATCTCTCCATTATATCATATGTATTTTGGGTGTGATAAGTGTGTATATCTTGTCTATTGTATCTTATCCATTTGTGACCAATTATGGTTTATAATAATAGCTTCAACCACATCCACTTAGCCATTTGAACAATTCCTGTTCTCGTTACGATTTATTTATCAATATTAGAGTGTTAAGCACTTAGGAATTACCATATAGTGATTACATTTACATTCTTTTAGATGTAGTAGGTGTATAGTGTTAATTGAAATGGATATTTTTTTGGGTTTGGTAATTTCTTTTTTTTGTTGTACTTTTGGCTTATAGGCATAGTAGTGGGCAAAAATTTGTCTTTGTAATTTGTCCTACAGGGGATTGTTGTAATAGTATTTTTATATTTTATTAAAAGGCTTATATGTTGGGGCTGTGAAAAGGTTTGTATTGTTGTTTTTTGGGTGTTAGTACTATTTGTTGTGTTATTGTATTTTATGTGTGTGGTTAGGTTTTATGCTTAATATTGTAGATTAGGGCTGGTAATTCAGAATGAAAAATGTTATTTAGTCTGTGTTTTGACACTTTTGTGAACTATGCTGTTTTATGTTGCTTTCTTTGTTCTTCTAGATTGAAGTTTGGGTTTACTGTAAAACATTGTTGTCCGTAACAGAGAAATAACAGGTAAATGACAAATGTGTCAGTAATATTTTGGTAAAGGATATAATTAGTGGTTCTTATTGTTGTTGGTGTTTTTTTTTTCTGTTGACATGGATGCAGAGCAAACATGTTTATTTAGTTTTCTCTTTTTTTACTTGTTATACTGCACCTTGTTTGAAGTGTGATTTCAAGCAGAATCTTTCTTGGTCCGCTGTTTTCATCCGATGCTTTTCACGCAGTGTCTGTTGTAAAAGAAAAAGTAAAATGTTATTTGATTTCAATGTATTTCTAATGAATAGCATATTTCATTGTTTTGGACTATTCTATCTGTCATAGTGAATTTTTCTGCTATGCTGTTTTTTGTGCAACTCTTTAAAATACTTTAATTGTATTTGTATATTACAGTTATCTTTTTTTTTTTACTGTAATTATTAATGTTTTTCCTATTTTGGATATGATTGCAATGTTTTTAGCCTTATTCTGTTTTGTGTCCACCAGTTTTGGTATGCTTATTTAGGCTTCTTTGTAAGGCTTACAGGTTCTTAAACAGTAAAAAGGAATATTAATTTACTTTTCTATCTGTTTGTGTGATTTTTGGCACAATACTGTTTTGTGTCCACCATATTTTGCATACTTTATTTGCTTAATTAGTCTTCTTTATGAGGATTAAATGTTGTTGTACAGTAAAAATGAATGTTAATTACCTTTTCTATATCATGTTGGGCTTTTTTGTTTTATTCTGTTTTGTGTTCACCACTTTTTGGTTGCTGCATTTGGCTTGTGGGTGATGGTTGGAGGTTATTTTACAGTAAAGAGGAGGAATACTTTTGTTTTATGTATGTTGCTAATGTTTCAGATGCTATCCTGTTTTGTGGCCACCTCTTTCTTTTTTTTTTCTCTGAAACTGTCTTTCTTTGTAAATTGTATAGGTCTTTGTGAAGTTTGTTGAACTGTGTTGTTTTGGTCTTTATTACATTTGTATTGTTATTTTTTTTTTTTTTTACTTTACATTTTTATATTGGCGGCCATTAAACATATATATTTCCTTTTTTTTCTACTTCTTATACTATACCTTGATTGAAGTGTTGTTCTTGTCCAAATGACAGAGGGTCCCCTCCTGCCAATCTTAATAAGTGAATCTTCTTGTAGTGTCTGTTTGAAAAATAAAGTTAAATGGTTTATTGTATATTTCTTTTTTTTGGATTTTGCAAAGCATGGTCTTTTTCAGCATGTAATGTATTTTTCTATCTTACCTCTTTTTCTTTCTTTCTGTTCTTTAAAAGTAATTCTCTTTGACAGTCAACGGTGCAAATTCTTGAGTGACGCTGTTGATGCAGAGTCTGTTTGAATATTGAAAAAAAGGGCAAAGATTCAGCTTCAGGTTACATATGTATTAGTGTCATATTATTTTTTGCTATGAGTTGCAGTAAATTAATGTCATTTAAATATACTTGTTTCATTAGTTTGAGTTAACATTAGTTTTTTTTAGGGCCTATACACATAAATGTGCATGGCAACATGTCACTATACATGAATCACATTTTCATTGTTAAAGTTTGGATTTGTTTTTTTTTGTTTTTTTTTGCTGTCTTGGTAATAAAATGTAATATATTATAGCACCTCTCAGTTGTAATTTGCACAGTGTAAAGTAGGAAATTAGGAAATAATTCTCTTCTCAAGTAACAGCAGCAGTTAACTATCAAGTCACTCCGTTCATCACCTGAGTAGAAATGTAGAATTTTCTGGAAAGTAGGCAGTATTTATAAACCTGAGACCGTTAGAACGCAATACGCATGCGCTATTTGCGTTACAGACTACAATTTGCGTTCCAGCCGCCATTTTTGCGTAGTAGTTGTCAAAATGGTGGTTAATATCAGTGTGGTACATGCCGCATACGATGTGTTACGTACCTCATAAAGTTGACTGTAGCATTGTTTCAGTTTTGCAAGTCACTATAGTATTGTTGCGTCCTCGTTTTCGTTTTGTTCGGCGGCCATTTTTTCTTTCGCTTAGGTGATTTTCGGCAGTTTAAACTCGTTTGTTTGGACTTAAATGGACATGTTAATTCACTTTTCGAGGTGCTGGATGCCCCCCCTTGCTGTAAGTAAGCTTTTTATGTGTTAGTTGTGTTTATTTATTGTGTTTCTGATGTTTTCATGTGCTCCATTTTTTGCGTGATCGGACTGGGTCGTATCGAGTCACGTATTTTTTGCGAGGGCCGCAGGCTCGCTGCGCGAGCCCGCAAGCATTAGCAACAACTCGCATGCTCACAACTATATATGTGATTGGGAGGTATTGACTCCATTTTTGCTGATGACACTAAGTTGTACAAGGTAATTACATCAGAAAATGATATACTTTCACTCCAAAAAGAGTTACATAAATTACAGAAATAGGCAATTAAATGGCAGATGATATTTAATACAAATAACTATAAAGTTATGCATTTGGGAATGAAAAATATGCATGCAATTTACAATCTTAATCAAATAAATCCAGGGGTACCTGAGATAGAAAGTGATTTGGGAGTGCTTCTGCAAAGCAAGTGTAAAATTAGCATGCATTAAGAAGGGTATCTACGCAAGGGAAGCAAAAATAATTATGCCACTATACAAGTCCCTAGTACACCCATCATTTGGAATATGAAATACAATTTTGGGGACCACTTTAAAAAAATACATTTTGAGAGCTGTAAAAAGTACAGAGAAATGCAACAAAACTAATAAGGGGAATATATGAACTAAGCTATGCAGAAAGACTTACCAAATTATGCTGGTTTGTTGCCTATGATTACCTTATAGAAATACATCCAAGAGCAATACTTTGCTAAGTGATTATCATGTGCTTCAAGTTGAGGACCATGGTTTTGTCCAATTTGCCCAGATCTGTGCTGGCCAGTTGTATTGTCAGGAACCAGGTATTAGCGATTCAAACCCTTCATGGGTGATGTTGCAAACTAATTTAATGAACAATAAAAAGGATATACAAAGCAGGTCCAATGCTTATATCAGTTCATGTGCAGAAACATCACAATTAAGTATTGAAAGCATACTGCCAATGCTTCAGGCAGAAGAAACTGGAAACAGGGGTACTCAGAAGCAGTTTGGAATCTGTAGCCAGGAATCAGCACACAGGTAGAGGTGATAGCTGGTATAGAGCAGAAGGTACAGAGAGGTTGAGCTGGAAGTATCAACATGCTTAGGTGATTATTATGGGCTCCAAGTAGCTGACCTTGAAAATGTAAATCATTTTGCTCAACTCGCCCAGATCCATGCTGGTCAGTTATATTGGCAGGAACCAGGTATTAGCAATTCACACCCTTCATAGGTGAGATTGCAATTTAGTGAACAGAAAACAGGATAAACAAAACATGGGGAGTATACCTTTAATTCAAAAGTTCAATTCTTGTATCAGTTCCTGAGCAGAAACAATAGCTAAATCACAGACAAGTACTGAAAGCAAACTGACAATGCTGCATGCTGTAATACAGCAGCAGAAACCGGAAACAGTGGCACTCAGAAGCAGTTTGGAATCTGTAGCCAGGAACTGGGACACAGGTAGAGGTGATAGCTGAAAAAGAGCAGAAGATACAGGAAGAACTCTTGTCAGACAGGAACAGAAGCAGTAGAACACTGCAGCTACAGCAGCAAAACAGACAGGACAAATGCTTGCAGCTAGATCTTAAAAGTCCCATCGCCTGTCAGTGACTAGGAGGCAGAGGTATGACTTAAAGGAGAAGACCCATACTTCCTAGGTCTCCTTCATGGCCTACTCAGTCTGTGATGCACTATAGGCCATGGAATGACCAGCAGGGCCTTCCTTGCCCTACTCTAAGACCTACCAGACCATGAACTCCTTATAGTAATATAATAAAGTATAGTATAGTATAATTTAATAAAATATAATAAAGTGTAATATTAACTAATAACATAGAATATAATAACATTATATAAAATCATAATGTGGTCTACTATAATAAAGTATATATTCTTAGCCAGTCTTCTACAGCTTTGGTTGTGGTTCAGTCATTCAATTGTGTCCAACTCTCAGTGACGCTGTGGACTGAAACACATCAGTCACATCTTTTCTCTGATTGTGCTTATCCATAAGGTTATCTTGTCAAACATACTGGAGTGGATTGCCAGTTCCTTCTCCAGTGGACTGTGATTTGTCTGACCTCTCTGCTAGGACCTGATGATCTTGGGTGACCCTGCATGGTATAGCTCACAGCTGAATTGAAGTACACAATGCCCTTCATCCTTCATCATCATAAAGTAGAGATCCAGAAGGCAGCTTTACCTTCCGCCTTTTTTCTGTGCATTTATCCAGCCTTGATTCTAGCTATTGACTTTGATAATCATTCTAAACAGCAATTCCTGATCTACTGGGTCCAGACATGATCAGCCCCATCTGGTCCCTACCACATCAAACCAACCTTATGTGTATGTTCAGAAAATATATCCCTGTGTAATATATTCTAGCTCTAACTACTGATCTACTGCTATTTTTGCAGCTAATATCTATTTCAATATAATCAACCATCAGCCCTATTAAATTCCCCCAGCGTGTAAAACTGCGAATCCTGTCAAGCCTGTAATTGTTACGTTTGAAAATCTCTATTAAATCAAGCCTTTAACTGTTACGTTCGAAAATCTCTATTAAATTGCTACAAATCCACTGTCGTTCAAATCAGTAACCCGCAATTGGAGCAAAAAAGCCTACGGGTACTAGAGAGGACCCGCAAGGGGGTTAAGGTCCTATCTGTAGCACTTAGATTAAAAGGAAAGTTATGTTAGGTATTAAAATGAATAGCAAAACATTCTCAAGATCGCAAATCTGCAATATGCAATACTTTTTATTCTGTTTCATTTCTGTGTTATATCGATCCCGGCAATCAATGTGTTAATACATCTAATTGAACTTGCATGGACTAGAATATCATATTTACTGATTTATTAATATTTCATTATTTTTGGAATGCAGGTCTGATCGAAACTCGTAATTGAAACCCGTAAGGCTTTGAAATCTAACCTCCATTTTTCAGTGACGTAATGATGACAATCTCTTTTGCCATTGGCCCTGTCTAAACCCGTAACTATGAGTTTGATTAATTGATCATGTTCATAACCGCACATGCAACGGGCGCAAGAATGGTTTACGGGTTTGCGACTTAGGCTCGTTGGTCGCAGCATGGTTGAATGTAATAGCTCTGTAACATATCAGAACCGTTGCCGCTACAGGCTTGGAATTTAATGGGCTGCATGTGTTCAACTGTCTTTTCTAAAGTGCGTTGATCTATTGCTAGGTACTTTTAAAGAAACTGATCACAGTGCTTTTATTCTAGTATTGCTGACATGAAAGCACTGTGGGTGTTCTATGTACTATCTTCATTTTTTTCTAATGTACAAAGAATATTCTTTTTTAGGCAATCAAGCTTTCTATTTCTACCAGATATCACTGCCCATTAATCATGAACAAGTTAAGATTCATTATCACAGTTGTTTTTCACTATAGGAATTACAAATGTAGGCCATGATGTTACACTCTTTTACCAAATAATGTATAAGATTTTTGGCTCACAAACATCACTCCTGTATATCCATATATACAAGCCAGCCAATACAATACAACAATGTCGTTTAATGAAAGATACATCCATAACAACCACTTTTTCATTGCCTTTCTATATAATACTACCACCTACCTGTATCAAAAATCTTTCTTGGTTAGTTGTTCAGTTGCGTCCAACAATCTGTGACATATGGACCACAGCACACCTGGCACATCTGGTAAAGATACTGGAGTGGGTTTCCAGTTCCTTTTCCAGTGAACTGAGATTTGTATGGCCTCTCAGCTATGACCTGCCCTTCTTGGATGCCACTACATGATTTAGCTTACAGTTTTATTAAAGTACACAAGCCCCTTTACCATGACAAGGTAGCGATCCAGATGGGGTAGCCAACAATTTTTATTTTAAAACAATTGCACATATTCTTGGAGATTTAACAGCAGGTTCAATGAAAGGGTATTCTTACATGATAATGATTTAAAGAAACCAGATTACCTGTTATAATGCTTTAACATTATTATAAGAGCTTCATATTCCTTCTAATGGCATTGAAGCATGCTGTATGAAATTCTGCCAAAGGAAATAAAACTGTAAACATTTCTATTCCCATGTAAATTAAGAGCTACCTAAGAAACTACTAATTTCATGTGTCACATTATTCATGTATCCATGCTTCAATAACATCCACTTTTTAGTAAGCACATATATCTCATGGAACAGCATTTTGCAATTGTAACTATATTTTAGACAATCATGCATTTTAAATAGAAAAATATTTATCTGGGTAAATTACTGATTTCCTTTCCTTACTATCATAATTTAGTTTTTTTAACCTTTATAGGTCTACATAACTTCCTTAATGTTGAGAGATTTCTTCCATATGTAGTCACTAAACAGTTTTAATGGGCTATTTAAAAAAAATCTGTAAATAATCACCTAGTGAAATGGCTTATCTCATTAATCCTACCAGTTGGTAGAGGAGCTTCATCTGTCCTGTCTATCTCCGACCACTGGGAAAAAAGATGCATCATACATGGTTGCAGTCGACAAAATCCAGAGATTTTTATGACAAGTTTGCTTTTGATGCCACATATCTGAACCTTAATTCAATTAATTCAAGTAATGGGTGTGGATGAGTAGAGATATGGGTGTTTGTTATTGTTAATTTTATTGTTGTTAATTTTCTAAAGGACTTCGAGTTGAGGCTAGCTTTATTTTTTCTTTGATCTAGGTACACTTCTCTTCAGGGACCCCTCTGGTGACCCATGTTCCTAACTCTGTGATCCCTCCTGCCTGTGACCACAAGACTTGCTTTTCCTAGTTTTTTCTTCCTTCTATGGCTTTCAAGGTGTACCTTACATCGTGGGATCCAAAGAGATCATGCCCCACTTTCAGTTGAATTGCTAAATATCCTTAGGCTATATTATCCAACTACTCCTTAGTCTCTCTGTCTGTATATACTAGTGTGCCTGCAAGCTTCTTGCTGTACGCTTCTGTACCTGGCTACTTGTTAAACCAAGCCTGCTGTATCATTTGACTGCCAGAATTACTGTGCTACTGGATCATCTGGCAACCCGTGCCACCTGTCGTCCAATATTTTCTGGCTAGAAGTGTTACCATCTGGTTTTCTGCCACATATGTCTTGCAGCACCACCTGGCTACCAGCTATGCTGTTCTGCAAGGTCGCATGGCTACCTGTGCCACATGTCCCCTTCATTTCCCATTCTTTCAGTCTAGGGGCTTGTTGGGTAGGAATTCCAGACCTTGTGAAGTTCACTTTATCCTATGATGCACAATTACCTCACACCTAAGATATAAATATAGTCAAACATCATGATAACAAATTGTATCTATACAATATCAAATAGGATAAAATCTAACGCCAATGATCAATTTTTTTGTTTTTTTCTTTCTCATGTGTTGTTTTGTTTTTATTTACACTGTATTCGAGTTTATCAATATATACCATAGTTACCTCTGCATCAAAGTGGACAGTTTGTAAAAATCAATAAAATATAATAGAATCATATAAAAATAACCAATTATACAACATGTTTTGCTAGTATTCTTTATAGATACCAAAAAATATTCACATTGATTTAACTATAGGCCAAAATGTAAGTGTATGCATCACAAGCATTTCTGAAAACATAGAAAAATGTAGGACATTTTTAAATTGTGATAATTGGAGAGCAAGACCAATAGGCTGTTGTAGGGAATTCAAAAGAATAGATGCAACATTGGAGAATTCTAGTAAATATGACTAATACATAATAAAAGAGAGGTAAGTTATAGGTCATGGGAAAATCGGGAAGGTTTATTTATATCTGAGATGTTGAGTAGTAGTAGGACTTAGCATCTAATTGTGGATAATTTTTGTAGGAATAACAGTGTTTTAGACCAACAAACGAGTTGGCAAGTTGGGTGCAAGTGACTACTGGTGGCATTTAAACGACAAGCATCAAGATAAAATCCAAAAGTAAATTTTTGTATGTTTTGGTTAGTTTTGTTTGGAATGGTGCCAAGATTTATTTGCCCTTATTTATTGCATAAAGTGTTGCAGTGAATCATGTTAAAATGTTAAGATCTACCGTATTTTTCGCCGTATAAGATGCACTTTTTCTTCCCCAAAACTGGGGGAGGAAAGTTGGTGCGTCTTATACGGCGAATATGCCTTTTCAAACTGCCTCTGTCCTCTTGATCTCACCCCAGCGCTTCCTACCAGCATCGCGTCGGCCGGTGCGTCCTAGTGACGTCACACACGCAACGCTGCAGTACACGAGGAGTGCTGGTAGGAAGCGCTGGGGTGAGATCAAGATGGCCGAGATCAGAAGGAAGGTGAGGATCAGGAGGGTCAGGGAGGGTCAAGGGCTCCCAAATGCTCCCAAATGCTGCAGTATATGTATGTATGTATGTGTATGTGTGTGCATGTATGTGTGTGTGTGTGTATGTATGTATGTGTATGTATGTGTGCATGTATGTGTGTGTATGTATGTGTATGTATATTTATGTGTGTATGTATATGTATCTATATATATATATATCTATATATATATATATATATGTATATTTATGTGTGTATGTATATGTATCTATATATATATATATATATATATATATATATATATGTATATTTATGTGTGTATGTATATGTATGTATGTGTATCTATATATATATATATATATATATATATATATATATATATATATGTGTGTGTAATGTAGGTGTGTATCTGTGTGTAAAGTGTATTTGTGTTTGATTCAGATTTTTTTTTTTCTTGTTTTCCTCCTCTAAAAACTAGGTGCGTCTTATCTGCCGGTGCGTCTTATAGGGCGAAAAATACGGTAGTTTGTTAGGGAGGAGTTGTTAGTTCTACCAGCACACAATCAAGAGTAAAATAATTGAAAAAAATAGGAACTGAAGATGTTGTAAACGGAAACAGCCAACAAGATAGTAAAAAAAAGGAATGATGAGAAAAAATAGATGTGGATGTCATCATCTTTGAAACGATACTGAAACATTAAAAAAGCAAATTAGTTTGTCAAAAGACATGGTTAAAATAGGACACTGAATGTGACACAATAAATAAGGGAATGTAAAGCTAATAAAATGAGAGAAAAGAAATGTAATTTAAGAAGTGATATTGCAAAATTAAATTCTGTAGAAATACAGAAGAATTAGTAGGACCTTGGACTTAGCTGTGGTTAAATTATTTGCACCAGTAGATTTTTAAAGGGACTCTGGCCCCCCCCAATCTATATGTTTTTTTGGTTATTCTTAAAGGACTTTAATTTTTTTTATTCCATTAGCATTATATTAGCCATTTTCTAAACTTGACCATTTTGCTGCATTTTTTATGTAAATTAAAGTTTCTAGAGTACTAATTGGCTGCATTAGCTAATTAGAATCATAGTGCCTCATTCAATTGAGCATTCGCTCAATCCGGTAGCCCGTAATGGAAGTCCCAAGTTAATTTGCTATTCGATTGGCGTTTTTTTGTGGTCTCCAAACAGGTTATGAGGTACGGCCTAGAAAAAATAGCTATGGTTAAACCCGTAAATTACATTCTCCCAAAGCCTTTGATCTTACACTTTTGCAAGAATTACGATGGCTATAATCGCATATTGCTATTCAATTGCTCAATTTCCCCAAGCCTGCAAATGTTTTCACAAAAGAAGGCAAAAGAAGGAGAAAATCCTAGAGAGGACTTGCAAGGGAGTTAAACACCTATTCGTAGCACTGTAAATGCAAATAAAAAATCAATACTGCACTGTAAATAATGGGGAAAGTGATGAAAGACATTAGAATTCATTGCACAACAGTCTCAAGCTCACAAATCGGCAGTACATAAGATTTATTTTATGTGTTTCATTTCGGGGTTAAATCGATCTTGGGTATCATTGAGTTAATACATATCAAGCCACCCATATGGACTAGAACAGTATTGGCATTCATTTTCATAATTCTTTATTTTGCAGGTTTGCGAGGCTCATCGCATATTGGATCCCCCAACCTAATTGATTGACATGTAACCTCCATGTTTTACTGCCGTAATAATGAAAGTTTTCTATTGGCTAATTCTAAATGGGAGGTTACGGCTTGCTTAATTGATCATGTTTCTGCCAGGAACTGCTACGAACCTGTGCATGGTTTACAGAGTCGGCCTTGAGCAATTGAATAGCACTGTATGGTCTACAATGAACGAGTTGCAGACCTGCCCATAGTCTGCTTGTCTGTATATGTCATAGTAAATCCACTGAGAAATGTTAAATACATATAATGTGAAATTCAAGTAAAAAAATATTAAATTAAATATTGGGGAATCTTCCATGTAAAAATTATCATTAATCATTAACATTTAATGTATATGTATGTATTTATATTTATATAATGATATTATTTTAGCACATAGCATTTTTCAAGCTCTGGGAGGCACTGTGAATGGTTGTTGTTTATCCACATGTAATATAAAGCTTAACTCAACTTTGTAATTTTACTCAGAATTGGAGTTTATTGCACTGTGGTTCTTGGAAGTAAGTAACAGATAAGAAAATCTTATAAGAACCTGCTTCCAGAGTCATTGCAAGTAACCAATTACTGAAGATGAATAACCCAGTGGCTAATAAGGTAATAATATTGAATATTTTTTTTTTTTTTATGACAGAATCATTTGAAATACAATATTTTCAAGTCACCTAACAAGGAAAATTTTGATGAATAAAAGCATATTATATTACTAGCGACTTGCCCGACAAAAAATGACGGCAATAAAATTGCAAGGCATGTAATGCTGTTTGCCACTGAGAGTAAGTCTGAGATCCTTCGGTGCTCATTGCGAGCCTCTGGGTTGGTGTATTTTTTGTTATCATATGTGCTTTTGCGCCTATTGTAAGGTCCGCGCTGATCTCCTTTTGATGCTTATTGCAAGGCTCTCCCATGATGTACTTTGTGTCCTATGAGCACCATTGGCGCTCCTTGTGAGGCGCACGGTGAATGTTTTTGTGTTTTTTTGCGATATCGTGGTTTTTATTTATTTTTTTGTTTTCTGTATATTTTTTTATGCTACTTAATTAATTAATAAAATCATAAATTAATATACTTTACCTATTTGTAATTAATATATGCAGCAAGGAATGTGCTGAAGAGCTAACACTCTGTTTTGATGTTCCTGCAGCATCTAATGGAGTTTTGCAGTGTTGTTGTGCTGAGGTGTGTCAGCAATGTGTGCAGTGTGTAGTGTAAATAGGCTGCATGCGCGAGGGGAAGCCATTTGTGTAGCAGGGTACTTCCACATTCTGTAAGTTATTGTTGTAAAATGTCGGCGAATGTGTATGTGGTACGCGGGTGTGGATGATTTAGCGCCCTTGCTAATGGTGTATTTTGTACCTTGTACAGATTTTTGTAAAAGTCGTATGTGCTTGGCAGTGTTTTGCGGCTTTAGGGGTCGTGTAGCCTGGTTTTCGTTTTTTCCGGCGGCCATTTTTTCTCTCGCTTAGGGGATTTTTGAGTGTCTAAACTTTTTAAATTGGTCAGAAATCGAGGTGTAACCTGTCTTCCAGACGTCCTAGGTGTCCCCCTCCTTGCTGTGGGTAAGGTTTTTATTTTATTTTTGTGTGTTTTTTTTATGTTTTCCGCTGTGCTTGGGTTGTCCGCAATTTTTTTTCCCAAGTCCCAATATGTGATTATACACACAATGAAAATAACTGTAGATAAATACAAAACTGAGGGACATGGCATTTATAAAAATTGCTATGTATCATCAGATCAGATTAAAAAACAATGTGGACAAAATGACTATAAAGTTAAAATATATAAAAAATGTATTGAATGACATTCATTTTTAGTTACTGCTTGTATAGGTCTTGAAGCTGTCACAATAGAAACTGCTTAGATAATGACACGGAGTCTAGGGCACATCAACAATGAGTTTCTTCAAATGCCAGTGAATCAAGTGAATGGGGCTGGGTTTATATATGCAATATATCATTATTGTGTGCACTATATGACTATTATTATTATTATTATTATTGTTTATTTGTAACGTGCCAACATATTCCGTAGCTCTATACATAAGTTAAGTTACAGGCAATGACAAATTCAAGATTCACACATTGTAAAGAATGGAGGGCCCTGTCTTTGAGCTTGGAATCCGGTGTCTATAGCGCTTTCCCTAAAGCACCTTGCAGGATTGAAACTCGCAGACTTACAATCTAAAGGTTGAAGTTTGTATGTGGTACAGTAGGGAAAGCGTAGTGCTGAGCACTATTAACCATTCACTGGTGATTAGTCTTCTCTTTACAAAGCAATTATTGGCTCATATTTGTTCTATAGTTGTCATAAGCAGGTAATAATAGTTTCTAAGAATTACCATACTGGGTGACATTCTCTCAGAATACTACTATAAGCTTCTACTACTTGAGCTACCATCTAGGAAATTGTGAGTGCCATTTCGTGGCCATGCCAAAGCTACTCTCATATTGGTTGTGTACTACTTATCTACAGATTTCCTCTTTAAATATAATTTTGAGAGTTAATGTCTAGTTTTGAAATTGATGATAGCAAATGCAGGCAAAAGAACTACAACTCCCAGAAACCCCTAGAAATCCATGTCAGTATCTCGACTTGGGGCGACACAAACAATTTGTCATGCTAGCTTTACTCATAACTAGCTATTAACTCACAATTTACTATAATTTATTCTTCAATACTATTTAATACAATAACAAAAATGTAATTCTATTTGTATCCTCAGTTTATGGCAGTATAACCATTTAGCTTGTAGAAATTAAGTGGAATATACCATATATCATCAATAACATTTTCCAAAGGGAAAAAGGAATGATAAACTTTTTAAATATCATAATTTCCCCTACATTATGAAACATTACAAAGAATGTAGTCACCAAATGAAAACGTTTATATTTAAATTAAAATATGTGTTTATACTTTCGATAACAAATGCTTATTATGCAAATCTTGTCTGGTTGGAGGTGCAGTCATTAATTTTGTTAGTAAATGATGCTGGATGCTGAGAGAGCCATGCCAACATGCATATTATATTAACTAGCCCATACTGATATTTAGAGAAAATAGAACCTACTATTTGAAGTCATAGAGTCTCATGGGGAGATATTTTTTATATTTTTGGAGGGTAGGCAATGGAATGGCTATCATGAGTACAATGAGACCTAAAGAAACTTGGGGGCAGATCATACTGGACAGACTGATAGACAGGAGAATGATATCAGTAAATTAACTAATGTAAATTCAATTAGTTTAGTTATGTTTTTTTATAAAATGCTACTTTACTTTATTTTGTTTTGATTGTTTTTGAACTTAACTATTGTTTTCAGAATGTAGACTTTCTAAAATAGTTATACTAAGCTAGCTTCATTGCTACAAACAGTACATTTATTGCACTGCAAATGTTTCAATTTAAAATACTGAAATAATTGAAGAAATTAGTATCTCTATAGTATTATAAACTGCTGCATAAAATAGCATAATAAATTACATGTAATAGTGCTTTTCATTTACAAATGTCCTCACATATAAATATCACAAATTTAGAACTCACTTTTGCGTGAATGTAATTGTGATGAACTATAGATTGTGGTGAAATCCTGTGAACTCATTTAGACGGTGACATTTTATGGCAGATTAATTAAAATGATTTGTAGTTTTCTCAGTCTGCATAAGATAGAAGAACAAGTCTCAGATGTGAAATTCACTCATCAGGTAGTGTGCTTGATTGCTTTAGCATTTGCAATTACTTTGTGTCAATGTTTTGGTTCAAAAACATGCAGATAAAGCAATCTGTAGAATGAGAGCATTTTATAAATAGAGATTTTAGTCTTGAAACCATGCTTAAATTAAGGAATATCCTTGAATTTAAATAAAATTACTAATATGTTGTATAGAATCACATTAACCCTTAATGCACTTGTGCAGAAAATTAGTGTATGTCACATAGTGTTGAAATTGAAACGTTGCGTTCATAAAATATTTTGTAGTAATATTAGGACCTGTTAGGCTCAAAGCTTACTAAATTTGGAATGTACAAATTATGCTGACTTAGATCTCAATAGATATCAAAATGTTATCAATGACTATAATTACTACGTGTATAGTAATACTTTTACAGCCCTATTAAATTCAAAGCCCGTAGCGGCATCGGCAAGCCAGCAAGGGCTGCGGGCTTGAAATTTGGCTGCGTTATAGAGCCATTAAATTAGACCCCACCGCGAGTTACGTGCTTGAGATGCAAAGACGTAAACCATATGTTGCTCGTTGAATGTGCACCCGTGAACATGATCAATTAGTCAAACCCGTAGCTACTGGTTTTATATGGAGCCAATGGCAACAGAGATTGTCATCATTACGTCATTAAGAAATGGAGATTGGATTTCAAAGTCTTAAGGGCTTCAATTACGAATTTCGATCGGACCCACATACCAGAAATCATGCAATATTGATAACTCAGTAAATATAGTATTCTAGTCCATGTAAGTTCCATTATATGTATTAACACATTGATTGCTGGAATCGACATAACACAGAAAAATAAAGTATTTTATATTGAAGATTTGCAAGCTTGAGAATGTTGTGCTATTAATTCTAATACCTAACATCACTTTCTCTTTTATTATGAGTACAGTAGTTTGTGTATATTTGCATTTAAAGTGCTACGGATAGGATTTCATCCCCCTAGCCGGTCCTCTATAGTACCTGTTGGCTTCTTCACTCCATTTGCGGGTTAGGGGCTTGAAGCCAATGAATTTTTTGCAATTTAATAGTGTAATTGCATTGTAACAGTTACAGGCTTGACAGATCAAAGGATTTGCAGTTCAAATTTCTACGTCCTGTAGCCTTTTCTTGCCCTTACCCTACAAGTCGTTGGCGGTTTGCTTTACAGGAGCCAATTTAATAAGCTTGCGGCCTACGTTACGGGAATTTAACAGGGCTAATAGTATATTCATAATAAATCCATAGTGTGCAAAATTCTTGACAGGCATTCTGAAATGATTTGCGGAGGCTGCAATGATTTGTGATTACTGCAGCCACAGCAAATCTCTTTGCCGTTTACATTTTGTTTTTTGTTTTTTTATTTAGTTCTACAAGCAATTTTAAATAATACATTCAAAGGTCCAGAATCCAATCTACACATACAATTGAAAACCTTCATAATGTCTACACCAGAAGTTTACTCAGTCAGTCAGAAACTGTCTATTCTGCTAACTGAGGGCCTCATTAAATTCCAGCCTCGTAAATAAGAGGCTTCTACTTAAGCCCTACGTACTGCAAAGTTTCTCTAACTTACAATGCTATTAAATTAGCCCTGCTGCGAGCAACGTATGAGCTACGCAGCAGGGCTGTACGTATCTACACTGCGTAAATGTACATGAGGAGTGACAGCCTGCGAGATGATATCGCAGGCTCCCACTCCTCATCAAGTGCTGCGGGGGTCCTAAAAGGGACCTCCGCGGCAGTCCCCCACATAAGCCCTGCCGTGGGGGGTACTCCAAACCCCCCCCTAGGCACCTAAAATGAACCCCCCCTCAATGCGGGGGTCCCTGTCGGGACCCCCGAAGTGTCCTCACATGAACACCTTGCTGCAGGGGTCCATAGGAACCCCCGCAGCCCCCACACATTAACCCCTTGCAGCGGGGGTCCCCGATCGGCACCGATCAGGCCCCCGCTGCATTTAAAACTTTTAAATTCCCCGCCGCGGCTCCTTAAAGGGACCGCGGCACACTATTACCCAATCCCGGCCGCGGCACTTAAAATTAACCCCCCTCTATGCTGGGGGTCCCCATCGGGACCCCCGAAGTGTTCCCATATAAACCCCCTGCTGCGGGGGGCCCCGATCGGCACCGATCGTGACCCTGCTGCAATTCAATTTTAAATTTCCCGCCTCACGGGTCCTCAAAGGACCGTAAAGGTCCTGAAAGGACTCGCACTAAAAATATTAACCCCAGGCAACTATAATTACCCCATTAACTCATGATGGTCAATCCAGACCACCATAAGGCCTAAATTAACCCATTAACTCATGGTGGTCAATACAGACCACCATAAGGCTCTAATTAACCCATTAACTCATGGTGGTCAATCCAGACCACCATAAGGCTCTAATTACCCCATTAACTCATGATGGTCAATCCAGACCACCATAAGGCCTAAATTAACCCATTAACTCATGGTGGTCAATACAGACCACCATAAGGCTCTAATTAACCCCATCAGTCCCATAAGGGTATATTATTACCATTATGGGCCTGTTACAACCCAACATTAACCACATAAGTGCCATGATGGTCCTCAAGGACCATCATGACACTAACTACAAACACTACACTATAACCCCCAATAAACCATTTAATCTAAACTAACCCCCCTCTACACTAATCTATTAACACTTACACTACCTACCTACACTACCTACCCCCTAATAAACCTTCCCACCACTCTAATTACAAAAAATAAAAAACCTACAGCACAGAAAACAAAAAACAATTACAACCCCACCCCCCACTACAGAAAACAAAAAAATACATTACAACCCCACCCCCCACTACAGAAAATAAAAAAATTACACACCTGAAAAGGAAAGACAGATAAACACAATACAATACATACATATAATACATTACATACATTACATACAATACATGACATTACATATAATATATTACATATAATATATTACATATAATACATTACATACATTACATACAATACATGACATTACATACATTAAATATAATATATTACATATAATATATTACATATAATATATTACATATAGTCCTAATCAAATACCCCCTATCTATCTAACATACAATCTATTTAATTTAAAAAAAATCCTAACTATATCAAATACATCTCCCTATCTATCTAATATACAACAAATCCTAACTACATACACAGACCCTAATTTTAAAATAAAATAAAATAATTACAGTCCTAACTACATACACAGACCCTTATTCTAAAATAAAATAAAATAATTACAGTCCTAACTACACAGACCCTAATTCTAAGCTAAAATCAATAAATTAAGACCACTTACCTTTAAGATGTTGCTTCAGATCACTAACCTATGGGTCAAACAAAAAATAAAAATTAGTACAAAACATTAACATCAAATAAATAAACATTCTATACATTCTAAATATTCAACTCACCTTTACAGCATGTCCAGTCACTGTTTAGCTCTTCCGGCGCGGCCCTGTTAAAAAAAAAAACACAATACATGAATACATGAATACAATATATAAACAATAAATAAAATACACAAATAAACATCTAAATATACATTGAACTTACCTCCCCGCGATGTCCCCGGCCTTCTCTCCTTCAGCCCCGGCTGGGCCGCGGAACCATCCGCGCTCTAAAAAAAAAAAAAAAAAAAAACTAACGGAGGTCTGCACTGGCAGACCTCCCCGACGCTACTGAACCTCCCGGAGTCGTTTCCGGGAGGAAATTGGCATTGTCGGCTTGTGATTGGCTGAAAAAGCTGTCAGCCAATCAAAAGTCGTCAATGTAGGAGCCAATCAGGATGCGCAGATGTCTTCTACCAATCACTCCGTGGGGGTGTATCCCATAGTGATTGGCTGAAGGCATCTGAGCGTTGTGATTGGTTCCCAGAAAGATAGACAAGTGTTTAAGCCAATCAGGGTGGGATATTGGGGTGTATCCCATCCTGATTGGCTCACACATTGACGACTTTTGATTGGCTGAAATTGATAGACAGCTTTTTCAGCCAATCACAAGCCGCCAATGCCAATTTCCTCCCGGAAACGACTCCGGGAGGTTCAGTAGCGTCGGGGAGGTCTGCCAGTGCAGACCTCCGTTAGTTTTTTTTCTTTTTTTTTTTTAGAGCGCGAATGGTTCCGCGGCCCAGCCGGCGCGGAAGGAGAGAAGGCCGGGGACATCGCGGGTAGGTAAGTGAAATGTATATTTAGATGTTTATTTGTGTATTTTATTTATTGTTTATATATTGTATTCATGTATTCATGTATTGTGTTTTTTTTTTAACAGGGCCGCGCCGGAAGAGCTAAACAGTGACTGGACATGCTGTAAAGGTGAGTTGAATATTTAGAATGTATAGAATGTTTATTTATTTGATGTTAATGTTTTGTACTAATTTTTATTTTTTGTTTGACCCATAGGTTAGTGATCTGAAGCAACATCTTAAAGGTAAGTGGTCTTAATTTATTGATTTTAGCTTAGAATTAGGGTCTGTGTATGTAGTTAGGACTGTAATTATTTTATTTTACTTTAGAATAATGGTCTGTGTATGTAGTTAGGATTTTTTGTATATTAGATAGATAGGGGGATGTATTTGATATAGTTAGGATTTATTTTAAATTAAATAGATTGTATGTTAGATAGATAGGGGGTATTTGATTAGGACTATATGTAATATATTATATGTAATATATTATATGTAATATATTATATTTAATATATTATATGTAATGTATGTAATGTCATGTATTGTATGTAATGTATGTAATGTATTATATGTAATATATTATATGTAATATATTATATTTAATATATTATATGTAATGTCATGTATTGTATGTAATGTATGTAATGTATTATATGTATGTATTGTATTGTGTTTATCTGTCTTTCCTTTTCAGGTGTGTAATTTTTTTATTTTCTGTAGTGGGGGGTGGGGTTGTAATGTATTTTTTTGTTTTCTGTAGTGGGGGGTGGGGTTGTAATTGTTTTTTGTTTTCTGTACTGTAGGTTTTTTTGTTTTTTGTACTGTAGGTTTTTTGTTTTCTGTGCTGTAGGTTTTTTATTTTTTGTAATTAGAGTGGTGGGAAGGTTTATTAGGGGGTAGGTAGTGTAGGTAGGTAGTGTAAGTGTTAATAGATTAGTGTAGAGGGGGGTTAGTTTAGATTAAATGGTTTATTGGGGGTTATAGTGTAGTGTTTGTAGTTAGTGTCATGATGGTCCTTGAGGACCATCATGGCACTTATGTGGTTAATGTTGGGTTGTAACAGGCCCATAATGGTAATAATATACCCTTATGGGACTGATGGGGTTAAATAGAGCCTTATGGTGGTCTGGATTGACCATCATGAGTTAATGGGTTAATTTAGGCCTTATGGTGGTCTGTATTGACCACCATGAGTTAATGGGTTAAATAGAGCCTTATGGTGGTCTGGATTGACCATCATGAGTTAATGGGTTAATTAGAGCCTTATGGTGGTCTGGATTGACCATCATGAGTTAATGGGTTAATTAGAGCATTATGGTGGTCTGTATTGACCACCATGAGTTAATGGGTTAAATAGAGCCTTATGGTGGTCTGGATTGACCATCATGAGTTAATGGGTTAATTAGAGCCTTATGGTGGTCTGGATTGACCATCATGAGTTAATGGGTTAATTAGAGCCTTATGGTGGTCTGTATTGACCACCATGAGTTAATGGGTTAAATAGAGCCTTATGGTGGTCTGGATTGACCATCATGAGTTAATGGGTTAATTAGAGCCTTATGGTGGTCTGGATTGACCACCATGAGTTAATGGGTTAAATAGAGCCTTATGGTGGTCTGGATTGACCATCAAGAGTTAATGGGTTAATTAGAGCCTTATGGTGGTCTGGATTGACCACCATGAGTTAATGGGTTAAATAGAGCCTTATGGTGGTCTGGATTGACCACCATGAGTTAATGGGGTAATTATAGTTGCCTGGGGTTAATATTTTTAGTGCGAGTCCTTTCAGGACCTTTACGGTCCTTTGAGGACCCGCGAGGCGGGAAATTTAAAATTGAATTGCAGCAGGGTCACGATCGGTGCCGATCGGGGCCCCCCGCTGCAGGGGGTTTATGTGGGGACACTTCGGGGGTCCCGATGGGGACCCCCAGCATAGAGGGGGGTTAATTTTAAGTGCCGCGGCCGGGATTGGGTAATAGTGTGCCGCGGTCCCTTTAAGGAGCCGCGGCGGGGAATTTAAAAGTTTTAAATGCAGCGGGGGGCCTGATCTATGCAGATCGGGGCCCCCCCTGCAATGGGTTTATGTGGGGACACTTCGGGGGTCCCGATGGGGACCCCCAGCATAGAGGGGGGTTAATTTTAAGTGCCGCGGCCGGGATTGGGTAATAGTGTGCCGCGGTCCCTTTAAGGAGCCGCGGCGGGGAATTTAAAAGTTTTAAATGCAGCGGGGGGCCTGATCTATGCAGATCGGGGACCCCCGCTGCAAGGGGTTAATGTGGGGGTGCTGCAGGGGTCCCGATAGAGACCCCTGCAGCATGGGGATGTGTATAGGGTGCAGGGGGGAGCCTCACACTGCTGTCTCGGGCTGTTCCGAGGCAGCACGTAGAGGCTTTCGGATCCCTTGCGTGGACTTTTTGTCCACGTAGGGATTCTTACGATATGCGAGACTCGTGCATAGATTTAATGCTACGTAGCTCTCTCGGAGCCTATTCTCGGCCATTTTCTCGCAGTCATATCGTAAAGCAGGCTGCGAGAGATTCGGTTCTCGCAAACAGCAGGAAAACTGCCTTTTGCGAGCACCGAGAGAACTACGAGGGAGAATTTAATAGGGCCCTGAGTTATTTGACATTCAAAAATCTCACAAACATCACATAGTATTTTCTGCACTTAAAACATTAAAGTTGTCATGGTCCAGACATTGGAACCCCTTCCACACAGGTGTGCGTACTCATAGACTACTGATGCATTAAGGTCTTATTTTTATATTTAACATTTGGATAGTTTTTTTTTTCTGAAGACTTAATTGCTAACAGCCTTATTAAATTGTGATTCGGTAAATTTAAAAGGGATATATTTAAGCACATAGCTTATCTTTTTTACAGAAGTTTTTACTTAGTTAAGACCTTGCTTTTGCATCGAAGTTCACTAACTAAAAACTTCTGTAAAAAAAAATATGCTATGTGCTTAAATAGAGCCCTTTTAAATTTACCGAATCGCAATTTAATAAGGCTGTAATTTATTTGAACACTGCTGCTCTATGCGACTAACTGCATTAGTTGTCAGATTTTAAATGTTGTTTCCTAGTAAATGCGTTTCCAATAAGTGATCTATGTGATGAAATTGTAAATAGGGTTATGATATCAGGCTGTTTCTAATACCCAATGCATTAACATTTAACGTAAATTAAATATAGAATAATTTGTAAAAATAAGTATATTAAATAATGTCATCATTTGTCACATGGCTGTTTCTACTATATAATATTTATCCATCAAGCAGTCATCTTAACTCTTGTCTCTACTACTGCTAAATATGCTCCATCTCCTCCAATCCCAATGTGCATGTTCCAGTATCTTCTCATCTTATTCACTTATTCATCTTCATGTCTTGAAAATGTATGTACAAATATTATCTATGTTTCTATTTATACTTTTTATGTTATACCCATAACACTAAAGAATATGCTGGTCCTTTACAAACAAAATATGTTAAGAACAAGAACTATCACATATATAGTTGTGAGCGTAGGGGCCGTTGCTCACGCTTGCGGGCTCGCGTACCGAGGGCACTGGGCGAGGGACTCAGTTGCTGGCATGGAGCGCCAAAGGCGCTCCATGCCAGCAACTGCGACCCTCGCAAACTTCACGTCGCAACGCAAATAACACGACACACACATTACGACACTCGCAAACAACATACGACACACGTTCACACACATTACGGCCTCGCAACACTTGGACGCAACTCGCAACATTACAAAATTAAAACCACAATACATATACACAGCACATACATAAAAACCTTACCTAAAGCAACAGGGAGCATCCAGGACTTCAAAAATGCAACTCACACCTTCATTTCACTCAAAATAAAAGAGTTTGCACAATAAAAACTTTGATAAGCGAGAGAAAAATGGCCGCCGAACAAAACGAAAACGAGGCTACACACACCATACGACACACGTTACCACACATTACAACCTCGTAAACATCGGACGCAACACGCCGACATACAAACATTTCAAACACAATAAATACACACACATAAAAACATTACCTACAGCAAGAGGAACCATCCAGCACCTCAAAAAAAACAAGTTACACATTCATTTCAATAAAAATAAAACACTTTACACACTAATGAAATCGCTAAGCGAGAGAAAAAATGGCCGCCGAAAAAAACCAAAACGAGGCTACAGCACTCTCAACACATAAAACACCACTACACACTCGCAAAACAACACACAAAACTCGAAAAACACCACGAAACACCAACGGATAATCCGCAAAGACTCATAACACAGATAACCCGCCATTTGACGCCAATGCGGAAGTACACCACTACGCTAACGGTTTCGTCTCGCGCATGCACACTGTTACACTGCACACATTCATCACTCTTACACAGCAGCTCCACACCACTAATGCTGCAGCAACATGAAAACAGATTGTCAGCTCTTCAACACAATGCTTGAAAATAGGTAAAGTATATTCATTTACTTATATATTATATATTTTAGTATTACACACCAAACAGCATTAGCTCACTTAAGATTTGATTGCGGTCATTTTTTGACGGGCAATTCACTAGTCACATATATAGTTGTGAGCATAGTGGGTTGTTGCTAACAGTGCTGGCTCATGCATCGAGCCCGCAGCAACTGCGGCCCTCACAAAGCGATTGCTGCAGGTGCGAACAAGGAGCGCCAAAGGCGCTCCTTACGCTGGTGGAGATGAGCGCATTAGGAGCTCATCCCTATGACCCAGTATGACTTAGGCAGTGAGCACCAAAGGTGCTCACTGCACTTGCTGAGATGAGCGCCATAAGCGCTCATCCCTTCGACCCGCACAACTTAGGCAGTGAGCGCCAAAGGCGCTCACTGCGCTGGTGGAGATGAGTGCTGTAGACGCACATCCCTACGACCCGCGGAACTGCAGATCAACAGAAATCACAATTACACAATTCAAAATGTGAGACCCTTAGCACTTTAAAAAAATAAAGTGAAAAAACTACAGCCCGTAACACTTTAAAAAATGGAAAGTAGGACTTAGAAAAAAAAATACGACCCGCGGCATTTTCGAAAAAAAATTACGTCCCCAAAAAATACGAAGTTAACGGGCAAACCACGCACAATACAAAAAAACAAACAAACAAAAAAAAAACATAAACTAAACATCATACACACCACAGGGGAAGAGACAGCCAGGACATCTTTGATTCAGGTTGCATGACAATTTAAACACAATTTGCCCAGTTTCGGCACTCGAAAATCGCCTAAACAAGGAAAAAGGCAGCCGAAAAAAACGAAAACGAGGCTACACGACCCCTAAACACGCAAAACACCGCATGCACATAAGAATGAAAAGCGGGACTTAGAAAAAAGATGCAAGGTCAAAAAAATACGAAGTTAATGGCCGAACTGGGCACATCCAAAACAACCAAAAACACAAAGAAAATTAAAAATAAATATACATCACACACAGCACGCGGGGACAGCCAGCTCATCTGGGAGTGAGGTTGCAAAGCAATTTAAACACAATTTGCAAAAAAAAATTGACGGACGAAAAAACAAAAAAACGAGGCTTCATGACCAAAAGCTTTACATTGTGTGCCAAACAGCATTACCTGCCTTACAATTTTATGACTGTCATTTTTTGGTGGGCAATTCGCTAGTGAATTATATAAATAATGTCATTACTAATGTTAATACATTAGATTCCCTATAACATACTGAATTCTAAAACAGAATATTGTTCAGAGAATAGAGAAATTAAGCCTAATGGAGAAAAAGAAGAAATAATGTATAGCAAATAAACGTCATTAATTTAAAAACATATTCCTCATACATCTGAATCTCACCTGCATATAATCACCGACATATACACATATATTTAAATATGTATGCATTTGGCAAGAATGGTTAACATGTGAGTAATCATATGTTTCCTGTGAGCAAGCATAGGCATCATGCATTTTGTATGTACAGGTGTTGATGTTTTTACTTTGGATATTTTCCTACTATTTATTACTACAGATTTTGCTATAGGCCACCATGTTTTTCTTGTTGGCAAGTAGGCTTTCCCTATTGGCAGATATGTCTATGTTTTTGTTGTATTTGTTTTTATTTTCTTTGTGTTTTTGGGATTTTCACGGTTTAGCCGTTAACCTCGTATTTTTGCTATCTCGTATTTTTTTTGCAAATTCCCGCGACTTGTAATTTATTTTTTCAAAGTCCCACGTTTGTCAAGTGCTTGGAGGCTAAGGTTATCCCGCATTTACTAAGTGCGGTGCTTATCACCAAACTTGTATGCACCACGCAAAGTGTGACGTCTCGCAGTTTGACAACTATTACATGTGATGTGAAACATGTAAAATAGATTTCAGAAAAATTAGCATGTTAATAAAAGAAATCAAAAGAAAATCAAGTGAAAGCAAGGATATACCAAGAGAGGAATTGGTCTTGGTATGGCAAAGGGCTAGAAATATGAAAAAAAGAACATATTAGGCTAATCTTGACATTTAATTGAGAGGCCAATCAAGTAAGAGAAATTATACAAAAGCATTCAACGATTTTGCAAATGTATAAAGGAATAAGTCGATTTATAATTGAAAAGCATGCTATTTCATACAAAAGAGCAAAAACAATTTAAAATATGTCTTGCTAATGAGTCATTTTAAAACTAATATTAAAGAACATTGTACATTTAAGGGTAACTATGCATGTAGTATATGGAAGGAAAAAAATTTAATGATTGTAAGTAGAGATGTCGCGGACAGTTCACCCGCGGACTATTCGCAGCGATTTTGGCATGTTCGCGTTCGCAGCGTACGGCGAACACATGCGCTTTTCGGTTCGCCCCCTATACTTTATCATTGAGGAAACTTTGACCCTGCAACTCACAGTCAGCAGACACATTCCAGCCAATCAGCAGCATACACTCCCTTCCAGGGCCTTCCATCTGAAGGACAGCATACATTTTAGAATCATTCTGAAGCTGCATTCGTTGTGAGAGGACAGATAGTGTAGCTGCTGGAGATTTAATAGAGAAATAGATAGCCAGGCTGTGTATTTAGCTTCCACTACAGACCTGAAGGACTCATCTGATATCTGCTGCAAGGACAGCAACCCAAAAAGCCCTTTTTAGGGCTAAAACATCATTTATTTTATTTTATAATTTTTTTCTGTGTAATCTAATTGCATATGCCTGCCTGGCAGCGTGTGTGTGTGACAGGCTAACACCTAACAGCTTATATTGTGCTTAGTGGAATAAAACAACACTTTTTTGACTGTAATAGATTGAATAGCAATTGCCTGCCTACAGGCGTGTGTGTGAAGCCTATTGCATCTACTCCGCCAACTTTTGCCAGTGCACAGTGATGCATCATATCTGGTGCAACCGTAGTGTACAGTGACATAAAACAACACTTTTTTGACAGTAATCGATTGAATATCAGTTGCCTGCCTACAGGCGTGTGTGTGAGGCCTACAGCGCCTACTCTGCCAACTTTTGCCAGTGCACAGTGACACTCATATCTGGTGGCACATTACATTGCACGTGCAGTGCCCCAAATTTGAAGTGGGAGGACCGACCAAGCATCTTTTTCCATTTCCCGCTTCCAAAAATCCATGTCATATACACGTCCCCTGATAGGTGACGTAACAGGTATTAAACTGATAGGAATAAATAGTACAACTGAACACACCACTCCTATCTGGTGGCACCTTAGATTGCACACGCAGTGCCCCAAATTTGAAGTGTTAGAACCGACCAAGCATTTTTTTTCATCTCCCGCTTCCAAAAATCCATGCCATATACACGTCCCATAATAGTGGACGTAACAGGGATTAAACCGATAGGAATAGTACTACTTAACAGTACACACCTTATAATAACGCAGACAGAGGCAACGCAGAGAGAGGAGCCTGAAGAAGAGGAGTCAGAGGAGGAAGGTGGCTTTGAGGAGGTGGAAGACCAAACACAGCAGGCGTCCCAGGGGGCTTGTTGTTACCTTTCGAGGACCCTTGGTTGCTGGGTGGAGGAAGAGACCTTCAATGACATTAGTGAGGACAAGGAACGGGACATGGCTAACTTGGTATCCAACCTTGTGCAAATGGGGAGTTTGCGGTTGTGCAAAGGGACTGTTTGCGGTTGTTAGCGGTGCATTAAACGGGGAGATTGGTCTATTACTGTGAAGCGGGTGTAACCCTTACACTACCTGATCGATACAACATCATACCTGATGTTTTAAAGCATGTTATTCCAAACAATTTTGGAATGTTAGGTGATTTATGCCCTTTATGGCTTAAAACCAGACTCTGCATCAACTATGTAGTTTTCCGTGGGAGTTTTGCCATGGATCCCCCTCCGGCATGCCACAGTCCTGGTGTTAGTCCCCTTGAAACAACTTTCCCATCACTATTGTGGCCAGAAAGAGTCCCTGTGGATTTTGAAATTCACCTGCCCATTGAATTCTATGGCGGTTCGCCCATTCGCGAACATTTGATGGAAGTTCGCATCGGCTGTTCGCAAACCGAAAATTTGATGTTCGCGACATCACTAATTGTAAGTGATATACACACAATTTACAACATTTCTGAGATTGCAACACAGAGGTTGTATTCTACAAAAAAACATGTCAGTGTTGAGTTATTGATGTAAATAAAACGATACGTAAATTGAAATTTAGAATACAGGAACATATTTCATACATAAATAATGGCGATCTAGGAGTATAAATGGGACGACATGTTAATATATACTATCAAGGCAATCTAATGGTTTTAACTTATAGAGGCATTGGTCATATATATATATATATATATATATATATATATATATATATATATATATATTGTGATGGAGTGCCATTAGGGGTCACAAGAGAGCTCTGTAAGACTTCTCCCCTGAGAATGAAAAGAGTTAAATCCAGGCAGTTATCAGAGGCTAAATGGAAGCACAGCTGTGAACTGCCTTTAAAAGCAGCAGAGAGATGGGTGGAGTCTCTCTCACTTAGGCTTGGGCCTAAGAGCCGTGAGCTGTGTGTGAAAGCCCTGGACAGCTCAGCTGCGGGGATCCTGAGAGCTGGGATTAGTGCTGAAGCAAGACTGCTGTGTTACAGAGATTGCTCACTGAGAAGACTGCTGTGTTCCAGAGTTTGCTCACAGAGAAGACTTCTGTGGCATCGGAGATATACCACTGAGTAAGGATTTATCTGAAGACCCCATCCCAAAGAAGCCGGATGCAATAAGGGATAAGAGGTTGGTGCCAATGCATGTTATTCTCATTGTATCCAGAGAAGGATTACAAAGGTCCCAGGGAGAAGAAGAGTGCATTGAGAGTGAGAGTAAGAGTTCCTCATTACAAGAGGGTGACAAGGGCCATATGCTTCACCCACTATTGGCAGAAGCCGTAGAGGAAAAGACATCAAAAGACTGTTTGTTTCCTAGCCACAAGCTGGCATTCTCACTCTCAATCAGAGACTGTTTGTTTCCTGGCCACAAGGTGGCGATATAACAACGATAAGAGACTGTTTGGTTCCTGGCCACAAGGTGGCGATATAACACAAATAAGAGACTGTTTGCATCCTGGCCACAAGGTGGCACTCCCTGTCACAGATAAGCTGCTCAGGGCGTTCCTGAGTATAGTAAGCACATTTATGTAGGATTTATTTTATTGCTGAATACAAGCACTGTTTTTGTTATTTTTGTGCTAACAAATAAAAAAGCAGTAAAACTCAACTTTGGACAAGCCTGCTGTGTCTTCCTCCCTGTATAAAAGAGATAAGAAAGTGCAGGACGCAAACCCCGCCAGAAAGGGGCGCCCTGTTACAATATATATATAAAGAGTGAGGTAGCCGTGATTGTCCAGTAGTCTAGCTTATGAAGTATATAGTGACACCTTTTTCTTGGACAACATATTTATTTTTTATGACAAGCTTTCAAGAGATAACCTCTATTTATCAAGTCTTGGGCAGTAATAAAAGATGTATCAGAAAAAGGCAACATATCTGTTCAGGAGATTAGGATGTTACATACAAACACCATAAATATTGTCCTATGTGTCTGTAGATCATTTTTAAATAAGAACATAGCAGAGCCCTAATTAAGGTCCGTAAATGTCACCACAGTTTGTGGATAAGAATAAGATCAATTGAACATGTGGAATGTGGTATAAAACATGAGTCACAACACATTTTGATAATAAGATAAGTATTCTAAATCCATATTTAACCCAGTATGTTTTGAATCAAAAAATGTAATCATTTTTAATTCGAAAGTTTTCCGTTATTGTAGACTTTTGAATTGTCCTCTAAGTATTTCGATTTTTAGGGTTTGGATGGAGTGGTTATTCTTGGAAAAATTATGTCCAACTGGAGTACAGTACAGTCTTATTTGTCATTTTTGTATGGAAAGTCTGTGAAGATTCATCCTCTTGTGTAATTTTTGACTATTTTCCCCAATGTAACAGTTCTTTTCACATACAGTACATTGTATTATATACATATATAAAGTGTTACCTTGGTTCTTGTCCTTAGTTCTTTAATCAGGATGAGTACCAAAGAGGTTGAGTTCCAAACAAGCATGTCCCATAGGAATCAATGTAAATTGAAATAATTGGTTCTGAACCCCAGATTTTTAACATTTTATTTTGAAGTGATGGTCTTGTTTTTGGATACAACAGACATAAAAAAGCAATAATTACAACAGATAACATAGAATTTACCTTCCTTTTAACTGTACTGATAGGACTTGAGGGCCCAATGGGATGGTACTGATGCAGATGAGAAGAAGGAGGAGAGAGATTATTGCTTGGAACTTTGGTTCTTATAGGCACAGGCTACACTTTGGTTCTTATAAGCACAGGCTTCACATTGGCTCTTACAGGCACAGGCTGCATATTGGCACTTACAGGCACAGGATGCAGATTGGCTATTTCAAAACAGCCAATGGAAAATGAGACCACCATCATTACAGCAGAAAAACATAGAGGTTACATGTCAATAAATTAGGTTTGGGGGTCCGATATGCGATGGGACTCGCAAACGCTCAAAATACAATATAATAAAAATGAATGTCAATAATATTCTAGTCTATAAGGGTGGTCTGATATGAATTAACTCATTGATTCTTAAAATCGATATAACCCACAAAATAACACATAAAATGATTTTTATTTCAGATTTGCAAGCTTGAGACTGTTATGAAATTAATTATGTTGTCTTTCATCGTTTCCCCATAATTTACAGTGCAGTATTGATTTTTTATTTGCATTTACAGTGCTGCAGACAGGGTTTAAACCCTGTCCTACATTTGCTGTTTACGGGTGTGAAAACATTTGCAGGCTTGGGGAATTGTAGCAATTGAATAGCGATTTTCAATATTTGTGACTCTTGCGGACAGGAAAAGGCATTGGGTGTCTGTAAGTTCCGGGTTTAACAACTTCAGTATTTTCAAGGCCTTAACCCATAAACCATTTGCAGCCCACCAAAAGACACCAATTAAATAGTAAATTAACTTATGGCCTCACTTACTGGCACCTGTAACTTATGATTGCTCAATTGATTCGGGCTCTTGGTTTGTTCTATAGGTCGGGTTTCCTCCTCTCTTAGCTCACTTGTGCCCTTCCCAGGATGACATATCTTGTACTATATCAGTCTAGTCTCACTCAAAAGAGTGATCTAGCCCCAAAATAGAGCCATATTAAATTCCAGCCTAGTAAATCCAACGTATAGCATTTAAGTGCTGAGTGCTTCAAAATTGTTATACTTACGTTTCTATGAAATTAAAAGAACTGCGAGCTACGAGCTGGAGAGGCTATTTCGTAGACCAATTCTCAGCCCTCGGAGTTGCGTGCTCGAACGCAAACAATTAAGCAATTACGTAGCAATGGGTTAGACTTAACCAATGGCAAAAGAGTTTGCCATCATGGCTAATGAAAGCCTGCGGGATTACCCGCAAGCTCCCGACATCAGCCCTGATTGGGACCTCCGCGGCAGTTAGAAACTGAAGCCCTGCTGCCCTAATGTCCCCAAATTAACCCTTTCTGTGAGGGTCCCGATCGGGACACCTGCAGCAGTCACAGTGTGAATGCCTGCTGCGGGGGTACTTCAACTACCCCTGCGGCACCTAAATTTAACCACCTCTCTATGCTGGGGGTCCCCATCGGCACCCCCGCAGTGTCCCCACATTAACCCTTGCAGTGGGGATCCCGATGGTAACCCCCCTGTATTGCAAAATTCTAATTTCCCACCTCGTGGGTCCTTAAAAACCGTTGATAACTAAACAATTAACAGCTGCCATGGGGGTACTTTAAGTACCCCCCAGGCATCTAAAATTAACCTCACACATGGGGTTCTATAGAGATCCCCATGAGCCTCTAATTAACCCCCACAGTCTCATAAGGGTCTATACAGAACCTTATGGAACACTGATTAACTCATCAGTCCCATAAGGGACTATATAGACCCTTATGGGACACTAATGAAACCCCATTAGTCCCATAAGGGTCTATACAGACCCTTATGGGACAATACATAATTCCATCAGTCCAATTGGGGTCTATATAGACCCTATAGGACACTATTAACCCCTAGAATAACGCTATAAGTGGCATGAGGATCCTCCAGGACCATCATGACACCAAGTCTAAACACTAGACTATAATCCCCCCTCCACCCTATTAACCCCCCTCTACACAAGTAACCCCTATAATACAATTATAAGTTCCATGAGGGTCATCCAGGACCCTCATGACACCAGTTTTAAACACTACACTATTATCCCCCCTATACCTTACCAACACCCTCTACACTATTAGCTCCTAGACTAACACTATAAGTGCAATGTCCAGGACCCTCATAACACCAAGTCTAAACACTACACTATTAACTCCCCTCTACACTATTAACCCCCTTCCATCCTATTAACCCCTAGTACACTTACCTTTACATGATGCCTCCTGTCCTCCATGTAGTCTTCGCCGGCAGGGCACCGTAAAAAATACAGACAGGCTAAAAAAAAAAAAAAATTAACTATGGAGAAGCTCCCGGGGCAAATTAGGCTTATCCTCCATTCTCCGGTACAAATTTCAAATGGAGTATTCTGATTGGCTGAAAATGCTGTAAATCATATTTCAGCCAATCAGAAGGCACCAAGGTGTGAGACAATCAGAGTTGGATACACCCCTATATCCCATTATGATTGGCTGATGGACCTGTCAGTCATTTGTAATCCAATTAGAAGGCACTATTGCCTTCAGCCAATCAAAATATTATACACCCTTGTTTTTGATTGGCTCCAAGTATCTGCAACTTCTGATTGGCTGCAATCTGATTGACAGTTACATCAGCCAATCAGAAGATGCAGATGCTTAGAGCCAATCACAATGGGCTACACCCCGGCTGAAATATTGCTGAAATATGATTGACAGCGTTTTTAGCCAATCAGAAGGCACAATTTCAAAATTATACCAGAGAATTGAAGAGAAGCCTCATTTGTGCCAGGGAGCCGCAAGCCCGTAAACCCTTTCCCTGCATGTAAGCTGTTAGGGGGCTGTAATAGATGCAGATCTTATTTCCAATACAAACCCGTAATCACGAAGTGCGATGCAGGCATTACAGCCAAAAGACTGTGGGGAACAGCAATTAACGCCACAGGAAAGGGTTTTAAATGGCGGAAAAAAAAACATTGGCTGCCCTATAGCGGAGCAAGTGAACACACAGGTCTAGACGTTAGTGGGTTTGTAAGCATTGGGAATAGGGAGAGAAAGAGAAGTAGCTTTGTGATTTTGTGATGTTTTGACCTCTAATATATACTGTATTAACCCTTAATTTACAACACACATAGTTACTGATATCACATAATACACACACATAGATTATTATGTTCACATAGCTATACATAGCTGTAGGCCAGAGCACATCTACAACCCCCCCCCCCCTCTAATCCTATTTCTATTAAATAGAGTGTTATATGATTATCCTTATGATGCTGTCTACCATTTAACTCTTTAGGTGTCCATGTTTGGCCAACAGCCTCTTGACCTTCCGGTATCCTCCCACACAACATCCATGATATTAATGCACAGTCTTTTCCATTTCTGATTGTGCTCTGTGTATGAAATAAAGTTTTGTTATACCGTTCTCACCATGTCAGTGTGTTTTCATTGGTTGTTGTTATGGGAAATCCACATATATCCCATTTGTGTGACATTCCTATATCTGCAAACTAATGAGCCCTAGTTACTATGCAATATATTAATACATAAATTAATTATAATAATAATAATAATCATAATAATAATATAATAATAATAATAATAATCATAATAATAATAATAATAATAATAATATCATAAGATATCATATATATAATATACAATAAAAAAGGGTTAATACTAGTGATGTCGCGTACATCAAATTTGCGGTTCGCGAACAGCGGACGCGAACTTCCATCAAATGTTCGCGAACGGGCGAACCCGGCGAACCTCCATAGACTTCAATGGGCAGGCGAATTTCAAAATCCACAGGGATTTTTTCTGGCCACAATAGTGATGGGACAGTTGTTTCAAGGGGACTAACACCTGGACTGTGGCATGCCGGAGGGGGATCCATGGCAAAACTCCCACGGAAAATTACATAGTTGATGCAGAGTCTGGTTTTAAGCCATAAAGGGCATAAATCACCTAACATTCCTAAATTGTTTGGAATAACATGCTTTAATACATCAGGTATGATGTTGTATCGATCAGGTAGTGTAAGGGTTACACCCGCTTCACAGTAACAGACCAATCTCCCCGTTTAATGCACCGCAAACAACCGCAAACAGTCCCTTTGCACAACCGCAAACTCCACATTTGCACAAGGTTGGATACCAAGCTAGCCATGTTCCTTGTCCTCACTAATGTCATTGAAAGTCTCTTCCTCCACCCAGCAACCAAGGGTCCCGAAAAGTGACAACAAGCCCCCTGGGACACCTGCTGTGTTTGGTCTTCCACCTCCTCAAAGCCACCTTCCTCCTCTGACTCCTCTTCTTCAGACTGCTCTCTCTGCGTTGCCTCTGTCTGCATTATTATAAGGTGTGTACTGTTAAGTAGTACTATTCCTATTGGTTTAATCCCTGTTACGTCCACTATTATGTGACGTGTATATGGCATGAATTTTTGGAAGCGGGAGATGGAAAAAGATGCTTGGTCGGTCCTCCCACTTCAAATTTGGGGCACTGCGCGTGCAATCTAAGGTGCCACCAGATAGGAGTGGTGTGTTCAGTTGTACTATTTATTCCTATCAGTTTAATACCTGTTACGTCACCTATCAGGGGACGTGTATATGGCATGGATTTTTGGAAGCGGGAGATGGAAAAAGATGCTTGGTCGGTCCTCCCACTTCAAATTTGGGGCACTGCACGTGCAATGTAATTTGCCACCAGATACGAGTGGTGTATTAAGTTGTACTATTTATTCCTATCAGTTTAATCCCTGTTACGTCCACTGTTAGGGGAAGTGTATATGGCATTGATTTTTGAACAGGGAGATGGAAAAAGATGCTTGGTCGGTCCTCCCACTTCAAATTTGGGGCACTGCACGTGCAATGTAATTTGCCACCAGATACGAGTAGTGTATTACGTTGTACTATTTATTCCTATCAGTTTAATCCCTTTTACGTCCACTATTAGGGGACGTGTATATGGCATTGATTTTTGGAACAGGGAGATGGAAAAAGATGCTTGGTCGGACCTCCTACTTCGAATTTGGGGCACTGCACGTGCAATGTAATGTGCCACCAGATATGAGTGTCACTGTGCACTGGCAAAAGTTAGCAGAGTAGGCGCTGTAGGCCTCACACACATGCCTGTAGGCAGGTAATTGCTAATCAATCTATTACAGTCAAAACAGTGTTGTTTTATTTTACTAAGCACAATATAAGCTGTTAAGTGTTAGCCTGTCACACACACACGCTGGCAGGCAAGCATATGCAATTATATTACACAGAAAAATATTATAAAATAAAATAAATGATGTTCTAGCCCTAAAAAGGGCTTTTTGGGTTGCTGTCCTTGAGATGGAAGGCTCTGGAAGGGAGTGTATGCTGCTGATTGGCTGGAATGTGTCTGCTGACTGTGAGGTGCAGGGTCAAAGTTTCCTCAATGATAAAGTATAGGGAGCGAACCGAAAAGCGCATATGTTCGCTGTCCGCTGCAAACGCGAACATGACAAAATTGCTGCGAATAGTCTGCAGGCAAACTGTTCGCAGGTGAACTGTTCGCGACATCTCTAGTTAATACACATGACAGGTCCAATGTGTGATACTGAAGGCCTGATAGGAATATGAAAGGTGATAATGTGAATAGATTGATAGCAAAACACTTAATGGGGTATGTCATCAAATGGTAATAAGAATACATTTTGGCACATGGCCATCAGCAATGGTGTGGAACTTTACAGGATGGCCATAGCAGAGATTGTCCCTGAAGGAGGTGAGTTGGCTGTTGCTCCATGTGCCTCTGCACAGACTCCATGTATGTTTGTAGCCCTTCCTGATGGGTTAGAGTAGATTAGTGTGGTGCATTTTCCCCTGTTACCCTTTTGGCTTGCTGCCTTGTGAGGGTTGAGGTGCTTGTGTACTTCACTGTAGCTGTAAGCTATACAATGTAGGGTCACTCTAGGTGGGCAGGTCATAGCAGAGAGGTCAGACAAATCACAGTACACTGGAGAAGGAACTGGCAACCAACTCCTGTATCTTTGGCATGCAAATCTTGTGGAACAGCACAGAAAGAGACCTAGCAAAATGTGCTGCAATCCATAGGGTCACAGAGAGTCGGACACGACTGAAGGACCGAACAACAAATATTTAAATGTTCCCCTGGTACTTCATATATGTAATGTGTTGGTGAAATTTGTCCACTATTTATTTTCCCAATGTACATGTGATGAGCGAGATATATATGCAATTATATATATATTCCAGGGTAAACATTAGAGCCTCAAGCAGTTTCATGTTTTTTTCTAATTAATCAGATAGTGTGTCTTTAATTGCTTTATGCATGCTTTATGCATGCTGCAGCATGACTTTTCATATTGGCATATGCATGACCATTCCAACCTATGATAAAATAAAAAATATTTGAAATGCCTATTTTTTTATTTGGGGAGGATTGTGCAAGTAATTTGAATGCCTTTTAATGCTTTCCCCATATTTTAAAGTATACTGGTGTGTTTATATTGTCCTTTACAGTGTTCAGAACTTGTCTGTAAAACCTTTGTTGGTCCGATTTGACACAACATTGAGCATTACATGTAAATGTAATAAATAAATCAGGTTTTCTAAATTATGTTACAATTGCCATTGCATCATTGTATCTTTCTCGCATATTGCAAGGAGATCCTTGAAAGAAGATGGTAAAGTGATGGCTCAGCCATCTGGCAGATCCCTGTTTATAGCAACTTCTGCCACATAATCCATGATGCCACAATATTGCTCAACACGTAGGTTATTTTGTTAATATTTTATGAAATTTAAATTATTGGCTTCGACTTGCAGGTATAAATCAATGATCAATTGTTGTGTCAGTTTTCCAGCACTTAAGATGGGATGAAATGCATCTCGAATTGCAGTTTGTGCAACTTTACATTTATGCATGGAAATATTATTTCTGACACGTATTTTACTGTTTGGGTGACTTTCAAGAAATAATTTTGGTTGCCATTTTGCTTTCCCAATGGGATACAAAATTGGATAACGTCATTGAATACAGATTTGTAATTAATATACTGATGTTAATGAAAAGTTGCTCTTCATTTCTGGGAAAATGCAAAAAAAGAGAGGGGGAGAGCGCACGCCACTTCCTAGTGCAAATCAAAAATGGTTTTATTTGAGAGAATAAAAGTATAAAAAATGGACACTCACTTGTATTATCCTCTATATAAGAGGTATTGAATATGCACATAAGATTATACTCAGGTCTTCCACATACGCTTAGTATACTGCTTGCATGAGACAGTCATTCACAGAATGGTAGAGTATAATCACAAAAGTAGAATACACCTTGTATATATATCTGATGTTCGCCAAAAATGAAAATAAATCTATATGAGGATAAGAATCCACCTTACTAGTATCTCTAGATTATCAGCTCTGATACCATTCACTTAAGGATACTGAGCCCAAAAAATGTGAGTGGTCAGAGAGGTGGCCAAACCTCTATTAAGAGTTAATAGGTTGACATCTAAAATCAGATAGAGTAATCAAGATTGCATAGTACAAAAAAGAGAAAATCCAATCAGAGTTCCATATGAAGAGGAGTAATAAGTCCAAATAACATATAGTAAAAAACAGAGTGTTGTAGTATCAAAAATATACAAATATGTAAAAGAGGTAAAAACAAGACACCAGTGTGTCTAACTATATTACCAACCAAGTGGTTTTCGCCCGTCTATTGGGCTCTATCAATGGTAATATTGATGTACAAATAATGTCTGACCCTTTTATACTTGTTTAGAAAGTCTGCATTAGCCTCTGCCCCAATTTGGCGCTCTTCCTTGTTTTCTGTGTCATCTCCCGTTGTGCATAGCGATACACAACGTACGCGGCGACATCATCACGCCACGCCGGAATTACAGGAAGTGTTATACAAAACATATCGGCCTAAACAGAAACTAAAGATCTCAAGGGGGAGGAGGGTGGATATAATTTCACAGACCAACACTCAGCATGCATGGAGAAGTCTGAAAAGAGATCCTTATACTAGGAGACCAAACTTCAAACAATGAGATAAATAAAATACATCATACAAATATTAGAATACACATAAAGAAATATAAATACACCAAGAATATATATGAATATATATATATATATATATATATATATATATATTTATATATACAAAAAAAAAAATATATATATATATATATATGTATATGTATACAGAAATTGTTTTTCCATATAAAATAAAGAGAACCACCTACAAAACATCTGAAAAAAAAAAAAAAAAGAATATGTATATATATATATATATATATATATATATATATATATATATATATATAAGATCCAAAAAATAAATTAAATAATATTACATAGTGGTAAAAAAACCTAAATAGAACTAATAATAACATTTAAAAATAAAAATTGATAATACCTATCAATACAGGAACAAGTTTCTGAAAATATGAGGAAAACAAGATCAAAATTATTTCTCTAAAAAGGCTGCTTTATCTATATCTCAATTCAATCCATAAGGTTCTAAAGTATTCAATTGATGTATCCAAAAGGTTTCTTTCTTAATAGTAAAATACGATCCCCCCTTCTTTTATTATGTGGTACGTGATCAACCGCATGTATAGTTATTCCTTCAATGGCTTTGTTATGTTCTTCTATAATATGTGAGGAGAAGCCATTTGTTAGAACTCCATTCTCTACATTATATAAATGCTCATAAAACTATCTCTTAAGAGACCTTGTGGTTAGCCCAGTATATTGTTTTAAACAGGGACACGTGATCACATACACCACACACTCACTTTTGCAATTCAAAAAATGTTTGATTTTAAATTCCGAACCAAAACGTTTTGATGCAACAATGTCCTTATTAAAAGGCTTCAAATATTTACACATATTGCAATTCTTGGTATAGCACTTATAGCATCATTTTATGGGCTGTAACCAATTAGTGAGCATGCGAGTTGTTGCTAACGCTTGCGGGCTCGCACAGTGAGCCGCGGGCCTCGCGTAGCAAGGGCAGTGGGCGAGGGCCTCAGTTGATGGCGAAGCGAGGGCCTCAGTTGCTGGCATGGAGCGCCAAAGGCGCTCCATGCCAGCAACTGCGACACTCGTAAACTTCACCTCGTAACGCAAACTACACGACACACCAATTACGACACTCGCTAAATTTTACGACCAACGAAAACAACATAGGACACACATTAACACACATTACGGCCTCGCAACACTCGGACGCAACTCACGAACATTACAAAATTAAAAACACAATACATAAACACAGCACATTCATAAAAAGCTTACCTACAGCAAGAGGTAGCATCCAGGACCTCAAAAATGCAACTTACACATTCATTTCACTCGAAATAAAAGAGTTTAGACACTAAAAAATTTGCTAAGCGACAGAAAAAATGGCCGCCGAACAGAAAGAAAATGAGGCTACACACGCAAACACAATACGACACACGTTACCAGACATTACGACCTCGCAAACATCGGACGCAACACGTCAACATACAAACATTTAAAACACACTAAATACACACAACACACACATAAAAAGCTTACCTACAGCAAGAGAAACCATCCAGCACCTCAAAAAAACAAGTTACACCTTCATTTAAATAAAAATAAAACACTTTAGACACTAATAAAATGGCTAATCGAGAGAAAAAATGGCAGACGAAAAAAACGAAAACGAGGCTGCAGACGTAACTATACTACACTTACTCTCAATAATGAAATACATACTATGCGGAACGTATCACACTGATATTAAACACCATTTTGACCACTACTACGCACAAAATGGCGGATGGAACGCAAATTGTAAGCTGGAACGCAAATAGCGCATGCGTATTGCGTTCTAACGGTCTAACTTTCCAGAAATTTCTACAAGTTTATAAATACTGCCTACTTTCCACAAAAAACTACATTTCTCCTCAGGTGATGAACGGAGTGACTGGATAGGTAACTGCTGCTTTTACTTGAGAAGACAGTTCTTTCCTAATTTACTACTTTACACTGTGCAAATTACAACTGAGAGGTAAGCTATAATATAATACATTTTATTATCAAGACAGCACAAAAAAAAAAATTATAAGTATGAAAATGTGATTTCTGTATAGTGACATGTGACACGCACATTTATGTGTATAGGCCCTGCAACAAACTAATCTTTAAATGACATTACCAAAAATTAATAATTTTATATTAAAATCGGATTTATGACACAGATTTATGACACGCACATATGTGTATCATGTATAGTCACGTCATACACACATTTATGTGTGTAGGCCCAAAAAAAAACATTATGTTCATTTAACTATTAAAATATTCCTGTATAGTGATATGTGACACGCACAAAAGATAAATACATATAACTCTGAAAATGTGCTTCATGTATGTGACATGTAGCACGCAGATTTCTGTTTATAGTCCCTGCAAATAACTAATATTAATCACAAATAATTAAACAACTATATTGTAATGACAGTAACAAAAAAAATTTGGTATACTGATATGTGACACGCATATATATGTGTATCATGTATAGTCACATGTCACACACACATTTATTGTGGAGCCCCAAAAAAAGAGTCATGTTCATTGAAAGTAATTACAGAAGTAGATCTTTACATAACATTAATTTATTGTAATTCAATATATAACCTAAAGACCAATCTTTCTCCTTTTTTTTACTATTCAAACAGACTCTGCATCAACAGCGTCACTCAAGGATTTGCACCGTGCATTGTGACCCACAATCCCTTTTAAACAACTTCAAGAAAGAACAAGAGGTAAGATAGAAAAATACATTACATGCTGAAAAAGACCATGCTTTGATAAATCAAAATGAAGAAATATACAATTAACCATTTCACTTTCTTTTTAAAACAGACACTACAAGAAGACCGGCGGATTAAGATTGTCAGGAGGGGATCCTCTGTCTTTCGACACTTTAATCAAGGTAAAGTATAAAGTATAAAAAAGAAAACAACTATGAGCCTCATTCAATTCCGAGCAGCCCAATTGAATAGGCCTCTATATAAGCACATACAAAAAAATCTAAACAAACTTTTTAGTTACTGAACCTCTATCTAAAACAAAGGTTTTCACTAACTAAAAACTTCTGTCAAAAAAATATCTTATGTGCTTATATAGAGCCTTATTCAATTGACAACTTTCACATTGAATGAGGACCTATATATGTTTAATGGTGACAATTTAACAAATGTAGCAATCAAAGGCCCTCATTTAATTGCTATTTTGCAAAATTGAATAGGGCTCTAAATAAAAAAAACATATTTTTTTAAGTAACTTTTCACTTACTAAGGTCCTCATTCAATTTGAAATTTGTCAATTGAATAGGGCTCTATATAAGCACATCACATATATTTTTGACCGACGTTTTTAGTTAGTGAAAACCTTGGTTTTGGATAGAGGTTCAGTAACTAAAAAGTTTGTTTACATTTTTTTATGTGCTTATATAGAGCCCTATTCAATTGGGCAACTCGGAATTGAATCAGGCTCTAAGCATCTATCTAAAAGCAAGGTTTGCACTAACTAAAAACTTCATGAAAAAATATATGTTATGTGCTTATTTACAGCCATATTGAATTGGCAACATCGCAATTGAATGACGGTCTCATTAAGGCCCTCATTCAATTGCAATTTGGCCAATTGAATAGGGGTCTAAATAACATAACATATTTTTTTTAAAGAAGTTTTTAGTAAGTAAATATTTATCCAAAAGCAAGGTTTTCACTAACTAAAAACTTCTTTAAAAAAAATATGCTATGTGCTTATTTAGAGCCCTATTCAATTGGCCAAATCGCAATTGAATGAGGGCCTAAGTGAATCAAGGCTCTCATTCAATTGCAATTTGAACAATTGAATAGGGCCCTAAATAACTACATTACATATATTTTTTAAAGAAGTTTTTTGTTAGCAAGCATCTATTCAAAAGAAAGGTTTTCAATAACTAAAAAAATCTTTAAAAAATATATGTTATGTGCTTATTTAAGGTCCAATTTAATTGGGCAAATTTCAATTGAATGAGGACACAACTATGCACCGTATGGTACACACAAATAGGCTTGGACACAAAAAACAAAACAAATACAAAACTAAATTCATATTCTTCTTTAATGTTTAACAACCTATTAGCCTTACAAAAAAACATAAATAACTATACCAAAAGTGGTACACACAAAACAGAATTGTACAAAAATAACACAAACACATAGCAAACTAAATTTATATTCTTCTTTAATGTTTAACAACCTATAAGCCTTACAAAGAACACTAAGGCCCTCATTCAATTGCAATTTGGCCAATTGAATAGTGCTCTAAATAAGCACATAACATATTTTTTTAAAATAGTTTTTAGTTAGTGAAAACCTTGCTTCTGGATACATGTTTACTAACTAAAAACTTTTTAAAAAAAATATGTTATGTGCTTATTTAGAACCCTATTCAATTGGCCAAATTGCAATTGAATGAGGGCCTAAAAAAGTATACCACAAGTGCTGCGCACAAAAAAGGATTGTAGAAAAACTCCCACGAACACATAGCAAACTAAATTCATATTCTTAGTTAATGTTTAACAACCTATAAGCCTTACAAAGAAGCCTAAATAAGTATACCACAAGTGGTGCCCACAAAAAAGGATTGTACTAAAACTCACACAAACACATAGGAAACTACATTAAGATTCTTCTTTAATGTTTAACAACCTATAACCATTACAATGAAGCCTAAATAAGTATACCATAAGTGGTGCGCACAAAACAGGATTGTAGAAAAAAACACACAAACACATAGCAAACTGAATTAATATTCTTCTTTAATGTTTCACAACCTACAAGCCTTACTAACAAGCTTAAATAAGCATAACAAAAGTGGTGCGAACAAATCAGGATTGTAGATAAAGTGAGGCAAACACATAGAAAAAATTAACCATAACAGATACAATAAACCAAAATTAAGACATTTCTGCTTTATTTAAAAGACATTTCACTCAAACAACATTTTCAATTTTATGTTACAACAGATACTGCGTGAAGACAATCGGACGAGGACTTTCAACACAGGACCAGACCATCGGACGAGGACTTTCACCAGAGGACCACAACATCGGACGAGGTCTATCGACAGAGGACCACAACATCGGACGAGGGCTATCACCAGAGGACCACACCATCGGACCAGGACTTTCAACAGAGGACCAGACCATAGGACCAGGATTTTAAACAGAGGACCACACCATCGGACGAGGACTTCCAACAGAGGACCAGACCATTGGACAAAGATTTTCAACCAAGGACCAACAAACATTCGGATTCAAATCACACTTCAACCAAGGTACAGTATAATAAGTACAAAAGGAAAAAACTAAAGAAACATGTTTCATCTGCATCCGTGTCAACAGAAAAATAAATAAAAAATTAAGAACTATGTCCCTTATTCTATTTAAATTGGCAATATGCAATACATGTATCAATAACCACATCAATGTTTTTTTTGCAAAGAAGTTTTAAATTGGTAAACATCTATCCACAAACAAGGTTTTCAATAACTAAAAACTTACTTAAAAAAAAGAGGTTAACTTATTATTTACAGCAGTATTCAATTGGCCAAATTGTTATTCAATGAGGCCAGGAATTATAACTTTTAACAAAATATAACTGATACATTAATGATTTACCTTTTATTTCTCAATTATGCACAATAATCTTTAACAGTAATTACAAATTTAAATATACCTAATTACATTTCTTTTTTTGCCTTTACAGATTAACATGGCTACTAACGAGAGCAAACAAGAGAAGAAAAGACGTCAAACTAGAGAAAGACAAGAGAGATGGGCCGCCCAGCAGACACCAGAGGAGAAAGAAATTTGTCGAGAAAAAGAACGCAAAAGACTTGCAAGCAAAAGACTATCAGCTGCAAAAATGAAAGATACGCCAAAAAAAACTACAAAGCAAATAAAGCCTTTACAACCTGTTCCTCAAACATCAGATGACATTTTACAAGATACAATTAAAGACAGACCAAAAAAAGCAATTACAAAAACAAAGCATTTACAACCTGTTACTGAAACCTTAGAGGACATTTCACCAAAACCAGGACAACATATACCAAGAAAAGCCACGAAAAAAACTAAGCATTTAGAACCTGTTGTTCAAACATTCCATGACTTTTCACCAGACGAATATGCAAGTCAAACTCCTATATGCTTTGCAAATTGTCCTTTACTCAAGTCTTTAGCAGAAGAGGTTCATAGTTGTGGGGACATGACTACTCAATGTCAGTTTTGTGAGGCTTATTATTTTAAACAAGAGAGACCCAGAGATGGCCAATTTATTAGTTGCTGTCAAAAAGGCAAGTTCAAACTTCCAGAAAGGAAAGAATTTCCAATCTATTTACAAAATATTATGACTGAACCTACTTTTCCAAACTACAAAAATTTTAAGACAAACATAAGATCCTACAATAGTGCCGTATCCTTTGCTTCTATGGGGGCAACATTAGCTGCTAATGTACCAGGACATGGTCCTTACTGTTTTAAAGTCCAAGGCCAAATTTATCATCGTACTTCCCATTTACATCCAGAGGAAGGAGAGCAAAGAAAATTTGCTCAACTATATGTCCTAGATACAATGGAAGCTGTTGACCAACGTATGCAGATGGAAGAAAATAAAAAATGCTTACCCAGTGTTTTCATAGAGCTAAATAACATTATGGACAACAATCCCTACAGTAAAGCTTACAAAAAATTTGCAGAAGTAGAAAATGAACAACTACTTCATGCACAAAGACATCAATTACCAATGCCAAAAGTTAATATGGTGCTTAAAAGAGACAGACATACTGATAAACTTTGTTATAACTTGCCAACATCAAATGAGGTTGCAATGGTGTTTCAAAATGATGAAGGAGAACCACCATTTCAAAGAGACATTAGAATATTACCAGAAATGAGGAGCAACCATTTATTAATATGAATATCTTAAGTCCAAATTTAGATCCAATGACATATCCCATCTTTTTCCCACATGGAGAAGCAGGTTGGCAACCAAAATTAACCCTTCCCAGTTACCCAAATGCTAAAGCCAGAATCCGAAATAATGTTTCTATGCTTGAATTTAAAGTAGCTCAAATTGCCATTCGACATGGATTAAATCCAATTTTATGTGGTGGAAAACTAACCCAACTATGGATTATCGACTCATATTTGCAAGTTGAGGCAAATAATTGAAACTTTATAAAATATCAACAAGATAAACTACGTGTAGAACAATATTCTGGACTCATGGACTATGTTGCTGATGTGGCTACAAGCAGAGACATGACAGCTGGCAAAGGCATCATTTTACCATCTTCCTTGCAAGGATCTCCTCGAAATATGAGAGAAAGATACAATGATGCAATGGCTATTGTCATCAAATTTGGCAAACCCGATTTATTTCTGACATTTACATGTAATCCACAATGGCCAGACATTACACAAAATCTACTTCTTGGACAACCTGCTTCCGATCAACCAGATTTAGTAGCCAGAGTTTTTAAGATCAAATTAAATGAATTAATACGTGACTTCACTATAAATCAGTTATTTGGCAAATGTCTTGCTTATGTATATACCATTGGATTTAAAAAAAGAGGCCTTCCACATGCACATCTTCTCATAATACTTCAAGAGAAAGATAAATTAGATACTTCGGACAAAGTGGATGCAGTCATAGTTGCTGAACTACCAGATCCAGAACTATATGGTAGACTATATGAGATTGTTACTCATCGCATGATTCATGGACCCTGTGGAGACCTTAATCCACAATCACCATGTATGGAAAATAATAAATGTTCCAAAGATTTTCCAAAAGATTATCGAGACAAAACATATGCAAATTGTGATAGATATCCACTTTATAAAAGAAGAGAAGGAGATAGTGCCATTATTCGTGGAAAAAAAGTGGACAATAGATATGTAGTACCCTACAATCCACATTTATTTATGAAGTACAACGCCCACATCAACGTAGAAGCCTGCACTTCCATCAAATCCATTAAATATGTCTACAAATATATTAACAAAGGCTATGATGCAGCTACTGTAGTCGTGAAAAGTGCATACAACCCTGAAAGTAGTGAGTTAGTACATGATGAACTTGCATCTCATGTAGATGCTTGCTATGTCAGTGCGCCAGAAGCTATGTGGCGGCTTTTAAAATTTGAAATGCATGATAGATCACATGCAGTATATAGATTAGCAGTACATTTGCCACAACGACATTTAGTCTATTTACATGCTGGAAATGAAATGAATGCATTGGCCCAAAGTGAAGATCGTCACACTACACTAACTGCATGGTTTGAATTAAATTCCACTGATGCTCAAGCAACACAATACTTATATATTGAAATTCCATATCACTATGTTTTTGTGAATGGATTATGGAGACCAAGAAAAACCAGAGGCAATAAAATAATTCCAAGAATTTACACAGTCAGTCCAAGAGATGTTGAACGTTTTTGCTTACGGATATTACTTTTAAATGTTCCAGGAGCACAAAGTTTTGAACACTTAAGAACTGTTAATAACATTGTATATGAATCCTTCCATTTAGCTGCAAGACATAGAAACTTACTCGCTGATGATACAGAGTGGGAAAGATGTTTAGAAGAAGCAGCAGAATGTCAAATGCCATGACAGATGAGAGAACAATTTGCTTTTATTTGTATCCTCTCAAATGCTCCAAATGCATTAGCTTTGTATGAGACTTTTAAAAGTAATATGCCTGAAGACTTTATGCGACGATACAATGAACCCATTGCACACTTAAAAGCGTTAATGGAAATCCAAGAAGTATTTTTAACTCATGGATTAAGTTGTGCAAGTTTTAATTTGGCTGATCCAGGTCTTTTTAGATGACATAAACTTTGAAGACTATGACATTCAACTACAAGCAGAAAGAAGAGAAGAAAGACTTGCAACTTTAAATACACTACAATTGCAAGCATTTCATGCCGTTAAAAATGCAATAGATGATAACATGGTGACAGAGCATTATTACTATCTTGATGGACCTGGCATCAGTACGAGCACAAGGTCAAATAGCAATGGCTTTTGCCACTACTGGAATTGCTGCACTTTTATTAGAAGGTGGAAGAACTGTTCATAGTGGATTTAAACTGCCAGTGCCTATTTTAGAAACTTCTGTGTCAGATATTCGCATGACATCATTACAAGCAAAGAAATTGAAGAAATTTAAATTAATTATAATAGATGAGGCCACAATGATGTCATGCTATGCCCTCCAATGTATTGACCGTTTGCTTCGTGAAGTCATGGATAATATTTTTCCATTTGGTGGAAAGGTAATGTTGTTGGGTGGCGATTTTAGACAAACATTACCTGTCATTGTACATGGAAATCGAACTGACATTATTGAAACCTGTATAAAGTCAAGCACAGTATGGAAACATTTTACCCATCTTCAACTGCAACAAATTATGAGATCAGAAGGCCAAACTGATTTCAATGATTGGCTTATTAAAATTGGAGAAGGCAGAACAGAAAAAATTCTACATTTAGCTGGCGACACTGTAGAGATCCCACCTCATATGATTTGTCAACAAGATATTATATCGGCTATATTTGAAGGGAGCATAAATAACGAAGAATATTCCGAGCTTGCCAACTAAGTCATACTGACGTATACAAATAAAGATGTATTAATCCTCAATAATGAAATCTTAAAAAAAATTAATGCACCACTAAGAAATTATCACAGTCCTGATTCTGTACTTGCTGATGACAATGAAAGTCAGGCTAACTTTTCGACTGAATTCATAAACTCACTAACTCCTTCTGGAATGCCACCACATATTTTGCAGCTAAACAAAGGAGCAATTATCATGTTACTGTGAAATATGAACCCCAAAAAAGGCCTATGCAATGGGACATGATTAATTGTTCAACAATTAAAGGACCATTTTATAGATGCTGAAATTTTAACTGGTACCCATAAAGGACAGAGAGTTTTCATACCAAGAATAGATTTAGCACCAAGTGAAAGTAGTCTCCCTTTTAGACTTCAAAGAAGACAATTTCCCATTATTATGGCATTTGCCATGACCATTAATAAATCACAAGGTCAAACTTTCAAATCTGTGGGTATTTTCTTGGAAGAACCAGTATTTGCACATGGACAATTGTACGTTGCGTTGTCACGGTGCAAAAATCCACAGGCTATTAAAGTTTACATTGAAAAGAATGAAAGTCAAGATGATTTATTAGAAGATGGATGTATTTTTACTAAAAACATTGTCTACTATGAAGTACTATAACTTTGCAGGATACAAATTAAAGCCATGCAAAAAATTTATTAAAAGCATTCAAAAATACATAAGAATTTGTTGTTTAATTCAGTCATAATTAATGGAAGTACTGTTTATGGATGATTCGCCTCACAAAATACTTGCCTTGCATTTTTATGACAAATGAAGTTAAAATGTTAAGTCACTATGTTACTTTTTCTAATGTTACAAGTTTGAAAACAATATTTTCAAGTTCTTTCATTCAACATATTACAAAGTTCATGTTAAGAGCTCAAGCTAAGTCACAATGTAAATATTGTCTGTTATCTTAAGATTACTCCTTAGATTAATGTTTCTCGCCAGTTCATGTGGTCAGGAAGGAATTACTTTCATTGGGTACGTTTTAAGGAGAGTTTTTACTGTATGCCTTCCTCTCCATTCAATGTATATTGAAGTTAACAATTATTCTGATAGAAATTGCATGTTAATACAGATTAATTTAAAGTTCAACTATTTACAAATTCAAATGTTAATACTTTTAATACAAAATTATGTTTAATTTTTAATTCACTATGTTACTGTTTATAATGTTACAAGTTGTAAAAATGTTTTTTAAAGTTTCTTACTTACACACATAATAAGTATCTGACTTAAACATATTACAAACTTCATGTTTAAATTGGGTACGTTTAAAGGAGGGTTTTTATAATGTTTCTCTTACTCTGCATTAAATGTATATTCAATTTAACAATTCTTCAGATAGAAATTGCATGTTAAAAAAACATTACCTGAAGTTTAATATAATGATTACTTTAAAGTGCAACTGGTTTTACATTCAATTGTTAATACTTTTAATACAAAATTATGTTACAAAATGTATTCACTATGTTACTGTTTATAATGTTCCAAATTCGACAAATGTTTTGTGAAGTTACAAAGTTACAAAGAAAATAAAGTTCAAGTTTCAAAAAATATACTTTCAAGTTTATTGCTTATATTATATATATTTTAAAGTTCATGTTAAAATTGTGGACGTTTCAACAAAGCTTTTTACTCTTTGCTTTCCTCTGGATTCAATGTATATTGAAGTTAACAATTCTTCAGATACAAATTTCATGTTAAAAAACCATTACCTCAACATTTTACAAAAATACACGTTCATATCACAATACTTACAAGTGTCAAATATCTATATTAATAACTAAACAACTTGACAAACATATACATCACATTGCCGTCATTTTTTGACGGGCAAGTCGATAGTGATGAAATAAGATCGATTCACAGAGTGCATCTTCCTCGACATACATTGAATTTGGAGAGAAATTACAAACAGGATAAAGAATTTGAAATTTTAATTCAAGTAACTAACATTATTATTTTCTCTCGACTCACTTAAATATTGTTTTTATTGTTTTTATTTGTATTATTATATTTATTTATATTTTATTTCTGTATTATTAATTTCTGTTTTTTTATATATTGTTTATATTAGGATGATGTTGGTAGATACTTTAATGTAATAACTCGTTTCTGCATTAAGATCTGGCAACGGATGTTCCAAGATTTTTTTAAGATTTTAGATTTTCGGCTCTGCTTTTACGGATTGTAGATTTTGTGCTTTGATATATATTTATATTTATACTTTGACAGTAATAGTCTAGATATCTACAAATGTAATTAGTTTCTCTATGCCAATTGCTCTCTGTACTTTTAGGCGCTATACAGGGAGTGCAGAATTATTAGGCAAATTAGTATTTTGACCACATCATCCTCTTTATGCATGTTGTCTTACTCCAAGCTGTATAGGCTCGAAAGCCTACTACCAATTAAGCATATTAGGTGATGTGCATCTCTGTAATGAGAAGGGGTGTGGTCTAATGACATCAACACCCTATATCAGGTGTGCATAATTATTAGGCAACTTCCTTTCCTTTGGCAAAATGGGTAAAAGGAAGGACTTGACAGGCTCAGAAAAGTCAAAAATAGTGAGATATCTTGCAGAGGGATGCAGCACTCTTAAAATTGCAAAGCTTCTGAAGCGTGATCATCGAACAATCAAGCGTTTCATTCAAAATAGTCAACAGGGTCGCAAGAAGCGTGTGGAAAAACCAAGGCGCAAAATAACTGCCCATGAACTGAGAAAAGTCAAGCGTGCAGCTGCCACGATGCCACTTTCCACCAGTTTGGCCATATTTCAGAGCTGCAACATCACTGGAGTGCCCAAAAGCACAAGGTGTGCAATACTCAGAGACATGGCCAAGGTAAGAAAGGCTGAAAGACGACCACCACTGAACAAGACACACAAGCTGAAACGTCAAGACTGGGCCAAGAAATATCTCAAGACTGATTTTTCTAAGGTTTTATGGACTGATGAAATGAGAGTGAGTCTTGATGGGCCAGATGGATGGGCCCGTGGCTGGTTTGGTAAAGGGCAGAGAGCTCCAGTCCGACTCAGACGCCAGCAAGGTGGAGGTGGAGTACTGGTTTGGGCTGGTATCATCAAAGATGAGCTTGTGGCGCCTTTTCGGGTTGAGGATGGAGTCAAGCTCAACTCCCAGTCCTACTGCCAGTTCCTGGAAGACACCTTCTTCAAGCAGTGGTACAGGAAGAAGTCTGCATCCTTCAAGAAAAACATGATTTTCATGCAGGACAATGCTCCATCACACGCGTCCAAGTACTCCACAGCGTGGCTGGCAAGAAAGGGTATAAAAGAAGAAAATCTAATGACATGGCCTCCTTGTTCACCTGATCTGAACCCCATTGAGAACCTGTGGTCCATCATCAAATGTGAGATTTACAAGGATGGAAAACAGTACACCTCTCTGAACAGTGTCTGGGAGGCTGTGGTTGCTGCTGCACGCAATGTTGATGGTGAACAGATCAAAACACTGACAGAATCCATGGATGGCAGGCTTTTGAGTGTCCTTGCAAAAAAAGATGGCTATATTGGTCACTGATTTGTTTTTGTTTTGTTTTTGAATGTCAGAAATGTATATTTGTGAATGTTGAGATGTTATATTGGTTTCACTGGTAAAAATAAATAATTGAAATGGGTATATATTTGTTTTTTGTTAAGTTGCCTAATAATTATGCACAGTAATAGTCACCTGCACACACATATATCCCCCTAAAATAGCTAAAACTAAAAACAAACTAAAAACTACTTCCAAAAATATTCAGCTTTGATATTAATGAGTTTTTTGGGTTCATTGAGAACATGGTTGTTGTTCAATAATAAAAATAATCCTCAAAAATACAACTTGCCTAATAATTCTGCACTCCCTGTAGTATAATCTAGGTTCCCTTGAGCAGGGAATCCTAGTTTATTTCAATTACATTTTTGTTTCTAGTACTTCATTTTTGGGAGATATTCTAATAACCCTTTGAAAAGGTGGTTCGCCATCCTTATTTTGAAAGACCAATGCAACCTCATTAGCTGTAGGTAAGTTATAACGTATTTTATCAGAATGGCGATCTCTTTTAAGAATTATATTGACTCTTGGTATTAGCAACTGATTTTGTAGTGCATGAATGGATTGTTGTTGTTCAACTTCATAAACTTTTTTATAAGCTTGAGTGGATGGATTTTTTGCCGTAATCTTATTAAGCACATGAAAAACACTGGGTAAGCATTTGGTATTTTCAGAAAGCTGCATATGTTGTTCCACAGCTTCCATCGTATCCAGGACATATAGTTGAGCAAATTGTCTTTGCTCTCCTTCTTCCGGGTGTAAATGGGATGTAAGTAAATTTGGCCTTGTACTTTAAAGCAGTTAAGGTCCATGTCCAGACACATTACAAGCTAATTTTGCACCCATCGAGGCAAAGAAATGGCACTATTATAAGATCATATATTATTTTTGAAATGTTTGCAATTTGGAAAAGTAGGGTCATTCAATATGCCTTGTAAATATTTAGGGAATTATTTTCTTACTGAAAGTCTTACTTTTCCCATTTGACAGCAACTAATGAACTTACCATCTAGTGGTTTTTCCTTTTCAAAATGATAAGCCCCACAAAACTGACAAAGCACATTTAACATCCCACAATTGTGAGTCTCTACTATTATAGCTCTTAATAATGGACTATCCTTTGAATGAACATCAACATTACATTCTATCTCCACATTACTATCATCTCGTTCACATGTTTGTTTTCAAGATGTTTTGTCTTACGCAGGCTTTTTCTTTCAGTAGTTGGTCTTTTTTGGGCAATTCTTTCAGGCTCTTGTTTACTGTACTTTTTTCAGAGTCTCCTCCAACTGTCGCGCTTTCCGTTTTCTTTTATCGTTCCCTAGCCAGACATTGTTTGTATTCCTTGCTTGTTTCTGGCTTCTCTGCCATTGCAATCTGTAATGTAAAATGTATTATCTAATTTTGAACGTACACATTAAGCGAAGCACACATTGTCATGTGAATGAATATTTTTATTTAGCTTACAGTATTTGTAATGTATTAAGCTGTGCAAGTTACTTTTGCCAAAGTTTACACCTCATTTTGTTAATATATAAATTTCTATTGAATGTAATGACAATGTTTTGAATAAGTGCAAATTTAGAAATTTAGCAAATTATATTCAATGTAATGTGAGGGTGAAAACTAAAGTAAATTAGTATTACAAATGGTATTACATGTAATTCATAATCGTAGTTCTGCATGAACAACAGTAGCCTACATGAACATAGCATTTGTATTTTTTAATAGGTTCATTTATAATTAATGTTGTTCTCATTGCAGAAATCTGTAATGATAGAAATCTGCAGCATATTCTATTAATAATTTGGTTAATAATTTGCTAATCACCCACATTTATAACTGTTATTAAAACCCCATAACCCCAAATCTGTCACTGACAGACATATGCAAAGTGTAAAGTAATATTTTAAGTTGTAGAATATCAAAATATATTTTTTTCTTTTTATTTCACCTTTACATTTAGTACACAGCACAAATAGATACAGCTTAGAATGTCTTTTTAAATTCAGGCACAGTAACATTATTAAATGAATAATCTTGACCGTTTAGGTTTATTTTTTTGCAATGAAATTTAAAAAAGCATAACAATATTTTCTGACATTTGTGATCCATATTAGATACAATTTACTATTACGGAATATAATATATAAGGAATGTATTCAAATTGAATTAATGTAATGAAATATATACTGTACCTCTGCCTTGGAAGTTGATGTGTTCTGTGAGTCTGTAAAGACACGACCAGTACATCCCAATTCTGTGTCACGATCAAATTTACAGAGACCTGTAAAGTGTAAGAACAGATTTTATTTATTTTATTTTTTTAACATTTACATGTATTAGCAATAACAAACATATGCAGCTTATAATATGTTAATTGACGTCAGGTTAAAATATAACATTTAGCATGATATTTTTTATTTTTTTATTAAATGAATAGCTTATAAAATGAATAAATAATAATATTCAGGTATTACAGCTTACAATGTCTTAAATGGCGTAATCTTGAAATGTTATATTTAAGCTATTTACTGTATATATATTTTAAATAATCAATTAGTAACTTAATAAATAATAATACTTTACCTATTAGTTTTGAATGTATTTGATAAAAATCATAAAGAGTTAACAATATCTTCATAAAATTTGTCCACAGATAGTGGGCAGGCACACAGTTGATCATCTGAGGAGAAAGTGAGAAAGTTCTGGAAAATCTGCAGTATACATAGAGAACGGCCCATATATCCACACCTATTATATGTGATTTAAATTAATGTTTCTTACTCTGTATCTTGATCTTTAAATCATTGATAAGCCACATTGGATGTATATACTTTTTTATATATACAATTTTTTTGTCCCTTTAACTTATTCATTTCTCAATTAAAAATGCATCTATTTAAAAAATCCAAAATGTATTTTAACATGCTTTTATGAGATCTTTACAGTAGTGTGCTCCAAATTGTGCTGAATAATGTGTCCCTTTAACATACAAACGAATCCCTCCTCCCCTCTGCCATTACCCCTATATTTCCTAAATAGGTTATAACCACAGCCTTCTTGGTAGAGCCTCTTTCACCTCTTTCACTAATAGGTAGTAATTGAGGCAGGTTTGCTGGAGGCTATAATGCTAATTTAAAATTTAAATCTACATTGTTTTTCTTAACATACCAATTGTACAGCTAATCAGTAACTAAATAAACAAATGAAACCTCATGGTATAAATACTACAATGTTAATATTATGGCCAAGATTTTGAGTGTATTCATTTGCCTCAATTCACCTTAATATGTTACTAGCATTCAGCACTGAAATTGGTAAATTTAGTAAGTGGCGTGATTATTATTATTATTATTATTATTATTATTATTATTATTATTAAATTTTAATTATAGTTAAGTATCTCTAAATATTTTTTTTTTATTTGAAATTATTTGCCACTATGTTTAACATATAAGTAGTATTCTTTTTCAAATGTTTTCAAGAATATTATTGGTGGCATAACAGTACCCACTTTTAAAGTTGTTTGCCACCCATTATGCTGTTGAATTGGATGCACATGTTTTAAATCACATTGAATTACATACAGCTGCATTTGCTACATGATAAATACTGCTTTGCATATAGGGAGGCCTATTGCCTGCTGTAATAGATGGCATATTCCAAAACCTCTGGTTGATAGATCTTAGCCTTAGCCTTTGTCACTTTTGGGTTATGGCACACATCCTCTGTGTATACTTTATTTTAACTATACCTTTAACCAGAAAAACAAAAAAATTATATGCATTTACATATAAGTGAAACATTCCCAAATTTGATTTAAAGACAAACACTGTTGATTTTGATTATTCTTATAGTTAAGTCCAGGTAGTTGTTTACTGAAACGTCTTAATATATATTTATTTTTTGTTTTTATTATTATTATTATTAAACTATTTTATTTTCATAGAGCCAGTATATTACATAACACTAGGAGTACAATAAACAATAGATGGACATTTACATAAACATTTGCTGGCATGATAAAACCTTTCATCGCAAGCAAATCTTTAATTAGCAAGTGCAATGTTTCATATAAGTGTTGAAAGAAAAAAATTCCCATATATTATGTGTTAAAAAAAAGAAAGCAATATCTCTGTGTGAGTGGGCATCATTTCAAAGGAATATGCTGCTAAAACACCAAAGAGCAGAATGGGGTTTTCCAGTTGAAGAGAAGATGAACTGCAGTAGTTCATTTAGTAACTAAAATCAACACCACAGGGAAGTAATAGCCTTCCCAGGCTGCAGCATTTCTATTTATTTTTAGACATTTGAGTCACAGCTGGAAGAAAGGAGACAACTCCAAGAAAAGTGGAGAAGTCATGTCTGTGAAAAGGAAAGGAAAGAAAAGCAGATGTAGTCACCATTTTCATAAGGTTACATTAATGTGTTATACAGAGGAAAGCATATTCAGAATCTTCAATAGTTAAAACCAAACACATTTTCTTTTTTATCTTTAAAAAAAAAATGTGCAGAGCTGTTAATGAGTGGTGCTAAGAATTTTTAATTTTTCCATCCAGCTATGAGGATCCTTATTTGATATAGCTATGTTTTTTTTAATTAACATGATGTTTTTTTTGCCACTAAATGTGTTGACATTTTTATCTTTTTTTATACATAAACGACCCGAACATATCTGTTTGGTTGGTGCACAATTGGAGAATAACACAGACTTTGATCTATATAGTAGAACTGACAATGGCACTGAAAAAAATTCTAAATAGTTTTTTTCTTTTTTTCCCTCTCCAAATAATCAACTTAAATTTTTTTAAATCCCTTAATATTATAATAAATAATATTGTCAGAGAAGACATTATTATCAGAACAGATGGAGTAGAACAAATCATTCACATATTGTACACTAGATTAGGGAAAATGCTCAGTATGGCATCCGTATCAGAAGATGGTGACTGGATGGCAAAGTATCTAATACTGATGCTTAAGAAAAGCATGTAATACCATATATAGTTGTGAGCGATACGGGTTGATGGCAAAGCGAGGGCCACAGTTGCTGGCAAGGAGCGCCAAAGGCGCTCCTTGCGCTGGTGGAGATGAGCACCATAGGCGCTCATCCCAAGACCCCGTATGACTTAGGCAGGGAGCGCCAAAGGCGCTCACTGAGCTGGTGGAGATGAGCGCCGTTCAACATAAATCTACGAGCCGCGGGACTACACTTTAACAAAAACATTCATTATCCAATTCACATTGCGAGACCTGTAGCAGTTTGAAAAAAAAAATATGAAAAAATACGACCCCTAACACTTTACAAAGGAAAACGCGGACTTAGAAAAAAAAATATGAATATGAGGTCTAAAAAATACGAACTTAAGGGCCGAACCAAGCACATCCAAAAACACAAAATACAAAAAAAAAATTAAAAAATATCACACACACCATGGGGGGACAGGCAGGACATCTGTCAGTGGGGTTGGTTGCAAATTTAACTTTGAAGTGATCAATTTCAAGATTGAAAAATCACCTAAGCGAGAAAAAAATGGCGGATAAAAAAAAACGAAAACGAGGCTAAGCACGTAAAATTACAACACCTACTCGGAACACTTACCCAAACTCAATAACATGTCATACAGCACATAACACATATCATGCGCTCCGTAACACATACAAAATTGTGGACATTTTATATGCAAGAACTAAGTAACTTGCGCAAAATGGCGCCTGGAACGGAAATTGCCGGATGGAATGCAAATAGCGCATGGGTATTGCGTTCTAACAGTTTCTACTTCAGCTCCAAGTCTATAAATACTGCAAACTTTCCAGAAATTTCTACATTTCTCCTCAGGTGATGAACAGTATGACTGGACATTTCACTGGTGGCGTTAAAATCTGCATTACTGAAAATAGGTAGGCTACAATTAATTAATTAATTAATTAATACATTATAATTGATACATTAAGAGTAAAAAAAAAAAAGATTACAAAGGAAATGTTATTCATATGCAGTAGTGAAAGTTTGACTATTCATTACTTAACAAAAAAAATATGTAATATCAAATATTGATACAAAAAACATGTACTGGAGAAATTAGAAGCCATTATTCATGTATAGTACAATTTCAAAGAGAGATAAATGTTTACGTGGGCTAAAATGATAGATATTTCAAAGAAAGAAAAAAGGAGACATTTCTACAACAACATAGCTTTTATTAACATATCTTTTAAAACCTAATTTATGCTTTTAAAAAAAATAAATAGATATACATATATATTTACACTGTATATTACAATTTGCTTTTTTTTTATCATTTTCAACAGACTCTGCCTGAACAGTGTCACTGAATAATTTGCAGCACTGCACGGTTTAACACTGATTGTCAAATCTGCAGCAATTTACAGACAAGAAATTAAAATCAACAGGTAATGTATAAAACTAAATTTCATAAAAAAAACTAAATATCAGTGACTCAAAAAAAAATGTATAAAATATTTCAACATTTCCATTTCTCTCTATCTTTTTTTAAGAGTGTCGCATGAAGATGACCCTCTGTCATTTATACACAACTAGTAATTGAACACAACAGGTAACGTATAAGAAGTAAAAAAATAAAAGTCCTATTTGGTGTGCGCCAATGTCAAAATGCACTAACCCTCTAAGCCTAACCCCATAACCCACAACCCTAATGCTAACATATTGTCATATTTCAACATTTGCATTTTTGTCTATCTTTTTCAACAGACACTGTCTAAAGAGGGTCGCAGGAACATTGGCAGCAGGGGACCCTCTGTCATTTATACACAACTAATAATTCTACAGAATAGGCACAGTATAACAAGTAAAAACAAACAAAAAAATCTATCCTTTTAGTGTGTGCCAATGTCAAAATGCACTGCAACATAAATAATACTCTAAGCATAACATTAGAACCTACAACCCTAATGTTAACACTCACGCACACAAAAGAGAATAATAATGACAATAGTGGCGCACACAAATAGGATACTACAACAAATTTTGGTTACAGATATAAAATGAAAAATATTTAATGTTTTCTATGACACAACCTATAAGCCTAACCCCACAACCATAACACAGGATACTACAACAAATATTGTTAACACATACAAAATAGAAGGATGTATACTGTTTTCTGTGCATCAAACTCAAACACTAACCCCATAACCTAACCCTATAATGTGAGCTGTGGTGCACACAAAACAGTATACTGCTACAAATATTGTTAACACATATAAAATCAAACAATAAATACACTTCTGTGCACCGACCTCTAAGCCTAACCCCATAACCTAAACCTCTAATATCAACTGTGATGCACACAAAACAGGATACTACAACAAATGTTTTTAACACATACTAAATACAACAATACATCCTGTTTTGGGTACACCAACCTCTAAGTCTAACCCCATAACCATAATGACAACAGTGGTGCACACAAACCAGAATAACACAACAAATATTCTTAATACATAATAAATGTAAGAATATATCCTGTTTTATATGCACCACTCTTTAAGGCTAACCCCATAAGCTAAACCTCTGTGAATACATACAAAATAGTTACTTCAACAAAAAAAAATGTACGTGTTTTTTTAACATTTTCATCTCTCTCTGTAATTCTCAACAGACACTGCCTGAAGACTCTCATCATCTCGACAGCTATTTCAACACTTCACAATTTGAAGAAAAGAGGTACAGTATTACAAGTAAAAAACAAACACAAAAAAAAAACACTGCTGTTTGCACATATAAAATGGAAGTACCTATCCTGTTTTGTGTCTGCCTTTGTAGAAACGTACTGCACGCTAACACTCTAACATAACCCCATAACCGTAAACCCCCATTAACAACACTGGCACATGAAAAACAGGATAGGAAGAAAAAACAAAATAAGCCATACCCTAACCCCTAATGACAACAGTGCTGCACACAAAACAGAAAACGACAATGCTCTTAATATATACAAAATAGAAGTATATATCATCATAACACCTAATGACAATAGTGCACAAAAAAAAACAATTAAACACATAATAACAACACTGCCACAAACAAAACACAGTAACACAAGAAATGGTGTTTTCATATACAAAATAGAAGGAACTATCATATTTGCTGGGCACCTTTCACAACATAGACTGTAACCTAACTAATCTGATAAGTGTAACTTCACAAACATAACCTCATAATGCAAACAGTGGTGCACACAACAGTGGTGCACACAAAACAGGATACGAAAAAACAAAGCAATCAACAACGGAGCAAAAGTACTAATGGACTACTTTTATGTACAGATTAATATGGCAGATACTGACAAGAAACAGGAAAAGAAAAGACGTCAAATTAGAGAACGTCATCGAACATGGGCAGATCATCAGACGCCGGAGCAGAAGGAAATTCGATGACAAAAAGAACGGGAGAGACTCGCCATCAAAAGATTAGCAGCTAACAAACAAACATCCAAGCCCAAGAAGGCTACTAAAAAATAAAAGCATTTAGAAAATGTGGATACAAATCAGATAAGAATTCTAATGAGTATTTAGACAGTCACATTGATATATCTTCTGACCATTGTCCTTTAAATCTTGAGCAGTAGAGGTTCATAATTGTGGTAATATGAATATTGTCTGTCAGTTTTGTGGGGCTTATCACTTCCAACAGGAAAGACCCAGGGATGGCCAGTTCGTTAGTTGCTGTCAAAAAGGCAAGGTAAGACTTCCAGAAAGACAACAATTCCCAACATATTTAAAAAGTATTATGACAGAGCCTTCTTTTCCTAACTACCAAAATTTCAAAACAAACATAATATCATACAACACTGCCATATCCTTTGCATCTATGGGTGCAGCATTAGCTGCTAATGTGCCAGGACATCACCCTTACTGTTTCAAAGCACAAGGAAACATTTACCATCGTACTTCTCATTTACATCCAGAAGAAGGGGAGCAAAAACATTTGCTTAACTATATGTCTAAAATACTATGGAAGCTGTTGAACAACGTATGCAGCTTCCAGAAAATAGAAAATGCTTACCCATTGTGTTTATAGAGCTTGATAAAATTATGGCCCAAAACCCGTACACTCAAGCCTATAAAAAATTGTCAGAAATAGAACAAGAACAAATAATTCATGCACAATTACATCAGTTACCAATCTCAAAAGTCAATATGGTTTTTAAAAGAGATTGCCATACTGATAAACACTGTTACAACTTACCAACATCAAATGAGTTTGCAATGGTCTTTCAAAATGATGAGGGAGAACCACCATTTCAAAGGGTTATTAGAATATATCCCAGAAATGAGGAGCAACTGTTCATTAATATAAGTATCTTAAGTACTAATTTGGATCCAATGACATATCCCATATTCTTTTCACATGGGGAAGTAGATTGGCAACCCAAATTAACCCTTGAGAGTTACCCAAATTCAAAAGTACGTGTTGAATGGCTCAAACTGCCATTAGAGATGGATTTAATCACATTTTATGTGGTGGAAAACTGACACAACAATGGATCATTGATTCATATTTGCAAGTTGAGGCAAATAATTTAAATGTCATCAAATATAAACAAGATAAATTACATGTTGAGCAGTAGAACAGTATTCTGGACTGGTGGATTATGTCACTGAGGCAGCTACAAATAGAGAGCTTGCAGCTGGCAAAGCCATCATTTTACTTTCTTCTTTCCAAGGATCTCCTCACAATATGCAAGAAAGATACAATGATGCTATGTCTATTGTAACTAAATTCGGAAAACTAGATTTATTTATGTAATCCACAATGGTCAGAGATTGTACAGAATCTGCTAATTGGACAAAGTGCTTCCGATAGACCAGATTTGGTGGCAAAAGTCTTCAAAATAAAATTAACTGAATTAATACATGACATGTCTGGCTTATGTTTATACCATAGAATTTAAAAAAAGAGGACTTCCACATGCAAATACTTTATGCTTATAATTCTTCAAGAAAAATATAAAGTAGATACTGGTGATAAAGTAGATTCAGTCATCATTGCTGAACTAACATAAGAAAAAATACATGGTAGACTATATGAGATTGTAACTCATCACATGATACATGGACCATGTGGAGATCTTAATCCACAATCACCATGTATGGAAAATAAAAAATGCACTAAGGAATTTCAAAAAGATTATAGAGACAAAACTTATGCCAATTGTGATGGCTATCCATTATATAGAAGAAGAGAAGGCCAAACTGCCATTATTTGGGGCAAAAAAGTGGATAACAGATATGTGGTGCCATACAATCCACATTTACTCATGAAGTATTAAGCACAGATTATTGTGGAAGCTTGCACTTCTATAAAATCCATTAAATATTTCTACAAATATATTTACAAAGGCTATGATGCAGCTGCTGTAGTGGTAAAAAGTGCAGAAAATCCAGAACAAACTGAGTTATTACATGATGAACTTGCATCTCATGTAGATGCTCGCTATGTAAGTGTGTCAGAAGCAATGTGGCGTTTTCTCAAATTTGAAATGCATGATCGCTCACATGCAGTATATCGATTAGTTGTGCATTTGCCCCAAAGACACTTAGTTTATTTAAATGTTGGAAATGAAAGAAATGCTTTGGCACAAAGTGAGCATCAGCAAACTACACTAACTGCATGGTTTCAATTAAATTGTACTGACTTGGAGGCAAGGAAATTGTTGTATATTGACATTCCTTACCATTATGTTTTTGTTAATGGATTATGTAAAAAAAAAAAAGCAGTGGAAAACAAATTATAACTAGAATATACACTGTCATTCCAAGAGACCTTGAACGTTTCTGCTTACTTTTACTCCTTTTAAATGTTCCTGGTGCACAAAGTTTTGAATAGTTGAGAACTGTTAATGGCACAGTTTATGACACACTTCATGTAGCTGTGTGACACATAAACTTCCTCGCTGATGATACAGAATGGGAAAGATGTCTAGAAGAAGCAGCACTGTGTCAAATGCCATGGCAGATGAGAGAACAATTTGCATTAATTTGCATTTTCTCAAAGGCTCCAAATGTATTAGCTTTGTGGAACAAATTGAAAACAAATATGTCGGAAGACTTTTTGCAATGATACAATGAGCCTATTGCAGAATTAAAAGCATTAATTGAAATTCAAGAGGTCTTTCTCTCTCATGGATTAACTTGTGCACATTTTAATCTGCCAGATCCAGGACTCATAGATGAAATAAACTTTGAAGACTATATTATTCAGCTTCAAAACTAAATAACACAAGAAAGACTTGCAACTTTAAATACCTTACAATTGCAAGCATTTAACGCAATAAAAAGTGCACTAGAGGTTGACTTGCCGAAAGAGCGTTTTTTCTATCTAGATGGACCTTGTGGATCAGGAAAATCTTATCTATATAATTTATTGATGCAATTTGTTCGTGCACAAGTTGAAATAGCACTGCCATTTGCAACAACTGGAATTGCCGCACTTTTGTTAGAAGGTGGAAGAACTGTTCATAGTGGATTTAAACTGCCAGTTCCTATTCTGGAAGCATCAGTGTCGAATATAAGAATGACATCTTTACAAGCAAAAAATGCTCTACAATGCATTGACCGTTTGTTGCGTTAAGTCATGGATAATGATTTGCCTTTTGGTGGAAAGGTCATGTTGTTGGGTGGAGATTTTAGACAAACATTACCTGTTGTTGTCCATGGAAATCGCACAGACATTGTAGAAACATGTTTTAAGTCAAGTACACTATGGAAACTCTTTACTCACCTCAAATTAGAACAAAATATGAGATCACAAGGACAAAATGAATTCAATGAGTGAATTCAACAGAACAAATTCAGAATTTACCCGATAATACTCTATTCCAAAATACAAAGTAATGACAATTATGAGGAGCTTGCAACAAAAGTAATATTAACGTAAAAAAAATAAAGATGCATTGCTTCTAAATAATAAAATATTAAAATTAGTAGATGCACCGCAAAAAAATGATCACAGTGCAGATTGTGTACTTGGTGATGACAAAGAAACTCAGACAAACTTTTCAACTTAATTTATTAATTCATTAACTCCATCTGGAATGCCACCACATATTTTGCAGCTAAAAAAAGGTGCAATTGTCATGTTACTGTGAAATATGAAATCCAAAAAAGGACTATGTAATGGGACCAGATTAATTGTCCAAGAACTAAAAGATAATTTCATAAATGCAGAAATTCTCAATGGTACCCATAAAGGTGAAAGAGTTTTCATACCAAGAATATATTTGGCACCAAGTGAAAGTTGCTTGCCTTTTGTACTTCAGAGAAGACAATTTCCCATCATCATGGCATTTGCCATGACCATTAATAAATCACAAGGACAAACTTTTAAATCCATTGGAACCTTTTTAGAAGAACCAGTATTTGCCCATGACCAACTGTATGTTGCATTTTCAAGATGCAATAATCCAAACAAAATAAAAGTTTATATTGAAAACAACCAAAGTCAGGGTTATTTATTAGATGATGGATGAATTTTTACAAAAAACATTGTCTACTATGAAGTACTGTAAATTTAAATTACAAACAAAGCCAAATTGCAACTAAGCCACAAATAACCCAATTCAATAAGCAACAGTTCTCTTATATCCATGTCAAAATCACCACAAATATAGAGAACAGTGGTTTTATTTCAAGGACACAATTTTATGTCTCTCTGGCTCTTTTTAGAGGATCACTATTTATCTAAGGAAACTATATAAAGTGGCAAAAAGGATAGAGAACAGTGGTTATACCTTGTGGATGAACTTTGTTGTCTGGGTCTCTTTTTAGAGGACCACTATTTCAGTTATGAAACTCTATGTGCTATCTGCCGGGTTCTTTTAAAGGAAACCACTTTGACAGACAAAACAAAAAAAAAAAAATGGAATGTCTTGGAAGTCACTTTTGCCAGGATTGGCCCCATAAAACAGTTACCTTGCATTTTGTTAGCTTGACGGTTTCCATTTTAATACTTTAAGTTCATGTTTGTAATGTTAAAATTCTATTTTCAAAGGACTGAAAAGTTGTTTCATTCTATGGGCCTCATTCTATTATCGGCCGTAAATCGGCCGTAAGGCTGCGATTCCTTGCGAGGGTTCAGTTAACTCGCGATTCTATTATACGGCCCCGCAAGGATCTCCTTTTACGGCCGGCCGCATATCTTGGAACCGGCCGTAATCTGTGAAATATAAAAACTCAAAAATAAATTCAAGCCTGCACTGTACAGCTCTGTAAATGCTAGGGATCATATTGGGGGACATGAGGATTAAAAGGAACCCACTCTCAAGCTTGCACATCTGCCCAAACCCGAGTTCAAATTAACTGTTTATTTGCCGGCTGCGGCGGGGTGTGTCTGAGGTGCTCCAAGCACTCTGGACTTTTTACATGTATATTTTACGGATATTAAAAATAAAATATTTTACGGATTTGAGTACAGGATAATTATGTGCTATTTTTTCTAACACCTAAAATCCCTTTATAGTCTTCTCAAAGTGCAGGATGGCTTTATTTGAGCTATTTTATGTGCTTAATTGGTGCTAGCGAGACCTTTTTCCTGCAAGTAACTGCGGCTCGTTTTTAGCCTTGCAGAGAGGTTTCCCGGAGCAATTGAATTGCAAATCTCTTGCGGCCGTTTTAGATCAAAGGCTTTCCTCCGGCGTGAGCGGCCGCAAGAGATAGCAAGGCACCGGCCGCAAGCCTGCCGGAGCCTCCGGCCGTAAGGGAATAGAATAGCAGAATAGCTTGCGGCCGGTCCTTGCGGCCCCGCAACGGCTGCGGCCGATAATAGAATGAGGCCCTATGTAATTAAGGTTTAATGTTAGTAGCAGTATCATCATTTGTTGTTTTATGATATAGAGAATATTGATCCAGGGACTAATCCGATCACCAGTTAATGGGGTCAGGAAGGAATTATTTTTTTTGCCCATTTTTAAACAATTGACAAACTTTCACAGTTTTTTTTTGGTTTGCATTCCTCTGGATTCAATATTCCAGATCACTATATTTTTAAATAATTTCATTTAAAATGTTATTAACTTATGTTAATGTTTGCTTTGCTAACATTGGGCCTCATTCTATTATCGGCCGTAGGAGATGCGGGGCCGCAAGGACCGGCCGCAAGCTATTCGGCTATTCTATTCCCCTCCGGCCGGGGATTCCGGCAGGCTTGCGGCCGGCGCCTTGCTATCTTTTGCGGCCGCTCGCGCCGGAGGAAAGCCTTTGATCTAAAACGGCCGCAAGAGTTTCGGCCGCAAGAAAATCCTGGTTGCTATTCAATTGCTCTGGGAACCCTCTCTGCAAGGCTAAAACCGAGCCGCAGCTTACTTGCAGCAAAAAGGTCCCGCTAGCACCAATTAAGCACATTATAAAGCCATCCTGCACTCTGAGGAGACTATAAAGTGATTGTAGGTGTTAGCAAAAATAGCACAACATTCCCCTACACTCATATCCGTAAATAATTTTTTTTTTTTATTTATGTCACATATCCATGGAAAAAGTCCAGAGGGCTTGGAGCACCTCAGACCCGCCCATGCTGCGGCCGGAAAATAAACAGTTAATGTAAACTCGGATTTGGGCTGATGTGCAAGCTTGAGAGGGGGTTGCTATTAATCCTCATGTCCCCCATTATGATCCCTAGCATTTACAGAGCTTTACAGTGCCGTCTTGAATTTATTTTTGCTTTTAAAGATTTCTGAGCTTACGGCCGGTTGCAAGATATACGGCCGGCCGTAAGGGGAGATCCTTGCGGGGCCGTATAAATGAATTGCAAGATAACGGAACCCCCGCAAGGAATCGCAGCCTTGCGGCCGTTTTACGGCCGATAATAGATCGAGGCCCATTGTATTTTACAAGGTTGACAAGTTAATTTCAAGAATGTTATTAAGGATTTATGTCAGTAGCAGCATAATCATTTGTTACAAATTTCAATTTATAATTAAATAGACTCATCCAGGGAGTAATCTGATCGCCAGTTACTGGGGTCAGGAAGGAATTCATTTCCCCCTCCCCTTTGATATATTTGGCTAAGTTTCAATAGGGGTTTTTACTGTATGCCTTCCTCTGGATTCAATACCTATGTGCTTTAAAGGTAGTTAAACAACAATTTGCATGTTAAGAAGCATTCTGTAATGGTTTAAAATACTAATTTTTACAAAGTTGACCTATTGATGTTAGTGTTGTTAAAAATAATTCATTCAACACTGTTTACAATATAACTTGCATGTTAGAAACCTTTATGTCATGGTTCACAATACATATTCATACAAAATTCATATTTTGTTCTATTATTACTTCATACATGAAAATTCTAAAGTTTGATATGGTTCAGTAGCTCATTGTTAAAAAAATTAAAAAAAGTTTATTATACATTTTGGTACTTCTTTGTAGATAAAAAAAAAGGTTAGGAGTCTCAGATAATCACATTGTGTCACAAACAGCATTCCCAGCTTCAACTTTTAATTGACCGTCATTTTTACATGGGCAAGTCGCTAGTGTATTATAATTGCAGGAGAACAAGAGATTTTTGCATCCCAGGCTTGTATAGACAAAACTAAAATATAATGCTCATTGGTAGCTTCTAAAGATGAAAAATTACAGTGCAGTCAATATGAAAAAGTTTTAAAAGCAGATTAGAAATGTTATACATTTACTGGAAAAGTCTAATATCAAGAATAATAATTGAAGAAATGCATTATTTTTTTTTATAACAACTATCCAAAAGAAGATCTTTCTAGATCATACTTCACATCTAACTAAAATTAAAATTTCTGTCTACCCATTGATAAAATAATGGAACAACTAGTTAAAATAATTTTCTCACTTCCAAAAACGAGTTCTTTATATAATAAAAAATGGGAGAGTTTTTTCACCTGAACGTAACTGCACTCACAAAAATCAATGGCAGTTAGAAATCCTCATCCTAATGGATCCACAACCACTAATTTAAACCATTTAAAAACATACCTAAAACATATCATATCACTCATATTACCCACCTTCTGCCTAGAATTTGATTTGACATCTAAAAGTGTCCAATAGAGATGTCGCGAATAATTCGCCGGCGGACTGTTCCCGGCGAACATAGCATGTTCGCGTTCTCGGCGAACTGCGAACATATGCGATATTCGACCCGCCCCCAATACTTTATCATTGAGCAAACTTTAACCCTGCATGTCACAGTCAGCAGACACATTCCAGCCAATCAGCAGCATACACTCCCTTCCAGACCCTTTAACCTCATGGACAGCAGCCATTTTGGAATCAAAACTAACTTGCAGTCTTACTGAGAGGAGGCTGAGTGTAGGTGATACTGCATCAATAGGGAAAACCATAGCTAGGCAAGTTTATTCAGTGTCCAGTGCAGTGCTGAAGGACTCTTGTGCCTTATTATTATTATTAATATTACTACTGTATAATGTGTAGATGTACCAGCTGGGCATGCTCTCGTGCATTATTATTATTATTATTATTATTATTATTATTATTATTATTATTATTATTATATAATGTGTAGATGTACCAGCTGGGCATGCTCTTGTGCATTATTATTATTATTATTAGTAAAATACTACACATTATATAGTAATAATAATAATAATACACAAGAGCATGCCCAGCCGGTACATCTACACATTATATAGTAATAATAATAATAATAATAATAATAATAATAATAATAATAATAATAATAATAATAATAATGTAGAAGAGCATGCCCAGCCGGTACATCTACACATTATATAGTAATAATAATTATAATAATAATGCACAAGAGCATGCCCAGCCGGTACATATACACATTATATACTACTAATAATAATAATAATAATAATAATGCACAAGAGCATGCCCAGCCGGTACATCTACACATTATATCGTAATAATAATAATAATAATAATAATAATAATAATATTAATAATAAAGCACAAGACCTCCCCTGTGTCTCCCCCCCACTCCCCCCCATGTGTCTCTCTCCCCCCCTCTCCCCTGTGTCTCCCCCCCACTCCCTCCCATGTGTCTCTCTCCCCCCCTCTCCCCTGTGTCTCTCCCACCCTTCCCTGTGTCTCTACCCCCTCTCCCTTCTCCAGTGTTTCTTTCCCCCCTCTCCTGTGTCTTTTCCCCCTTCCCTCTTCCCTGTGTCACTCCCCCCTCTACTGTGTCTCTACCCCCTCTCCCTTCCCGTGTTTCTTTCCCCCCTCCCCTGTGTCTTTCCCCCCTTCCCTCTCCCCTGTGTCTCTTCCCCCTTCTCCCCTGTGTCTCACCCCCTCTCCCCTGTGTCTCTACCCCCTCTCCCTTCCCCTGTGTTTCTTCCCACCTCCTCTGTGTCTTTACCCCCTTTCCTCTCCCCGCTGTCTCCTCACCACTCCCTCCCATTAGTCTCTTCCCCCCTCTCCCCTGTGTCTCTACCCCCCACTCTCTCCTGTGTCTCTCCCCCCTCCCATGTGTCTCTTCCCCTCACCTCTCCCCTACCCTGTTTCTCTTCCGCCCTCTGCCCTGTGTCTTCCTCCCCCTCTCCACTGTGTCTTCCTCCCCCTCTCCCCTCTCCTGTGTCTTCCTCTCCCTCTCCCCTGTGTTTCCTCCCCCTCTCCCCTTCCCTGTTAGCTTCTATACACATACATACATATGATAAGAAATCTGGGGGGGGGGGGTTACCCCTTACCCCCCCCCCCCCCAGTTCCAACACCCATGTGTACTGTATAATATTGTATTGCATTATGTTATATTATATCACTAGTGACTTGCCTGGCACAAATGACGGGGCAATAAAGTTTGAAGCCATGGCAATGCTGTTTGCCACACAATGTGATGCTTTTTGTACTCTGAGGACCTTCGGCGCTCATTGTGAGCCTCTTCCCTCGTGTCCTTCATGTTTCGTGCTTTGCAATGATCAATCTTCGGCGCTCATCGTAAAGACAGATATATAAGTACAGTGTTAAATATATAATTTTTTTTGTGCAGTGTAAATTAAAAAAATGTATTCAGGTCTCAGAGCATAATAAAGTGATTTAGATTTGTAACTGCTTTGAGAGTGCTATCGCTGGCAGCCAATGAGCAGTAATCCAGATATATAACTGCAGAGTAAAAAGTAAAATATTTTAGTGTAGTGTAAAGTCTACATTTTTATTTTCCATTACTAATTAATACTTATTAAATGAATGCACGATAATAACTATTGTGAAGGAACAAATGTATTAGGAAGTGTGAAGAGTTAATGTATGTTAAGTTACGGCAGTGTAAAATATGCTATTAAGCGTATTCTTTTATAGATATTTTTTTTAATAATAATTAATTAATTAATTACTAAAATACTTTACCTATTTGTAATTAATATATCCAGTGATCAATATCCTGAAGAGCTAACAATCAGTTTTGATTTTCCTGCAGCTTACAGTGTACATTTGGACTGTTGGTGACCTGAGGTGCAAGTGTCAGCAATGTGCGCAGTGCACGAGGGAAAACCGCTTGTATAGTCGTGTAACGCGCCATTTTAGATTTGTAATGTTATTAGTTGCAAGTTAGTGTTGTAAAATGGCGGCGATTGTGTATGTGTTACGCGGCTCGCCAGCAGTTTCCATTATTTCTAATAGTGTATTTTGTACCTCGTCGGTTCCTAGGTAAAAGTCGTACATGGCTGGCGATGTTTTGCGTGGTTTGGGGTCGTGTAGCCTCGTTTTTATTTTTTTCCGGACGCCATTTTTTTTGTCGCTTAGCCGATTTACAAGTGCCAACTGGGGAAGACGTTGCAGATTTCACATATATAGTTGTGAGTAGGTGGGTTGTTGCTAACGCTGCGGGACTTACACCATCAAATTTACGGACTTACCATCCAAAAATACGGGACTTAGAAAAAAAAACATTACAAGCTCACAAAAATACGACCTTAACGCCCGAACCGCGCGCACTTAAAAACATAAAAAACACAATAAATACACACAACAAACACATAAAAAGCTTACCCACAGCAAGGCGGGCACCGAGGACCTCTGCAAGTGAAGTTACACCTCCATTTAAGTCCAAATTCATGAGTTTAGACACCCGAAAATCACCTGAGAGAAAAAATGGCCGTTGAAAAAAAGAAAACGAGGCTACAGGACCCTAAACACGCGAAACACATACGGATTTTCCTAAAAAGCCGTACGAGGTAAAGATAAACTATTAACAAGGATGCTAAATCATCCACACCCGCGTACCACATACACATTCCCCGCCATTTTACAACACTAACTTACACAATGCAGAAGTACCCAGCTACCTTAACGGCTTCCCCTCGCGTTCGCAGCCTATTTACACTACACACTGCGCACATTGCTGACACTTACACAGCAGCTCCACAGCACTGAAAACCTACATTGTATGCTGCAGGAACATGAAAACAGATTGTCAGCTCTTCAGCACAATGCTTCCTGCATATATTACTTACAAATAGGTAAAGTATATTCATTTAGTAATTATTTCATTAGCATACAAAAATACATATACACAAAAAAAACATTATCACATTTAACATAAAAGCCATTCACTGCGCGCCTCACAAGGAGCGCCAAGGCTGCTCATAGCACACAAAGCCTTGCAATAAGCGCAAAAAACACATCACCGCCGACCAGAGAATAACAGCAAAAGCGCCTATCAGAAAAAAAATCCAACCAACAGCTTCACAATGAGCGCCGAAGGATCTCCGACCGCCAACAAAATGAATGTCTCGTCCAAACACCATTACCTGCCTTACAATCTTATTGCCGCCATTTTTTGATTGGCAATGTAACAGGAAATGTAACACAAAGATGCACGCGCGTCTGAATAATACGACAAATACGGATTTTTGTCATAAATCATATGATCGCAGTATTGGGTCATAAACCCTAAACACTGGAATCTGTTACGTACAATTTACTGATGATGTCATTAATGGGCTTCAAGGGGGGGGATCTCTTTTCATACTTTTTGAGCGGTGCAAATCCAACATAGGCAGAGTGTAAACTCCACATCTGTGGGACACACACAAAGGGGTTCACTTTGGGAGAAAAAACAAACAAATATGAAATATTTAATAATCATATTTTGATGTTACCAACAGATAAGGAAACGAAACTGAGGTTATTATATCTAATAGTAGCAAGCCTGGGAGTACTGGGAGTAATAATACTGCAGCAGGAGGTCAGGACTAATGTCACCTATAGACCCCCAGACAGATAAAGGTCAGTACTAATGTCCCTCTATAGACCCCCAGTCAGATAAAGGTCAGTACTAATGTCCCTCTATAGACCCCCAGTCAGATAAAGGTCATTACTAATGTCCCTCTATAGACACCCAGTCAGATAAAGGTCAGTACTAATGTCACCTATAGACCCCCAGTCATATAAAGGTCATTACTAATGTCCCTCTATAGACACCCAGTCAGATAAAGGGCAGTACTAATGTCCCTCTATAGACCCCCAGTCATATAAAGGTCAGTACAAATGTCACTCTATAGACCCCCAGTCAGATAAAGGTCATTACTAATGTCCCTCTATAGACACCCAGTCAGATAAAGGTCAGTACTAATGTCCCTCCATAGACCCCCAGTCATATAAAGGTCAGTACTAATGTCCCTCTATAGACCCCCAGTCATATAAAGGTCAGTACTAATGTCACTCTATAGACCCCCAGTCAGATAAAGTTTTGAAATGTTTCTTGGATAGCATTGGGGCTAAAGGAGGTTTGGCCATCAGGTAGTCTAAAGATACCGTATATTATGTCCTCTCTTGGGGGGTAAAGACACAATAATTCCTGCAATAATAATAATAACCTCCTGGTTAGCCCATTGGGTTATCTGTTAAAAAGAGTGGTGCAGAGACTGTGGGGGCTGTTAGCCTTCTTGTCCCCGTGTGGCCGTTTAGAATCCCTGCTGCTGCATGTTTCAGCTTTATTAAGGTGTAATTGTACAGCGTTTGACTCAAGTAGCTGCCTGTGCTGGGTCAGTTTGGCTTAATTGCTGGGCCCTTTTCCTGCCAAGATGGCGACCGCCAGTCCATGGGCCTCTATGTCCCCTTCACTACCTTTGTCCCCGCTTGTGTGCTTATTTGGGATGGCCCCCCTTTATATCACCGGCCTGTGGCCTTGTAAGGGTCGCCCCCTCAATCTCTGAGTGTGGATATGCAGGGATGGGGCGTTGAATCAGGCCTACCTTCTTCTCTGCTCGCTGCAAGATCAACAATACCTCATTTTTCAGGCATGTGTACATGGCTAATTTTTCTGGCCTCTGGTGCTGCACTGTGGCTTCAACAACCAAACCCCAAAAAAGGCACATAACAGGGATTAAACTGATAGGAGTAGTACTACTTAACACACCACTCATATGTGGTGTAAGAGTAGTGTACATTTAAAACAAACAAAAAAATTGTACTGTAATAGATTGCATAGCAGTTAGTTGTCTGCAAGCGTGTGTGTCAGACCTACAGTGTCTACTCTACCAACTTCTGCAAGTGCACAGTGCCACTCATATCTGTTGTTACAGTAGCATGCACGCATAGTACCGACCTGTCAAAACCTGTAATGATGAATGAGGTCTAGAGTAGCCTGGTTCCCTTATCCTCTACAAGTTGAGACCTAATGTTTGGGTGACTCCAGACCAACACATGAGTACAAGCAGCACACAAACTCAAAGCCGCCATCCTCCTCCTGGAGCAGCATCATAAGCCACATCAACCACTGCTGTCCTCCTTGCCCCCTCTCAACCATCCGCCACTCTGTCTCGCCTTGAGCAGTTCCTGCTCATCTGCCCATAGTCAGGTGCCTGTAAAGGACATGTTTGAGCGTAAGAAGCTAATGTCACAAAGTGCCCCAAAATTGGTTCTAAAAATCCAGGCCTTATACACGCCCCCTGATAGGTGACGTAACAAGTATTAAACTGATAAAAGTAATACTTACAAACACGTCACTCCTATCTGGTGGCACCTTTGACTGCACGTGCCGTGCCCCAAAATTGAAGTGATACGACCAACAAAGCATCTTTTTCCATCTCCTGGTTCTAAAAATCCAGGCCTTATACACGCCCACTGATATGTGCTGTAACAGGTTTTAAACTGATAAGAGTAGTACTACTTAACACACCTTATAATAATGCAGAGAGAGGCAATGCAGTGAGAGGAGTCTGAAGAAGAGGAGTCAGAGGAGGAAGGTGGCTTTGAGGAGGTGGAAGACCAAACACAGCAGGCGTCCCAGGGAGCTTGTTGTCACCTTTCGGGGACCCTTGGTGTTGTACGTGGCTGGGTGGAGGAAGAGACCTTCAATGACATCAGTGAGGACAAGGAACGGGACATGGCTAGCTTGGTATCCAACCTTGTGCAAATGGGGAGTTTGCGGTTGTGCAAATGGACTGTTTGTGGTTGTTTGCGGTGCGTTAAACGGGGAGTTTGGTCTGTTACTGTGAAGCGGGCCTAACCCTTACACTACCTGATCGATACAACATCATACCTGATGTTTTAAAGCACGTTATTCCAAACAATTTAGGAATGTTAGGTAATTTATGCCCTTTATGGCTTAAAACCAGACTCTGCATCAACTATGTAATTTTCCATGGGAGTTTTGCCATGGATCCCCCTCCGGCATGCCACAGTCCAGGTGTTAGTCCCGTTGAAACAACTTTCCCATCACTATTGTGGCCAGAAAGAGTCCCTGTGGGTTTTAAAATTCGCCTTCCCATTGAAGTCTATGGCGGTTCGCCGATGTTCGCCGGTTCGCGGTTCGCAAAACGAAAATTTTAGGTTCGCGACATCACTAGGTACAACTCACTTTCTCCATCCTTAACCATCACTCCAATACCTGATTTATTTCTCTCTTTAAATAAAAAAAAACATCAGGATATAATCTCAGGTCATAAAATATTGTTCTCTTTAATACTACACATTCGGTAATTCACTAAGGCCCTCATTCAATTGCGATTTGGCCAATTGAATTGGGCTCTAAATAAGCACATAGCATATTTTTTTTAAATAAGTTTTTAGTTAGTGAAAACCTTGCTTTTGGATAGATGCTTACTAACTAAAAACATCTTTAAAAAAAATATGTTATGTCCTTATTTAGAGCCTTATTCAATTGGCTAAATTGCAATTGAATGAGGGCCTAAATCTTTAATTTGAGTCCTTTGGAACACTTCCAAAATATATCTCTTTATCATAATATAGCACAAGAAAGATACTCATCATGTCCCAGCTTGAGTACTGTGCCACCATTATTTATTGGCATACCATTCAAAAGCCTATTGCCTTTCCAGCTCTCAATTGCCTTCAATCAGAACTTTTAGCTTTGGGTCACATTTTTTCTAAACATTTAGATGTATTTAATTGTCTCTAACTCGCAGCTGCCCTATCACAGCCTCCTTAAGGAAGCCCAGTTCCATGATATCTATTAACCACTTGATTCCCAGGATAAATAGAACATGGAAATAAAAGTTAAAAATAATATTTTTTTTATTGCAGATTTGCGAGGTTGAAACTATTATGCAATGCCTTTCCATGATTTCTCAGTACAGTAGTGTGTGTTCATTTGCTGATGCAGTTATACAAACAGTATATCTAGTATCTAGTATACTGTAATATTTTGATACATTTGCGATGTATGGGTTTGCAGACAATTGAGTAATATTTATGGGCTACATTATGGGTTCAAGTAATTGTATTTGGCCACTTGAATGAGACTCTAAGAATTTGCCAGGCTCATCCACCCCTTAACGTTCATCACCTGCTGTTCTTCCATGCCATTCCACACAATGAATTCCCACATACCAACACTATACCAACAATATCAAACTAGCGAATTGCCCGTCAAAAAATGACGGCAATGAAATTGTAAGGTAGCTAATGCTGTTTGGTGTATAATAATGAAATATGTAATACATTACTAAATGAATATACTGTACCTATTTTGAAGCATTGTGATGAAGAGCTGGCAATCTGTGTTGATGTTGCTGCAGCATTAGTGGTGTGGAGCTGCTGTGTAAGCATGCTGAATGTGTGCACTGTGTGGTATGAATATCCGTAGGTGGTTTGTGGCGTTTTGCGAGTTTCTTGTGGTGTTTTGCGAGTTTCTTGTGGTGTTTTGCGAGTTTAGAGTGCTGTAGCCTCGTTTTCGTTTTGTTCGGCGCTCCATGCCAGCAACTGCGGCCCTCGCTTTGCGAGGTCCTCAGGTGCTGGCATGGAGCGCCTACGGCGCTCCATGCCAGCAACTGCGACCCTCGCAAACTTCACGTCGCAACCCAAACAGCACGACACACACATTACGACACTCGCAAACAACATACGACACACGTTCACACACATTACGGACTCGCAACACTCGGACGCAACTCGCGATCATTACAAAATGTAAAACACAATACATACACACAGCACATACATAAAAACCTTACCTACACCAAGAGGGAGCACCCAGGACCTCAGAAATGTAACTTAGACCTCGATTTTACTCGAAATAAAAGAGTTTAGAGACTAAAAAAAAATCTAAGCGAAAAAAAAATTGTATGTTGTCGTAATGTGTGTGTCGTGCTGTTTGGGTTGCGACGTGAAGTTTGCAAGGGTCGCAGTTGCTGGCATGGAGCGCCTTCGGCGCTCCATGCCAGCAACTGAGACCCTCGGCCAGTGCCCTCGCTATGCGAGCCCGCAGCGTTAGCAACAACTCGTACGCTCACAACTATATATGTGATATGCTGTAGTTATTTATAAGGTTTTACACTTAGCACATCAGAGTTTGTTGGCTCTTTGCAAATAATAATACTAATATTATTATTATTATTATTATTATTATTATTATTATTATTATTATTATTATTATTATTATGGTATTTAATATATTTTCACTATATTTTTTTATATTTTCACTTCACTTTCCAAATGGGATTCTAATAACACCTGTACCCCCCAAAGATTATAAGGTTCTAGAGGCCTGATTGGGATTGCAGAACATGCTCAGTAGAGAAAAAGATGGGCAATGTAAGTCAATGTTGAGTCATATAGTGAGGCTTATTTTCATAACAGACCTTTACTAAATTGGGTGCAGCCTGAGGATACACTGAGCTATTGTGGCATACCATGCTAAGTATTAGTACAATTTCCCTACTGTGAATAAAAGGCATAGCTAATTGGCAGTGAGAAAGTTACATGATAAACAAAAAGGCAAAAGCAAAACATAGTGAAGCTTATGGTTATATTTTACTTGGCGGATCCCCTGGCTCATAGTGGCAAGCATGTTTGAAGGCATCGATTAACAATTGGGAAAACTAGGAGGCTGCTTAGGGGCACTTCCCTGTGAGGGGAGCCTGATTTGTTTAGCTTAAAACGCTTTAAAAAAAATTTGGTCTTCAAAACAAAATGCTGCATTTCACAGACTAGAACTAGAGTACAGTATGGAGTTTTCACTACTCACTCTTACCATTCATTTCCTGCATGTAGAGGAAGGACCTGAGGAGCATAAGTACATTTATAAAGTATGTTTTTTTACTAAAATTTGTTTTTGTAAGAATATATTGGTAGAAAGTAGCTCTTCGGTAGTATTTATTCTTGGAGGCAGGCTATTTATTGATTACAGGTAATCTGTCTGAATGTTTATTAATATTGTATGATTATAGACATTCCTGGCTTCATATTTTTTTTATTTATGTATTTTTTATGTACATTTATATATTGTTATGTTAGTTGTAGGTGACCCTTGCTGAATATTTAGTGACCCTAGCTGAATTAGGGTGCATTTGTGTACATTTGCTATATTTGTTTATATTATATTTATGGTTGCCCCTTGGTGAATATATATAAATGTATATGATTTTAGGGAGCCCTGGCTTAATATGGCTCCCATTCAATTGAGGTTTTGGGCGATCCATTAGCCCCTAAGCCTTTGATCTTTTGCAAGAGTTACAATGCCTAAAAAAACAAATCACTATTCAATTGCTCAATTTCCCCAAGCCTGCAAATGTTTTCACACCCGTAAATGGCAAAAGAAGGAGAAAATCCTACGAGTGCTAGAGAGGACCTGCAAGGGGGTCAAACACCTATTCGTAGCACTGTAAAGGCAAATAAAGAATCAATACTGCACTGTAAATAACTGGGAAAGCGATGGAAGACATAAGAATCAATTGCACAACAGTTTCAATCAGCAGGAAATTACATTTTAGTTTTATGTTTCATTTCGGGGTTAAATCGATTTCGGGTATCAATGAGTTAATACATATCAGGCCACCCATATGGACTAGAACAGTATTGGCACTGATTTTTATAATTCTTTATTTTGCGGATTTGCGAGTCTGATCACATATCGGACCCCCGAGCCTAATTGATTGACATGTAACCTCTATGTTTTACTGCCGTAATAATGACAGTTTTCTATTGGCTAATTCAAAATGGGAGGTTTTATACTTGCTTAATTGATCATGTTCCCGCCCTGAACTGCTACGAACCAGTGCATGGTTTACGGTTTCGGCTTTGGGCCAGTAACTTGTGGGCTTGAGCAATTGAATAGTATCGTAATCAGAGACCAACGGGAGCCCACAACACACCTGCAGACACCTGCCCTATATCCCATACCCACCATTTTAATACACATATCCCATTAACACCACCATACACATAGTCCCCTACACCTTTCCCTTACACACATATCGCCATGCAAGAAAAGACATCCCCCTTGCATAACAAACTTTGAAATCCCTTAAACATATACTATATTACACATTTTTCATCATAAAAATCTCCACATTTTTATTTTGTTCACCAGGCAGTGTGTGGGGTGGGGTGGGGGGGGGGGGTAGTATTTGATCCCCTGCTGATTTTGAACATTTGTCTACTGACAAAGAAGTGATCAGTCTATAATTTTAATGGTAGATGTATTTTAAGTTTGAGAGACAGAATAACAAAACAAAAAAACAAGAAAAACATATGTCAAAAAAGTCATAAATTGATTTGCAGGTCAGTGAGGAAAATAAGTATTTGATCCCCTATCAATCAGCAAGATTTCTGGCTCCCAGTTGTCTTTTATACAGGTAACAAGCTGATATTAGGAGCACTCTCTTAAAGGGAGTGCTCCTAATCTCAGCTTGTTACCTTTATAAAAGACACCTGTCCACAAAAGCAATCGATCAATCAGATTCCAAACTCTCCACCATGGCCAAGACCAAAGTGCTGTCCAAGGATGTCAGGGACTAAATTGTAGACCTACACAAGGCTGGAATGGGCTATAAGACCAATACCAAGCAGCTTGGTGTGAAGGTGACAACAGTTGGTGCGATTATTCGCAAATGGAAGAAACATAAAATATCTGTCAGTCTCCCTCGGTCTGATGCTCCATGCAAGATCTCACTTTGTGGAGTTTCAATGATCATCAGAACGGTGAGGAATCAGCCCATAACTACACCAGAGGATCTTGTTAATGATCTCCAGGCAGCTGAGACCATAGTCACCAAGAAAACAATTGGTAACACAGTACGCCGTGAAGGACTGAAAGCCTGCAGCGCCAGCAATGTCACCCTGCTCAAGAAAGCACATGTACAGGCCCATCTGAAGTGTGCCAATGAACATCTGATATATTCAGAGGAGGACTGGTTGAAAGTGTTGTGGGCAGATGAGACCCAAATCGAGCTCTTTGACATCAACTCAACGCCAAGAACACCGTCCCCATCATCAAACATGGAAGTGGAGACATATGCTTTGGGGGTGTGTTTTAGCTAACTGCACCGCATCAAAGGGACTATGGACGGGGCCATGTACCATCAAATCTTCGCTGAGAACCTCCTTCCTTCAGCCAGGGTATTGAAAATGGGTCATGGATGGGTATCCCAGCATGACAATGACCCAAAACACACAACTAAGGCAACAAAGGAGTGGCTCAAGGAGAAGCACATTAAGGTTCTGGAGTTGCCTAGCCAGTCTCCAGACCTTAATCCCATAGAAACAGCCTCAAAACCTTAATGTCTTAGGGCCTCATTTTATTAGCGGCCGTAAATCGGCCGTAAGACTGCAATTCCTTGCGGGGGTTCTGTTAACTCGCGATTCTATTATACGGCCCCGCAAGGATCTCATCTTACGGCCGGCCGCATATCTTGGAACCGGCCGTAAGCGCAGAAATCTAAAAACGCAAAAATAAATTCAAGCCTGCACTGTACAGCTCTGTAAATGCTAGGGATCATATTGGAGGACATGAGGATTAAAAGTAACCCACTCTCAAGCTTGCACATCAGCCCAAACCCGAGTTCAAATTAACTGTTTATTGTCCGGCTGCGGCGTAGGTGGGTCTGAGGTGCTCCAAGCACTCTGGACTTTTTACATGGATATTTTACGGATATTAAAAATAAAATATTTTACGGATTTGAGTATCGGATAATTATGTGCTATTTTTTCTAACACCTAAAATCCCTTTATAGTCTTCTCAAAGTGCAGGATGGCTTTATTTGAGCTATTTTATGTGCTTAATTGGTGCTAGCGGGACCTCTTTCCTGCAAGTAAGCAGCTGCTCGTTTTTAGCCTTGCAGAGAGGTTTCCCGGAGCAATTGAATTGCAAATAGGAATTTCTTACGGCCGAAACTCTTGCGGCCGTTTTAGATCAAAGGCTTTCCTCTGGTGCGAGCGGCCGCAAGAGATAGCAAGGCACCGGCCGCAAGCCTGCCGGAGCCTCCGGCCGTAAGGGAATAGAATAGCCGAATAGCTTGCGGCCGGTCCTTGCGGCCCCGCAACGGCTGCGGCCGCTAATAGAATGAGGCCCTTGGAGAGGATCTACAAAGAGGAGTAGGACAAAATCCCTCTGTGATTGCCAACAAGGTTTTTGCCACCAAGTATTAAGCTGAAGGGGTCAAACACTTATTTCCCTCATTGACCTGCAAATCAATGCATAACTTTTTTGACATGCGTTCTTTTTGTGTTTTTTTTGTTTTTGTGTTATTCTATCTCTCACTGTTAAACTACACCTACCATTAAAATTATAGACTGATCATTTCTATGTCAGTGGACAAACATTCAAAATCAGCAGGGGATCAAAGACCCCCCCCCCCCCCCCTCTGTATGAGGGAGCAATTGAATGAGGCCCCAGATGCATATGTAAGTACTAAAGCATTTTTTCAAATTGTTAAGGGTTTATCGTATTTTGTTTACTTTACAGTATCTTTTTGCTTATAGTAAGTCTCAACATGCTTTTTAAAGTAGATTGCCAAGAGTGTTTCTGGAGTGATCGCATGTACAAAGCAAGTAGTGCAAATTAATGACAGTATAGACTAATCAGCATGCAAAGCAATGTAAAGTTACAGATAGTAATCACGCACTAATGATTACTCATTAGGGTTTTTAATGTTCATTATGTGATAGTAATTTCTATGTGTAATTTTCACATATAAAAATGTTACAACATACTTGAGGCTTATGTGCTATAAGTGCATATTTCATTGAATACTGTAATTGAATTATTCTTCAGTGGATGAGAAATAATTATCTTTTACTTACACAGAGGTGTATTCCACTGTACCTGCTGTGGTCTTTCAAAAACCTATGTATGAGACTTGATACTTTGCAAAATTAAGTGTGAATAATTAATTAATTTGAAAAAATTGGTGTTTTACAAACTTGTATTTTAATCTTTTTGTCCCCTTAGATCTCATTTAATTATGTAATTTAGAACTAATAAGACATTACACTTTTATTTTTATATTATATATTTATCTATGCAATTTTATCATATATATTTATTTTAACATACTTCTTGCTGTTTTTCATATCTGATAAATTCATGTTGATAAAAATACACCTTACAATGATAATATTTTAAACTAATTTGGATCCATGCTAATTGTACATTTATTTATTAAATTTCATAGTAATACTGGCTAAATTATATGGCTACATTTATAGAAGACCTTTGTTAATAAATTCCAATTTAATTACTCAATTTTATTTAAGTTTAATTCAAGTTCCTGCTGTGCTCGTTAAGTCAATCTCATTTATTTGAACTTCGGAAATGCAGTTTTCTTTTCTTACTGAATTTCTGAAAATTTCTGCTTGAATATTTCTGAATGTAATTGATCGTCTGAGAGACCACTTTTCTATGCAATTACTTTCTGGCCAATATATCATTAATTGCCTGGTTCTTGTCTCTACTATTTTTGCTGAAACTAGAAATTGTGTGATTAGTGTCATCTCACTTTCTAACAACTTTAACCTCCTTATATTTATAGTTTATTTCTATATTTAATGGAAAGTATAAACATGTCACTATATGCTTTATATTATTATACAAATCTCCTGCAAATAAATATTTCAAAGTTATAATCTTCATGTACATTGAGACTTGTAATTATAACAGAAACTAAGCCTTAAACATATTTTTACTTCTTGGCTTCTATTATAATACACATCTTTGTGTGACTAGCAAATATATTTAGGCAATATGCTTTTGCCAGTGATATATATTATAGTAAACAGTTTAAGTTATTATAATTTCTGCTTATGGGTATTACTGACACATAAATACTAAAATTAAGCAGTTCTCCCCAATCATGGAAAATATTGACTCGGTCACCATACAATGACACTCATTCAATTAGGGGCGTTACTCGAGAAAAAAAACCCTGATTTCCTACTTTTGAGATGCATGCTCGAGTAACTCTACTTTTACTCTGCTATTCAATTGGCCAGGCCCGCAAGTTAGTCCCCCTTTGCAAGAATCGTAAGCCATGCCATTGGAAGTAGCATCTACGTGCCTGAACATGAAGCCCGGAACTACCACTATTGAAATATAGGGGTGTATTTCATTTTGATTTGCTCACACAGTTGCTACTTCTGATTGGCTTAAATATGATTGACAGCGATTTCAGCCAATCAGAATGCGCCATTTCAATATTTTAACCAGCGCATGCACGTGTTGCTTTTTTTATTTTTTGTAATGTTGCTTTCTTATTTTTTGTAATCTAGGTTTTGTTATTGTTTGTAATTAGTTTTTTTCCCTGTGATTAGTGGGGTTTTATTAGGGGCTTAGGCAGGGAGTAGGTTAGGGTAGAGGGGTGTAATTAGTTAGCAGGGATTCATTTAGATTTATTGGGGTGGCTAATAGGGTAGTGTAGGGTAGTGCTACAACTTAGTGTCATGAGGATCCTGGAGGACCCTCATGGCACTTATAGGGTTCATATGAGTGTTGATTATTGTCTCATAAGGGTCTATATAGATAGGGTTAATTAGAGGCTTTTTGGGGGTCTGTATAGACTGCTTTAAGGACCTGCACGAAGGGAGATTTACATTTTAAATGCTGTGGGGGTCCCAATCGGGACCCCCGCAGCAAGGGTTGATGTAGGGACTCTATGGGGGTCCAGATGGGGACCCTGCACCCTGGAAGGTTTAATGTTATTAGTCTTCTTTTTTGTTTATGTGATTAGTGGGGTGCTAGGGATTTTATTAGGTGGTTAGGTAGGAAGTGTAGTGGTTAATAGGGTAGGGTAGAGGGGGTAATTAGCTAGAGGGGGGTTAATTTAGATTTATTGGTTTATTGGGGTGGCTAATAGTGTAGGTTAATGCTTGGACTTAGTGTTAGGGTTAATTAGAGTGTTATGGGAGTTTGTAAAGACCACCATGAGTTATAGGGTTAATTTTAATTGTATCGCTGGTCCTTTAAGGACATTTTAAATGCTGCAAGGGTTGATGTAGGGACCCAGTGGGGTTCCCGATAGGGACCCCGCACCATAGGGAGATTAATGTTATGTGCCTCAAGGGTACTTACAGGGGAGCATGGTGCATAACAATGTATGTGCCGAGGGTTCTTTGAGGACCCACATTGGGGAGTTTACCATTTTAAATGCTGTAGGGGTCCCAATTGGGACCCCGGTATCATGGGGGTTTAATTTCACAGTGTGGGGTGGTCGGTTAGGACCAGTTGGCAGTAGAGGTACGGGCTTTATTAGCCCTTGTGCAACCACTTTGGTTTCAGTAAGCTCTGGTATGCTTTGGTCCATTTACAGGCCTGATGTAAGGGGATTGAATAGCGATTTGTGATTTTTGCGGCATCAACTTTTGCGGACGTGAATGATCAAAGGCTTTGAGGGAAGTAACTTGAGATTTTAAGATTCACAGTAGATAGTAGCGTGCAGAAAGAAGCCCGCAAGCAGGAGGCATTTGAATAGCTAAGTAACTTGCAACTACACTTGCAAGTCTCGGAAAAGTAGCAATTGAATGAGGCTCAAATGTTCACTAAAACATTTTTTTTACAGTAAACCTACATTGGAGTTTATAAATATACCTCTCAACCAGCTTTCCTGATTTACTCATTCCAGTAATAGCACTATCTAATGGAAGATTATTACAAATCATTGCTAATTATTCCCTAACATTCTAAATGTGTTGTGTTTAGTATTAAACCATATTTAAAGCAAAAGACTAAGGGCCTCATTCTATTATCGGCCGTAGGAGATGAGTGGCCGCAAGGACCGGCCGCAGGCTATTTGCCTATTCTATTCCTTTGCGGCCGAGGGCTCCGGCAGGCTTGCAGCCGGTGCCCTGTTATCCCTGGCGGCCGCACGCGCAGCAGGAAAGCCTTTGATCTTACACGGCCGCAAGAGTTTCGGCCGCAAGAAAGCCCCGGTTGCTATTCAATTGCTACGGGAACCCTCTCGGCGAGGCTAAAACCGAGCCGCAGCTTACTTGCACCAAAAAGGCCCCGCTAGCACCCAATTAAGCACATAATAAAGCCATAATAAAGCCATCCTGCACTTTGATGAGACGAAAAAGTGATTGGAGGTGTTAGCATTCATAGCACAACATTCCCCTACACTCAAATCTAAAAATCATTTTTAGTTAAATTCATGTCAAATGTCCGTAGACAAAGTCCCAAGGGCTTGGAGTACCTCAGACCCACAAAGGCTGCGGGATTAGCCTCCGTCAAGTCCGTAAATGGGTAAAATAGACCTACGGGTCGTAAAGTGCTTACTTACAAGTCGTAGCATAGAAATCCTGTACTTTTATTAGAAGTGAAAGTGATGTTTGGTTTTAGAATTAATAGCTCAACATTCCCCTACTCTCAAATCCGCAAATAAAGATATTTAACTTCATCTATCATGCAAGCCCTCACGGGTTTGAATAATGAGCTACGGGCTTGGAGGGCAATCATCCGCCAAACCCGTAGGTGCTTCACCAAGAAGCTACGGCCAAAAGTCTCAAGCCCATAATCCTGGTTTTCCTGGCGCCACCTGAAATCAATTAACCAATAGGAAGATGACAATCAAGGCCACAATAGTTTAAAAGTGAGGGAAATTCGTAAATCTGTGACTGTGTTGTATGCTGTGCAAGTGGACACACAGGTCTTGGAGTTGGAGGGTTTTGAGAGAGAGCAAGAGCAAGAGAAAGAGTGAGGATAGGAGGAGAGATGGAGGGAGAGAGAGAAGGCAGTGAAGGGAGAGGCCAGGGAGAGCAGGGCCCCCAGCCACAGGCTGGACAGCAAGCTGATGCTGCTGCTGCCAGAAAAAGGGCAGCAAACTTCAATCAAGAGGAGATAGAGACCATCGTAAGAGGAGTTCAAGCCCACCACTCCATCTTAACCGGTGGGAGCGAGGTGAGGCCCAGGCAGAGGACAGACGCCTGGAGGGCAATCGCAGCTGAGGTCTCTTCACTGGGGTATGCACACCGGACCTGGCAGTCTGTCCAGCACCGGTAAAAGGACTGCCGCATTGATGTAAAAAAGAAAATGGCGAACGAGGCCAATGCGGCACGTGGAACCGGTGGTGGGCCTCCAGAAACCTTTACATACCCCGGTTGGGAGGCCACAGTGCGAGATATGAGCCAGCCAGCGGCAGTCGTGGGCATCCTTGGCCTGGTGGACTCGGGTGGGTCAGAAAGCCTGCAATGTGAGTACCATGTACACCTTAACACCCTCATATGTACGCACACAGATAGATAACTGACGTTGAATTGCACTGTAAGATATCTGGTTGTGACTACAGGTATATGAGGCAGCAAAAATCATGTAAATCCAGTGTAAAGAAATATACTTGTCAGAATTGTTAGCAATAAAATATATGTTCAATACCTCCTCCCACAACTGATTATGATACCGTTTTGCAAATCTATTGTTGTTACTGTCATGTTTGCAGTTGGTTCAGAGTGCATATAAAGCATACATGACAACTCCATTGCAATTGTTTGTTTATTGTCATGAGTTCCCCTGTCACACTCTACTCCATGTTACACTGGCCCATTCATAGCTGTTTGGCTTAACACTCCTACTGCTTAGAACCCATGTACATCTTGAAACTAGGTATAGCGGATGTATCCTGTTTTATGTGGGCATTTCAGTATGTGCTGGAAGAGTGCCGCGGCCGACTCTAGGGATGCGGCTGCGCTTGCGTCCCCATGTAGTCGTCAAAAATAGTTGGTACACCCAAAGCCCCTAACCCTCTAACCCTAACCCCCTAAATCCCACTTTCTAACCCATACCCCCTAACTGTAGCCAGAACCCGAAACCCATAAACACTTACCCGGCCTGCTGGGCTGGCGTAGCTAGAGTCGGTGGCGGGGCACTTCCAGAGATACGCACATACAACAGGATAGGTCCGGTCTAGCTGGTACATCCCCATGAGACTACATGTATGGATGTGCACACTGCAGCATATGCGGATACAGACTCTGATGGACTGCAAGTTTTTTGTCGTGTACCAGCCTAATCTGGACCATGTTACATTAACATGTTAACTCACATTGCTGAGGATTGGTCACAGATTGGTCTGTCTCACACACTGGCCAACAGATTCAGATGAGCATGTGTCCTAATTAACTGCAGTTGGCACACCAGCATTACATATATTCATATGAGCCATGGGACCTTTCCTGTTATCTGACCTTGACTGCTGATAGCAGCAGTGAGCAGCCTCTACATGTCACAGCATTTTACTGGAGATTATATAATCATGCAGATTTAGTGGGTTATGGTGGGGTTAGGGTAAGGGTTTCTGATTAGGGTAAGGGCTTGTGTGTAAGGTGAAAATGATGTATATAACAACGGCAGCTCCATCTATCAGTCCCTTGGTCCAACTGCTGCTGCCAGCAGTCGCTGTCACATAACAGGAAAGATCCCAGCCAGGATCCACAATACTAATGATGCAGATCAATTTTTATTTGCGTCAAACATTCACAGCCTATTACAAGTCACTATGATCTCAGAGATATGGAAACACACATCAATCAATTTTCAGAACAACAATACTCAAATACAAATCTTGTCTCATTTCAGTACCAGCCAGGCGTACCCTGCCTCCTCAGGGACCTGAAACACCGGGCCCTGCACCATGCTAAGATGCAGGACCACCTGCAGCAGGATCACCTGCAGCAGGATATATTGCAGAAAGTCCACCTGGGGCCTCCACAAGATGCCAGCCATTGGCTCCAGCCATGGCCCCTCCAGCCAGGATGATAATGGTGCCGCCTGGGTCCCCCTCAATGTGGGCTTGTCAAATGTGGGGACAGCCAATGTGGTCCCATCCCAGTTGGGCCCAGGGTATGGAGCCACAGGTAATGGTGCCCTGGAGCATGGGCCCCGGCAGGGCATGTGGCTCCAACAGGCCCCGCAGGCCACTCTGGCCCCACAAGCCCCGCAGGCCACTCCGGCCCCACAGGACCCGCAGGCCATTACGGCCCCACAGGCCCCGCAGGCCACTACGGCCCCACAGGCCCCGCAGGCCACTCTGGCCCCACAGGCCCTGCAGGCCACTCCGGCCCCACAGGCCCCGCTGGCCACTCCAGCACCACAGGCCCCACAGGCCCCGCAGGCCTCTCCGGCCCCACAGGCCCCACAGGCCACTCCAGCCCCACAGGCCACACAGGCCCCACAGGCCCTGCAGGCCTCTCCGGCCCCACAGGCCACTCCAGCCCCACAGGCCCCGCAGGCCACTCCGGCCCCACAGGCCCCACTGGCCACTCCGGCCCCGCAGGCCCCGCAGGCCACTCCAGACCGGCAGGCCCCGCAGGCCACTACAGACCGGCAGGACACTCCGCTCAGCCGTGCCTCCACCCAGAGTATTTAATGGTCTGTGTCCCCGCTAGGTAGTATGGCGATGTCAGCGGCCCAGTGCCATGATTTCCTCGCTCATCTCCAGCATGAGCAGGAGCAAAATCAAGAATTCATGCTGGAGATGAGACGGCATAATGAGCGGGTGTTTCATGAGTTGAGGAGGCATCGCCAGGTCATGGAGAGGGGACAGCATAATGAGCTGATGTTGCAGGAGTTGAGGAGGCATCACCAGGTCATGGAGATGGGACAGCAGGAGTTGAGGAGGCATCACCAGGTGATGGAGGAATATGCTGGAAGGGCCCAAATGGCCAGAGAAGGCCATCCACTTGACCAGGCTACCCCCTCAACCTCCCAGACCTTGCCCCCAGCATCCAGGGCAGAGGTGTCGCCAACCCATCCAAGACGTCATGGCCGGCCTAGGACAAAGGTTGGCAAAGGCCAGGAGGTTCAAGACCAACACAAGCGAAAGCGGAAATAGGTGAGAACATGTTCATGTTGCATATAGAAGCAATTGATGTCCAAGATCTATTGACGTTGAGGTGTTGCAGTCAATACATATATTGTTCTTAATGATGTCTTGTTCTTATCTCTTTAGGTTCAAATCGACACACACGGAGTGGTTGCCTCATATTTTCTTTTTTTTTGTTATATAATTTGCCGACATAATAAATCTTATGTATTGCTCACATTATCATTGTTTGTTTTCGTTTGTACTGTACCATGACTGTTAAACACCACATGAATGCTACAAAACAACGTTATTGTATTAGTACATACATCTTCCTTCAATATACCAGTCCTGTAGGGTTGGGGTAACAGCCACTAATGCAGCTGAGGGTGGATGTAATATTCCTAAGTTTGATTCCAGTAACAGCTATGCATGATATTCGTGTTTCTGACACATGGAGATATTCATTCAGGGTAAATATCATGACTGCTGCCGGCACTGGGGAGCTACAGGTCATTGAGGGAACCATGAATGCCAACATGTACTGTGACATACTGAAGCAGAACATGATCCCTTCCCTTGGGAGACTGGGCTGCAGGGCAACATAACATAACAACCCTAAACACACCGCCAAGACGACACTGCCTTGCTAAAGAAGGTAAAGGTGATGGACTGGCCAAGCTTGTCGCCAGACCTAAACCATACTGAGCATCTGTGGGGCATCCTCAAACTGAAGGTGGGGGAGTGCAAGGTCTCTAGCATTAACCAGCTCTGATGTATCATTAAGGAGTGGAAGAGGACTTCAGTGGCAACCTGGGAAGCTCTGGTGAACTCCATCCCCATGAGGGTTAAGGCAGTTCTGGCAAATAATGGTGGCCACACATAATTTACATTTAGTGCCAATTTGGACATTTCAAATTAGGGGTGTACCCACTTTTGTTGCCAATGGTTTGGACATTAATGGCTGTGTATTGAGTTATTGATGGGTCAGCAAACTTACTTTACATTGTAGCAGAGTGTCATTTCTTCAGTGTTGTCACATGAAAAGATATACTAAAATATTACCAACAATGTGACGGGTGTACTCACTTCTGTTTGATACTGTATGTTCACTATTAGGATGTGAGCCACTTACAGACACCTGTCTCATTTGTCTGGCTTTGTGTCATATACTGTAGATTATTAATACCAATCTTCCCTCATGGTTGAAATCAGTAATGCAAGCACACTGTGATAATTCTATTGACACCCCTAACTGATGGTGCAGAGCACAGATGTGGAGTATGAAGGTCCTTTCATTGATGTTACAGAAATGCTATGGTATCAACATTGACGAGGCAGACACAAACAACATCTCAGACAAAATCATATTTACTATTTACAGAAATTAACAAAGCAAGCTTGCCACAAAGCCACAGGTTGACTAATCATCACAGGTATGCAAAGGATCATGGTTGAGGGGGGTAGGATACAAAATCCAAGGAACACAGGGAAATAGGGATATGAGAGCAGAATGCAGGCAAGGGAAATTACGTTGATATAGATGATCATGGGATTTACAGTGTATCACCCAACATTAGGTAATATAATTGATCTCATTATTGTTACTACATATATATATATATATATATATATATATATATATAACAGTCAATAAGGCAACACCACAATAATACAGAATAAGGTGATATACATATGTGGAGAGCAAAATGTATGCTTGTGTGTAAAAAAGTACACTCTGATGCAACATCATAAGTATAAGTGCTCAATCAGTGAATGCTATGAGCCCATGAGGTCAGTTCTCACGCAACAATAAGCAGCCCTTACATAGATAACCTTGGTCAAAAAGATGGGGACCTGACCAGGACCATATCAGTCAGATGTTACTTATTCCAGAGAACTCACTACAAACCAGGCAATATCAAGGGTAGTTTTTTCTCTGATTGAGCATCCATACTCACTGTTGTTGCATATGCATAACTGAAAATTAACGTAACCTCATTAACTGTTAAGTCCCAAGCCTGGATTTAATCTTCCCCATATGCACAGGGAGGGTCACATCAGCACTGAAGAAAAGATCTGGAAGGGTTTGTGCTGCAGGCTTCACAACAGTCCAAGTAGTGGAGAGGATAGAATGTCTAAACTAATAGGAACATATGAATCGAGGTAGACTATATGAGCATACACATGCTGTGGATATACCAGGAACATCAGCTGACAGATGTCACATCACATCTGCATTGTATAGTGAAGTTGTCTCGTGACACATATCGGCTATTCAGTCAAGATAATCAGATATCACACTGGATCCAACAAAGCAATGAAATGGACACATGCACATACATGAGGACATTGACATGGCCATGGAATGTCATGATGTTTATCATCATGCCTTGTTCTGACCGTGATCTGGAATACAAACACACAAATAATATATTAGTGGAAACCTTACATATGCCATATGAGCAGCCACCAACAGATGCAGGTATGTCGGCACACATGTTATGCATTGGGATCTCGTACAAGCTAACCATTTGTCAGATGATAATGATAGCCCAGACTAATTTGTCCTGATGTGGGAATATTATGATTAGTCTAATTATCATTTATTTGTATTGTGCAAACATATTCCGTGGTGCTGTACAGGGGAGAAGAACACGAAAATATACAGTATGTAATATTGCCAACGCCAGAAAATGGAGGGCCCTGTTTTGAGCGTAAAGTGTGGTGATAACTGATTTCTTCCCAAAGGCCCCCCACAAGATTAGAAAATCACCACTTCCAAGCTAAAGGTAATGGATATGGGGAAGAGTAGATAAGGAATAGCAAGGTTAATAAGTAAGTGAGAGATACATAGGAAGGAAGTTGTCAAGTAGAAAGTTATGCATTAGTCGGAGAGGAAAGGGATCAGATGTAAAGTGCGATGCACTATTATGTAATAAGGTATCTGCCCCATGTAGACAGATAATGTAATTTGCAAATGGGACAGGAGACACACAGTTTAACCACAGCTTGAGGAAGATTAGCTGATGGGCGAATAAAAGGGGAGAGGTGGGCATGAGAGGTGAAATGAAAATGTTGGAGACAAAAAGGGGAGAAGTAAAGAAGAGTCTGAGGAAAAGGCAGGGGATGTGAGGAAGAAGGCAAGAGAAAACATAGTGTAAAGGGTTAATCGGGATAGTTAGCAGAAGTTGCTAATCGTTCAGGTGTGAAAGACTTGTGTGACTCAATGAATTAAGGTTAAACAGGGGTGGGTGGGATGAAGAGAGAGACAGACAGACAGACAGACAGAGAGACAGAGAGACCAGTGTAGCCTGTAATAGAAATAGAAGATCACAACTATCACACATTGATGCATGTTCGGACATCCACATGTGGTTCTCTACCTTGGATAGATCAAGTGGAGTATTCAACAAACAGATCTGTTCCCCCAGGACACGTCTGCATGGTCCGATAAACCTTTCGGACCGCTTCAGCAATACAAAGGGGATGTCCTGGGGAAAAGAAAGTTAGGCCTACATTAATGGAGTTATTAGTCATTTCCTCTCATGCATACATGCACATGTTTTCCGCAAATACTCACTTACAATGTAGACGACATTGATGTAGCTGATGTTCTGTTGCTGTACAGGTCGTTTCCCATGTCTGTGTTGGTAAACAATGTGTTGACACACGGCAGCATTTCTGTAATGGCAATATGATGATATGAGTCACACAATCCATATGATATATTGCACAATGATTTCTAGTTAACACATCCTTGAGACTATTCCTGTTATTTGACTGAGAATGCTTTTAACACCATTCACTGACAAAGAACAGGAGAGATCCCCTCTTTGCATCCCATGAGGTACATTTATTATGGTTTACAATATGCTGGTATGTTCATATATCCAGATTGCTATGAATTGCATTGACCTACATGGGATGTGGAATAGCATGATCAGACAATGGGAACATTACTGTTCTGTGAAGATGTTTTCAAATATGATTGTGAGGCCGATATCCATTGACATTGTGCACTACATCAGACCATCTATTTAGCTTAGCTTCTGGAGGTTTGCAGATATCAATATATATGATGTGTATGGGAATGTGCGCATACTTACCATTAACGCATATCAGAGCAGGCTGTATTTGATCCAGTGTTAAGAATGCGTCACGAGACATATGTTACATTACAAAGCTATCCTCTACTGTGGACTGTTGGATATTCTGTATGACAATGGGGAAGGAGAAAAGAGATGTATTAGTAACCATAATCAAGGTACATTATAGTTGGTTGTTATTAGTTTCAGACTTACATGGGAAGTTCGCCCGAATGACGTGGGCACGTAGTCGTGACCCCTAAACGTTATCCTCACCAGGGGCTGGTACTGGACGCTCCGCTGGTTCAAGCGGAGCATCATCAATGTTCCCCAGACAGTTGGCCTGTACTGCTATATTGTGCAGACAACAGCAGGCCATGATCATGTGACAAACCTTCACTGGTGTATACTGTAGAGCCCCGCCAGTGGAATGTAAACATCTGAAGCGCATCTTCAGGAGGCCAAAGGTGCGCTCTATTACATTCCAGGTTCTGGCATGAGCCGCATTGTACCTCTCCTCCCCCTCTGTGTGTGGATTGTTCACAGGGGTCAACAACCATGGCAAACACCTATATCCTGCATTACCTGAAGGAAACAAAAATGGGAGATGTAGATATGAATGTGATGTTGTGCTGCTCGTTAAAGCATCTGTAAATATACACAATGATTAATGTGACGTTAGTTTAGGGATCTCTGGGTTGGAACTTCCTACTCCTATGACCAGGTCACATCGGGTTATTCACAGCAACAAGCTACGATGCAATGGCTCAGTCGGCACACCTTCTTTAGGGCGCACGGCAAATGAGCGCGGACAATACGGTGCTGACAGAAGCCGGCGACAGTAGCGCACTGCTGAAAATTGTGTGGCAAAATGTGGGTCGATCAAAGAGCGCAAGTTGGAGAATCTATTGCCTAATGGGCCAAAACCCTCTAACCCGAGCCCTCAGACCCCATACCTAACCCGAACCACTGAGACCCCATGCCTAACACTAACACTCAGAACCCGAAGCCTTAGCCCAAAGACCCCTGACCATAAAACCCCTAAGTCCACCCTTAAGTCCTGATCTCAACTCCTGCACGCAGATGTGGTGTGCGCTATTGTGGGACTCTATTTTGTCTGTTGGCGCATGCGTCGTTGCGCATTTTTCACGCAACAACAGAATAGCATTACAGTGGAACATGATGTATATGTTAGGGGATCCTTTATGGGTACTCACCCAGTAGCCACCCAGGTGGAGCTTGTCCAGACTCAAAATAACGATGGGTGGATGACTGATGCAGGATATGGGCATCATGAGTACTTCCCGGGTAGCCTGCAACCACATTTTGTATGCGCATGTCTGCATCACAAACAACCTGTACATTGATGGAATGATAGTGTTTGCGATTTCTGAACAGCGCTTCTTGCTCTCTAGGAGGTATCAATGCTACATGTGTTCAATCTATAGCACCGAGCACATTGGGGATACCTCCCATTCGAAAGAAATCCGCTTTCACCTTCAAGATCTCTTCCACAGTTTTGGGGTAATTGAGGTATCTGGCAGCTTTCGGAACAATAGCATGGAGGAATGTGCTCAGGCACCTTGAAAGGCTTGCCTGAGACATTCCTCCTACTATGCTTGCAGTGTTCTGAAAACTACCAGATGATAGGATGTGTATGGCGGCTAACATCCGTGTCATGCCTGGGTTGGCTCTATTGGTCCGTGAGGAAGGCTCCATGTCCTCCCTCAGGACCGCATAGAGCTCCTCCAGGCTGGCACGGGTTTGCCTAAAACGCTCATACACTTCCACATCAGTTAACCCCTCTAATGTGACTCTGTCCCTGTACACCCTGGGTGCACAAAGCCTCCTGGCAGGCTCCTGGGCCTGCTCCTCCCCCCTGTGGGGCTGGCTGTGCAGGAGCCCCCACTTCATGTGCCACACCCTCTAGGGGTCTCTCATCTGGCCCCCCCATCAGCTGATCACCCACATCAAGGTCCTCCTCCCTGTCTGCAGGTGCCCGCATATCCCCCTGTCCCTGTGCCACTGGAGCTCTCTCCCCTAACTGACCCCCCACCATGACCCTAGGCATATCCGGCGATGAGCCACTTGCCTGCCTTGGTTCCGGACCACCATGGATTGCATCAGCACGCTCACCCACATTCACTCCCAGCCGCCCCTCTCTGTCACGCCTCAGCCACTCCTCAGTCGCACGCCTGACAGCCGGGTTTCCAATCTGCAACATTTGAAACAAATATCCATTCCTACGACGCTGCGCTCTACTCACATACCTATACACCGCACTCAGGTTGCTGCTATCCATGATGGTTCAGACTTGCTAATTCCTGGCTGATTATGTTGTTTTATAGCTTGCTAATTACCACAGCTGTGATTATCCTGGTGGATTTCACCAATGGAAAAGCTCACTGGTGTCTTTAAGCATCATCATGTTATGAAGTTCTCTGATTATGGATTGATTTAGCCAGTTTAATTTGTAACCCCTAATATTCTGGCCCACATTTGAATTTGGGCCCATGCTACATGATATATGTAATGTGGCGTTGAAATATAGCCAATATTTGTGTTCCAAAAAGTAGATGTAAAGAGAGAGATGTAAATCAGATAATGTTGATATGTTTAGGGGACACATTCTAGCCTTTGTGAGTGCTAAAGGGTTAATATGGCCGCCATATTGAGGATGTACATGACAATAAAAATATATCTTTTATTTACATATTTGATCATTGGCGATTGTTTTGCCAGTAATTTGAATGCCTTTTATTGCTTCATTTATACTTTTAGGGCCCTGTTTCATTCCAATGCCGTAAGTGCATCGTGTGAACTTCAACGGATGCGGCGTAAATTTAATATAGCCAGGGGCGAATCGCGGCCTTCAGAATGTGGGATGGCCGTGACGTTTAGGCGCACGCAAGCTGGAAGGGGGACGGACTAGCCGCGCCCAGCACGAACCATCCAATAGCGGAATCACGCATCGCGCCACAGGTCTCACAGCCAATCACTTACAGGATAGACCATTTGATTGACAGTGGGAGTGAATAAATAGGAATGACACGCGCCCACGACTCGACTGTGTTGCGATTTTGGCCGAAGTAGCAAGTGGTTCCCGGAGCTTTGTGGGTGAGAGGAGTTAAGTTGCTTTATTATCAAGTCGCATTTTATGTTCTTTTTACGGAAATACGTTACTACATTTACGGAGTACGATGTAAAGAAGTACAATTGCGTTTTTTTTCTTGTTTATAGGTTTTTTGAGGGGTTTTTAGAGTGTATTTTGTCCAGCACAAAGGAGTTTGAAGGGAGGTAAGTTGCATTGTACATGCTTTTCATCCTATCAAGCTGTATTTTATTTGTATGTTTTGCCAATTTCTATATTTAATGAATACACTGGCGAGAAGTACAATTGTGTTTTTTTCTTGTTTATAGTTGTTTGGACTGTTTGTGAATTTGTTCCGGCACAAAGGAGTTTGGAGGGAGGTAAGTTGCATTGTACATGCTTTTCATCCTATCAAGCTGTATTTTATTTGTATGTTTTGCCAATTTCTATATTTACTGAATACACTGGCGAGAAGTACAATTGTGTTTTTTTCTTGTTTATAGGTGTTTGGACTGTTTGTGAATTTGTTCCGACACAAAGGAGTTTGGAGGAGAGGTAATTTGCATTGTACATGCTTTTCATCCTATCAAGCTGTATTTTATTTGTATGTTTTGCCAATTTCTATATTTACTGAATACACTGGCGAGAAGTACAATTGTGTTTTTTTCTTGTTTATAGGTGTTTGGAGTGTTTGTGAATTTGTTCCGGCACAAAGGAGTTTGGAGGGAGGTAAGTTGCATTGTACATTCTTTTCATCCTATCAAGCTGTATTTTATTTGTATGTTTTGCCAATTTCTATATTTACTGAATACACTGGCGAGAAGTACAATTGTGTTTTTTTCTTTTTTATAGGTGTTTGGACTGTTTGTGAATTTGTTCCGGCACAAAGGAGTTTGGAGGAGAGGTAATTTGCATTGTACATGCTTTTCATCCTATCAAGTTGTATTTTATTTGTATGTTTTGCCAATTTATATATTTACTGAATACACTGGCGAGAAGTACAATTGTGTTTTTTTGGGGGGTTGGCTTATAGGTTTGGAGAAGTTTTTTGTGTGGGATGAGGAGTTTGGTGGAGGGAGGTAAGTTATGTTTTTTTTAATGTTTCGTATTATATCTGGATCTCTCTTTCTCTCTCTCTCTCTCTCTCTCTCTCTCTCTATATATATATATATATACATATATATATATATATATATATATATATATATATATATATATATATAAATATATTGAGAGAGAGAGATTGAGAGTGAGAGAGAGAGAGAGTGAGAGAGAGAGATTGAGAGATTGAGAGCGAGTGATTGCGTTTGATTGAGTTTGAGTTTGATTGAGTTTGATTGAGTTTGAGTTTGATTGAGTTTGATTGAGTTTGATTGAGTTTGATTGAGTTTGAGTTTGATTGAGTTTGATTGAGTTTGAGTTTGATTGAGTTTGAGTTTGATTGAGTTTGATTGAGTTTGATTGAGTTTGATTGAGTTTGAGTTTGATTGAGTTTGAGTTTGATTGAGTTTGATTGAGTTTGATTGAGTTTGATTGAGTTTGAGTTTGATTGAGTTTGAGTTTGATTGAGTTTGATTGAGTTTGAGTTTGATTGAGTTTGATTGAGTTTGATTAAGTTTGATTGAGTTTGAGTTTGATTGAGTTTGAGTTTGAGTTTGATTGAGTTTGAGTTTGATTGAGTTTGATTGAGTTTGGTTGAGTTTGATTGAGTTTGATTTTGATTGAGTTTGATTGAGTTTGACTGAGTTTGATTGAGTTTGATTTTGATTGAGTTTGATTGAGTTTGATTGAGTTTGATTGAGTTTGATTGAGATTTCTACACATATTTGCAATACACATAGGTGTTCCAAACTGCTTCTTCAATGGGGCTTGACAAGAACTTATTTTCAGCCTAGCCCAGCAGGACCATGTAGTTCCTACTACCTCTGGTACAGAAGATGGCTTCAGGATAGGTACCATGCCCAGGAATATGTGCAGAGTATAATGCAGATAGGATATTAGTGGCCTCAGACATGGGCCACTCCCCACACATGGTAGAAGCACACAGTAAATAGCCGCATACCTTGTATATATGCAAACTGTAACTGACCCTTCCACATTATTTAGGAAAGTATTGATCTAGCGTGTTTCATCAGCGCCACTCAGGTCCAGAGTGAGAGGTGCTGTACACCCGTCCCACTGCTGTCACAGGCTCTGTCCACTTAAGGTTGATTACTGCAGTTAGTTACAACATTGATATCCAAGCAGAAAGAGTGTTATAGGCGATCAGAATGGGGGACGAGGGGGGAGCAGGCAAACCCACTAAAACATTTCTTAATTTCTCTTTCTTTTCTTTTCAGGTGGTGATGGAGGGAGAGGAGCAGAGGGGAGAGGAGTGGCAGGGAGTCCCGGGGCGTGGAGGTGGGGAAGAGGAGAGGAGGAGTGAGGAGGAGGAGGTAGTAGTTGAGGAGGGAGAGGTAGTTGAGGAGGGGGAGGTAGTTGAGGAGGAGGAGGGAGGAGAGGAGGAGGAGGGAGGAGAGAAAGGAGGAGAGGAGGAGGAGGAAGGGACAGGAGAAAGGAGGGAGGAGAGGAGGAGAAGAAGGGAGGAGAGGAGAGTAAGGAGGGAGGAGAGGAGGGAAGGAGGAAGGAGGGAGGAGAGGAGTGGCAGGAGAGAGGAGAGTAGGAGGGAGGAGGGAGGAGAGGAGAGGGAGGAGGGCGGAGAGGACAGCGAGGAGGGAGGAGAGGAGAGGAGGGAGGAGGGAGAGGAGAGTAGTAGGAGGAAGGTGGAGGAGGAGGGAGGAGAGGAGGGAGGAGGAGAGTGGAGAGGGTCCTCAACCCCAGTCTGGAGAGCAAGAGGCTGGAGGCAGGTCCAGGGCCCACAGTTATAGCTGGGAGGAAAACACTGCTGCCTGGCACCGCCCCCCCCCCCCACCATCAACACCAGAGGGGAGACGGAGGATGGGCACAGGTGATGTGGGTCCTGGGCCCAAGCGGAGGAGGACATAGGGCCTCATTCAATTTCAATTTGGCCGATTGCTAAGGCCTCAATTTTAGCACAGAGCATATTTTTTACAGATGTTTGTAGTTAGTGAACTTCTATCCAAAAGAAAGGTCTTCACTAACTCCAAACGTCTGTAACTAAATATATGCTCTGTACTTATATAGAGCCCTTTTCAATTGGCCAAATCTCAATTGAATGACGCCCATAGGGTCTGCAGACATGTTTTGGCAATCTCAACAGCACTCCTCAGTGACCATCAATTGGTGACAGGTTAAACAGAACACAAAGGGCCTCATTAAAATGTGATTTGGTCAATTGAATAGGGCTCTTTATAAGCACATGGCATATATTTTTAAACAAAGTTTTTAGTTAGTGAACTTCTATCCAAAAGCAAGGTCTTCACTAACTAAAAACTTCAGTAAAAATTATGCTCTGTGCTTATATTCAATTTGCCAAATTGCAATAGAATCAGGACCAAAATATACCATCACATTGTCCAAGATCCAACGATCTGGAGCTGGGCTAGATTTAGTTAATAGTGTGACTAATAAATTGTCACTAAGGAGTGCTGTTGAGAAGAGATGTTGCAGGCCCTATGATGTTTTCAGGCCTTATTTCGTAGGTTTTGTCTTTTTTTGCTTCTTTCTTTTTGTATTTTTTAGGTCCACGAAGGCATCTCCTGCATCTGCAACATTGTGGAGGAATTAAATGAAGTGAAAGGTTTTCCCAGTGCCTCTCAGGTAGACATGCCTTCAATGGCAGCCCCCTTAACATGTAGCTCCCACAATCTTACAGCTATCATATTGCCAGATATCTCAGACATGATTGTTGTTAGCTTAAATGTAGACTAATACCGTATGGCGGTGGACTTGCAAAGTCTTACAATGGCATGTTAATGCCAGCCAGCAATAATATATGCACTAGTGAAGCATATGATCCTGACCTCAATATCAGTCTGAGAACAGATCTTTGGGTCTGATGTAAGTAACATTGAATCTGGCTGCTGACCTTTGTGTCCTCTCCATAATAATGGCTATTTGCCCATATTTCTGATTATCCACAGACCTAGCTAACGGTTACTAATGCTTGCAGATGGGAATCAGGTGAGTTGCTATATTGGTACAGTATTTAGAACTGTACTGTACATATATCGTGATTATAATTTTTTTTTGGATCCTCCTCTGCATTTTTTTATTTGACCACTTATTTCAGATTTTTGTTTTGGTCAACACACTGTATGTGTGAAACTGGATTGGATTACACAGTCCAGAGGTTGAATTATCTGCTTCATTGAGCAGATCTAGTTACAAGTTATAAGTGCTATGCACATAAATGGTTTCTTCAGTTAAATGGAGAGATTTCTTTTTCCGGTTGCAGCTGTGTAGTGCCCGCATGTGACCCTGGTAGGTGCTATGCATCACGCTTATTCTAGACTATTAGATTGACCCCTGTAGGTTTCCCCTTTTTTCCAGCCTCTTGCTCTCCGAGGACCCGCCCACACCACACCCATGATATTAATGCAGTTTTGACCACTGCTGATTGTGGTCTGTCTAGCAAATAAAGCTTTGTTATACTGTTATGTGAATGCACAATCTTGACCACTGCTGATTGTGGTCTGTCTAGCAAATACAGCTTTGTTATACTGTTATGTGAATGCACAATCTTGACCACTGCTGATTGTGGTCTGTCTAGCAAATAAAGCTTTGTTATACTGTTATGTGAATGCACAATCTTGACCACTGCTGATTGTGGTCTGTGTAAAAAATAAAGCTTTGTTAGACCTTTCTGACTGTGTCCGTGTGTTATAAATATTTTTGGTTCTGTGACATCCACATGCATTACCTTAGTGTCACATTCCTATAAATGTAAACTGATGAGCCATAGTTAACATGCAATAGATCAATACATATAAAACTATTGAGGAGTCAGAATAGCTTTAGATATCAGATGATCCCAAATATCATATCTACTACTAATATAGGGTTAATACCCATGACAAGTCTGATTAGCGATACTGTGGAGTATGAACATTCCCCTGAGGGCCTACAATGAATAGGACAGGTGACACTGGAGTGGTTTTCCAGTTCCTTCTCTAGTTGATTGGGATTAGTTTGACCTCTCTGCTAAGACGTACCCCCTACACTGGCCCTATGTAGTATAGCTCACAGCTTCATTGAAGTACACACACCCCTTCACCAACATCACTTAGCATATGTGTGAATACAGTTAGTTGCCCAATAATGAACATGCATTGGCTAAATATCCTTTGGTTATCATATGTTGTAATGGTCATGCACATGCCAATATGACAAACCATGCTGCAACATGTATAATATGATTAAAGCCACACTACCCAATTCAATAGCAAGAGTAAAACATGAGTCAGGTCATATGAACCCTTTGCCACGCACATGAGCTCTATTGTGATCCCTTAAATCTCTATCTAATTGCATATACATCTCGCTCATCACATCTACATTTGGTAACTAACAATTATTTTGCTAATTACACTGCCACATGGCATATATCAAGTAGCAGGTAAACATTTTAATGTATGTTGTTCAGTTCTTCAGTTGTGTCTGACTCTCTGGGACCCTATGAGCTGCAGCACATTCAGCTAGGTCTCTGCCTGTGCTGTTATCCACGGTTTGCATGCTAAATATACTGGTGTGGTTTGTCAGTTCCTTCTCAAGTGGATTGGACCTTGTCTGATCTCTCTGCTATGACGTACCCACCTAGAGTGGCCCTACATGTTATAGCTCACAGCTTCATTCAGATACACAAGCCCCTTCACACCACTTAGCAATGCTGAAGGGGACCAGGGGAACATACACCACACATATCTACTCTGACCCATCAGGAAGGGCCGCAAGCTCTGGGATCGACAGCAAACTAACCGCCATCAGGCATAATCTATGCTACGCCCATCCTGGTGTGCCAGGTGTCTAGTTATTCCCATTTGGTGAACTTCCAAACTGTTCTGCTATTTATCAATTTACATGGGTGAGGGTTGCTAAGTGGTGGTGGTGGTGAAGCAGCTTGTGTACCTGAATGAAGCTGTGAGCTAATGTAGGTGGGTAGGTCATAGCAGAGAGATCAGACAAATCCAACCCACTCCAATCTCTTTGGCATTCAAACTTTGGAGAACAGCACAGTCAGAGACCTAGCTGAATGTGCTGCAGTCCATAGGGTCACAGAGAGTCAGACACAACTGAAGAACTTAACCACATATATTGAAATATTCCCCTGGTACTTGATATATGCCAAGCGGCGGTCTGATTTGGCCACTATTTGTGTTCTCTAATGTGGATGTGATGAGTGAGATGTGTATTCTATCGTTGATCAACTATAAAGCGTGCATTGAATGTGCGCTGTCATCTGCGCGCCGACACATGCGCGCATCAATAACAGCAGGCCCGACAGGAGACTAGCGGATCTAATGATTAGGATTAGGCTGTGGGGTGTAAGGGTTAGGATTAGGCTGCGGTTAGAAGTGTTTATGGCATTAGGTCATATCACTTGCGCCCTTTCATCAACGATCAGTAGTCAAAAACATTAGAACTGCGCAATGATGTGGGTCCGCTCATGTCAGCTACATGTTGTAAAACACATTTGCTGTGCGCGGCAATGTTGGGGTGACATATTCTATTATAGGGCTGTTTTAGAGGCTACAATGGAACCTGTATGTGTGTTGACCAATCAAACATATGAGGACTATTAAACTAATTTTAACAATTGTTAATTTGGAGGCTGTAATGCTTGTGCCTCCATTTTAGGGTTACAGGGTTAAACCATGCAGACTGCAAAAACCGTAACAAAATGGATACCTTCAACCTCCAAGTACATACGGGCTTTAAGAATGAGCTACGGGCAATGGAGGACATGCGCCCTCCAAGCCCGCACAGGCTTGAATAAGGAGCTACGGACTTGATCATTGAAGTCCTTGGGACTTGGACGGATTTTAAAATCAAAGTACAATTTGGCGATGTGCAAGCTTGAGAATGTTTTGCTATTAATCCTCATGCCCCCCCATTATGTTCCCTATCATATACAGTGCTTTGCAGTGCTGGATTGAATATATATTGGCTTCTACAATGCTTTGTTTGCGGCCCTCCACCTCCGAACCCATACGGGTTTTAACAAGGACGAGCCCGCGGGACTATGGGACGGAAAGTAAACCGTAAATGATATATTGGATTTGGCCGATGTGCATGCTTGAGAGCGTGTTGCTATTAATCCTCATGCCCCCCATTATGATGCCTAGCATTTATGGAGCTTTACATTGCCATCTTGAATTTATATTTGCATTTACAGTTTTCTGACTTTGCAGCCGGAAAACAAGATTTACGGGCGCAGGAAAAACGATTGCGGCCGTTTGCATGATGTGCAGCCGGCCGTAAGGGGTATATCCTTGCGGTGCCGTCCATTTGAATTGCAAGGTAGAAGTAGCTCTACACAAGGCCGTAAGACGGCTGCAAGGAATCGCACCTTTGCAACCATTTTACGGCCGATAATAGAATGAGGCCCTATGGGCCTAATTCAAATGCAATTTAGCCAATTGAATTGGGCTCTATATAAGGACAGAGCATATTTTTTTTTACAGAAGTTTTTAGTTAGTGAAGACCTTGTTTTTGGATAGAAGTTCACTAACTAAAAACTTCTGTAAAAAAAATATGCTCTGTGCTTATATAGAGCCCTATTCAATTGACCAAATCACATTTGAATGAGGCCCTAAGCATGTTTCTCAGCTTTTTGTATATGTAGTTTCTTAGGAATTGTTTTTTATTTTTTATTTTTCTGTTGCTTATTTGGTATTTCAAGGTTCATCTGAAATAAGCAGCATATTGAAATTGTCATTAGATATCAATATAAACAACATTAAGTCTCCCACATTTTTAAATATGGTCTACACATATTTTGAAATGTACCTTTATCAATATGTGTTTTGGTGTGTTAAAATCTTTAGCCTTGGTTGAGTGGACATTTTGTCAACAGCAGGAACATTTCTGAACAATATGCTATTGCTAGCTCCTGAAGATAAAGTCCATCTTAAAACTTAGATTTAAAAGTAGTGATGTCGCAAACATAAAATTTTCGGTTTGCGAAACGCGAACGCGAATTGCCGCAAATGTTCGCGAACTGGCGAATCCGGCAAACCGCCCTAGACTTCAATGGGCAGGCGAATTTTAAAACCCACAGGGACTCTTTCTGGCCACAATAGTGATGGAAAAGTTGTTTTTAGGGGTTTAACACCTGGACTGTGGCATGCCGGAGGGGGATCCATGTCAAAACTTACACGGAATATTACATAGTTGATGCAGAGTCTGGTTTTAATCCATAAAGGGCATAAATTACCTAACATTCCTAAATTGTTTGGAATAACGTGCTTTAAAACATCAGGTATGATGTTGTATCGATCAGGTAGTGTAAGGGTTAGGCCCGCTTCACAGTGACACACCAAACTCCCCTTTTAACGCACCGCAAACAACCGCAAACAGTCCATTTGAACAACCGCAAACTCCCCATTTGCACAAGGTTGGATACTAAGCTAGCCATGTCCCGTTCCTTGTCCTCACTGATGTCATTGAAGGTCTCTTCCTCCACCCAGCCACGTACCACACCAAGGGTCCCCGAAAGATGACAACAAGCCCCCTGGGACGCCTGCTGTGTTTGGTCTTCCACCTCCTCAAAGCCACCTTCCTCCTCTGACTTCTCTTCTTCAGACTCCTCTCACTGCGTTGCCTCTCTCTGCATTATTATAAGGTGTGTTAAGAAGTACTACTCTTATCAGTTTAATACCTGTTACGTCACTTATCAGGGGGCGTGTATAAGGCCTGGATTTTTGGAACCGGGAGATGGAAAAAGATGCTTTGTCGGTCATATCACTTAAATTTTGGGTTCGGCGCGTGCAATCTAAGGTGCCACCAGATAGGAGTGGTGTGTTTGTAAGTATTACTCTTATCAGTTTAATACTTGTTACGTCACTTATCAGGGGGCGTGTATAAGGCCTGGATTTTTGAACCCGGAAGATGGAAAAAGATGCTTGGTTGGTCCTCCCACTTCAAATTTGGGGCACGGAGTGTGCAATCTAAGGTGCCACCAGATAGGAGTGGCGTGTTTGTAAGTACTACTCTTATCAGTTTAATACTTGTTACGTCACCTATCAGGGGGCGTGTATAAGGCCTGGATTTTTAGAACCAGGAGATGGAAAAATAAGCTGGGTCAGTCCTCCTACTGTCACATGGCCGAGGGGCACCCCCTCGTCGATATACCTGGTTGGTGGTCGTGGGAGGAGGAGGATTACTTTCACCTCTTCCCCTGTTAGATTCCCGTTGTGCTGTGACATCACCCTTATACGCAGTGTAAAGCATACTTTTTAATTTCATTTGGAACTGCTGCATCTTTTCTGCCTTGCGGTAATTCGGTAACATTTCAGGTACTTTCTGCTTATACCGGGGGTCTAGCAGCGTGGACACCCAGTACAGGTCGTTCTCCTTCAGCCTTTTTATACGAGGGTCCCGCAACAGGCATGACAGCATGAAAGACCCCATTTGCACAAGGTTGGATCCCGAGCTACCCATGTCCCGTTCCTCGTCCTCAGTGATCTCACTGAAGGTATGTTCTTCCCCCCAGCCATGTACAACACCACGGGTACCAGATAGGGGACAAAGAGCACCCTGGGAGGGCTGTTGTGATTGGTCTTCCTCCTCCCCCTCAAAGCCACATTCCTCTTATGACTCCTCTTCCTCACAATCCTCCTCCAGTGTTGCCACAGGTCCAGCAAGCGATGCTGATAAGGCTGTTTTACGCTCCAGGAAAAAAACAAATGGTATGATGTCATAGATGGTTCTTTCTGTGCGACTGACAAGGTTTGTCACCTCCTCAAAAGGACGCATGAGACTAATGGCATTGCGCATGAGCGTCCAGTAATGTGGCAAAAAAAATCCCAGCTCCGCAGAGGCTGTCCTAGCACCCCGGTCATTCAAATACTTGTTAACGGCTTTCTCTTGTTGGAGCAGGCGGTCAAACATTAGGAGCGTTGAATTCCAACGTGTGGGGCTGTCACAAATCAAGCGCCTCACTGGCATGTTGTTTCGCCGCTGGATATCTGAAAAGTGCGCCATGGCCGTGTAGGAATGCCTGAAATGGCCACACACGTTTCTGGACGTTCAGGATGTCCTGTAAGCACAGGAACTTGTGCACAAAGCGTTGTATGATCAGAATACACACATGTGCCATGCACGGCACATGTGTCAACTTGCCCAAATTCAATGCCGAAAACAAATTTCTTCCGTTGTCACAAACCAGTCTTCAGTTGGTGTGGAGTCAGCCATTGATCCACCTGTGCGTTCAGGGCGGACAGGAGTGCTGGCCCGGTGTGACTCTCTGCTTTCAGGCAAGTCAACCCCAAGACGGCGTGACACTGCCGTATCCGGGATGTGGAATAGTATCTGGGGAGCTGGGGGGGTGCTGTTGATGTGGAGCAAGACACAGCAGCAGAAGAGGACTCAGCTGAGGAGGTTATGGAAGAGGATGGAGTAGGAGGAGTGTGCAAGTCGTGTGCAAGTCGTGGCGGTGTCACCAACTCCTCTGCAGAGCCATGCATTCCATGCTTGGCAGGCGTAGACAGGTTTACCCAATGCGCAGTGTAGGTGATATACCTGCCCTGACCATGCTTTGCAGACCAGGTATCAGTGGTCAGGTGGACCCTTGCCCCAACACTGTGTGCCAGAGATGCCATTACTTCCTTTTGCACAATCGAGTACAGGTTGGGGATTGCCTTTTGTGAAAATAAATTTCGGCCGGGTACCTTCCACTGCGGTGTCCCAATAGCTACAAATTTTTTGAACGCCTCAGACTCCACCAGCTTGTATGGTTAAAGCTGGCGGGCTAAGAGTTCAGACAAGCCAGCTGTCAGATGCCGGGCAAGGGGGTGACTTTGTGACATTGGCTTCTTACGCTCAAACATGCCCTTGAGAGACACCTGACTGTGGGGAGATGAGCAGGAACAGCTAGAGGCGAGAGACGGAGTGGCGGATGGTTGAGAGGGGGCAAGGAGGACAGCAGTGGTTGACATGGATGAAGATGCTGGACCAGGAGGAGGATGGCGGCTTTGACTTTGTGTGCTGCTTGTACTCAGGTGTTGATCCCATTGGAGTTTGTGATGTCACATCATGTGCCTTCGCAAAGCAGTTGTACCTAGGTGGGTGTTGGACTTCCCACGACTCAGTTTCTTTTGGCACAGGTTGCAAATGGCATCGCTGTTGTCACAGGCAGACACACAAAAAAAGTTCCACACTGCTGAGCCCTGCAGTGATGGCGTTCCTGTGGTGGCAACAGCATGCGTTGATTGGCGCGCTGTCTGGCTGACCCCGGGTGCCGATGCATGCTGTCTGACTGTGCCACTAGCTCCTTGCGATGACATCCCTCTGCTTCCAACTCGTCTCCTCCTCCTCTCTGTCTCCCCATCTGAACTTTGCACCTGTTCTTCTCTTCTAACGGGCACCCACGTGACATCCATGGACGCATCGTCATCATCATCTCCCGCTTCACTTGTATCTGACAACTCAACAAAGGAAGCAGCAGCGGGTACATCATCATCATCATCACACAGAAGGTACATGTGTGTAATACTGCCTGACTGAGACATATCCCTGTTATCTACATCCTCTGGCAATAATGGTTGCGCATCACTCATTTCTTCAAACTGATGTGTAAATAACTCTTCTGACTGAGCAATTGAAGCGGCTGTGGTACAAGTGTTGGTGGTGGCGGCAGGCGGGCGAGTGGTAACTTGAGAGGTGCCCGAAGCTAAGCTGGAGGAGGATGGTGCGTCAATGTTCCGAGCGGAAGCTGTAGAAGATTGGGTGTCCTGTGTTAGCCAGTCAACTATGTCCTCAGAAGTTTTTGAGTTCGGGGTAACTGGCCTTTGAACACTGGGCATTATTGTAGGGCCAATGGGAATCACAGCACCATGACCACGACGGCTCCTGCGGATTTGCCTGCCTCTGCCTGTAATTTTTTTGCGATTAGTGGAACTATGTGTGCAAGCTACTGTGACAACAGATATAAGTGGCACTGTGCACTTGCAGAAGTTGGCAGAGTAGACTCTGTAGGCCTGACACACACACTTGCAGACAAGTAACTGCTATTCAATGTATTACAGTCAAAATTGTATTCTTTGTTTAAATGTGAACTACTGACTGTAACACCAGATATGAGTGGTGGCACTGACTGGGCAAGTGGGCACAGTATATGCTGTGAGCCTAAGATACACACGCTGGCAGGCAGGCAAATTAAATTAGAAAAAAGTGTTGCTTTTTTTTAAATGTAGACTGCTGGTACACCACCAGATTGGATTGGTTGCACTGTGCACAGTATAAGTTGTGAGCCTGAGAGACACACACAGACTAGCGGTCAGGCAAATGAACTTAGATTTAACAAAATACAATTTTGGGTTTTTTAAATGTCGACTGCTGGTACACCACCGGATTGGATTAGTTGCACTGGGCAAAGTATCAGTTGTAAACCTGAGACACACACAGACTAGCGGTCAGGCAAATGAACTTCAAGGTTTTTTAAAGGTAGACTGCTGGTACACCACCTGATTGGATTGGTTGCACTGGGCACAGTATCAGTTGTGAGCCTGACACACACACTGGCTAGTAGGCAGGCAAATGAACTTGCACTGGGCACAGTATCAGTTGTGAGCCTGACACACACACTGGCTAGTAGGCAGGCAAATGAACTTAGATTAGACAAAATAAAAGTTTTGGTTTTTAAAAGAAGACTGCTGGTACACCACCAGTTTGGATTGATTGCACTGGGCACAGTATCAGTTGTGAGCCTGAGACACACACAGACTAGCGGTCAGGCAAATGAACTTAGATTTAACCAAATACAATTTTGTTTTTTTTAAAGGTAGACTGCTGGTACACCACCTGATTGGATTGATTGCACTGGGCATAGTATAAGTTGTGAGCCTGACACACACACTGGCTAGTAGGCAGGCAAATGAACTTGCACTGGGCACAGTATCAGTTGTGAGCCTGACACACACACTGGCTAGTAGGCAGGCAAATGAACTTAGATTAGAGAAAATAAAAGTTTTGGTTTTTAAAAGTAGACTGCTGGTACACCACCTGATTGGATTGGTTGCACTGGGCACAGTATCAGTTGTGAGCCTGAGACACGCACAGACTAGCTGTCAGGCAAATGAACTTAGATTTAACAAAATACAATTTTGTTTTTTTTAAAGGTAGACTGCTGGTACACCACCTGATTGGATTGGTTGCACTGGGCACAGTGTATTTTAAAATTATGAGAAAACATTTTCTGTAAACTAAATAAAAATCATATTAGGAGGTTGAAAGAAAAAGAAACCGGATGGGGGGATACCGAGCAGAGCACACCATCTACAGCCCACTGGGAGACAAACTCATCCATTCCCCCAGTAGACAAAGCCAGGTGGTACTCTGCCCGGATACGGGAGCGCACCAGCACCCGGAACATGGCCTCAGGTGACAAGGGAACCCCCCCTATCAAACACTGCTTCCTGGACTTATATATAGCCAACTTGGCTAATGCCAGGAGCAGGTTGACGAGGAGGTCCCTGGCCTTATTGCCCCGGGACACTGGGCGCCCAAAAATAAAAATGTGAGGGGAGAAATGCAGCCAGAACTGCAGGAGGAGGCCCCTCAAGAGTGACAAGAGGGGCTGCAGTCTGGCGCAACTAAAATAAACATGATACACGGACTCTCCCTTGCCACAGAATGGACAAGTGGAGGGAGAGTCCGTGAATTTAGCTAAGTACTCTCCCGTGCTCAGTGCACCATGGAGCACTCTCCAACTCAAGTCCCCGGTGGGTCGTGGAACTAAATCAGAATAAAGTTCCCTCCACCGGGGCCTCTTGCCCTCGTCAGCTGGTAGGACCCGCCTCCAGATGGTATCGGGACGGGTCACAAGGGCAAGGAAGTGCACTGTATGGAGCACGAGAGAATATAAGCTCTTCCTTGGCATGCCGCGAAAGCATGCCGAGGGTATGTCCCTCAACCTCGAGAGGTTGGGGACAGGAGGAGCCTGAGGGGAAACACGGGGCTTGTGTCCAATGCAAACAGCCGGAGAAGGGGTGTTGAAAGGTGCATGTGGCACTCCGGCCTGCAAAGCCCCGCGAAGGAAGGTGCGCGAGTCGGTGGAGATGGCATCTCTAATTTACTGGAGCAAGCGCCCTGAGACTATGGGCGTCACATATCCCAAACGGAGCGCAAGCTCCTGGGGTGACACCCAATCAGAACGCCCGTATTCCAGGAGATCCCCGACTCGGGTCATCCGTGCATGACTAAGGCGGCGGATGATACTGGGGGACTGTAACATTGGAGCCCCCACTGCTGCATTAAATAGCAGGGGCTCCGTGAATATTTCATCCCCCAAAGGCACGCCCTGCCTGGTCACGGAGACCATGCTCCAGGCCTTGAGGGTTTCCTGGTAGTATGCCGGCAACACATAGAGGTCTCTCCCAAACCCCTCGGGCCTGATCAGAAATAATTGCCGGTCATACCCCAGGTTGCGCAACTGGCGATAAAAGCTGGATGCCAGTGCGCACCACTGCGGAGAGGGATCTGCATATAGGTATCTCTGCAGGTACTGAAGGCTGAAGGTGGACAACTGGGAGCACACACAAACTACTCCCTGTCCACCCTCCACCAAAGGCAGACTTGCCACCCCTGCAGAGACCCAATGCCTTCCCATCCAGAGGAAATCTAACAAATTCCTCTGGATATTGGTGACAAACTCGGGGGTCGGACTCAGACAAATCAGCCGGTGCCAGATCTGAGAAGCCACCAGCTGATTCACCACTAGAGTCCGCCCCCTAAGGGAAAGCATTTTTGCTAGACCCCTCCATCGTCCCAGACGAGAGAGGACACTGCCCTCTAACTCCCTCCAGTTGTCTGGGACGGAAGCGTCCGCAGCGGACAGGTAGACCCCCAGATATTTAATGACATCTGCCTCCCACGTGATGTCACGAAACGTGGGAGGCAAAGAGTCTACCTGTAAATTACCCTCTAAAAGGCCTGTGCATTTGGACCAGTTGATCTGAGCGGAGGAGGCAGCTGAATATACCTCCTGGCACTGTTTTGCCAGCTCAAGATCAACTGGATCCTGGGCCACGAGGAGCACATCGTCAGCATAAGCTGAAAGGACAATCCGCATGTCTGGATCTTTTAGCACCAGCCCTGTGAGCCTTTTCCTCAGTAGGCAGAGGAAAGGCTCAATGGCCAGTGCATATAACTGTCCAGACATGGGACATCCTTGACGCACCCCTCGTCCAAATACCAAAGGTGCTGTTAGGGACCAATTGATTTTAAGTAAACACTCTGCAGAGGCGTACAGCGTTCTTATAAAGCCCACAAACTGTGGGCCAAAGCCGTACGCTTGCAGAGTGGCTATGAGGTAACCATGGTCCACCCTGTCAAACGCCTTCTCTTGATCTAAAGAGAGAAAGGCGAGTGACAGACCAGTCCTGCGAGAATAATGCAATAGATCCCGGACCAGAAAGATACTATCAAAGATAGTCCGGCCCGGGATCGCATAGGACTGGTCAGGGTGAACCAATTCTGCCAGCACAGACCCAAGTCTAAGCAAGATGGCTTTAGCTACAATCTTGTAGTCCGTGCTGAGCAGAGAGACCGGTCGCCAGTTCTTAATAAGCCGGAGATCCCCCTTTTTGGGCAGCAGGGCAAGTACTGCCCTGCGACAAGACAGGGGCATCTCCCCGGTCTCCAGGGCTTACCCAAGGACCAGATAGAAATCAGGTCCCAGAGTCTCCCAGAAAAATTGGAAAAACTCTACAGTCAGTCCGTCCAGTCCTGGAGACTTCTCACAGGACATGGCACGGAGGGCTTCAGAGAGCTCTTGAAAAGATAGTTGTATATCAAGCCGCTCTCTTACACCCTCACTGACTGTGGGGAGCCCCTCCCATAGCACCCTGCAGGCGTCTGGAAAAATGGGATCCGGAGAGTAAAGATCTTTATAAAAGTTCCGGGCTCTATCCCGGATACTCTCCGGATCTGTAAGGGGGGCACCGTCTTCATCTAGAAGACAGGTGATGTGCCTACTGTTACCCCCCTTTTTCTCCAGTGAGTAGAAGAGGCGCGAGCCGCGGTCTAGATCTTTGAGAAAACCTAAGCGGCTGCGCACGTATGCCCCCTTGGCCTGGTGTCGTTCCAGGTCACAGAGGACACCCTTCCTCTCTACATACTCGCTCTGCAGGGATTGGTCCCTACAAGTGAACAGCCTCTGCTCCAGATGGAGTACCTCCCCCCGGAGTGACTCCAACTCAGCTTCGCGCTGCCCACTCGCACCCTTGGTATATTCCTGACACAGAAGTCGCAAATGAACCTTGCCCACGTCCCACCACAGTTTTAACATGGCAAAGTCCCCCTTGCAACCCCTCCAGTCCGTCCAAAACTCCCGGATCAATGTCACGAGCCCCTGGTCCTTCAACAAAGCATTGTTGAAGTGCCAATAGGCGGCTCGTGGCGCTGTTGGCGTTAGCGCCACTGTCACAGACACACAGTTGTGGTCTGTGAACGGAGCCAGCCTAATGGCACAAGAACCGACTCGTGACATATAGTGACTAGATATATATAGTCTGTCGATCCGGGAGTGGGACACCAGACCGGCTCTCACCCTGACGTAGGTGAAACCGTCTGATGCCCCTGGGTTCTGCTCTCGCCAGATGTCCTCCAGGGAGAAGCGGGCGATGATCTCCCGCAGGGCTGACGCAGAAGGCGGGTACGGCTCTGGACTATTCCGGTCCAGAGCGTCGAGGGTGCAGTTGAAATCACCCCCGAGTACCAAACACTCATCTGCGTCAACCGTCTCCAAAAACTGGGACAGTCTGGCGAGGAACCTCACTCTCTCGAGCCCTCCAGCAGGGGCATATATATTAACTAGGTTAATGATGCTACCCTGCTCTCGGACCCGGAGGTGGATTAGACGGCCTGGGATAACAGCTTTCACAAGCAGCAGCTCTGGCTGAAAAGACTCTGAGAACAGGGTCACCACTCCACATGACGCCGATGTGAAGTGGCTGAAGAAGACCGTGCCTCTCCACTCCAGTTGCCACAAGGCCTCAGCCTCTGGAGTGGTGTGAGTTTCCTGCAGGAAGCTCACAGAGTACCCTCCCTGATATAAATAGGAGAGTACCTGGAACCTGCGGAAACTGTCTTGACAGCCATTGGTATTCAGCGTGCTGATGTGCAAAGCCATTACTGCGTGTCAGGAATTGTGCGTTCCTCAGACCCTTGAGACTGCTGATAGGACACGCACATTTTATAGAATTTCCGGACGCGGAGATGCTCCGCAGTCCCAGAATTCTTGGCCCTAGTGCTGACCACTAGATATTGCTGGAGAGAGTGGAGAATAAACGACATATTCTTCCACCTCTCCAAGGCCAGCCGCACCTTCCTTTTCTTTTGTCCATGAAGGGTGCTCTCAAGGAATAGATCTATTTCCTTGACAGGGATAACCCACCCAGAATCTGATGTTCCTTCTAGTGGGTCACCCCTGGGCTCCTCTTGGCTGAGGGCTTTTACTCCATCCTCCCCGGCTGGAGTCAGTTTCCTCAGCTTTATTCTCAGGGACCCCCTCTTAGATGATACAGAAGGAGTCCCTTTAGCACCCTTCAAGGTAAATAATGGACCCTTGGATTGCTGCTGCACCCCTGTAGCTTCAGGAGTGCATTCAGGGGTAGCTGGCTGGACAGCAGTGGCTGGCATGGCTTCCTTAATGGAAGCCTTGGAGGCTTTATATGCCTCCTCTGCCAGTTCCACCGCTGCTTGCTCAGCTTGGATGGCACCGATGTTAGGGTCAGTGGACGGATGAGGAGGGTAGACAGGCTCTCCCATGATGTTAACAGGAAAACCTGTTTTATCACCCTCCCCCATTTCCACTTCCCCTTGTGCCACATCCCCCCTGACAGACAAATCCATGGGGTCCTGAATGGGGGTCATGCCTATATTCCCCCCCTCCAGTAGTGACTCGGCCTGGGGCTCTAACAAAGCCCGAGGTACGTCACTAGAGAGTGACACTGGAGGAGGAGACTGACTGGTGCCCTTGAAGCTCAGCACCTCAGGGACACTGACTACCCATTCAGCAGGGGCTTTGTTGGGTCCCCCCTCAAAGGCCAGAGGCAGAACCTGATCTTTCTTGTCTACCCCTGCCTCACTTGGGAGACCCTCTTGCCCCTGCTTTTCCTCCAGACCCTTTTCCACATTAACCCCTATAGGGTCTGGAGAGAGAGATGTGTGGTCTGGCACCGGCTGGCTGAGCTTAATAACTGGGCCAGACAATGTCACCGGATGAGGAGGAGATGTTTTGTTCCTCTTCTTGCTTTTAGAGGGAGGTGCTCCACTATAGAGCACTTCCCACTTATCAGCAACCTCCCTGTTGGTTTTATGCTTCCTCTTCCTGGGGACGTCACTCCTGGAAGAGGAGCTGCCACTAGCTGCCTCCCCTGCAGAGGGCTTATTATCCCTCTGCTTACACTGTGCCCCCACACTAACTGATGTAATTATGGTGGGGGCAGATTGGGACTTGGGAGATGCAGCTGTGACACTGGGAGGACCGGTGACATTCTTCCCCTTTTTCCCCGTGTCTGCAGTCTTGCTGGAGACCACAGACACAGATGGCTTTTTTGGGGAAGAAGGGGGTTTGGAGGCCGTGGTGGTGGCTTGAGGAACGGCCTCCTTGCCTGAGCTCTGTGGGGGGGCTATGACCCTTGAGGTCCCCGCTGTTATGGGCTCAGCGGGGATGGGTGCCGTACTGACGGAGGTGCCATTTGCTGGGGCTGGGGCATGATGCTTTACATTAGGACAATTCCTACGTGTATGCCCCAACCCTTTGCAATGATAGCACTGCACCTCCGTAGTGCTGTAAAAAATCCTGTACAGCACCCCCTCAAATGGAACCCCAAAAGACCCCTCTATGTTTTCTGCGCCCTGAGGCAGGCACATTTGTACCTGCCTCTTGAAAGAGAGCACATGACGAAGTGCTCTCTCTCTGCACCCCAGGGGAATTTTTATAAATGGTGTTTTTACTTCCCCTAGGGTTAGCAGGTGGGGGCGCAGGAGGGAGTCTGGTAGGAAGGGGGGCACATTAGAGAGTGTTACTTTTGTGCCCAACCCCTCCAGGGGTTCTATTGGGACATATAATCCCCCCACTGTGATGCCTCTCTGTATAAGAATGTGTGCAGCAGCCAGAGTACGGGTAAAAAAAACTGCTTTCCCGTACATTTTGCTGGCTGCTACTATGACAGAGGGGCTGATGACATTAGCTGCAGCACGCAGATAGATATCAATGCTGTAGACCCCAGACATCTGACATTTAACCCCATGCTTCCTGGTGATCTGCCCCTCAGCCCCAGCGGTGGTATTACTGGGGCCAGCAGAAACCACCTGTGACCAGGTATTAGCCACAGGGGTAGGTCTGCTGGCAGAACCACCAGGAGCTGGGGCTGCCTTATCTGCCTGGGGCCTATGCTGTGCAGTGCTGCAGCTAGGATTTTCAGGGGCCATTATTCCCCCTTTTGACCCCTGAGGCTTCTTAATGGTCTTATCCCTCATGTTTAGACCCTTTTTTTTTTTTAGTTTATTTGTTTTATTTATTTTTATTTTTTGTTTTATGATTTTCTACTGTTTTCTTTCTGAGAGAGATGATGTTTGGCAGTGGAAGGGTTAATGGCCTGTTGCAAGATGTTACTAAATGCAACAACACAGAGAACACAGTGGCTTTTTAACCCCTCTGTGTCTCTGTGTCAGATGTTAAAAAAAAAGCCTTAACAACAAAAAATCTAATTGTTTTCCCCCCCACTGCCTACAAAGATGTTACTTTTCTTCTCTCCCCCAAAACATAAAACCCAACACCAAACAAACAAAACTTCAACAAAACCTAATAAACTTTTTAAAAGAAAAAAAGTCAAAGTAACAAAGCTCCAGGAGTGAAGGTGTAGTGCTAAGGGAGGGGTGTGGCAAAGTATCCAGGAGACAGCTCACTCTCCTGGGATAGAGACTTGAGCCTGACTCCCAGAAAACTAAAACTTAAATTAAACTAAGAAAAACACCACAAAAACTCCCAAAAAAGAACAACACCGTGCACAAAGTGCTTATAAACAGAAAGGTGTTAAAATAAAACTTGTATTTGAGGGACTAAGACCCTAAAAAGCCTTTTGTTTGGAGCTCAAGCATGCACACAACATGCTCTCTGAGCACTGGGCACAGTATCAGTGGTGAGCCTGACACACACACTGGCTAGTAGGCAGGCAAATTAACTTAGATTAGACAAAATAAAAGTCTTGGTTTTTAAAAGTAGAACGCTGGTACACCACCTGATTGGATTGGTTGCACTGGGCACAGTATCAGTTGTGAGCCTGAGACACGCACAGACTAGCTGTCAGGCAAATTAACTTAGATTAGACAAAATAAAAGTCTTGGTTTTTAAAAGTAGACTGCTGGTATACCACCAGATTGGATTGGTTGCACTGGGCACAGTATCAGTTGTGAGCCTGACACACACACTGGCTAGTAGGTAGGCAAATGAACTTAGATTAGACAAAATAAAAGTCTTGGTTTTTAAAAGTAGACTGCTGGTACACCACCAGATTGGATTGATTGCACTGGGCACAGTATCAGTTGTGAGCCTGAGAAACACACAGAATAGCAGTCAGGCAAATGAATTTAGATTTAACAAAATACAATTTGTTTTTTTTTAAATGTACACTGCTGGTACACCACATGATTGGATTGGTTGCACTGGGCACAGTATCAGTTGTGAGCCTGAGACACGCACAGACTAGCTGTCAGGCAAATTAACTTAGATTAGACAAAATAAAAGTCTTGGTTTTTAAAAGTAGAACGCTGGTACACCACCAGATTGGATTGGTTGCACTGGGCACAGTATCAGTTGTGAGCCTGACACACACACTGGCTAGTAGGCAGGCAAATGAACTTAGATTAGACAAAATAAAAGTCTTGGTTTTTAAAAGTAGAACGCTGGTACACCACCTGATTGGATTGGTTGCACTGGGCACAGTATCAGTTGTGAGCCTGAGACACGCACAGACTAGCTGTCAGGCAAATTAACTTAGATTAGACAAAATAAAAGTCTTGGTTTTTAAAAGTAGAATGCTGGTATACCACCAGATTGGATTGGTTGCACTGGGCACAGTATCAGTTGTGAGCCTGACACACACACTGGCTAGTAGGCAGGCAAATGAACTTAGATTAGACAAAATAAAAGTTTTGGTTTTTAAAAGTAAACTGCTGGTACACCACCAGATTGGATTGGTTGCACAGGGCACAGTATCAGTTGTGATCCTGAAACACGCACAGACTAGCTGTCAGGCAAATTAACTTAGATTAGACAAAATAAAAGTCTTTGTTTTTTAAAGTAGACTACTGGTACACCACCAGATTGGATTGGTTGCACTGGGCACAGTATCAGTTGTGAGCCTGGCACACACACTGGCTAGTAGGCAGGCAAATGAGCTTAGATTAGAGAAAATAAAAGTTTTGGTTTTTAAAAGTAAACTGCTGGTACACCACCAGATTGGATTGGTTGCACTGGGAACAGTATCAGTTGTGAGCCTGAAACACGCACAGACTAGCTGTCAGGCAAATGAACTTAGATTTAACAAAATACAATTTGGGGTTTTTTAAAGGTATACTGCTGGTACACCACCTGATTGTATTGGTTGCACTGGGCACAGTATCAGTTGTGAGCCTGACACACACACTGGCTAGTAGGCAGGCAAATGAACTTAGATTAGACAACATAAAAGTTTTGGTTTTTAAATGTACACTGCTGGTACACCATAAGATTGGAATGGTTGCACTTGGCACAGTATAAGTTGTGAGCCTGACACACACACTGACTAGTAGGCAGGCAAATGAACAGGTTAGACAAAATAAAAGTTTTGGTTTTTAAATGTACACTGCTGGTACACCACCAGATTGGATTGGTTGCACTGGGCACAGTATCAGTTGTGAGCTTGAGACACGCACAGACTAGCTGTCAGGCAAATGAACTTAGATTTAACAAAATACAATTTTGTTTTTTTTAAAGGTTTACTGCTGGTACACCACCTGATTGTATTGGTTGCACTGGGCACAGTATCAGTGGTGAGCCTGACACACACACTGGCTAGTAGGCAGGCAAATGAACTTAGATTAGACAAAATAAAAGTTTTGGTTTTTAAAAGTAAACTGCTAGTACACCACCAGATTGGATTGGTTGCACTGGGCACAGTATAAGTTGTGAGCCTGACACACACACTGGCTAGTAGGCAGGCAAATAAACTCAGATTAGACAGAAAAAAAAAAACTGATGTTATATCCCTAAAAAGGGCTATTTGGGGTGTTGTCCTTGCAGCAGAGATCAAAAGAGTCCTTCAGGACTGTATTGGACACTGTGTACAGTAGCCTAGCTATGGTTTTCCCTATTGAATTATTATCACCTACACTCAGCCTCCTCTCAGTAAGACTGCAAGTTAGTTATGATTCCAAAATGGCTGCTGTCCATGAGGTTGAAGGGTCTGGAAGGCAGGGTATGATGCTGATTGGCTGGAATGTGTCTGCTGGGTCAAAGTTTGTTTAATGATAAAGTATAGGGAGCGGATCGAACATTGCATAACGCGAACATGCTATGTTCGCCAGGAACAGTACGCCGGCGAACTATTCGCAACATCTCTATTTAAAAGTAGAGAAGAATAAAATAGACCCACTTGGGGTTAAAGACTCAATATTTCCTTATACTTATCCCAGGCATGTTTAAATTCATTAACAGTGTTTAACTCAACTCAATTTACCAGTAGAAACATTTTTTTTAGTTGTGGGCTGTGTGCTTTGTAAAATACAAAAAGTGCAAGGTGCTTCTCTCCAATCCCTGCTCTCGTGTGCGGCAGTAAAAATCTGTTGCCTGTGATTTTATGAAAATTTAGAGCACATATAATATCTTGATGAAATGAGGACTCCTTTGTCCTTGAAACATTGCGGTTGCCTTTTCCATTGTCCTCTTCAAGGTTCCAGTCAAAAGGTTTAGTGAGCAGAAAAGAACCTACTTGGAGCCCTCACAAAGGAGAGGTCCTTCTCCATTGTTTTCTAGCCAGAGTTAATTAATTAGATAATTAATTAATTAATTGTTATTCATTTTGGAAAACAATACATTTTATTATTTATATACTATTTCCTCGCTATTTATTTTAGTTAATATTTATAAAATGTCATAGATGTATAAACTGCATTTAGAATATATACCATTTTTTCATTTAAATGAACTAAAATCATGGAACCCATTTAACAGTAAGTCTTATGCTGTAAAATGTTGAGTACTGCTTTGTCATATTACCTTGTTTTTTTATTTTTTATTTAAAATAAAATGTAAATTTAAGGGTACATATAATAACTTGATATATATTTGGCTATTAGTTTATATGCATATTTCACATTTTCCTTTAATAGAGAACATAACATTTAATTTTATTCACATTAACTCAATATGTTAAAAACAATTACTAAAATGTGCATATTTTTAAATATAAGCATCTGTTGACATTTTCTGAGGAACATAAAATAGCAATACATTAATATGTACTGCTATTTGCAAGGATAAAATAAAACATGGCATTTTGTGTAATTTTTTCAATTATAGCTAATAAATGCAGTAGAATATAAAAATATAAATACGCAAATATAATATACAGAAACATAATTAATATGTTCTTTATTTATATATGTTCATCAAATTTTTTTATTTCATTTTTAACGTAGGACAATTTAATGTCTACCAGATCTTTGTAGATTTTCCTATTTACTTTGCAATTCATTTATTATCTCTATATGACTATATCTATTTAATTCTACCTTTTTAAATACCTCTTATAACCATAGGGCTTCATTCTAATAAGGGGCATAAAACAGCCGCAAGTCTGCGATTCCTTGTGGCCAGCTTACGGCCCAGCGTAGCTCTACGTCTACACTACTATTCAGTCGGGCTGCGCGGCAAGGAGGTCCCCCCTTACGGACAATCACAAACCATGCTATCGGCAGTAAGCACTTCTGTGCTTGAACAGGATCGCGGCCGCAAGGCCGTAACTCGTGTTTTCAAGACCACAATCTCTGAGAAATGTAAATGCAAATATAAATTCAAGACAGCACTGTAAAGCACTGTAAATGATGGGGAAAACAATGGATGGCATGAAGAATAAAGGTACAACATTCTCAAGCTGGCACATCACCAAAATATAATACTTTATTGCATGTTTAATTTCCGTCCAAAGTCCTACGGATTTGAATAACGAGTTAAGGGCTTGGAGGTAATTCAAGTCCGTAGTTACGAGCTTGGAGGTTATTCAGGTCCATCGGACTTTGGATGGAAATTAAACGTGAAACAAAGTATTGTTTTGTGACGATGAGCCAACTTGAGAATCTTGTGCCTTTATTCCTCATGTCACCCATTGTGCACCCCATCATTTACAATGCTTTACAGTGCTGTGTTGAATTTATATTTGCATTAACAGTGCTCCGAGATTGTGGCCTTGAACTACGAGTTACTGGCTTGGAGGTCATTCAAGCCCGTAGGACTTACTTTCGAATTGCAGCACTTCATAAGCAAATAAAAAAGCCATCCTGTACTTTTATTAAAAGAAAAAGTGATGATCGGTCTTAGAATTAATAGTACAACATTCTCAAACTCGCAAATCAGCATAAATAAATACTTTATTGCATGTTAAATTTCCATCATGAAGTCAGATGGGCATCAACCTCCAAGCCCGGAGGTTGGATTCAAACGTCCTAGGGGCTTGGATGTTGAAGCCCGTCCGACTTTATGACGAAGATTTAACATGAAATTACCTATTTTTATTTGCCGATTTGAGGGTAGGGGAATATTGTTTTATTTGATTCTAAGACCTAAAATCACTTTCACTTCTGATAAAAGTATAGGATGTCTTTATTAATTGCTTATTTAGTGCTACGTTTTGTAAGTAAAAGCGTTGCAGACCTCTTTGGTGTAAGTAAGCCGTGGCTTGCATGGTTTCTTTGCGGCCACGTAAGATCAAAGGCTTTCACGGAAGTAGGCTGCCATTGAGCTAATCACAAGGGGTCACAGCTTGATGCTCGTAAGCCACTGGAGGCCGCAAATTGAATAGCTAAGTAGCTTGCAGACTCCCCTTACGGCTACTTATTTCAAATAAGTAGGATTAGATGGAGGCCCATAGTGTCTATAATTAGTAACATAAGTAGACCTCAACTGGTGAACATTTGTCACATAATCCTAATAATAACTTTAATATTATATTTTGTTGCTTGTGGATGCAAGAGTGATCTTCTTACACATATTCATTCTACATTATTACTTAAAAAGCACAAACATTTTCCATTGAGCTCTTTACAAAGTAGAAAAGAGTAAAGTGAAAACAATTAGCAAATTAAGTGGAAATACAAGTTGAGTACAGTGCAATACAAACATTAAATAAATTGGTCTGCAGACAGCTTGGTGCAACAGAAGAGAGGTCCCTATTCGAAAGAGTTTACATATAAGTCAGGCTTATAAGCTGTTAAGTATTTTCTCAATGCATAGTCTCAATATTCAGAAGATTTGTAGTGTCTCATGTTTTTGGACATCATAACCCAATGAAGCAGATAAATCTTGGTAAAGAGAGATAAATTAGTCTTAATAATGACTATAATTTCACCTGCAATACAGATATTTAATTATTCTTAAGAAAGATGAGCAGCCTTCCTTCCTAAGAGTCTTCTAGATATGTAATACATAGAAATACGTTCCCCTGAGGACCCCATTGCACATTAGGGGTTACATATAGTTTATAGGTCTTCCTTCCACTTGGATTAATATTTGTATTCAAATAAAGTAATTATATAGTAGAACTCATGTAAGATTCAATAACATTTATTTGTACAATAAAAATAAAACACAATGGCAATTAAAATATATAAAACATCATACATTGTCCTCAGAGTGATTAGAAAGATTCAAATAGATAACTCACAAAATAATGAATTATTTCTATATATTACATTTCATGTACCTTGTATAATAGTAGCAAAATTGTCCATATATAATAACATAGATACCATGTATCAATGTGATATAAAAATCCCTGCATCCATTAAATCAAACATCAAAATGTCATCTTTTGCATAGGAACAACTATTAAAGTGCAATAAGTGCGAAGAAGCTATAAGCTATAAACATCTAATAAATTGATATATAAAAATGATTAAATTGATGTATGATTTGATTGTCCTACATATCAGTGTTATTAAGTTAATGTTTCTAATAATATTGCAGATCAGCTTAATATATAATGTAACTATATCAAGATTAAGAATATATACATATATACACAATCTTCTTTGAGATATCCTGACTTGTGAATTTGCATTCGGTGTATACAAAATTCAAAGTGCCTTTATGGCATCTCACTTATTATTATTACATTGGTAAATTTGATCTTAACCTATACATATGTTTCCAGATCAAAAGTATTAAGAATATCAATACAGCAAAAATTGCCACACTCAAGGCACAAGTATATGTCTTTAGTTTGTGCTCTGTATACTCCGGTCAAGTTCACTGCACATAGCCGATGCAAGACGCAAATTACATCATCTTCCGGGATCTTTTTGTTGAGGGCAATGCCAGTCCTTTATCAGGAGTCATTGGGGGATGCATTTTTCATCTGGGATGGTGACAAAGGAGAGCTTAAATAATTAATTGTAATTCTTAATCTGAGATTGACATATGAAATTAACAAACAAGGGGCCAATTTTCTGGATATAACGATAAAGAAAAACTATGATGGGTCACTACAAACATATGGGTACAGAAAACCGACGGCCACAAATTCCATCCTGCATAATGAAAGTGCACATCATCCCTCCATAAGGAAGGCTATCCCTACAGGGGAGTTATTATGCATTAGGAGGATTTGCTCCAATGAAGAGGTGTTTAAAACACAAGCGAAAGATCTGAGTGACAGATTGAGAGGCAGAGGTTATTCTAATACCTCGGTGTAGAAAAGCCTTCCATTGGGCAAAACAAACACCAGGAGGACAATTATTGTCATCAAAAGTGAGAGAAGAAGAAGTGGTCAGATTTATAACAACATACAATGATCGATGGAAACAACTGATAACTATTTTAAACAAACATGTACATGTTTTGAAATCAGACCCTGTAATTAATAATCAAATAGGTCATAAAATAAATGTGGGATGACACAGACTGAGACATTTTTGAGACCATCTAGTTAAAAGTAATTTTCCAAATAAAAAGCGTCTACTTGGTTCATTACCAGATGGCACCTATCCATGTAGCCATTGCAAAGTTTGTAAACTGATGAACTCTGAAAGTGATCTTAAAAATAGATTGGGTAAATTAGTCAATATCAAAGGTTTCTATAATTGCAGCAGTACAGGTGCTGTGTATTTAGAATGTTCATGTAAGAAGCATTATGTTGGGATGACCACTAGGAAGTGAAGAAAAAGATTAGGAGAACATCTCTCAAATATCAGAAATGCAAGCTCTGACACACAGAAACATAAAAATATAACATCAGTTGTAAGACATTTTTTGAAGAATCACAACAGTAAACCTGAAATAAAATGCAGAATTTTATATAAGGTACTAGAAGAGGGAACTTGGAGTCAGAACTATTAAAAATGAAAACAAAGTGGATTTAGGTATTGAATTCTGTCATACCTTGGGGCTTAAATGAAAATAACAGCTTTACCCTTTTTCTTTAATACTCTGCGTATTTATGACTATTTGGCGAATAAGAACTAGGCCACCTGAAGGACAGTAATTTAGAAGCAGTGGCTTCTTAAGCTTTATATTAAGGATACTGATGGATGTAACCAAATATCTGGGGATCAAACAAATTCATACTCGTTTATGGTGTTGATATTTACATAGCAGTATGAACCTAATGAATGGTTATGGTATATGTCACATAATGTTGAAATAATTACAACAAGTGGTGCTGTACAATTAGACTTGTATGAACTATTGATTCATGATTGATTCTGTATATAAAAGTGAAAAAATATAAATAAGGCTAATAGTTAATGATTTCCAGTTATGATTACAGTGGATATATTATTGAATAGATATAGATGTAATTACAATAGAGTGTAAATAGTCTTGTAACAAATTCATTTATTGAATTAGGTCTCCATAACAAAAAGTTATTAGTAATAATATGATGCACATTTGGATAATAGTAATAATTTATAAAAGGTTCACATTTGGATAATAGTGTATCAATACAAAAACAATTATTGTAAGTATACACCAGGTTGGACCCCATGGTTGAAGACACATAATAACAAATTCATTTATTGAATTAGGTCTCCATAACACAAATGTTATTAGTTATAATAAGGTGCACATTTGGATAATAGTGTATCAACACAAAAACAATTATTGCAAGTATGTAACAGGTTGGACTTTATGGTTGAAGATAACTTTATAACATTGATGTTGAATGAAAATAAAAAATATATAAAAAGATCTTGGTGTAATTAATATTTAGTACTATTTAGAGCTAATTAAGATGTTGCTAAATAGCAATAAGATATAAATAAATACATTTTGATATATAACCTTTATTATATTCCAATACAATGGCACACAATGAAAATCATTAGTTGCAACATGCTTTCCATTACTTTCTCTTTTGATCTATTTAGAGTTATGGGAAAACTACAAAATAAGTGCATATGAGACAAGTAACAGTGTAGAGTAATAAGTCGCAATGAAACACAGGACAGTTAAGAGTTAATTGGTCTAGCAACTCCCCCAATGACTCCCGATAAAGGAATGGCACTGCTTTCAAGAAAAAGGTCCCGGAAGAAGTGTTCAGCGAAATGCGCATGTCGACCAGCAACTGTCCCGCAGTGATGACGTCATTTGCGTCTTGCATCGGCAATGTGCAGTGAACTCAACCAGAGTATACAGAGCACAAACTAAAGATATGTATTTGTACATTGAGTGTGGCAACTTTTGCTGTATTGATATTCTTAATACTGGTGATATAGAAACATATGTACAGTTTAAGATCACATTTACTTAATAATAATGAGTGAGAATGCCAATTCACAAGTTAGGATATTTTATAAGAGGTTGTGTATACATGTATATATTGATAATATTAAAGTAATTATTGCATTCTGCTCAGATTATTAATCTTGATATAATTATATTATATATTCAGCTGCAATATTATTAGAAACATTAACTTAATAACACTCATATGTAGGACAATCAAATCATACATCAATTTAATCATTTTTATATATAAATTTATTAGATGTTTATAGCTTATAGCTTCTTAGAAGTATTAGCACTTATTTAAAATAAGTTTAGAGTAGTAGGCTGGAGTACTTCAGGTCAGGCTGGTAATTGGTGGATCCCCGGTTCCACCACTAGACAGGTATAGAAGCCAATTAGGTAGATAAAGGAGAGTTAGTGTAAAGGAGTAAGTGGTGGGCTCCGCTACCACCAAAATTAAAATTAGGGTATTGGTTAATTAAGCACACTGTTATATCAAGCACTTGGTTTTCGCACTTATTGAACTTTATAAGTTCCTATGCAAAAGATGAAATTTTGATGTATGATTTAATGGATGCAGGGATCTTTATATCAAATTGATACATGCTATCTATGTCATTATATATGGCCAATTTTGCTACCATTATACAAGGTACATGAAATGCAATATATCAAAATAATTCATTATTTTGTGAGATATCTATTTCAATCTTTCTAATCACTGCAAAGACAATGTATGATGTTTTATATATTTTAATCACCATTGTTTTTTATTTTAATTGTACAAATAAATATTATTGAATCTTAAATGAGTTCTACTATATAATTACTCCAGTTGAATACAACTATTAATCCAAGTGGAAGGAAGCCCTATAGATATATAAGTATCTTTCTCTTTGATTTGAGTTTCAGTTGTTTACACTTACTTAATGAGCAGGTTTAATGCTTACTTTATGCATAATAGTTCGAAGAATAAGAATTGGTAAATTATAAAATATTGATAAACACCTTCCTGTAGTTTACTGTATTATTAGTTTAATAATGTTACATATAGTTTACCATGGAGGGCTATAGAGACCCCTATGGTTGTTAGGGTTACTTTAGAATGCCATGGGTATCCCATGGTACGTAGGGTTTATTTAGATTACCATTGGGCTTTATGGACTCCCATGGGTAAAATAGGAATACTATAGGGATATATATATCCCTCAATGGGACTTCGGGCTTAATATAGTATACCATGGGGTCCTTTAAACACTCCCATGGTACCAAGGTGTTAAAGAGGAATAGCATTGGGGTATATATAGATGCCACAAAAGTCCTTACAGGACCTATCTTGCAAGGGTTAATTATGCATTGTACATATACTAGGAGCCACGGGGGTTCTAACATTTTATGTGTAGGTGCCATGGAAGTCTCAATATGGTTATTATAAATGGTGGGGATTGAGTGAGTGTGAGGGTATCTCCAGTGGTTCCCCTCACCATGTGGGTGAAGGAAAAATACTTGGGGATTTCCTTGACCCCTAGGGCTTTTAAGAGTAATCAACCCCTGCCCATCACTTATTGTTTTAGCCCCTTCCCTGCCACAGAAAGGGGTTTATGTAGACAGGTGGGATAGAGGGAGATCCTGAACTGTGAACCACTGCAGTAGTCTTCACTGCAGTGCTTTGTGGGGACCATAGCAGCATCAGGGCTACAATCAGACAGCCCTGATGCGTGGTCCCCAATTTACAGTGGGGTTTAAATGTGTTCCAATTTTGATTGATATGTAATCTGCACAAAAAAAATCTGCTGCAGTTGCAATCAGCCTTATCTGTGCAGATACATTAGGGATTTTGATCAAGCCCATAGTAAGATGGATATAAAAGTAATTTGTACAGTTTGTGATTGCTTACCAGAAATGAAAGTATCATTAGTCATATATGACTGGCTTATACATATGTTGTTTATAGCCAATGACCATTGTATCTTGCTATGTAGAATTATATGTGTATTAGATGTACCTTGCACCTAAAAAGAGAGAAAGTACAGAAATAGCTCCTCCTGGAGGGGAAGTGTTTATGGTTATATTTCTTGTGCAGACAGTACTGCAAAAATAAAAGAAGAATGGTCTTAGGATGGTAAAAGTGATGTACAGGTTCCTTCTATAGTATGCTAACAGAGTAGAAAAAAGGCACTCTGTCACCCCAGCATTTTTAGAGTTCTTCTGAAATGGCATGAAAAACTGACTATATATTCTACTAGCCCAATTTCTAAATCATTGCTGATATTTACAATTATTTGTATTGCATTGTTATGCAAAGGAATGACTTGTGAATACTAATTAGCTGCTTTGGTATGCTAATCATAGACACTGTTTTTGCAAATCCAAGCTATCCCCACTTTTATAATGCAGTGATATTGGCTCCCCCACTGTAATCTAGCACAATAAACAACATATTAGCATGCTATGTTTTGATTTAACAAAAATTATGCTAGATATGTCAGGAATGGATCACTGTAGTGCAATATACAGAATAAATAGACTTCCCGCCTCATTCAATTGATGGCTGTAGGAGCTGTGTGGCCGGAAGGGATGGCTGCAAGCTACTTAGCTATTTTATTCCCTTGCGGCTGACGCCCTGCTTTCCCTTGCGGCCACCACGATCGCAGCTTACTGCAGGTAAAGCCTTTGATCCCACATGGCCACAAGAGATTCGGCTACATGAAACCCCATGACTAGTTATGTTGCGAACCTAAAATTTTCGGTTCGCGAACCGCGAACGCGAACCTCCGCAAATGTGCAGGCGAATTTTAAAACCCACAGGGACTCTTTCTGGCCACAATAGTGATGGGAAAGTTGTTTCAAGGGGTCTAACAACTGGACTGTGGCATGCCGGAGGGGGATCCATGGCAAAACTCCCACGGAAAATTACATAGTTGATACAGAGTCTGGTTTTAAGCCATAAAGGGCATAAATTACCTAACATTCCTAAATTGTTTGGAATAACGTGCTTTAAAACATCAGGTATGATGTTGTATCGATCAGGTAGTGTAAGGGTTACACCTTACATGACTGGGGGTCTATAGCTGACATTAGTACTGACCTTTATCTGACTGGGTGTCTATAGAGGGACATTAGTACTGACCTTTAGCTGACTGGGTGTCTATAGAGGGACATTAGTACTGACCTTTAGCTGACTGGGTGTCTATAGAGGGACATTAGTACTGACCTTTATATGACTGGGTGTCTATAGAGGGACATTAGTACTGACCTTTATATGACTGGGGGTCTATAGGTGACATTAGTACTGACCTTTATCTGACTGGGTGTCTAAAGAGGGACATTAGTAATGACCTTTATATGACTGGGGGTCTATAGGTGACATTAGTACTGACCTTTATCTGACTGGGTGTCTATAGAGTGACATTAGTCCTGACCTCCTGCTGCAGTATTATTACTCCCAGTACTCCCAGGCTTGCTACTATTAGATATAATAACCTCAGTTTCGTTGCCTTATCTGTTGGTAACATCAAAATATGATTATTAAAGATTTCATATTTGTTTGTTTTTTCTCCCAAAGTGAACCCCTTTGTGTGTGTCCCACAGATGTGGCGTTTCCGCTCTGCGTATGTTGTATTTGCACCGCTCAAATAGTATGAAAGGAGATCCCCCCCCCTTGAAGCCCATTAATTACATCATCAGTAAATTGTATGTAACAGATTCCAGTGTTTAGGGTTTATGACCCAATACAGCGATCATATCACTTATGACAAAAATCCGTATTTGTCGTATTATTCAGACGCGCGTACATCTTTGTGTTACATTTCCTGATACTTTTATTATCTTGATCTTTATATATTTACTAGCGACTTGCCCATCAAAAAATGGCGGCAATAAGATTGTAAGGCAGGTAATGGTTTGGACGAGACATTAATTTTGTTGGCGGTCGGAGATCCTTCGGCGCTCATTGTGAGGCTGTTGGTTGTATTTTTTTTTCTGATAGGCGCTTTTGCTGTTATTCTTTGGTTGGCGGTGATGTGTTTTTTGCGCTTATTGCAAGGATTTGTGTGCTATGAGCAGCGTTGGCGCTCGTTGTGAGGCGCGCAGTGAATGGCTTTTATGTTTAATGTGATAATGTTTTTTTTGTGTATATGTATTTTTGTATGCTAATGAAATAATTACTAAATGAATATACTTTACCTATTTGTAAGTAATATATGCAGGAAGCATTGTGCTGAAGAGCTGACAATCTGTTTTCATGTTCCTGCAGCATACAATGTAGGTTTTCAGTGCTGTGGAGCTGCTGTGTAAGTGTCAGCAATGTGTGCAGTGTGTAGTGTAAATAGGCTGCGTGCGCGAGGGGAAGCCGTTAGGGTAGCTGGGTACTTCCGCATTGTGTAAGTTAGTGTTGTAAAATGGCGGGGAATGTATATGTGGTACGCGGGTGTGGATGATTTAGCGTCCTTGTTAATAGTGTATCTTTACCTCGTACGGCTTTTTAGGAAAATCCGTATGTGTTTTGCGTGTTTAGGGTCCTGTAGCCTCGTTTTCTTTTTTTCAAGGGCCATTTTTTCTCTCACTTAGGGGATTTTCGGGTGTCTAAACTCATGAATTTGGACTTAAATGGAGGTGTAACTTCACTTGCAGAGGTCCTCGGTGCCCGCCTTGCTGTGGGTAAGCTTTTTATGTGTTTGTTGTGTGTATTTATTGTGTTTTTAATGTTTTTAAGTGCGTGCGGTTCGGGCGTTAAGGTTGTATTTTTGTGAGCTTGTAATGTTTTTTTTATAAGTCCCGTATTTTTGGATGGTAAGTCCGTAAATTTGATGGTGTAAGTCACGCCTGCGGCTCATTGCAGCCGACGTGGGAGCCTTCGGCGCTCCTTGCCAGCAACTCTGGCCCTCGCTTCGCAAGCCCGCAGCGTTAGCTACAACCCGCCTGCTCACAACTATATATGTGATATCTGTAACGTCTTCCCCAGTTGGCACTTGTAAATCGGCTAAGCGACAAAAAAAATGGCGTCCGGAAAAAAATAAAAACGAGGCTACACGACCCCAAACCGCGCAAAACAACGCCAGCCATGTACGACTTTTACCTAGGAACGGACGAGGTACAAAATACACTATTATAAATAATGGAAACTGCTGGCGAGCCGCGTAACACATACACAATCGCCGCCATTTTACAACACTAACTTGCAACTAATAACATTACAAATCTAAAATGGCGCGTTACACGACTATACAAGCGGTTTCCCCTCGTGCACTGCGCACATTGCTGACACTTACACCTCGGGTCACCAACAGTCCAAATGTACACTGTAAGCTGCAGGAAAATCAAAACTGATTGTTAGCTCTTCAGGTTATTGATCACTGTATATATTAATTACAAATAGGTAAAGTATTTTAGTAATTAATTAATTAATTATTATTAAAAAAAAATATATAAAAAAAATACGCTTAATAGCATATTTTACACTGCGGTTACTTTACATACATTAACGCTTCGCACTTCCTAATACATTTGTTCATTCACAATAGTTATTATCGTGCATTCATTTAATAAGTATTAATTAGTAATGGAAAATAAAAATGTAGACTTTACACTACACTAAAATGTTTTACTTTTTACTCTGCAGTTATATATCTGGATTACTGCTCATTGGCTGCCAGCGATAGCATTCTCAAAGCAGTTACAAATCTAAATCACTTTATTATGCTCTGAGACCTGAATACATTTTTTAATTTACACTGCACAAAAAAAATTATATATTTAACACTGTACTTAAATATCTGTCTTTGCGATGAGCGCCGAAGATTGATCGGTGCAAAGCACAAAACATGAAGGACACGAGGGAAGAGACTCATAATGAGCGCCGAAGGTCCTCAGAGTACAAAAAGCATCACATTGTGTGGCAAACAGCATTGCCATGGCTTCAAACTTTATTGCCCCATCATTTGTGCCAGGCAAGTCGCTAGTGATGTAATATAACATAATGCAATACAATATTATACAGTACACATGGGTGTTGGAACTGGGGGGGGGGGGGGTAAGGGGTAACCCCCCCCCCCCCCAGATTTCTTATCGTATGTATGTATGCGTATAGAAGCTAACAGGGGAGGAGAGAGGGGGAGGAAACACAGGGGAGAGGGAGAGGAAGACACAGGAGAGGGGAGAGGAAGAGGAAGACACAGTGGAGAGGGGGAGGAAGACACACGGCAGAGGGGGGAAGAGAAACAGGGTAAGGGAGAGGTGAGGGGAAGAGACACATGGGAGGGGGGAGAGACACAGGAGAGAGTGGGGGTAGAGACACAGGGGAGAGGGGGGGAGAGACTAATGGGAGGGAGTGGTGAGGAGACACCGGGGAGAGAAAAGGCGGGTAAAGACACAGAGGAGGGGGGGAAGAAACACAGGGGAAGGGAGAGGGGGTAGAGACACAGGGGAGAGGGGGTAGAGACACAGGGGAGAAGGGGGAAGAGACACAGGCAAGGGTGGGAGAGACACATGGGAGGGAGTGGGGGGGAGACACAGTTGAGAGGGGGGGGAGAGAGTCACATGGGAGGGAGTTTGGGGGGAGACACAGGGAAGGTCTTCTGCTTTATTATTATTATTATTATTATTATTATTATTATTATTATTACTATATAATGTGTAGATGTACCGGCTGGGCATGCTCTTCTATATTATTATTATTATTATTATTATTATTATTATTATTATTATTACTGCTATATAATGTGTAGATGTACTGGCTGGGCATGCTCTTGAGCATTATTATTATTATTATTGTTATTATTATTATTATTATTAGTAGTATATAATGTGTAGATGTACCGGCTGGGCATGCTCTTCTACATTATTATTATTATTACTACTATATAATGTTCATTCACAATAGCTATTATCGTGCATTAATTTAATAAGTATTAATTAGTAATGGAAAATAAAAATGTAGACTGTACACTACACTAAAATGTTTTACTTTTTACTCTACAGTTATATATCTGGATTACTGCTCATTGGCTGCCAGCGATAGCATTCTCAAAGCAGTTACAAATCTAAATCACTTTATTATGCTCTGAGACCTGAATAAATTTATTAATTTACACTGCACAAAAAAAATTATGGACCTCATTAAATTCCAGCCTTGTAAATAAGAGGCTTCTACTTAAGCCCTACGTACTGCAAAGTTTCTCCAACTTACAATGCTATTAAAATTAGCCCTGCTGCGAGCAACGTATGAGCTACGCAGCAGGGCCGTACATATCAACACTGGGTAAATGTACATGAGGAGTGACAGCCTAAAACGGACCTCCGCGGCAGTCCCCCACATAAGCCCTGCCGTGGGGGGTACTCCAACCCCCCCCCCCCCCCCGGCACCTAAAATTAACCCCCTCTCAATGCGGGGGACCCGTCGGGACCCCCGAAGTGTCCTAACATGAACACCTTGCTGCAGGGGTCCATAGGAACCCCCGCAGCCCCCACACATTAACCCCTTGCAGCGGGGGTCCCCGATCGGCAACGATCAGGCCCCCGCTGCATTTCCAACTTTTAAATTCCCCGTCGCGGCTCCTTAAAGGGGCCGCGGCACACTTTTACCCAATCCCGGCCGCGGCACTTAAAATTAACCCCCCTCTATGCTGGGGGTCCCCATCGGGACCCCCGAAGTGTCCCCACATGACCCCATTGCAGGGGGGGTCCCCGATCTGCATAGATCAGGCCCCCCACTGCATTTAAAACGTTTAAATTCCCTGCCGCGGCTCCTTAAAGGGCCCGCGGCACACTATTACCCAATCCCGGCCGCGGCACTTAAAATTAACCCCCCTCTATGCTGGGGGTCCCCATCGGTACCCCCGAAGTGTCCCCACATAAACCCCCTGCAGCGGGGGGCCCGATCGGCAACGATCGTGACTCTGCTGCAATTCAATTTTAAATTTCCCACCTCGCGGGTCCTCAAAGGACCTTAAAGGTCCTGAAAGGACTCGCACTAAAAATATTAACCCCAGGCAACTATAATTACCCCATTAACTCATGGTGGTCAATACAGACCACCATAAGGCCTAAATTAACCCATTAAATCATGATGGTCAATACAGACCACCATAAGGCCTAAATTAACCCAATAACTCATGATGGTCAATACAGACCACCATAAGGCCTAAATTAACCCAATAACTCATGATGGTCAATACAGACCACCATAAGGCCTAAATTAACCCATTAACTCATGATGGTCAATACAGACCACCATAAGGCCTAAATTAACCCAATAACTCATGATGGTCAATACAGACCACCATAAGGCCTAAATTAACCTATTAACTCCTGATGGTCAATACAGACCACCATAAGGCCTAAATTAACCCATTAACTCATGATGGTCAATACAGACCACCATAAGGCCTAAATTAACCCATTAACTCCTGATGGTCAATACAGACCACCATAAGGCCTAAATTAACCCATTAACTCATGATGGTCAATACAGACCACCATAAGGCCTAAATTAACCCATTAACTCATGATGGTCAATACAGACCACCATAAGGCCTAAATTAACCCATTAACTCATGATGGTCAATACAGACCACCATAAGGCTCTATTTAACCCCATCAGTCCCATAAGGGTATATTATTACCATTATGGGCCTGTTACAACCCAACATTAACCACATAAGTGCCTTGATGGTCCTCAAGGACCATCATGACACTAACTACAAACACTACACTATAACCCCCAATAAACCATTTAATCTAAACTAACCCCCCTCTACACTCATCTATTAACACTTAAACTACCTACCTACACTACCTACCCCTTAATAAACCTCCCCAACACTCTAATTACAAAAAAAACCTACAGTACAGCAAAAAAAACCTACAGTACAGCAAAAAAAAAAACTACAGTACAGCAAAAAAAAAAAAATTACAACCCCACCCCCCACTACAGAAAATAAAAAAATTAAACACCTGAAAAGGAAAGACAGATAAACACAATACAATACATACATATAATACATTACATACATTAGATACAATACATGACATTAAATATAATATATTAAATATAATATATTAAATATAATACATTACATACAATACATGACATTACATATAATATATTAAATATAATATATTAAATATAATACATTACATACATTACATACAATACATGACATTAAATATAATATATTTAATATAATATATTAAATATAATACATTACATACATTACATACAATACATGACATTACATATAATATATTAAATATAATATATTACATATAATATATTACATATAGTCCAAATCAAATACCCCCTATCTATCTAACATACAATCTATTTAATTTAAAATAAATCCTAACTATATCATATACATCCCCCTATCTATCTAATATACAAAAAATCCTAACTACATACACAGACCCTAATTCTAAAATAAAATAAAATAATTACAGTCCTAACTACATACACAGACCCTTATTCTAAAATAAAATAAAATAATTACAGTCCTAACTACAGAGACCCTAATTCTAAGCTAAAATCAATAAATTAAGGCCACTTACCTTTAAGATGTTGCTTCAGATCACTAACCTATGGGTCAAACAAAACAAAAAAATTAGTACAAAACATTAACATCCAATAAATAAACATTCTATACATTCTAAATAATATACTCACCTTTACAGCATGTCCCGTCACTGTTTAGCTCTTCCGGCGCGGCCCTGTTAAAAGAAAACCACAATACATGAATACATTAATACAATATATAAACAATAAATAAAATACACATATAAACATCTAAATATACATTTAACTTACCTCCCTGCGATGTCCCCGGCCTTCTCTCCTTCAGCCCCGGCTGGGCCGCGGAACCATCCGCGCTCTAAAAAAAAAAAACTAACGGAGGTCTGCACTGGCAGATGTCCCCGACACTAATGAACCTCCCAGAGTCGTTTCCGGGAGGAAATTGGCATTGGCGGCTTGTGATTGGCTGAAAAAGCTGTCAGCCAATCAAAAGTCGTCAATGTAGGAGCCATTCAGGATGCGCAGATGTCTTCTACCAATCACTCCGTGGGGGTGTATCCCATAGTGATTGGCTGAAGGCATCTGAGCCTTGTGATTGGTTCCCAGAAAGATAGACAGCTTTTTCAGCCAATCACAAGCCGCCAATGCCAATTTCCTCTCGGAAACGACTCTGGGAGGTTCATTAGCGTCGGGGACGTCTGCCAGTGCAGACCTCCGTTAGGTGTTTTTTTTTTGTTTGTTTTTTTTAGAGCGCGGATGGTTCCGCGGCTCAGCCGGGGCTGAAGGAGAGAAGGCCGGGGACATCGCGGGGAGGTAAGTTAAATGTATATTTAGTTGTTTATATGTGTATTTTATTTATTGTTGATATATTGTATTAATGTATTCATGTATTGTGTTTTTTTTTAACAGGGCCGCGCCGGAAGAGCTAAACAGTGACGGGACATGCTGTAAAGGTGAGTATATTATTTAGAATGTATAGAATGTTTATTTATTGGATGTTAATGTTTTGTACTCATTTTTTTGTTTTGTTTGACCCATAGGTTAGTGATCTGAAGCAACATCTTAAAGGTAAGTGGCCTTAATTTATTGATTTTAGCTTAGAATTAGGGTCTGTGTAGTTAGGACTGTAATTATTTTATTTTATTTTAGAATAAGGGTCTGTGTATGTAGTTAGGACTGTAATTATTTTATTTTATTTTAGAATAAGGGTCTGTGTATGTAGTTAGGACTGTAATTATTTTATTTTATTTTAGAATAAGGGTCTGTGTATGTAGTTAGGACTGTAATTATTTTATTTTAGAATTAGGGTCTGTGTATGTAGTTAGGATTTTTTGTATATTAGATAGATAGGGGGATGTATTTGATATAGTTAGGATTTATTTTAAATTAAATAGATTGTATGTTAGATAGATAGGGGGTATTTGATTTGGACTATATGTAATATATTATATGTAATATATTATATTTAATATATTATATGTAATGTCATGTATTGTATGTAATGTATTATATGTAATATATTATATTTAATATATTATATTTAATATATTATATGTAATGTCATGTATTGTATGTAATGTATTATATTTAATATATTATATGTAATATATTATATGTAATGTCATGTATTGTATGTAATGTATTATATTTAATATATTATATTTAATATATTATATGTAATGTCATGTATTGTATCTAATATATGTATGTATTGTATTGTGTTTATCTGTCTTTCCTTTTCAGGTGTGTAATTTTTTTATTTTCTGTAGTGGGGGGTGGGGTTGTAATTTTTTTTTTTTTTTTGCTGTACTGTAGTTTTTTTTTTGCTGTACTGTATATTTTTTTGTTTTCTGTACTGTAGGTTTTCTTTTTTTGTAATTAGAGTGTTGGGGAGGTTTATTAGGGGGTAGGTAGTGTAGGTAGGTAGTGTAAGTGTTAATAGATGAGTGTAGAGGGGGATTAGTTTAGATTAAATGGTTTATTGGGGGTTATAGTGTAGTGTTTGTAGTTAGTGTCATGATGGTCCTTGAGGACCATCAAGGCACTTATGTGGTTAATGTTGGGTTGTAACAGGCCCATAATGGTAATAATATACCCTTATGGGACTGATGGGGTTAAATAGAGCCTTATGGTGGTCTGTATTGACCATCATGAGTTAATGGGTTAATTTAGGCCTTATGGTGGTCTGTATTGACCATCATGAGTTAATGGGTTAATTTAGGCCTTATGGTGGTCTGCATTGACCATCATGAGTTAATGGGTTAATTTAGGCCTTATGGTGGTCTGTATTGACCATCAGGAGTTAATGGGTTAATTTAGGCCTTATGGTGGTCTGTATTGACCATCATGAGTTAATGGGTTAATTTAGGATTTATGGTGGTCTGTATTGACCATCAGGAGTTAATAGGTTAATTTAGGCCTTATGGTGGTCTGTATTGACCATCATGAGTTATTGGTTAATTTAGGCCTTATGGTGGTCTGTATTGACCATCATGAGTTAATGGGTTAATTTAGGCCTTATGGTGGTCTGTATTGACCACCATGAGTTAATTGGTTAATTTAGGCCTTATGGTGGTCTGTATTGACCATCATGAGTTAATGGGTTAATTTAGGCCTTATGGTGGTCTGTATTGACCATCATGAGTTAATGGGTTAATTTAGGCCTTATGGTGGTCTGTATTGACCATCATGAGTTAATGGGTTAATTTAGGCCTTATGGTGGTCTGTATTGACCACCATGAGTTAATGGGTTAATTTAGGCCTTATGGTGGTCTGTATTGACCATCATGAGTTAATGGGGTAATTATAGTTGCCTGGGGTTAATATTTTTAGTGCGAGTCCTTTCAGGACCTTTGCGGTCCTTTGAGGACCCGCGAGGCGGGAAATTTAAAATTTAATTGCAGCAGGGTCACGATCATTGCCGATCGGGGCCCCCCGCTGCATGGGGTTTATGTGGGGACACTTTGGGGGTCCCGATGGGGACCCCCAGCATAGAGGGGGGTTAATTTTAAGTGCAGCGGCCGGGATTGGGTAATAGTGTGCCGCGGCCCCTTTAAGGAGCCGTGGCGGGGAATTTAAAAGTTTGAAATGCAGCGGGGGTCCTGATCTATGCAGATCGGGGACCCCCCCTGCAATGGGTTCATGTGGGGACACTTCGGGGGTCCCGATGGGGACCCCCAGCATAGAGGGGGGTTAATTTTAAGTGCCGCGGCCGGGGTTGGGTAATAGTGTGCCGCGGCCCCTATAAGGAGCCGCGGCGGGGAATTTAAAAGTTTTAAATGCAGCGGGGGGCCTGATCTATTCAGATCGGGGACCCCCCCTGCAAGGGGTTAATGTGGGGGTGCTGCAGGGGTCCTGATAGAGACCCCTGCAGCATGGGTATGTGTATAGGGTGCAGGGGGGAGCCTCACACGGTTGTCTCGGGCTGTTCCGAGGCAGCACGTAGAGGCTTTCGGATCCCTTGCGTGGACTTTTTGTCCACGTAGGGATTCTTACGATATGCGAGACTCGTGCATAGATTTAAGGCTACGTAGCTCTCTCGGAGCCTATTCTCAGCCATTTTCTCGCAGTCATATCGCAAAGCAGGCTGCGAGAGATTCGGTACTCGTAAACAGCGGTAAAACTGCCTTTGCGAGATACGATTTCATCCGCAGCTCGAATTTAATAGGGCCCTATATATTTAACACTGTATATATCTGTCTTTGCAATGACCGCCGAAGATTGATCGTTGCAAAGCACGAAACATGAAGGACACGAGGGAAGAGACTCACAATGAGCGCCGAAGGTCCTCAGAGTACAAAAAGCATCACATTGTGTGGCAAACAGCATTGCCATGGCTTCAAACTTTATTGCCCCATCATTTGTGCCAGGCAAGTCGCTAGTGATATAATATAACATAATGCAATACAATATTATACAGTACACATGGGTGTTGGAACTGGGGGGGGGGGGTAAGGGGTAACCCCCCAGATTTCTTATTGTATGTATGTATGCGTATAGAAGCTAACAGGGGAGGAGAGAGGGGGAGGAAACACAGGGGAGAGGGAGAGGAAGACACAGGGGAGAGGGAGAGGAAGACACAGGGGAGAGGGAGAGGAAGACACAGGGGAGAGGGAGAGGAAGACACAGGGGAGAGGGAGAGGAAGACACAGGGGAGAGGGAGAGGAAGACACAGGGGAGAGGGAGAGGAAGACACAGGGGAGAGGGAGAGGAAGACACAGGGGAGAGGGAGAGGAAGACACAGGGGAGAGGGAGAGGAAGACACAGGGGAGAGGGAGAGGAAGACACAGGGGAGAGGGAGAGGAAGACACAGGAGAGGGGGAGGAAGACACAGTGGAGAGGGGGAGGAAGACACAGTGGAGAGGGGGAGGAAGACACAGTGGAGAGGGGGAGGAAGACACACGGCAGAGGGGGGAAGAGAAACAGGGTAAGGGAGAGGTGAGGGGAAGAGACACATGGGAGGGTGGAGAAACACAGGAGAGAGTGAGGGGGTAGAGACACAGGGGAGAGGGGGGAAGAGACTAATGGGAGGGAGTGGTGAGGAGACACCGGGGAGAGAAAAGGGGGTAAAGACACAGAGGAGGGGGGAAAAAAGACAGGGGAAGGGAGAGGTTGTAGAGACACAGGGGAGAGGGGGTAGAGACACAGGGAAGAATGGGGAAGAGACACAGATGAGGGGGGAGAGACACAGGGGAGAGGGAAGGGGGGAAAGACACAGGGGAGGGGGGAAAGAAACACGGGAAGGGAGAGGGGGGTAGAGAAACAGGGGAGGGGGGAGTGACACAGGGAAGAGGGAAGGGGGGAAAGACACAGGAGAGGGGGGAAAGAAACACTGGTGAAGGGAGAGGGGGTAGAGACACAGGCAAGGGTGGGAGAGACACAGGGGAGAGGGGGGGAGAGAGACACATGGGAAGGAGTGGGGGGGGAGACACAGGGGAGGTCTTCTGCTTTATTATTATTCTTATTATTATTACTATATAATGTGTAGATGTACCGGCTGGGCATGCTCTTCTATATTATTATTATTATTATTATTATTATTATTATTATTAGTATATAATGTGTAGATGTACCGGCTGGGCATGCTCTTCTACATTATTATTATTACTATATAATGTGTAGATGTACCGGCTGGGCATGCTCTTGTTTATTATTATTATTATTATTATTATTATTACTATATAATGTGTAGATGTACTGCCTGGGCATGCTCTTGTGCATTATTATTATTAGTAGTAGTAGTAGTATTTTACTAATAATAATAATGCACAAGAGCATGCCCAGCTGGTACATCTACACATTATATAATAATAATAATAATAATAATAATAATAATGCATGCCCAGCTGGTACATCTACACATTAAATAGTAGTAATAATAATAATGCACAAGAGTCCTTCAGCACTGCACTGGACACTGAATAAACTTGCCTAGCTATGGTTTTCCCTTATGATGCAGTATCATCCAAACTGTCCCTCCTCTCAGTAAGACTGCAAGTTACTTATGATTCCAAAATGGCTGCTGTCCATGAGGTAGAAGGGTGTGGAAGGGAGTGTATGCTGCTGATTGGCTGGAATGTGTCTGCTGACTGTGACATGCAGGGTGAAAGTTTGCTCAATGATAAAGTATTGGGGGCGGGTCGAATCTCGCATATGTTCGCAGTTCGCCGCGAACGCGAACATGCTATGTTTTGCCGAAAAAGTCCGCCGGCGAACTATTCGCGACATCTCTACCCATGACCCTATTCAAATGCTCCGATAACCCTCCGCCAACCCCGCAAAACACCCGAAAATGGTTGCAGCTTACTTGGAGCCTGGAGCCGTCGCAAGGGCCGTGAACCGATCGGGACCCCTGCAGTGTCCCTACATTGTCCCTATAATGCACGGGTCCGATCGAGACCCCTGCAGGCTCCCCACATTAACCCTTTTCCTTGCTGCAGGGGTCCCGCAGCATCTACGATATTTATATTTCCCGCCGTGGACTTGATTTAAAAATCTATAAAGACCCCCCATAAGCCTCCATCTAACCGCATCACTTACAGTACCCCTGCGGCTTGGAGTAACCATTAGTGTCCCTTTAAGGAGCCGCGGCAGGTCTTTAGGGGTAAATATATATTCAATGCAGTACTGTACAGCACAGTAATTGATAGGGGACATTAGGGAGGACATGAGGATGACATGTAGTACATTGGGTAGCTGGCACATCGCCGCTAGCCAATACTTTCAATTGCGGCCACAAGTCTGCCGGGCTTGGAGAATGGGTTACTGCCTTGGGGGTCATCCAGGGCAGCAACTCGATCTCCAAGCCCAGCAGACTGAGGCCACAAATTACAGTATTGGCTAGCGGCGAAGTGCCAGCTTGCAAATGTACTTCATGTCATCCCATGTCCCGCCTAATGTCCTCTATCAATTACAGAGCTGTACAGTGCTGCATTGAATTTAATTATCACTTTTTAACGCCCGCGATCAGGTCCAAGCCCACCAAAGCAACCGGCCGTAGGAAGTGTTGTGCTGCGGCCCCCTTCATTTGAATAGCAATGTAAAAGTAGGGCCAAGAGGGGCCGTAGCACCCTCGCAAGGAATCGCAACTTTGCTGCCATTTTAAGGCCCTTAATTGAATGAGGCCATTGTTGTGGTTACTGTGTCCCTTTAAGTAGAAATGTATAGATGAACATTATAGTGCAAAATATGATTATTTCATTGAAGAACATCTTAGACAATAATTTTCATAGTAATACATGAAGGAATTAATGGAAAAAATATACTTTAAAAATACAATAATTAAATGCTTTCTGATGTTTTTATAGCAGATGGATAGATTAGATGGGTCAAGTGGATCTTATCTACAAAATTCATGGAATTGACTTCAATCTTGATGTTGTAGCCGAAGCATCTGGAAGCTAAAATAATCAAAGCCTGCAAAGAGAAGCACAACCTTTACTATCGTAAAATAGCAGATGAATGCCGCAATAGATGCATCACAGCAAATGTCTTTCATGTATTTCTGGGTTACAACCATTCGGATCCTCATTCATTACTAAGTGAACATTTTTACTTTGTTAAAATGAAGCAGTTGAACGGATGGAATGTGCATTTAATACAAATTGTTATAAATAACCTAAAAACACAAACAACCTGTAACTGCCCCACTGCTATTTTCCAAAAATCCATCACATTGTTCCAGCCAGGAGATACACTTGAAATAATGAATGCTCATCAGCCCTTACAAATGTTGAGATAATGAAAAAAATACACATGTACTGTCATTCATCTATAGAGGCACAAAAGTTGCCTCTGAGAAGTATACATATGTCAAACCTGATGCTATTTTAAACCTTAATTTTGTTGGATATGAGGCTTGACTCCACTGTCATGAGCCTGGGGATCCCCAGTATCCCTTCTAAATGCCCCTATCTGTTATGAGCCAGGGAACCCCCTGGATGCCCCCTCAATACCCCTATCGACTATGAGCCTGGGATTCCCCACAATACTCAATATGAGCCTGGTAACCCTGAGAATCCCACCTGCCCAAACAATTTTGAGTTGGGTACCCTTTCCAAACACTATCCCCTATGACCCCAGGGATCCCCAATATAATGTATAAGAATGGAAATCCATATGGACCCCCATGGCATCTGAAATTAAAAACCAAATCAATGGGGATCTCTAAAGAACCCCATGGTATAACTAAATATAACCATGAGCGTCCCTATAAAACCCCATGGCATCTACAGTATATGTAACCTCATGCAACAAAGGTGACACGTAACATTAACCCCCTGTTCAATGGAGGTTCTGAAAGGACTTTCACATCATCTAAAATTAACCCTTGACACAGAGGTCCTTAATGGACCCCTGTGAAAACTATCATGAACCCTAATTCACGGGGGACCTCAGCAATCTCCCATGGTAACATTAACAATAACCATGGCAATCCTCATAGATCCCATGACATCTAATATTAACCCCTATGCCACTGAGGTCATTACAGGACCTCCATGGCACCTAACATTAACCTCTTGTGCCATGTTCATCTTCAAGGACCCCCACTGGAATGCTACCTACCACCAGAGGGATTAATATTGTCATCCCATTTAAGCTAACCACCCAAATTCACAGTCCATATGAATAAAAATTACTGTAAACAAAAACATTTCACAAAACAAAAAAATGACTAATCTTGTTAGGGGCAAAGGTATACTTACCTACTCTGTGATGCTCTCTGCGGCAATGATCAACAACGCCCTTGTCTTCATTTTTCTGTCATGGATATTTAATTTAATTGCCTTTAATTGTCTTGTCTTAGTTGACTGATTACCCTATTTTTGGATTTTCTTTGGATATCTAATTAAGTTGGATTAAGATTTAGAGATAAGAAATTTGCAGAAATACAGGAATTAACACATTATATTTGTATACTTACTATAGGATATAGCTCTTATCTATTATTGGCAACTTATTTTGTGATTAGGATTAGTGATGTCCCGAACAGTTCGCCGGAGAACTATTGGCGGCGATTTTTGCATGTTCGCGTCCGCCACGAATGGCGAACACATGCGCTTTTCAGTTCACCCCCTATACTTTATCATTGAGGAAACTTTGAACATCATTTATTTTATTTTATATTTTTTTTTGTGTAATCTATGCCTGCCTGCCAGCGTGTGTGTGTGACAGGCTAACACCTAACAGCTTATATTGTGCTTATTTTCACTACTCATACCTGGTGGTGTAACATACATTGAAAACAACCATTTTTTTCCTGTAATCTAATTTCAGTTGCCTGCCTGTGTCAGGCTCACAGCTTATATTGTGCTCAGTGACATAAAACAACACTTTTTTGACTGTAAAAGATTGAATAGCAATTGCCTGCCTACAGGCGTGTGTGAAGCCTATTGCATCTACTCTGCCAACTTTTGCCAGTGCACAGTGATACATCATATCTGGTGCAACCGTAGTGTACAGTGTCATAAAACAACACTTTTTTTACTGTAATAAATTGAATATCAGTTGCCTGCCTACAGGCGTTTGTGTGAGGCCTACAGCGCCTACTCTGCCACCTTTTGCCAGTGCAGAGTGACACTCATATCTGGTGGCACCTTAGATTGCATGCGCAGTGCCCCAAATTTGAAGTAGGAGGTCTGACCAAGCATCTTTTTCCATCTCCCTGTTCCAAAAATCAATGCCATATACACGCCCCCTAATAGTGGACGTAACAGGGATTAAACTGATAGGAATGAGTAGTACAACTTAATACACCTCTCCTATCTGGTGGCACCTTAGATTGCACGTGCAGTGCAACAAATTCGAAGTAGGAGGTCCGACCAAGCATCTTTTTCCATCACCCTGCTCCAAAAATCCATGCCATATACATGTCCCCTGATAGGTAACGTAACAGGTATTAAACTGATAGGAATGAGTAGTACAACTTAATACACCTCTCCTATCTGGTGGTACATTACATTGCACGTGCAGTGCCCCAAATTCGAAGTAGGAGGTCCGACCAAGCATCTTTTTCCATCTCCCTGTTCCAAAAATCCATGCCATATACACATCCCCTAATAGTGGACGTAACAGGGATTAAACCGATAGGAATAGTACTACTTAACAGTACACACCTTATAATAATGCAGACAGAGGCAACGCAGAGAGAGGAGTCTGAAGAAGAGGAATCAGAGGAGGAAGGTGGCTTTGAGGAGGTGGAAGACCAAACACAGCAGGCGTCCCAGGGGGCTTGTTGTCACCTTTCGGGGACCCTTGGTGGCTGGGTGGAGGAAGAGACCTTCAATGACATCAGTGAGGACAAGGAACAGGAAATGGCTAGCTTGGTATCCTTGTGCAAATGGGGAGTTTGCGGTTGTGCAAAGGGACTGTGTGCTGTTGTTTGCGGTGCATTAAACAGGGAGATTGGTCTGTTACTGTTAAGCGGATGTAACCCTTACACTACCTGATAGATACAACATCATACCTGATATTTTAAAGCATGTTATTCCAAACAAGTTAGGAATGTTAGGTGATGTATGCCCTTTATGGCTTAAAACCAGACGCTGCATCAACTATGTAATTTTCCGTGGGAGTTTTGCCATGGATCTCCCTCCGGCATGCCACAGTCCAGGTGTTAGTCCCCTTGAAACAACTTTCCCATCACAATTTTGGCCAGAAAGAGTCCCTGTGGGTTTTGAAATTCGCCTGCCCATTGAAGTCTATGGCGGTTCGCCGGGTTCGCCCGTTCACGAACATTTGAATGAAGTTCGTGTCCGATGTTCGAGAACCGATAATTTGATTTTCGCGACATCACTAATTAGGATCCCTTTTGCTAACCTCACTGCCCAGTATAAAAAATAAAATCAAAAAAATGTATACTGATATTACAGCTAATATACAGTATATCACTAGGTATTTTACATTTCTAAATAGTGATTTACGTGGAAAAACTTCAGCTAATATTTTATTGTTTTTTATATGTAATTTCTAAATTTACATATATATATATATATATATATACATACAATTATTATTATTAACGTTTATTTATAACGCGCCAACATATTCCCTAGTGCTGTACATAAAATAAGTTTCAGGCTAAGGTAAATACAAATGAAAACATAACAAATCAAAGAGGGCCCTGTGTTTGAGCTTCAAATCCAATGTCCATGGTGCTTTCACCAAAGCACCCTGAAGGATTAAAACTCGCAGACTAACAACCTAAAGGTATTGTGTGTGGTAGAGGTGGGAGAGGTGATAAGTGTGTTAGGGTGGAAGGTGATACGCTTCTTTAAAGAGATGCGTTTTAGTGAGGTCTTGAATGTTTTGAGGCAGGAAAATCTGGTGGAGCGAGGCAAGGAGGTCTAGAGAGTAGGGGAAGCGCGAGAAAAGTGCTGAATCAGGTGAAAATGAGAGGAGGTGACGAGTTGTACGAAGAAAAAGGGCATTAGCAGAATGAAGAGGGCGGTTGGGGGAATATTTGGAGATGAGAGCAGAGATGTAAGGGAGTGCGCAATTGTTGAGGGCTTTGTAAGTTAGGGTCATGATTTAAAATTTTATTCTGGAGGCTAAGGGAAGCCAGTGGAGTGATTGAGGTGATGCCGACACTGAACGTTGTGTACGAAAGATGAGTCTAGCTGAGACATTCATTATGTATTGAAGTAGGGATAGTCGGGTGGGGGGTAGGCCAACAAGAAGTGAATTACAGTACTCAAGTCGAGTGATGATGAGAGAGTGTATTAAGATTTTAGTTGTGTCTTATGTAAGATAGTGGCGAATTCTGGAGATGTTTTTTTAGATGGAGAAGGCAAGATTTTGTTTGGGACTGTATGTGAGGGATGAAAGATAGGGCATATAATTAATATGTTAATATGTCCAATAAAAAAGGTATCACTATATACTGCAATACTCTGATTATTCATATATTGTCTTTCTGTCCAGACATAAAACTAGATAAAATACAACTAATTCTTCAGGAGATTAAGACTGGCAGAATTTTTCTACAACAAGGGACATACCACAACATCATTAGACTGTAACATGAAAAAAAAAAACATATTTCAACCCACAACCTGGTCGTAACATCAAACTGGACAGTTATATAGAAAGCTTTCGCCTGAGAACTGCATCCATTATAACAACAGAATATAAAAGAGACTTGCACAATCTTACTCCATCAGAAAGAACTGCCATAAAGTTTTTTAAAAAAGAGGTGCAGTTGTTATCATGAATACTCAGGACTACATAAATAAAGCCAACAGACAACTGTCAGACAATACTTACTACAAGAAATTTATCCAGTACCCTACAGAAAAATATACTTTTCAACTTAAGAAACTCCTAAAAACATTCCACAAAAATATACATCAGGAATTAGAACAACTCATCCCCGCCAATCCTACAACTGGAACTTTCTACCTACTGCCAAAAATCCACAAATCAGGCAACCCAAGGAGACCAAGTTATGGACACACTGACTGAACAGATATCTGGATTTGTTAAAAAAACCTCCCTAAACCATTAGTTAGTAAGACCAGTAGCTATATACAAGACACCACTGACTTTCTCAACAAACTCAGTCAGATTAAAAACCTACCTGCTAACACACTACTTGTTACCATGGATGTAGAGTCTCTTTGCAGTAATATCCCACACAAAGATGGCACCGAGGCATGCTTTAGGTCTTTTTCAACAAGCAAGCAAAACAATAAATATGGCTCTGCTGTTATTGTTAAACTAATAGAATATATCCTTACCCACAACTATTTTACTTTTAACCAAGATACCTACCTACAGATGATGGGTACCAAAATGGCTCCACAATACGCAAATCTATTTATGGCCAAACTAGAAGAAACATTATTTTCTGTATCCATTTACAAACCATACAAATACTACCGTTGCATAGATGATCTGCTCATCATCTGGACAGAAGGAGAAAGCAAACTCAGAGACTTTCATAATTCATTCAACACCTTTCATTCATCTATAAAACTTAAAATGGATTTCTCCACAGAACAGATAAACTTTCTAGACACTAGTGATGTCGTGAACATCAAATTTTCGGTTCGCGAATTTCATCAAATGTTCGGACGACGAACATCAGCGAACCGCCATAGACTTCAATGGGCAGGCGAATTTCAAAACCCACAGGGACTCTTTCTGGCCATAATAGTGATGGGAAAGTTGTTTCAAGAAGACTAACACCTGGACTGTGGCATGCCGGAGGGGATCCATGGCAAAACTCCCACTGAAAATTACATAGTTGATGCAGAGTCTGGTTTTAAGCCATAAAGGGCATAAATCACCTAACATTCCTAAATTGTTTGGAATAACATGCTGTTGTATCGATCAGGTAGTGTAAGGGTTACACCCGCTTAACAGTAACAGACCAATCTCCCCATTTAATGCATCACAAACAACCGCAAATAGTCCCTTTGCACAACGCAAACTCCCCATTTGCACAAGGTTGGATACCAAGCTAGCCATGTCCCGTTCCTTGTCCTCACTGATGTCATTGAAGGTCTCTTCCTCCACCCAGCCACCAAGGGTCCCCGAAAGGGGACAACAAGCCCCCTGGGATGCCTGCTGTGTTTGGTCTTCCACCTCCTTAAAGCCACCTTCCTCCTCTGACTCCTCTTCTTCAGACTCCTCTCTCTGCGTTGCTTCTGTCTGCGTTATTATAAGGTGTGTACTGTTAAGTAGTACTATTCCTATCAGTTTAATACCTGTTACGACACCTATCAGGGGACGTGTATATGGCATGGATTTTTGTAACAGGGAGATGGAAAAATTTGCTTGGTCGGACCTCCTACTTCGAATTTGGGGCACTGCACGTGCAATGTAATGTGCCAATAGATAGGAGTGGTGTATTAAGTTGTACTATTCATTCCTATCTGTGTAATACCTGTTATGTCACCTATCAGGGGACGTGTATATGGCATGGATTTTTGGAACAGGGAGATGGAAAAAAGATGCTTGGTCGGTCCTCCCACTTCAAATTTGGGGCACTGCACGTGCAATGTAATGTGCCACCAGATAGGAGTGGTGTATTAAGTTGTACTATTCATTCCTATCAGTTTAATACCTGTTAGGTCACCTATCAGGGGACGTGTATATGGCATGGATTTTTGGAACAGGGAGATGGAAAAAGATGCTTGGTCGGTCCTCCCACTTCAAATTTGGGGCACTGCACGTGCAATCTAAGGTGCCACCAGATAGGAGTGGTGTATTAAAATGTACTATTTATTCCTATCAGTTTAATACCTGTTACGTCACCTATCTTTTCTCCCAATAGCACATTCTATATGTCATCAACTGGCCTGTGTGTATTTAGAGAACCACACTTTAAGGCCCTTAACCTGGGACAAGGTGGCTTGGCTATCAGAATTGCCTCAGAGCCTTAAAAACTCACAAAACCCGCTAATCAGTCACTCACTATCATACTGGAAATGGGCCAAGAAACACACGGGTTTGTTCCCTGGATCGACCCAAATGAACCCAATTCTTGACCACCCTCAGGCCCCGAAACACATGAGCACAACATCACAACACTGGTGGAGGTCAAGGAAACTAGATAGACTGGGTGACTGGTTAGTAAAGGGCCAAATGCTCACGTATGAGGAACTGAGGGACAAGCATGAGCTATCGCTGTCAGAACATTACAATTACTGTAGGCTGAGGCATTTCACACACTCCCTGACCCAGAAACAGGGGACACCAGTCTTAAATTGGTTCTCCAAAATTTGTAAAGATAAACCTCTATCAAGGGGGATCATTGGGTCGCTTTACAAATATAAAACATTTGTTACTGGTTGAAGCGACACTAGGGGAAGGACCAGAGTGGGGGAGCCCTGGAGACCCTTCAGAAGCAACCGGCTGCAAAATCATTCCAGGAGAGGAGAGGTCGCTTACTGAAGCCTGCCCTAGGTTAACCCAAGTTTGATTGCCCAGGTTAGATATTGTAAATAATAAGCTAATACTGCTGGAGTAAAGATAGCTAATAGGACTTTGGTGTTTCCTGCAGATATACTCTGTACTATTGTCTGTTTTACCATGTTTTAGGTATCTCTCAAATTGCAATCACAGTAAAAAATAAGAAAAATGATTAACCAAAAAAGTAAAAATAAGAAGGAATAGCCAGCTAACTTTCATAAAATGTCTTTATTGTAAATATGTATTTTTGCACAACTGTTATGCAAGACTGTTCAAAAATGCTTTATTTTTCATTACATGTTGTACTCCTTTTAAAATAAAATAATTGAAATGCAAAAATTAGGTATTGTTGCAGCGACCAGAAAAATTGATGTTAGTTTGCCAGGCAGAAAGTGCTCTACAACATTGCGTCTTGAACCCTAGTTGATGGCGGATAAGTCTGTAAAGTGTGCCATGGCTGTGTAGGAACGCCTGAAATGGGCACACACCTTCCTGGCCTGCTTCAGAACATCCGGTAAGCCTGGGTGCTTATGCACTAAGCGTTGTACAATCATATTACACACATGTGCCATGAACGGCACGTGTCAACTTGCCCAAATTCAATGCCGCCAACAAATTTCTTCCGTTGTCACAAACCACTTTGGAGATCTCCAGTTGGTGCGGAGTCAGCCACTGATCCACCTGTGCGTTCAGGGCGGCAGGAGTGCTGGACCGGTGTGACTCTCTGCTTTCAGGGAAGTCAACCCCAAGACGGCGTCACACTGCCGTATCCGGGATGTGGAATAGTACCTGTGGAGCTAAGGGGGTGCCGTTGATGTGGAGCAAGACATAGCAGCAGCAGAAGAGGACTCAGCCGAGGAAGTTATGGAAGAGTATGGAGTAGGAGGAGAAGAGGAGGTGGCAGAAGGCCTGCCTGCAAGTTGCAAGTCGTGGCGGTGTCACCAACTCCTCTGCAGAGCCACGTATTCCATGCTTGGCAGCCATCACCAGGTTTACCAAATGCGCAGTGTAGGTGATATACCTGCCCTGACCATGCTTTGCAGACCAGGTATCCATGGTCAGATGGACCCTTGCCCCAACACTGTGTGCCAGAGATGCCATTACTTCCTTTTGCACAATCGAGTACAGGTTGGGGATTGCCTTTGGTGCAAATAAATTCCGGCCGGGTACCTTCCACTGCGGTGTCCCAATAGCTAAATTTTTTTTGAACGCCTCAGACTCCACCAGCTTGTATGGTAAAAGCTGGCGGGCTAAGAGTTCAGATAAGCCAACTGTCAGTTGCCGGGCAAGGGGGTGACTTTGTGACATTGGCTTCTTACGCTCAAACATGTCCTTGACAGACACCTGACTGTGGGCAGATGAGCAGGGACTGCTCAGCGCGAGACACGGAGTGGCGGATGGTTGAGAGGGGGCAAGCAGGGCAGCAGTGGTTGACGTGGCTGAAGATGCTGGACCAGGAGGAGGATGGCGGCTTTGACTTTGTGTGCTGCTTGTACTCATGTGTTGATCCCATAGGCGTTTGTGATGTGACATCATGTGCCTTCGCAAAGAAGTTGTACTTAGGTGGGTGTTGAACTTCCCACGACTCAGTTTCTTTTCGCACGGGTTGCAAATGGCATCGCTGTTGTCACAGTCAGACACACCAAAAAAATTGCCACACTGCTGAGCTCTGCAATGACAGCATTCTGGTGGTGGCTACAGCATGCGTTGACTGGCGTGCTGTCTGGCTGACCCCGGGTGCCGATACATGCTGTCTGACACTGCCACTAGCTACTTTCGATGACCTCCCGCTGCTTCCAACTAGTCTCCTCCTCCTCTCTGTCTCCCCATCTGAACTTTCCTCCTGTTCTTCTTCTCTTATAGCGGGCACCCACGTGACATCCACGGACGCATCGTCATCATCAACCGCTTCACTTGTATCTGACAACTCAACAAAGGAAGCAGCACCGGGTACAACATCATCATCATCATCATCAGACTGTACGTCCATATGTGTAATGCTGCCTGACTGGGACATATCCCTGTTATCTACATCCTCTGGCACTAATGTTTGTGCATCACTCATTTCTTCCAAAGGTTGTGTTAATAACTCTGCTGACGGATCAAGTGAAGCGGCTGTGGTGCTAGTGTTGGTGGTGGCGGCAGGTGGGCGAGTGGTAACTGGAGAGGTGCCCGAAGCTAAGCTGGAGGAGGATGGTGCGTCTAGGTTCCGAGCGGAAGCTGTAGAAGATTGGGTGTCCTGTGTTAGCCAGTCAACCATGTCCTCAGAACTTTTCAAGTTCAGGGTACGTTGCCTCTGAAAACTGGGCATTATTCTAGGGCAAATGGGAATCACAGCACCACGACCACGATGGCTCCTGCGGGGTGGCCTGCCTCTGCCTGTCATTTTTTTACGATTAGTGGTACTATGCGTTCAAGCTACTGTGACACCAGATATGAGTGTCACTGTGCACTGGCAAAAGTTGGCAGAGTAGATGCAATAGGCCTCACACACACGCCTGTAGGCAGGCAACTGATATTCAGTCGATTACAGAAAAAAAAGGGTTGTTTTATGTCACTGTACACTATGGTTGCACCAGATCTGAGTGTCACTGTGCACTCTAAAAAGTTGGCAGAGTAGATGCAATAGGCCTCACACACACGCTAGCAGGCAGGCATATGCAATTAGATTACACAGAAAAAAATAAAATAAAATAAATGATGTTCTAGCCCTAAAAAGGGCTTTTTGGGTTGCTCTCCTTGCAGCAGATATCAGATGAGTCCTTCAGGTGTGTAGTGAAAGCTAAATACACAGCCTGGCTATCTATTTCCCTATTAAATCAGCAGCAGGTAGAATATATGTCCTCTCTCAACGAATGTAGCTTCAGAATGATTCTAAAATGGAGGCTGTCCTTCAGATGGAAGACACTGGAAGGGAGTGTATGCTGCTGATTGGCTGGAATGTGTCTGCTGACTGTAAGGTGCAGGGTCGAAGTTTCCTCAATGATAAAGAATAAGGGGTGGTCCGAACAGCGCATGTGTTCGCCGTTCGTTGCGAACGGAAACATGCGAAAATCGCCGGCGAACTGTTCGGGACATCACTACTATATACATCACCAATGGCACTTTCCACTCATCTCTATATAGGAAACCTACAGACAGATGTAATTACCTTCACAGCTCCAGTTTCCATCCCTCCCACACCAAACAAGCCAACATCCATAATCAAGCTATTAGATACCATCGGATTTGCTCAAACACTAGAGACCATGATAAAAATGTAAAAACACTGTCTGAATCTTTCAAGCAAAAGGGTTATAAACCCCGTATTGTTAGCCAAAAAATAACCACTGCCATCAAAATACCACGAGAACACCTATTAAGCTACAAAACAACAGAAACTACTTCACGTATACCTGTAGTTACAACATAATTCGGAAAATAATCATAGATTTACAACCATTACTAATTGTAGATACTGAATTAAAAAATATATTCCCAAAATCTTCCATCCTTGCGTTTAAATAACCACCAAACCTGAAAAAAAAACTTGTCAGCAGAAAATTGGCCAATGAACAACTGAATATAAAAAATGGAACTAAACCTTGTAACAAACGTGCCTGTAAATTATGCCAACACATTTGTAATGATGATACAGAGACACATAACAAAACCTATAACATCAAAGGATCATATTCATGTACATCGTCAAATGTGGTTTATATAATACTATGTACTTTATGTGACACATGCTGTTACATTGGAGAAACCAGCCAAAAAATGCATTTAAGGATTAATTTACACAGGCATTCAATACGAAAGCATAATGAAGACAGTTATTGTAGCCCAGTAAGACACCATTTTAGTCAGAATGATCATTCTATCCAAAACTTAAAAGTCAAAATACTCAGAGGGAAATGTAAAAGCATCCAAGAGAGAAAAGCATTGGAAATAAAGATGATCACATTATTAATCTATGTATATTATATATATACTAGCGTATTGCCCGTCAAAAAATGACGGCAATGAGATGTGTATGTTTGGAAAGTTGTATAGTTATTAATATACATATGGAGCACTTTGCTCCATAAAAAAAGGGGTCCGTATTAACGGCTCGCCTCGCTAAGCGAGGCTCGCCTACAATGAGCGCCTGCGGCGCTCATTGCCAAAGTGGTCCTGTTTAACGGCTCGCCTCGCTATGCGAGGCTCGCCTGCAATGAGCGCCTGCGGCGCTCATTGCCAAAGTGCTCCGTATTAACGGGGCAAAAAATGTTTGGAAAGTTGTATAGTTATTAATATACATATGGAATTGTAATGTAGCTAATGGTGTTTTGTGTGTACTACTGAAATATATAAGTTAAAATAATAAATAATTAATGAATGACTATACTTTACCAATTTGTATGCATTGTGTTTAAGAGCTGGCAATCTGTAGTGATGTTGCAGCAGCATTGGTGGTGTGGAGGTGCTGTGTAAGCGTTTAGAACGTGTGCAGTGTAATAGTGTGCGTGCGCGAGCTGAAACCGTTAGCGTAGTACTTTAGTTCCGCATTATCGTAAAATGGCGGGTAATGTGTGTTATGCGTCTTAGCGGATAATCCGTACGTGATTTAATGGGCGGTAATGTGTAGTATGCGTCTTATCGGATTATCCGTACGTGTTTTCCGTGGTTATAGTGCTGTAGCCTCGTTTTCGTTTTTTTCGGCCGCCATTTTTTCTCTCGCTTCGAGACTTTTTTAGTGTCTAAACTGTTTTATTTTTAATAAAATGAAGGTGTAACTTGTTTTTTTGAGGTCGTGGATGCTCCCTCTTGCTGTCGGTAAGCTTTTTATGTATGTGCTGTGTGTATTTATTGTGATTGTATTTTTTTTTCCTGTTCGCGAGTTGCGGCCGTATTTTTGTTCTGCGTATTAACGCTGATTGGCAAAGTGCTCCGTATTAACGGCTCGCCTCGCTACGCGAGGCTCGCCTGCGGCGCTCATTGCCATAGTGCTCCATATTAACGGCTCGCCTCGCTACGCGAGGCTCGCCTGCAATGAGCGTCTGTGGCGCTCATTGCCAAAGTGCTATGGTTTAACAGTGTAACGGCTCTCCTCGCTGCGCGAGGCTCACCCGGCGATGAGCGCCTGCGGCGCTCATCGCTAAGCCCGCTACTGTACTACGGTTTAACGGCTCGCCGAGCGATGAGCGCCTGCGGCGCTCATCGCTAAGCCCGCAAAGTCGTACGGACCACGCAAACAGCGTGACGACGACTCGTAGTAAGACAATTATAATATGTGATATGGATTAATAATTACTAAATTACACTATATATATATATATATATATATATATATATATATATATATATCAGAACTTTTTCCACCTTTAATGTGACCTATAAACTGTACAACTCAATTGAGAAACAAACAAAAAACTTTTAGGTAGAGGGAAGAAAAAATATAAAAATAAAATTATATGGTTGCATAAGTATGCACACCCTTAAACTAATACTTTGTTGAAGTACCTTTTGATTTTATTCCAGCACTCAGTCTTTTGGGGTATTAGTCTATCAGCATGGCACATTTTGACTTGGCAAGATTTGCCCACTCTTTTTTGCAAAAACACTCCAAATCTGTCAGATTGCAAGGGCATCTCCTGTGCACAGCCCTCTTCAGATCACCCCACAGATTTTCAATCGGATTCAGGTCTGGGCTCTGACTGGGCTATTCCAAAACTTTAATCTTCTTCTGGTAAAGCCATTCCTTTGTTGATATGGATGTATGCTTTGGGTCGTTGTCATGCTGAAAGATGAAGTTCCTCTTCATGTTCAGATTTCTAGCAGAAGCCTGAAGGTTTTGTGCCAATATTGACTGGTATTTTGAACTGTTCATAATTCCTTCTATCTTAACTAAGGCCCCAGTTCCAGCTGAAAAAAAACAGCCCCAAAGCATGATGCTGCCACCACCATGCTTCACTGTGGGTATGGTGTTCTTTTGGTGATGTGCAGTGTTGTTTTTGCGTCAAACATATCTTTTGGAATAATGGCCAAAAAGTTCAACCTTGGTTTCCTTAGACCATAACACCTTTTCCCACATGCTTTTGGGAGACTTCAGATGTGTTTTTGCAAAATATAGCCTGGCTTGGATGTTTTTCTTCGTAAGAAAGGGCTTTCGTCTTGCCACTCTACCCCATAGGCCAGACACATGAAGAATACGGGAGATAGTTGTCACATGTACCAGACAGCCAGTACTTGACAGATATTCCTGCAGCTCCTTTAATGTTGCTGTAGACCTCCTGGTAGCCTCCCAGACCAGTTTTCTTCTCATCTTTTCATCAATTTTGGGGGTAGCTCCAGTTCTTGGTAATGTCACTGTTGTGCCATATTTTCTCCACTTGATCATGACTGTCTTCACTGTGTTCCATGGTATATCTAATGCCTTGGAAATTCTTTTGTACCCTTCTCCTGACTGATACCTTTTAACAATGAGATCCCTCTAATGCTTTGGAAGCTCTCTGTAGACCATGGCTTCTGCTGTGGGATGCGACTAAGAACATTTCAGGAAAGACCAACTAGAGCAGCTGAACTTTATTTGGGGTTAATCAGAGGCACTTTAAATGATGGCAGGTGTATGCTGACTCCTATTTAACACGATTTGGAATGTGATTGCTTAATTTTGAACACCGCTACATCCCCAGTTATAAGAGGGTGTGCAGACTTATGCAACCACATTATTTTTCTTTTTGTCTTCTCTCCACCTAAAAGAGTTTTTTTATTTTTTTTTATTGTGTTTTATTATATTTTTTTTCATTTGGTTGTTTCTGTAATTTGATACCTCATTTACTTAGTAATTGATTTGCTATAAGTTAGTTTTGTGAATAAGTGTCATTTTCTCTTTTTTTCAGATACAAATGAATGTATCTAAAATAGAATGTGTCACTGTTACAGACTCCAACCTTAATATCCATGCAGATTATTGTGGGAGGGTTTTATGTGCCTATATAAACAATAAGTAAAGTAATTTAATCCAATATCAAAGTCAGTTCTTGATCATTTTTTAAAATGTAAACAACATTTCCAAATTATTTTCTACCCTCTACCTGATTGTGCATAACATATATTGTGGCTTTGGTGTTCCTTTAAAATACTGTATTTATTCTTATGTGTATTAGTTCAGTTTAGCTGTTAATAAAAATGAAATATGTATGTAAAAATCTTACTTTTATGACAACCTTTTTTATAAAAAGCTTTTTTTAGACTCTATTACTAAAGATTCTTGTAGGACTATATACTATAAATAATAAAAATATATATTTCACAATAAAATAATCTAGATATATTTTGTTGATATTTATACCTGATATTTAAAACCCATTGAATACATTTTCACTTTGAATATGTTGCTTGTTAGAAGTATCCTTTCAGAGTTTTTTCATAATTAAAGCATTAGGTGAAGGTAAAACCATGTTCTCTTTTTTTAATTTACTCACAATTTTTTAAGATTTCATCTTCCAGGAAACAAATGTCCTCAAGTCATAGTTTGCTGGAACACAAGGGTTATTATCTCCTGGAACTTGAGAGGGTTGTTAAAGTGATTAATTCTTGTGCTGCCACCCTTAGTATACATGCTGAAACTTAATATGCAGTAAGAACTAGACTAAGGTCATATATAAATATAAAGCAAAGATATATTTAAGTTAGAATAACTAAATGTTGATAGAATATAAAAATACATCCATAAAAAAAAAAAATTGTACAGACCTATGCATTCTGATATTGCTTTAATATATTGCATGGCTGCTACTAGGATAGATAAACCAAATATAAATATAAATAACTGTGTATATATATATATATATATATATATACTAGTCACTTGCCCGTCAGAAAATGACGGCAATAACATTTGAAGCCATGGTAATGCTGTTTGCCATGGAATGTGAGGTTATGGACACAACTTGCTAACCTTTTGCACAAATTTGAAGCCCCACAATGAGCACCTTTTGCGCTCATTGCAGGGAAGGAAAGGGAGGCCACGAAAGCATGATCGAGTTGAGGTACGTGAAGGGCTGATGTAGTATTAGGACTTATGAGGACTTATGAAAGTATGAATGAAGTGAGCCTGTGAAGGCTGGTTTTGGGACTTATGGAAATGCCTGTGAAGTCTGATATGGATCGTATGGAAAGTGTAAATAAAGAAAGCCTGCGAAAGCTGGTTTGGTTCGTATGGAAATCGTAAACAAGGTAAGCCTGCGAAGGCTGGTTTGGTTTGTATGGAAAGCATGAACGAGGTAAGCTTGCGAAATGCTGGTTTAAGACATATGGAATGCTGGAGGAAGGTTGAAGGTTAGCAGGTTTGGGCCAAAATATGCAAAAAGAAGCTTACTAAAGCCAAAAAGAGTAGCCTTGGATATGGACAAGTGACGTAACTTAGCTGATTCAGATTGAAACCACCCAAAAAGGTACAGAAAAGTTGGGAAACTTAGTAGATTTGGGCCAAAATTTGAGACATATCGAAGCCTAAAAATTCAGGTCTAAACACACCCAAGAAGGTATAGGAAAATCGAGAAACTTGGTGGACTTGGCAAAAACTAAGCTTAAAAAAACAAAAGCTGAACCTTGGACGTGGACAAGGAAGCAGCTTGGTAGTCCTGGGCCAAGATCCACCATATCTTAAAAGGAATTTACAACTTACCTTGGATAATGGTAGGAAAAGGGAGAAAAAGCAACAGGAGCTTGCCATGTGATGCTTGGAAAGCTGAAAAACAATAGAGTGCAGAGAAACAACCTGCAGGCACAGGCTCAGGAATAAACTGAGTAAGGGGATGTGGACAGGAAGTGCTTAAAAAAGACTGAAAAAGGCCCCTCCAATGGGAAGAGGTGGAGTGAGAGAGGGCCCCTTCCACAAACCCAGGTATTAATCTGGATAATCTCTCTCTCTATCTATATCACATATATAGTTGTGAGGTGCCCCTTGCCAGCAACTGTGTACCTCGCAAAAAAATATGAGACACATAACGACCAATTACGACCTCGCAAAAATCGTCAGCAACCCGGGCAAATGAAAAAATGAAAAACACAATAAATATACACAACACAAACATAAAAAGCTTACCTACAGCAAGAGTGGGCATCCAGGACCTCAAAAACTGAAGTTACACCTTAATTTAACTCAAAATAAAAGAGTTTAGACACTAAAAAATTCTCTAAGCAAGAAAAAAAAATGGCCGCCGGAAAAAATGAAAACGAGACTACAGCAGTCTAAAGACGCAAAACACCACCAAACAACTACGGAATTGCCGAAAAACACATACAAGATTCAAAAACAAGGAGGCAACCCGCGTGACCCCAAACACATTACAAACACAATAAATACACACAACAAACATATAAAAAGCTTACCCACAGCAAGGTGGTGCACCCAGGATCTCTGCAAGTAAACTTACACCGCGATTTAAGTACAAATTTAGACATTTAAACACCCGAAAATCATGGCCGCCGAACAAAACGAAAACGAGGCTACAGGACTCTAAACACGCAAAACACCACCATAAACACGCAAAACACCACAAAACAGCTACGGATATTCCGCCACAGCCGCATACCACACATTATCCGCCATTTTAGAACAATAACTTATACAATGCGGAAGTACACAGCTGCGCTAATGGTTTTGGCTCGCGCACGCACTCTAGTACACTGCACACATTCATCACGCTTACACAGCAGCTCAACAGCACTAATGCTGCAGGAAGATCAAAACAGATTGATAGTTCTTCAACAGAATGCTTCCTCCATATATTACTTGAAAATAGGTAAAGTATATTACTTTATTAATGTATTATTTATTTTATTATTATACACCAAACAGTGTTAGCTCATTTACAATTTCATTGCCGTCATTTTTTGACGGGCAATTCACTAGTATATATATATAACAATCATTACACATATGGTGGGCTGAAGAGTGATAGAAGCCCTCCACCGTACAGAGAACAGTAGTACTGAAAATGAATAATACATTTGTAATTCCATTCCATTTGAATGTCTAAAAATAAGTTTAAAAAAACGTATTTCTTGCTCCGGTTTCTCAGTAATATAGTTTTTACACTGCACTTTTAAAGACCAGAGGCGGGGCCATGCAAATGAAAACACACAGCATTCTCACCCTGAAATAAAAAAAACCCACTATATACATGGCTCATTTTAAGCATATTCTCACTGCATCAAACCGTTTTAAGCACAGCACTGGATGGATTATGCACAAACCAGAGAACCTTCAAATGAATTACAAATGTATTATTCATTTTCTGTACTACTTTACTCTTTACGGTGGAGGTCAAGTAAACATATGCGTGTGGATATAAGTGTCTCACAATCAATCATAATTGATATATAATGCTGTTATCCATATGTCATTAATCCATACATGCATATGATCAGTGAACAGAACAGTTACACACATCCACATAGCTTAACACAGGTTGAGTATACTGAAGAATTATCTATGTACAAAACGCAGATCATTAATATATGTTATGTATTTTGATGTCTCTATATTGTTAGTCAGTAGCTTCTGATGGAGGAGACTGCCACCTCTAAATATAGAACGCTTTGAGTTTGTAGCAATCTATATGGATTAGTGAACTGGGGCTTTCTTCTCCATCTGTTAAGAAATGGGCGGTTACGGGCTCAGGGAATTTATACGGTTCCTGCACACAACTACTCCGAACCAGTGCATGGTTTACGGAGCTGGCTTCAGGATCTCAACTCGCGACCTGGAGCAATTGAATAGCCTCGCAGAGACCAATGGGAGCCAGCAACTCGATTGCAGACATGTGGCCATCTGCGAGCGAGTTACAGGCTTGCAATTGAATGAGGCCCATGGTTTCCTGTTCAGAATTCTGAGAAATACAGTTATTACCCTGCATTCTGGGAACCTGGGCAAGGCCATGCAAATGGACCCACAAAGGCTTTTTCTCATGCAATTCTTTACCATTTTAAACATGGCTTCATTTACACAGCTTTCAGCAAAACTCATAATGGTAGGATTCCTGGCTTGTGTATAATCCGTCCTGACCTTTGTTCAATGCTTTTCAATACATCAGGCATATGTTTTAAGGAAGCCATGTTTAAAATGGTAATGTATTGCAAGAGCAAATCCTCTGTGGGCACATTCCCATGTTCCTGTGGTGACTGGATGTGGGACTGCTGGCTCTTGGGTCCAGAAGCTGGTGGAAGGAGAGGTGGATGTGAAGGTTGAGGCATGGAGCAACTATAGGTCCTGTATGTGGTCACTGGTGGAGACTCATACTGGCTGAAGAGTTGCTGAATGGTCTCACATTCCACCTCTGCTGTCTCCAATAGTTCATAGAGCATATGGACATCCTGGTGAAATCCCTTCCCTTCTGTCCATGCTTGTGGTTCCTCTTCCACCGCTTGCCACAGATCCTCTGGGGCAGCAGCATATTCTGGTTCCTCCTCAGCAGGAGGCAACGCCTCCACCGCCTGTGGTTCCATTGGAAAGCTGGACCGTCTGGGTACTGAAATGAGTAAACAATAGATGTCACCCTCACTGTATTGTCTGATCATTTGATTGCTGTGTGTTTATGTATATTTGACATCATGGTGAAGGGGACATAGTTACTTCAAATATTGTCATTGGCTATAGTTACTTTATTGCACAGATGATCATTGCGCTGTATAATGAGCTTGGTTGGTTACGGCTCATAACTATATCATGAATTCTGCTGCAGTCTGCCATCTGAAGCTTATGAGGACACATCCTCTGCTGAACTTGTTGTGCAGTGTGTGAGACTGAACAATCTGTGACCATCTCTCAGCAATAGTTTTTACCATGCTGTTGAGGCATTGTACCTGAAAGGCTAGTACATTACACTGCACATGCCACCATACAAATTCTGCATCTGCATATGCTAAACTGGGCACATCCATACATGGACTTTCAATTGGATGTATTGCTAATCACATTACATATTAACTGTAAGTATAAAACAAACATTTTATTATGTGCACTTATTAAATTGATATGTTTCCTTCCTGGATTTCACTAGGTATTGCTTATACATCTATCCCTAGTTAAATCCAGGGAGCTTACATACCCCTTTCATAGTTGTGCAGCATTTACATTGGATGTGTGTTATCTATGTGTGTGTGGTGTACATATGCATCTGGTGTACATGTGTAAGTATGTAAGGGTTGTTGTTTAGTCATTCAGTCATGTCTGACTCTCTGTGATCCTAAGCACCATGGATTGCTAGGCAAATCTGTAAACCACTACCTCTATGAACTCCATCAAGTTCCTCTTCATTGTTTCAGTGACCTCATCTATCCATCTCCACCTTTGCTGTCCTCTTCTTCTTGTGCCTTCAATCTTTTAAAGTATCTGACTCTTCTTCAGGGTACCTGTATTCTCGTGATATTGCCAAAATCATTTAACTTCAGCCTCATGATCATACCTTACAGTGATCCGGTTGTCTTGATGTCCTGAAGTATTAAGTTATTGGATCTTTTTGTAGCCCAAAGCACTCTGAGAAGTTTTCTCCAACAGCAAACGTTGTTGACAATATAATATCTTTACTTTTTACTAGCTTATCCAGACTTGCAATAACTTTTCCTACCCAGAAGCAAACTGTTGTGCTTTTTGGCAATTAATACTGTGATATTTTTTTATTTCAATAACATGTATTAATATTAATTAAAAATTACATATTTTATATATTTGCCAATTTTTATTTATCTGAATTCTTACTACACAATATATATAAGATTTGGCCTGAAAAATAAACTGTATTATATGAAAATATATTTATATTTATTATAATGAATAAAATAATATTGAAACAGTATCTTTCAATTTAACATTTAATATGGTATAATAATTGTGACAGGTATAATATCAAAGTATAACAAATGATGAATTATCAGCCATTACCACATTGTCCACACATATAAAAGACATGCCCAATATGCCTAATACATGACAATTATGATATAATTTTTGGTATGTTTACAAATATCTATTCACTAAGATACCATACCGTTTTAAAATTATGCAGCTTCTGCAGTCTAATTATAATATTATCAAATACAAAAAGGAAAATGTTTTTTCACTACAGTTAGGTACTAAATCAAAATATATTGGATTGCTATAACATCTGATATTTATGATATTTATAAAATGTATGTCGATTACAAGTTACAAGATTATTGAGATATTGTATAGCAATCTACTTTATAGTAAATTAACAACACATTTCCATAACTGAAATGAAAATAAAATGGATACGATACTGAGTTCCAAAGTCTTGTACTTGGTTACATCAAATTACTAAGGAAGTCTTTCTTTTGTTTGAAAAAAAATTCTGTTCTTTGTATGTCAATGTATAAATTCTCTTGTGAATGAGCTGTGAAAGTTTCTTTGTAGCTAAAGAAGTATACATTTTGAATATCTGTGGTTTGAGAGTATCCCAATAGTATGTGTTAGGAGTGTGTTTATAAGTATGTCTCCGAAATGTGTTCTATAATGTCTGTCCTCAAAGCAGTGTGTTCTCTTCTCACCTCCCTGCCATCTCTCCTCTGCCATCTCTTCTCTCCTATACCATTTCCATGTACATCTTCAGCTTGAATAGAGAGAGTCTTACTGTAAATAGTAATTTTACATTTAATGGTTTTCCTTTTAATTCCAGACTGAGGTCACTAGCTACCTTGGGAAACAAAATAAATGATTTTCCTAGTCAACACAAATTTCTGAATACAATGGCTATGATGACACAGTTGGAGGATTTTAAGATACTTGTGTGTATTTTTAGATACATATCTGATTTTTGATTGAGGAAATAAAATCCTTGTCTCATCATTGTTTTAAGTCAAGAATGATCCAAGCCAAACTGAAATGACAAATAGTCAAATATCTATGTTTACCAACCTTTGTTCATTCCAATCTGAGACCACCTTGGTAAACAGAACATTGTACCGGGGGCTCAATTATTGATTTTACAAGGACTGAATGATACTCATGAGATAATGTTGTACAGTATGAATCACTGCTCTAATTCTAATAATGTGTGTATAGATATATATATATATATATATATATATATATATATATATATATATACAGTATATATACATACAGTACATATCTATATATATATATATATATATATATATATATATATATATATATATATATATATATATACATATACAGTATATATATATATATATATATATATATATATATATATATATATATATATATATATATATATATATATATATATATCCTGTCAAATAAAAGGATTAAATTAAAAGAAAGATATCAAATCATGTATGATTATAATAGTCCTGACAAAATGTATTTTACTTTCATGGCTACAGTCCCCATCTAAAGAAATCTTGGATCAGGATTGCTGTTTGTCATGATCTTCGTCTTTTTAAAGTTGAGCAGCAGGTCAGCTTTTACACTCTCTTCTTTTACCCTCATCGAAAGGTTCTTTAGTTCCTGCTCACTTTAAGCCATCAGAATATTATCATCCACGTATCTGAGGTTGTTCATGTTTCTTCTAGCAATATTGATTCTGGCTGTTGATTTTTCCAGCACAGCCTTATACATTATGTTCCCTGTGTATAAGTTGAATAAATAAGGTGACAATATACAACCTTTTCGCACTCTGTTTTCGATCTTGAAACATCTGCTTGTTCCATGTTTGGTTTTGACCGTGGCTTCTTGGTCCACATACAGATTCCTCAAGGGGTGGATGAGAGGATCTGGTACTCCTATCTCTTTAAGAACTTGCCACATGTTGTTGTGATGCACACAGTCAAAGGATTTTGAATAGTCTATGAGGCAGAAGTAAATGTTTTTTTCTGGAGCTCTCTTGCTTTCACTATTATCCGTTGGACATTGGCAATTTGATCTCTTGTGGCTCTTCCTCTACGGAACTCAAAAGTTCATGGTCAATATATTGTTGGAGCCATGGAGTGCACTTGTTTGATAATTGGAGCACTCTTTGGCACTGCCTTTTTTGGGGGAACTGGATGTAGGCCGACCTTTTTCCAGTCTATTAGCCACTGTTGAGTTTTTCAAATTAGTTGGCATAACGCAAACAACACTTCCACAGCATCATCTTTGAAAAGTGCAGTTGGGTTCTATCAACTATCAAGCAGCCTTGTTATCAGCTAAACATCCTAGGGCCCATCTCACTTCACTTCCAAGATGTCTGGTTCCAGCTCCTTATAATATTTCCCTATCTCCATTGCCTTTCACTTTCCTTTTTTCATGGGCTACTTTCAAAGCCTCATCATACAGTTAGTTTGCCTTTTTAATTTTCTTTCTTTTGTGGATATTTTTTATTACTGTTTCATTGAGGGTATGATGGTGTATATTAGTGGTTCCCAAACATCTCCTCAAGACCCACATGACAGGCCATGATTTCAGTTTAACACTGTTTGAATACAGATAAGGCAATTAGAATACAGATGAATCAATTGGTCTATTTACTGCTAGTTATCCCTATTGTGTTCAAACAGTGCTAAACTAAAATCATCTTCTGTCTTATTGGTCAGGAGAGGTTTGGCAACTTCTAGGTGTATATGACATTCACTTTGCATGGTGCTGGGATCCAGCGAGTACAACAGGGCTAGAAGGCCCGCGACTACAGCTGGTGCAATACATTCCATTAAGGTCTATCCCACTCATTGTAGTGTATAATGACTGGAGGGCCACCACCTGTAGCTCTGACTGATTGGCCTCCTGTGCTATCTTTTTCTTCACTTTTGCCGGTTGTCATTGTACTTGTATTTGACAGACCTCTCATCCCTGTTATCAAAGTTCAATGCAGATACCCTTGTTGCTGGGATTTTTCACCCAGATCCCAGCAATCGAACAGGCTGCTGTCTCCAGAGTGCTCTGATTCAGCATATTGTGGATCATGTCAATACATTATTGGGAGGTGCTGGAAATGAACCAGCATTCTTGGTACATATTGGTACCAATGACAAAGTTAGTGGAAGATTGAGTGTCCTAAAGAATGATTTTATAGAACTAGGTAAAAAACTGAAGGCAAGGACTTCCAAGGTAGTTATTTTCCGATATACTACCAGTGCCACATGATAGACCAGGGAGACAGAAGGAGCTTAGAGAGGTTAATGCATGGTTAAAAAAAAACGTTTCATTAAAGAGGGGTTTGGGTTATTAGATCACTGCGCTGACTTCTAACTTGGGTATAATCTCTATGCACATTAATGAAGAGGGAGCTAGTGTGCTAGGGGATAGGATGGTAGAAAGGCTGTGGGAGTTTTTAAACTAGAAGGTGAGGGAGGAATATATAGAAGTAATGGGATATAAATAGAGGGGAAAGAAATGAATTAACTAGTCATGGGGGTATAGATGGCGGGAGGGTTAGTATAGTCAATAGAGAGGTATTGTAACTCTAGTACAGTGGCAGAGACTTCAGAGCTACAGACTTAAGCCTAAATTTAAGCCAATAGACAGAGAAGATATTTATGCTGGAACTAGTGATAATGTTGAATGCTTGGGGGTAAAATTAAATAGGGGAGCAGCACATTCTAAAATAATACTAGTATGCTATAAACCCCCAAATATAATTGAAAGTCCAGAAATGCAATTCTTAATACAGATTAGAAATGCAGCTAAGCATTAACAAGTTTTATTAATGGGAGATTTAACTACCCTGAAATAAACTGGATGAATGAGACCAGCAGTTCAGCTAAGTGGAACAGGTTCTTGAGTACACTTAGGGATCATTAGCAGGCCCAGGTTGTAAAAGACCCTACTAGGAATGAGGCTATTTAGTCATCACAAATAATATTGATATAACATCAAATGTTGAAATAGGGCAAGTGTGGTTTGAGATTGACTTAAAAAAAAATAACTTTAAGGGGCGAAAAAACCCTCTAAATTTTAAAAGGGCAGAATTTACCATTTTAATGGTCTACGGGCAGCAATATAGGTTTAAGACTGGGACAAAGAACTGATAAAAAAAACTGGTAAAAATAGTGAACATAAATGGACAACGCTCAAATCCTTAATAAATATACATACTTATCACCATATAACATGTGGAAATAAAAGTAGAAGCAGGAAATCAAATCTCATGTGGTTTAACAATGATTTAAAGATCAAGATACTGGGTAAAAAACAAACATTTCAATTATAAAGAAAACAGGAAACAGAGACTGCTTTTCATGCTTCACAAGGATATCAAAAAGGCTTCCAAAAGATCTATGGTACTGGCTAAAATAGAAAATGAAAAGTAAGTTACAAAGCAGAGTAAGACTAAACCTAAAATATTAAATATATTAATGGGAAGAAGACCAGGAAGGAAGCTATAGGATTGCAATGTGAAACAGCCATCTGACAATCAGTGACCAGAAAAAGGCAAATGAGCTACATAGGTTATTTTTTTTGGTAAACGTAAGGGAGGCACCAGTGGTTGGGACACTGTAACATAATGGGGCTACATTACCATCACCAAATAATTGGTTAACGTAGAAAGATTTCCAAACGAGGTTGGAAAAAAAATATTTATATAATAAAGCTCCAGGTCCTGATGGAATACACCCAAGGGTACTGAGGCAACTGGGTTCTGTAATAGTCAAACCATTATATCTTTCAATTTTTCAAGATTCACTCAACACAGGATCTCTATGAGATGACTGGAGAAAAGCAGAGGTGATACCTATATTTAAGAAGGGGCCAAGAACAAAAAAATTATAGACCTGTAAGCCTCAGTTCTGTAGTGGGAAAGCTTTTAGAAGGGTTAATAGGGGATTGTATGCAAGAATATGTCTGTTTAAACAACATTATAAGTAGGAGTCAACACAGATTTATGAGGGCTAGGTCATGTGAAACAAATCTAATTATTTTCTATGAGGAGGTTAGTAAGAACTTGGATCAAGGCAGCTCAGTGGATGTAGTATTTATGGATTTTGCAAAGGCTTCTGATACAGTGCTACATGGAAGCCCATTGTGCAAATTAAGAGATACAGGAATTGCCATTATCATGGATTTATAGCTGGCTAAAAGACAGGAAGCAAATGTAGTTTTAAATGGAACATACTCAGATTGGACTAATGTGGTAAGTGGAGTTCCTCTGGGTTCAGTATTAAGTCCTTTCCTTTTTAACATATTTATTATTGACTTTGAGGTAGGATTGGAAAGTATTGTCAGCATTTTTGCTGATGACACAAAGTTGTGCAGGGTCACTAAATCAGATAATGATGTCCCTACCTTCCAAAGGGATTTGCAAGTTAGAGAAATAGGGCGAATAAATGGCAGATGACATTTAATCTGAATAAATGTAAAGTTATGAATCTGGGAAGGAAAAAAATCCATGCAATTTATATTCTTAATAAAGCAAATCTAGGGGTATGGGATATTCAAAGGGATTTGGGAGTACTTGTGGACAACCACCTAGGTAACAGTGTTCAATGCTAAGCAGCATCTACACAGGCAAGTAAAATATTAGCATGTATAAAAAAAGGGTTTAGAAGCAATGGAAGCAAATATAATTCTGTCACTATACAAATCCCTAATACACACTTCATAAAAAGGGAAATGCTTGAGCTGAAAATTAATGAGTACTGGAGGGGCTAAGTTATGAAGAAAGACTAACCATACTAAATATATTTTCTCTAGAAAAAAGGCATCTAGCGTCTAAGAGTGGATATGATTACATTATATAAATGTATCCAGGGTCAATACAAGGCTTTATCATGTGAACTTTTTGTGCTAAGAGGTTTTCAACTGACAAGAGGGCATCCTTTGAGGTTACAAGTAAAAACAAATAAAAGGTTTTTTTACAGCAAGGGTGGTAAATCTATCCAATAAATTCTCTATCAAAGGATGTGGTGACAGTGGATTCAATAGTTAAAAAGAGATTAAATATATTTTTGAGTAAAAGGGGTATTCAGGGTTAGTCTTGATAATTAGAGCGGGACCAGAGATCCAGAGAGGAGTCCAATCACCAGTATCTGGGGTCAGGAAGGAATCTTTTTCAAAGTATTTTTCACATAATAGTGAAAATAGTTGCCAGCTTATAATCATCACTCAAAACAAATATTGAAAATAAAAAGGCCTAACACTGCCTGAGCACTACCATTAACTGATGTTAGCTGAATGGAGCCAAAAACATTCAATAAATAATCCAAATAATATATACAAAGTCACTGGCCTGTATCACTGGCCTGTATTTCTTCAGACACCTGGTTTTAAAAAATTGCTGCAGATTGTTCTGTCTCTGTTTATTTGTCTCCTGGTAGCTACCAAATGGCAGTCCACTTTTTCTGTGTGTGTGTCTTTACTACTTGCAGTTCCTTTTAGGAAACTCAGTCTGTAAGTCCTCTGCTCACAAATACTCTCCCTGCTTGTGTATTTGTAGCTCCACTAAGGTAACATTTCCACACAGGTAACTGTTTGTATCCAGTAGCCTCATCATTCTTGCAGGCCTTAAATGGAGCCTTTCTCCATTAATCAGCCACTCCCTCACCATGAAGCAAGCCATTAACAGCCTTTATTCTCAGGCTGCAATCCAATTTACCCTTGTAAGCTGTCATCCTGCTGCTTCAGTACTCTTCCCTCGTTTCACTCCAAATACAGGACCGGATTCTCAATACTCTATTTCTCCCAGTCACACAGACTGTAATCCAAAATGTCAGCCTTCTTTTTTTCTGACCTCTGGGGGGGTACACTTTGTCACAACATATATATATATATATATATATATATATATATATATATATATATATATATATATATATTGTAACAAGGTATCCTTTGATGGACTGTAAATGGTAGACACTTCTGGGCTCTTTTTATATATTTTATTGAGTAGTTACAAAAACACAAATTAAATAGCTTATAGTCAGAAAAATAAACATCTACGTAAACGGGCTTACTTATACTCTGAAAAAACCTGACTATAACCTGAGCAGCTTTTCTACTACGGTTAAATTATAATTCATAAAGAAAACAAACAGTCGCTTGTAGTGCCACCTTGTTGCCAGGATTCAAACAGTCCCTTATAGCGCCAGCTTGTGGCCCGGATATAGATAGTCTCTTACAGTATCCGTAGTCTTGTATATGTGGTGTAGTGCTACCTTGTGGCCAGGTTACGAATAGTCTCTTATATAGTGCCAGCCTGTGGCCTTTCCACGTCTTCACTTAAGTAACCTTGGATGAAGCATAGGGCCCGCCATTCTCTCCCATATGCTTCACCCCAGGGACCCTTTGATATTGCAATAGGAACACTGCAATTTAACAGGACAAGCACTTAGCCTCTTCCCTGGGGTATAATAATTTAAGTAAAAGGTTTCTGACCTTATGGTAAATGGAGTGTCCGTCTCCTCACTAGCTTCAGTCTGCCATACAGCTTTCTCCAGTCAGGTAACTCAGCAGTGTCCCACAGGTACTTATTAAGGATTTCTTTGCAGATCCATCAAGACCGTTTACTTGCAGCTCCAGGAAAACATCACTCCAGCATTCAGTATTGCAGCTTCTCAAAAACAGCTCTCTCTGCTCAAGGTTTCTTCCAGGCTCATTATCTCCTGTTAATTTAGCTAGCTCCCTCTCTGCTCACACAGCAGCCTTTTAAATCCTCCTGACTTAGCTCAGGTGTACTGGCTTGATTAGGCCTCAGCTCACACGCTCCCCTTCTGTTCAAGCATGGATGTACAGCCCTACTCATTCTTCTGCTTATGTAGATCCCTTGCTGGATTCTAGTGCAGGTTATCTGTCCTTGTTGGACACCGTTACATATCCTTCCCCTCAGCTCAACACCATGTAGTTGAGCTACATGCGCCGAGAGGCAGTGGACCCTAGATAGGGCATCCCCATTACCGTGTTTCTTTCCGGCTCGATGTTCCACTGTAAATCTGAATCGTTGTAATGAAAGAAACCATCTAGTCACTCTGCTGTTTTTCACTCTGTTAAGATGCATCCATCTTAATGGGGCATAGTCCTTAACCAGCTTGAATGATCTACCCAGCAGATAATACCTCAGAGCCTCGCAAGCCCACTTGATGGCCAGGCATTCTTTTTCGACCACTGAATATCTCTGTTCTCTGGGCGACAGTTTACTGCTGAGGTATAGCACTGGATGTTCCTCTGCCTCTTTCTCTTTCGATAGTACAGCCCCTAATCCAATCGCAGAAGCATCCGTCTGTAGGATAAAAAGTTTTTGGAAATTCGGAGCCACCAATACCGGTTCTTGACACAAGACCACTTTTAGGTCTTCAAATGCCTTTTCTGCTTCCGGATTCCATTTTACCGTATCTGGGGCTCTTTGTTTGGTTAAATCAGTTAAAGGAGCCGCAATGGTGGCAAAACTGGGTATAAACCTTCGGTAGTACGCAACTATCCCCAGAAAGGCACGCACCTGTCTCTTCCTTAAAGGTTGTGGCCATTCTCTTATAGCATCCACTTTATTTAACTGAGGTTTGATCAGTCCTCTTCCCACCTTATATACAAGATATTTAATCTCTTCCAGCCCAAGTGCACATTTTGCTGGATTTGCTGTTAGACCCGCTCTTCTCAGGGACTCCAAGCCCTTTTCCACTTTATTTAAGTGAGAATCCCAATCCGTGGTATGAATTACAATATCGTCCAAATAAGCAGTTGCATATTCGGAATGTGGTCTTAAAAGTGTGTCCATGAGCCGTTGAAATGTAGCCGAAGCTCCATGCAGACCGAAAGGTAGAACTTTATACTGGAACAGACCATTAGGAGTACAAAAAGCTGTTTTTTCTCTTGCTGATCTTGTCAGAGGGACCTGCCAATATCCTTTTGTCAGATCTAATGTAGACATAAATCTTGCAGTTCCTAGTCTATCAATTAATCCATCCACTCTGGCAATAGGATAGGCATCAAATTGGGAGATTTCATTCAACTTTCAAAAGTCACTGCAAAAATGAATTGTGCCATCAGGTTTAGGAATTAAGACAATTGGGCTACACCATTCATTGCTAGACTCTTCAATAACCCCTAAGTCATTTTTTTTACTTCTGTTTTTACTTCCTCCCTCTTGGCCTCTGGAATCCGGTACGGCCTGCTTCTTATAATTACTCCAGGCTTAGTGATAATATCATGGTAAATCACCTTTGTGTGGCCTGGATTTTCAGAAAATACATCTGTATTTCACAGAATCATTTTCCTTACTTCCTCCTTTTGCTGTGGTGACAATTCAGTCGAGATTTGTACTTTGGGAAGTGTTACTTCCATTGGGTACACCTGGTGTACTACTGCTACCTCAGCTTCTTTTTCACGCCAAACTTTGAATAAATTCACATGATAAATCTGCTCCTTTTTTTCGTTTATCCGGCTGTTTGATTTTATAATTTACTTCACCTACAGCTTCTATGATTTCATATGGTCCTTGCCATTTAGCCAGGAGCTTGCTTTCAGCCGTTGGAACCAGTACCATAATCCTATCACCAGGTTGGAATTTCCTGACCTGGGCATCTCGATTGTAATACGTTTTCTGGTGTTGCTGTGTTTGTTCCATATGTGCTTTAACGATTGGTGCGATCTGAGAAATTCTATTTCTCAGGGTCTGCACATACTCCACAATATTTTTTCCTTGGACTTTTTGGTCTTCCCAGGTTTCTTGTAGAATATCGAGTATTCCCCTTTGGATGACGTCCATATAAAAGCTGAAATGGGGAAAATCCTTTAGAGGCCTGGGGTACTTCTCGTACTGCAAATAACAGAAACGGCAATAAAAGGTCCCAGTTTTTTCCATCTTTGTCCACCACTTTTGGTATCATTCTTTTTAGCGTTCTATTAAATCTTTCCACCAATCCATCGGTCTGAGGGTGATATATTGACGTTCTTAATGCTTTTACTTGTAATTGTTGGCACAGGTCCTTCATCAGTCTTGAAACAAACGGTGTACCTTGATCCGTTAATATCTCTTTTGTTATTCCAACTCTTGAGAAACAAAGTAGCATTTCTTTTGTGATACTCTTAGAGTTAGCAGGTCTTAGTGGCACGGCTTCAGGGTATCTTGTAGCCTAGTCCAATATGACTAAAATGTACTGATGTCCTCGACCTGTTCTTTCTATGGGTCCTACGAGGTCCATCGCTATTCTCTCAAACGGTTCGTCTATAATCGGAAGCAGTATTAAAGGAGCTTTTAACTGAGGATTTGGACTTGCTAGCTGGCATTTTGGGCCAGACAGACAATACCGGCGCACTTCTTCGTATACTCCAGGCCAGTAGAATCTCTTCATTACCCGGTTTAAAGTTTTCTCCACTCCCAGATGTGCTCCAAAAAGATGACTGTGAGCCATTTCTAATACTTTTTTTCTGTAGCCTTGAGGTACCAGTAATTGCTCTGTAACGTCTTCTCCTATTTTTACCACACGATATAGAAGATCTCTTTTTAACACAAAGTGGGGACCATGGAGATTTTCTCGTCCCTGTACTATTTCGCCGTTTACCTTGACCACTTCTCTTCTGATATTTTGTAGGAGAGGATCATTTGCTTGGTCTCTCCCAAAATGTTTTTCTTCCTGGAGTACGTTCTGTTCTTCTTCTCTCTCTGTTTGCTCTAGATGGGTCATCTCTGCATCAGAAGAAGATTCTTCTAAATTTGCTGTCTCCTCAGGTATGGTCTGTGAAGCTACCAGAGCTTTTTCTCTGACTAGTTTCTTTTTTATTTCTGTTACCCTTTTCTTCTCTTTTTGTCTTTGTTTTCGAGATTTCTGAACTTTTTCCCGGCTGGAGAATAGTTCATTATCCTCAAACGGGAAGATATCCAATATAGATTCAGGACTCGTTCTCTGGCTTTCTGTATAGAGCAGTTTCTCAAAATGTGGGAAGTTTCTACCCAAAACCGCTGCATATGGTAGATAGGGTACTACCGGGGCTGTTACTAGGGCTTTTAAGCCCTTGACCTCAATCCATGTGGTTTTTGTTGGGTAGTTCATTACTGTCCCATGAACACAGGTAATGCCCATGCTTTTTCCTAATCTCCTATTATCTAGGGCTACTGCTCTTCGGGATAACAGGGTAACTACACTACCGGAATCAATCATCCCCTTTCCTTTCTGAACATTTATCATTACTTCTGTGATAAATGGATGTCACAGCTCAGTCATTCCGACTAAATTAACCACGTCACAGTGGATTGCAGAGTCTCCAAGATTGCATTGCATTGGCTCATCCCGATTAGGGCATTTGGCTGCCATATGCCCCATTTCTCCACATTGGAAACACTTCACCGTATGGAAGTAGTCATTCCTTCTCTCCACCTTCTTTCCCTTGTCAGTTCCATAAACATCTCAAGGTTCTCTTCTATAGTTTCCTGTGGCCCCTTCGGTTGGCCGATTTGTTATGGATAACCCACGTTTCCAGGTTTTTGATCTCTCCATAGTTGAGTCTGCTGAGATGCTTTTTACAGCTTGATGGCGCTCCACTTGGGCCACTAATTCATCCAGAGACTTTGATTTATATTGTCCTACCTACTCTCTCATACCTGGAGGCAATCTTCTCCATTAGTGGTCCAGGACTATTTTCTCCACAATTCTCTCTGGGGAGTTACTCTCTGGGCATAGCCATTTGTGTGTGAGATGCAGGAGATCAAATATTTGGGCTCTTGGTGGTTGGTCCCCGCGGTATTTCCATGTATGGAACCTTTGGGCCCGGACAGCTGGGTTTACCCGTATCCTGGCTAATATCTCCGCCTTTAAATATTTATAATCCGGGGCTTGTTCTGCTAGTAAATCATAATAAGCTCTTTGCGCTACAACTATCAGAAATGGGGCCAGTATTCCTGCCCACTGAGTTTGTGGCCAGGCTTCCCACATTGCAGTCCTTTCAAAGGCCAGCAGGTAGGTTTCCACATCATCTTCTTTACTCATTTTATGTATGTGCTGACTTGCTTGTTTTCCCATCACTGGTTCTCTTGTTCCTGCAGTAGCAAGTTGTTTGGATTGATGTAATATCTCTTGTAAATTGGCTTGACTTTGTGTCATCTGATTTGCAAGCAATCTGTTAAATTCCTGCTGTTGTCTGTTTGATTCCTGTTGTTGTCTGCTTATTTCCTGCTGTGCTGCTGTTGCTTGCAGTAAGGCTTTTATTACATCTTCCATTTTTACTGTGGGTGGTCTTTTGGTACAAAGACCCGGATCCCACTTCTTACATTAGTGTAACAAGGTACTCTTTTGATGGACTGTAAATGGTAGAGACTTCTGGGCTTTTTTTTATATATTTTATTGAGTAGTTACAAAAACACAAATTAAATAGCTCATAGTCAGAAAAATAAACATCTACGTAAACGGGCTTACTTATACTCTGGAACACCCTGACTATAACCTGAGCAGCTTTTCTACTACGGTTAAATTATAATTCATAAAGAAAACAAACAGTCCCTTATAGCGCCAGCTTGTGGCCCGGATACAGATAGTCTCTTACAGTATCCGAAGTCTTGTATATGTGGTTTAGTGCTACCTTGTGGCCAGGTTACGAATAGTCTCTTATATAGTGCAAGCCTGTGTCCTTTCCACGTCTTCACTTAAGTAACCTTGGATGAAGCATAGGGCCCGCCCTTCTCTCCCATATGCTTCACCCCAGGGACCCTTTGATATTGCAATAGGGACACTGCAATTTAACAGGAAAAGCTCTCAGCCTCTTCCCTGGGGTATAATAATTTAAGTAAAAGGTTTCTGACCTTATGGTAAATGGAGTGTCCGTCTCCTCACTAGCTTCAGTCTGCCATGCAGCATTCTCCAGTCAGGTAACTCAGCAGTAGTGATGTCGTGAACATCAAATTTTCGGTTCGCGAACCGCGGATGCGAATTCCATCAAATGTTCGTGAACGGACGAACATTGGTGAACCGCCATAGACTTCAATGGGCAGGCGAATTTCAAAACCCACAGGGACTCTTTCTGGCCACAATAGTGATGGGAAAGTTTTTTCAACGGGACTAACACCTGGACTGTGGCATGCCGGAGGGGGATCCATGGCAAAACTAACACGGAAAATTACATAGTTGATGCAGAGTCTGGTTTTAAGCCATAAAAGGCATAAATCACCTAACATTCCTAAATTTTTGGAATAACATGCTTTAAAACATCAGGTATGATGTTGTATCGATCAGGTAGTTTAAGGGTTACACCCGCTTCACAGTAACAGAGCAATATCCCCGTTTAATGCACCGCAAAAAAACGCAAACAGTCCCTTTGCACAACCGCAAACTCCCCATTTGCACAAGGTTGGATATCAAGCTAGCCATGTCCTGTTCCTTGTCCTTACTGATGTCATTGAAGGTCTCTTCCTCCACCCAGCCACCAAGGGTCCCCGAAAGGGGACAACAAGCCCCCTGGGACGCCTTCTGTTTTTGGTCTTCCACCTTCCTCCTCTGACTCCTCTTCTTCAGACTCCCAGAGTCTGGGGGCTTCCACTGCCCAGCATGGAAGATTATACACAGGTCAGAGTCTGGGGGCTTCCATTGCCCAGCATGGAAGATTATACACAGGTCCGAGTCTGGGGGCTTCCACTGCCCAGCATGGAATATTATACACAGGTCAGAGTCTGGGGGCTTCCACTGCACAGCATGGAATATTATACACAGGTCATAGTCTGGAGGCTTCCACTGCACAGCATGGAATATTATACGCGTTGCCTCTGTCTGCGTTATTATAAGGTGTGTACTGTTAAGTTGTACTATTCCTATCAGTTTAATACCTGTTACATTACCTATCAGGGGACGTGTATATGGCATGGATTTTTGGAACAGGGAGAAGGAAAAAGATGCTTGGTTGGACCTCCTACTTCGAATTTGGGGCACTGCACGTGCAATCTAAGGTGCCACCAGATAGGAGAGGTGTATTAAGTTGTACTACTCATTCCTATCAGTTTAATACCTGTTACGTTACCTATCAGGGGACGTGTATATGGCATGGATTTTTGGAACAGGGAGATGGAAAAAGATGCTCGGTTGGACCTCCTACTTCAAATTTGGGGCACTGCATGTGCAATCTAATGTGCCACCAGATAGGAGAGGTGTATTAAGTTGTACTACTCATTCCTATCAGTTTAATACCTGTTACGTTACCTATCAGGGGACATGTATATGGCATGGATTTTTGGAGCAGGGTGATGGAAAACGATGCTTGGTCGGACCTCCTACTTCGAATTTGTTGCACTGCACGTGCAATCTAAGGTGCCACCAGATAGGAGAGGTGTACTATGTTGTACTATTTATTCCTATCAGTTTAGTACCTTTTCCGTCACCTATCTTTCCTCCCAATAGCACATTCTATATGTCATCAACCGGCCTGTGTGTATTTAGAGAACCACACTTTAAGGCCCTTAACCTGGGACAAGGTGGCTTGGCTATCAGAATTGCCTCAGAGCCTTAAAAACTTGCCAAACCCCCTAATCAGACACTCACTATCATACTGCAAATGGGCCAAGAAACACACAGGTTTGTTCCCTGGATCCACCCAAATGACCCCAATTCTTGACCACCCTCAGGCTCCGAAACACATGAGCACAACATCACAACACTGGTGGAGGTCAAGGAAACTAGATAGACTGGGAGACTGGTTAGTAAAGGGACAGATGCTCAGAACATTACAATTACTGTAGGCTGAGGCATTTCACACACTCCCTGACCCAGAAACAGGGGACACCGGTCTTAAATTGGTTCTCCAAAATTTGTAAAGATAAACCTCTATCAAGGGGGATCATTGGGTCGCTTTACAAATATAAAACATTTGTTACTGGTTGAAGCGACACTGGGGGAAGGACCGGAGTGGGGGAGCCCTGGAGACCCTTAAGAAGCAACCGGCAGCAAAATCATCCCAGGAAAGGAGAGGTACTTTACTGAAGCTTGCCCTAGGGTAACCCAAGGGTGATTGCCCAGGTTAGATATTGTAAATAATAAGCTAATACTGCTGGAGGGATGATAGCTAATAGGACTTTGGTGTTTCCTGCAGATATACTCTGTACTATTGTCTGTTTTACCATGTTTTAGGTATCTCTTAAATTGCAATCACAGTAAAAAATAAGAAAAATGAATAACTCTAAAAGTAAATATAAGAAGGAATAGCCAGCTAACTTTCACTAAATGTCTCTATTGTAAATATGTATTTTTGCACAACTGTTATGCAAGAAATGCTTTATTTTTCATTAAATGCTGTACGCCTTCTGACAATAAAAGAATTTAAATGCAAAAATTAGGTATTGTTGCAGCGACCAGAAAAATTGATGTTAGTTTGCCAGGCAGAAAGTGCCCTAAAACATTGCGTCTTGAACCCTAGTTGGTGGCGGATAAGTCACGCAAGTCACCCGGCATTCAGGGATAAAATACAGCAGCGTGTGGACCATTATTAGCTCAAGGCAGCTCATCTATCAGGCATTTTTTAATCGAATCGCCCACTGTCAGTCCCTTCGGGATCCATCCCTCATTCATCTTAATAAAGGTGAGGTAATCTAGACTTTTTTGACCTAGGCGACTTTTCTTATCAGTGACAAAACCTCCTGCTGCACTGAAGGTCCTTTCTGACAGGACACTTGAAGCGGGGCAGGACAGAAGTTCTATGGTAAATTGGGATAGCTCAGGCCACAGGGAGAGCATGCATACCCACTAGTCAAGGGGTTCATCACTCCTCATAGTGTTGATATCTGTAGTTATGGCGAGGTAGTCTGTTACCTGACGGTCGAGTCGTTCTCTGAGGGTGGACCCCGAAGGGCTGCGGCAATGCATTGGACTTAAAAAGCTCCGCAATCCGTCTGTAAAGTGTCCTCTCATTGCCAGCGTGGTCGTGGGAGGAGGAGGATTAATTTCACCTCTTCCGCTGTTAGATTGCCTTTGTGCTATCACATCACCCTTAAACGCTATGGGCCTCATTCTATTATCGGCCGCAGCCGCTGCGGGGCCGCAAGGACCGGCCGCAAGCTATTCTGCTATTCTATTCCCTTACGGCCGTAGGCTCCGGCAGGCTTGCGGCCGGTGCCTTGCTATCTCTTGCGGCCGATCGCGCCGGAGGAAAGCCTTTGATCTAAAACGGCCGCAAGAGATTTGCAATTCAATTGCTCCGGGAAACCTCTCTGCAAGGCTAAAAACGAGCCGCAGTTACTTGCAGGAAAAAGGTCTCGCTAGCACCAATTAAGCACATAAAATAGCTCAAATAAAGCCATCCTGCACTTTGAGAAGACTATAAAGGGATTTTAGGTGTTAGAAAAAATAGCACATAATTATCCTGTACTCAAATCCGTAAAATATTTCATTTTTAATATCCGTAAAATATACATGTAAAAAGTCCAGAGTGCTTGGAGCACCTCAGACACGCCCACGCCGCAGCCGGCAAATAAACAGTTAATTTGAACTCGGGTTTGGGCAGATGTGCAAGCTTGAGAGTGGGTTCCTTTTATTCCTCATGTCCCCCAATATGATCCCTAGCATTTACAGAGCTGTACAGTGCAGGCTTGAATTTATTTTTGAGTTTTTATATTTCACAGTTTACGGCCGGTTCCAAGATATGCGGCCGGCCGTAAAAGGAGATCCTTGCGGGGGCCGTATAATAGAATCGCGAGTTAACTGAACCCTCGCAAGGAATCGCAGCCTTACGGCCGATTTACGGCCGATAATAGAATGAGGCCCTATGTAAAGCATACTTTTTAATTTATTTTTTTAGTGCTGCATCCTTTCCGACTTGTGGTAATTCGGTAACATTTCAGGCACTTTCTTCTTATACCGGGGAACTAGTAGCGTGGACACCCAGTACAGGTCGTTCTCCTTCATCCTTTTTATAAGAGGGTCCCTCAACAGGCACAACAGAATGAAAGACCCCATTTGCACAAGGTTGGATGCCGAGCTAGTCATGTCCCGTTCCTCGTCCTCAGTGATCTCACTGAAGGTATGTTCTTCCCCCCAGCCATGTACAACACCACTGGTAACAGATAGGTGACAACGAGCACCCTGGGATGCCTGTTGTGGTTGGTCTTCCTCCTCCTCCTCAAATCCACATTCCTCCTCTGACTCCTCTTCCTCACAATCCTCTTCCAGCATTGCGCAGGTCCAGCAAGCGATGCTGATAAGGCTGTTTCTGGTGGTGATGGTGACCACAACTCTTCCTCTTCCTCTTCAAGCTCATCTACAGCCTGATCCAGCACTCTTCGCAGGGCACGCTCCAGGAAGAAAACAAATGGTATGATGTCGCTGATGGTGCCCTGGGTGCGATTGACCAGGTTTGTCATCTCCTCAAAAGGACGCATAAGCCTACAGGCATTGCGCATGAGCGTCTAGTAATGTGGCAAAAAAATCCCCAGCTCCACAGAGGCTGTCCTAGCACCCCGGTCATACAAATACTCGTTAACGGCCTTTTCTTGTTGGAGCAGGCGGTCGAACATTAGGAGTGTTGAATTCCAACGTGTCGGGCTGTCTAAAGTCAAGCGCCTCGCTGGCATGTTGTTTCTCCGCTGGATATCTGTAAAGTGCGCCATGGCCATGTAGGAACGCCTGAAATGGGCACACACCTTCCTGGCCTGCTTCAGGACGTCCTGTAAGCCTGGGTACTTATGCACAAAGCGTTGTACGATCAGATTACACACATGTGCCATGCACGGCACATGTGTCAACTTGCCCAAATTCAATGCCGCCAACAAATTTATTCCGTTGTCACAACCCACTTTGCTGATCTCCAGTTGGTGCGGAGTCAGCCACTGATCCACCTGTGCATTCAGGGCGAGCAGGAGTGCTTGTCAAGTGTGACTCTCTGCTTTCAGGGAAGTCAACCCTAAGACGGCGTGACACTGCCGTATCCGGGATGTGGAATAGTACCTGTGGAGCTGGGGGGGTGCGGTTGATGTGGAGCAAGACATAGCAGCAGCAGAAGAGGACTCAGCCGAGGGGGTTATGGAAGAGGATGGAGTAGTAGGAGTAGAGGAAGTGGCAGCAGGCCTGCCTGCAAGTCGTGGCGGTGTCACCAACTCCTCTGCAGAGCCACGTATTTCATGCTTGGCAGCCGTCACCAGGTTTACCCTATGCGCAATGTAGGTGATATACCTGCCCTGACCATGCTTTGCAGACCAGGTATCCGTGGTCAGATGGACCCCTTGCCCCAACACTGTGTGCCAGAGATGCCATTGCTTCCTTTTGCACAATCGAGTATAGGTTGGGGATTGCCTTTTGTGCAAAGAAATTTCGGCCGGGTACCTTCCACTGCGGTGTCCCAATAGCTACAAATATTTTGAACGCCTCAGACTCCACCAGCTTGTATGGTAAAAGCTGGCGGGCTAAGAGTTCAGACAAGCCAGCTGTCAGTTGCCGGGCAAGGGGGTGACTTTGTGACATTGGCTTCTTACGCTCAAACATGTCCTTGACAGACACCTGACTGTGGGCAGATGAACAGGGACTGCTCAGGGGGAGACATGGAGTGGCGGATGGTTGAGAGGGTGTAAGCAGGGCAGCAGTGGTTGACGTGGCTTAAGATGCTGGACCAGGAGGAGGATGGCGGCTTTGACTTTGTGTGCTGCTTGTACTGATGTACAAGCAGCACACAAAGTTGATCCCATAGGCGTTTGTGATGTGACATCATGTGCCTTCGCAAAGAAGTTGTACCTAGGTGGGTGTTGGACTTCCCACGACTCAGTTTCTTTTCGCACGGGTTGCAAATGTCATCACTGTTGTCACAGGCAGACACACGAAAAAATTGCCACCACTGCTGGAGGTGGCAAAAGCATGTGTTGACTGGATTGCTGTCTGGCCGACCCCGGGTGCCGATGCATGCTGTCTGAGTGTGCCACTAGCTACTTTCGGCGACCTCCCTCTGCTTCCAACTCGTCTCCTCCTCCTCTCTGTCTCCCCATCTGAACTTTCCTCCTGTTCTTCTTCTCTTATAGCGGGCACCCACGTGACATCCACAGACGTATCGTCATCGCCAACTGCTTCACTTGTATCTGACAACTCAACAAAGGAAGCAGCACCGGGTACAACATCATCATCATCAGACCGTACATCCATTTGTGTAATGCTGCCTGACTGGGACATATCCCTGTTATCTACATCCTCTGTCACTAATGTTTGTGCATCACTAATTTCTTCCAACAGATGTGTAAATAACTCTGCTTACGGATCAAGTAAAGCGGCTGTGGTGCTAGTGTTGGTTGTGGCGGCAGGCAGGCGAGTGGTAACTGGAGAGGTGCCCGAAGCTCAGCTGAAGGAGGATGGTGCGTCTAGGTTCCAAGCGAAAGCTGTAGAAAATTGGGTGTCCTGTGTTAGCCAGTCAACCATGTCCTCAGAACTGTTCTTGTTCAGGGTACGTTGCCTCTGAAAACTGGACATTATTCTAGGGCCAATGGGAATCACAGCACCAAGACCACGACAGCCCCTGCGGGGTGGCCTGCCTCTGCCTGTCATTTTTTTTACGATTAGTGGTACTATGCGTGCAAGCTACTGTGACACCAGATATGAGTATAAGTTGGCAGACTAGATGCAATAGGCATCACACACACGCCTTTAGGCAGGCTACTGATATTCATTCGATTACAGTAAAAAAAGGGATGCTTTATTACACTACACACTACGGTGGCACTAGATATGAGTGTCACTGCGCACTGGCAAAAGTTGGCAGACTAGATGCAATAGGCCTCACACACAATCCTGTAGGCAGGCTACTGATATTCAATCGATTACAGTAAAAAAAGGGGAGTTTTATTTCACTGCACACTATGGTTGCACGAGATATGAGTGTCACTGCGCACTGGCAAAAGTTGGCAGACTAGATGCAATAGGCCTCACACACACGCCTTTAGGCAGGCTACTGATATTCAATCGATTACAGTAAAAAAAGGGTTGTTTTATTTCACTGCACACTATGGTTGCACTAGATATGAGTGTCACTGTGCACTGGCATAAGTTGGCAGACTAGATGCAATAGGCCTCACACATACGCCTTTAGGCAGGCTACTGATATTCAATCGATTACAGTAAAAAAATGGTTGTTTTATTTCACTCCACACTATGGTGGTACGAGATATGAGTGTCACTGCGCACTGGCAAAAGTTGGCAGACTAGATGCAAAAGGCCTCACACACACGCCTTAAGGCAGGCTACTGATATTCAATCGATTACAGTAAAAAAAGAGTTGTTTTATTTCACTGCACACTACGGTGGCACTAGATATGAGTGTCACTGCGCACTGGCAAAAGTTGGCAGACTAGATGCAATAGGCCTCACACACATGCCTTTAGGCAGGCTACTGATATTCAATCAATTACATTAAAAAAAGGGTTGTTTTATTTCACTGCACACTACGGTGGCACTAGATATGAGTGTCACTGTGCACTGGCAAAAGTTGGCAGACTAGATGCAATAGGCCTCACACACACGCCTTTAGGCAGGCTTCTGATATTCAATCGATTACAGTTAAAAAAAGGGTTGATTTATTTCACTGCACACTACGGTGGCACTAGATATGTGTGTCACTGCGCACTGGCAAAATTTGACAGACTAGATGCACTAGACCTCACACACACGCCTTTAGGCAGGCTTCTGATATTCAATCGATTACAGTAAAAAAAGGGTTGTTTTATTTCACTGCACACTACGGTGGCACTAGATATGAGTGTTACTGCACACTGGCAAAAGTTGGCAGACTAGATGCAATAGGCCTCACACACAAGACTTTAGGCAGGCTACTGATATTCAATCGATTACAGTAAAAAAAGGGTTGTTTTATTTCACTGCACACTACGGTGACACTAGATATGAGTGTCACTGCGCACTGGCAAATGTTGGCAGACTAGATGCAATAGGCCTCACACACACGCCTTTAGGCAGGCTCCTGATATTCAATCAATTACAGTAAAAGAAGGGTTGTTTTATTTCACTGCACACTATGGTGACACTAGATATGAGTGTCAATGCGCACTGGCAAAAGTTGGCAGACTAGATGCAATAGGCCTCACACACACGCCTTTAGGCAGGCTACTGATATTCAATTGATTACAGTAAAAAAAGGCTACTTTTATTTCACTGCACACTACGGTTGCACTAGATATAAGTGTCACTGCTCACTGGCAAAAGTTGGCAGACTAGATGCAATAGGCCTCACACACACGCCTTTAGGCAGGATACTGATATTCAATCGATTACAGTAAAAAAAGGGTTGTTTTATTCCACTGCACACTACGGTGGCAGTAGATACGAGTGTCACTGCGCACTGGCAAAAGTTGGCAGACTAGATGCAATAGGCCTCACACACACGCCTTTAGGCAGGCTACTGATATTCAATTGATTACAGTAAAAAAAGGCTAGTTTTATTTCACTGCACACTACGGTTGCACTAGATATAAGTGTCACTGCGCACTGGCAAAAGTTGGCAGACTAGATGCAATAGGCCTCACACACACGCCTTTAGGCAGGCTACTGATATTCAATCGATTACAGTAAAAAAAGGGTTGTTTTATTTCACTGCACACTACGGTTGCACTAGATATGAGTGTCACTGTGCACTGGCATAAGTTGGCAGACTAGATGCAATAGGCCTCACACACACGCCTTTAGGCAGGCTACTGATATTCAATCGATTACAGTAAAAAAATGGTTGTTTTATTTCACTCCACACTACGGTGGTACGAGATATGAGTGTCACTGCGCACTGGCAAAAGTTGGCAGACTAGATGCAAAAGGCCTCACACACACGCCTTAAGGCAGGCTACTGATATTCAATCGATTACAGTAAAAAAATGGTTGTTTTATTTCACTGCACACTACGGTGGCACTAGATATGAGTGTCACTGCGCACTGGCAAAAGTTGGCAGACTAGATGCAATAGGCCTCACACACATGCCTTTAGGCAGGCTACTGATATTCAATTGATTACAGTAAAAAAAGGGTAGTTTTATTTCACTGCACACTATGGTTGCACTAGATATAAGTGTCACTGCGCACTGGCAAAAGTTGGCAGACTAGATGCAATAGGCCTCACACACACGCCTTTAGGCAGGCTACTGATATTCAATCGATTACAGTAAAAAAAGGGTTGTTTTATTTCACTGCACACTACGGTGGCACTAGATATGAGTGTCACTGCGCACTGACAAAAGTTGGCAGACTAGATGCAATAGGCCTAACACACACGCCTTTAGGCAGGCTACTGATATTCAATTGATTACAGTAAAAAAAGGGTTGTTTTATTTCACTGCACACTACGGTGGCACTAGATATGAGTGTTACAGCGCACTGGCAAAAGTTGGCAGACTAGATGCAATAGGCCTCACACACACTCCTTTAGGCAGGCTACTGATATTCAATCAATTACATTAAAAAAAGGGTTGTTTTATTTCACTGCACACTACGGTGGCACTAGATATGAGTGTCACTGTGCACTGGCAAAAGTTGGCAGACTAGATGCAATAGGCCTCACACACACGCCTTTAGGCAGGCTTCTGATATTCAATCGATTACAGTAAAAAAAGGGTTGTTTTATTTCACTGCACACTACGGTGGCACTAGATATGTGTGTCACTGCGCACTGGCAAAATTTGACAGACTAGATGCACTAGGCCTCACACACACGCCTTTAGGCAGGCTTCTGATATTCAATCGATTACAGTAAAAAAAGGGTTGTTTTATTTCACTGCACACTACGGTGGCACTAGATATGAGTGTTACTGCACACTGGCAAAAGTTGGCAGACTAGATGCAATAGGCCTCACACACAAGACTTTAGGCAGGCTACTGATATTCAATCGATTACAGTAAAAAAAGGGTTGTTTTATTTCACTGCACACTACGGTGACACTAGATATGAGTGTCACTGTGCACTGGCAAATGTTGGCAGACTAGATGCAATAGGCCTCACACACACGCCTTTAGGCAGGCTACTGATATTCAATCAATTAAAGTAAAAGAAGGGTTGTTTTATTTCACTGCACACTATGGTGACACTAGATATGAGTGTCAATGCGCACTGGCAAAAGTTGGCAGACTAGATGCAATAGGCCTCACACACACGCCTTTAGGCAGGCTACTGATATTCAATTGATTACAGTAAAAAAAGGCTACTTTTATTTCACTGCACACTACGGTTGCACTAGATATAAGTGTCACTGCTCACTGGCAAAAGTTGGCAGACTAGATGCAATAGGCCTCACACACACGCCTTTAGGCAGGATACTGATATTCAATCGATTACAGTAAAAAAAGGGTTGTTTTATTCACTGCACACTACGGTGGCAGTAGATACGAGTGTCACTGCGCATTGGCAAAAGTTGGCAGACTAGATGCAATGTGCCTCACACACACGCCTTTAGGCAGGCTACTGATATTCAATTGATTACAGTAAAAAAAGGCTAGTTTTATTTCATTGCACACTACGGTTGCACTAGATATAAGTGTCACTGCGCACTGGCAAAAGTTGGCAGACTAGATGCACTAGGCCTCACACACACGCCTTTAGTTAGGCTTCTGATATTCAATCGATTACAGTAAAAAAAGGGTTGTTTTATTTCACTGCACACTACGGTGGCACTAGATATGAGTGTCACTGCGCACTGACAAAAGTTGGCAGACTAGATGCAATAGGCCTCACACACACGCCTTTAGGCAGGCTACTGATATTCAATTGATTACAGTAAAAAAAGGGTTGTTTTATTTCACTGCACACTACGGTGGCACTAGATATGAGTGTTACTGCGCACTGGCAATAGTTGGCAGACTAGATGCAATAGGCCTCACACAAACTCCTTTAGGCAGGCTACTGATATTCAATCAATAACATTAAAAAAAGGGTTGTTTTATTTCACTGCACACTACAGTGGCACTAGATATGAGTGTCACTGTGCACTGGCAAAAGTTGGCAGACTAGATGCAATAGGCCTCACACACACGCCTTTAGGCAGGCTTCTGATATTCAATCGATTACAGTAAAAAAAGGGTTGTTTTATTTCACTGCACACTACGGTGGCACTAGATATGAGTGTCACTGCACACTGGCAAAAGTTGGCAGACTAGATGCAATAGGCCTCACACACAAGACTTTAGGCAGGCTACTGATATTCAATCGATTACAGTAAAAAAAGGGTTGTTTTATTTCACTGCACACTACGGTGGCACTAGATATGAGTGTCACTGTGCACTTGCAAATGTTGGCAGACTAGATGCAATAGGCCTCACACACACGCCTTTAGGCAGGCTACTGATATTCAATCAATTACAGTAAAAGAAGGGTTGTTTTATTTCACTGCACACTATGGTGACACTAGATATGAGTGTCACTGCGCACTGGCAAAAGTTGGCAGACTAGATGCAATTGGCCTCACACACACGCCTTTAGGCAGGCTTCTGATATTCAATCGATTACAGTAAAAAAAGGGTTGTTTTATTTCACTGCACACTACGGTGGCACTAGATATGTGGGTCACTGCGCACTGGCAAAAGTTGACAGACTAGATGCAATAGGCCTCACACACACGCCTGTAGGCAGGCTACTGATAATCAATCGATTACAGTAAAAAAGGGTAGTTTTATTTCACTGCACACTATGGTTGCACTAGATATGAGTGTCACTGCGCACTGGCAAAAGTTGGCAGACTAGATGCAATAGGCCTCACACACACGCCTTTACGTAGGCTACTAATATTCAATCGATTACAGTAAAAAAAAGGGATGTTTTATTTCACTGCACACTACGGTGGCACTAGATATGAGTGTCACTGTGCACTGGCAAAAGTTGGCAGACTAGATGCAATAGGCCTCACACACACGCCTTTAGGCAGGCTTCTGATATTCAATCGATTACAGTAAAAAAAGGGTTGTTTTATTTCACTGCACACTACGGTGGCACTAGATATGAGTGTTACTGCACACTGGCAAAAGTTGGCAGACTAGATGCAATAGGCCTCACACACAAGACTTTAGGCAGGCTACTGATATTCAATCGATTACAGTAAAAAAAGGGTTGTTTTATTTCACTGCACACTACGGTGACACTAGATATGAGTGTCACTGTGCACTGGCAAATGTTGGCAGACTAGATGCAATAGGCCTCACACACACGCCTTTAGGCAGGCTACTGATATTCAATCAATTACAGTAAAAGAAGGGTTGTTTTATTTCACTGCACACTACGGTGACACTAGATATGAGTGTCAATGCGCACTGGCAAAAGTTGGCAGACTAGATGCAATAGGCCTCACACACACGCCTTTAGGCAGGCTACTGATATTCAATTGATTACAGTAAAAAAAGGGTTGTTTTATTTCACTGCACACTACGGTGGCACTAGATATAAGTGTCACTGCGCACTGGCAAAAGTTGGCAGACTAGATGCAATAGGCCTCACACACACGCCTTTAGGCAGGCTACTGATATTCAATCGATTACAGTAAAAAAAGGGTTGTTTTATTTCACTGCACACTACGGTGGCACTAGATATGAGTGTCACTGCGCACTGGCAAAAGTTGGCAGACTAGATGCAATAGGCCTCACACACACGCCTTTAGGCAGGCTACTGATATTCAATTGATTACAGTAAAAAAAGGGTAGTTTTATTTCACTGCACACTACGGTTGCACTAGATATGAGTGTCACTGCGCACTGGCAAAAGTTGGCAGACTAGATGCAATAGGCCTCACACACACGCCTTTAGGCAGGCTACTGATATTCAATCGATTACAGTAAAAAAAGGGTTGTTTTATTTCACTGCCCACTACGGTGGCACTAGATATGAGTGTCACTGCGCACTGACAAAAGTTGGCAGACTAGATGCAATAGGCCTCACACACACGCCTTTAGGCAGGCTACTGATATTCAATTGATTACAGTAAAAAAAGGGTTGTTTTATTTCACTGCACACTACGGTGGCACTAGATATTAGTGTTACTGCGCACTGGCAATAGTTGGCAGACTAGATGCAATAGGCCTCACACACACTCCTTTAGGCAGGCTACTGATATTCAATCAATTACATTAAAAAAAGGGTTGTTTTATTTCACTGCACACTACGGTGGCACTAGATATGAGTGTCACTGGGCACTGGCAAAAGTTGGCAGACTAGATGCAATAGGCCTCACACACACGCCTTTAGGCAGGCTACTGATATTCAATCGATTAAAATGAAAAAAGGGTTGTTTTATTTCACTGCACACTACGGTGGCACTAGATATGAGTGTCATTGCACACTGGCAAAAGTTGGCTGACTAGATGCAATAGGCCTCACACACAAGACTTTAGGCAGGCTACTGATATTCAATCGATTACAGTAAAAAAAGGGTTGTTTTATTTCACTGCACACTACGGTGGCACTAGATATGAGTGTCACTGTGCACTGGCAAAAGTTGGCAGACTAGATGCAATAGGCCTCACACACACGCCTTTAGGCAGGCTACTGATATTCAATCAATTACAGTAAAAGAAGGGTTGTTTTATTTCACTGCACACTATGGTGGCACTAGATATGAGTGTCACTGCGCACTGGCAAAAGTTGGCAGACTAGATGCAATAGGCCTCACACACACACCTTTAGGCAGGCTACTGATATTCAATTGATTACAGTAAAAAAGGTAGTTTTATTTCACTGCACACTACGGTGGCACTAGATATGAGTGTCACTGCGCACTGGCAAAAGTTGGCAGACTAGATGCAATAGGCCTCACACACACGCCTTTAGGCAGGCTACTGATATTCAATCTATTACAGTAAAAAAGGGTTGTTTTATTTCACTGCACACTACGGTGGCACTAGATATGAGTGTCACTGTGCACTGGCAAAAGTTGGCAGACTAGATGCAATAGGCCTCACACACACGCCTTTACCTAGGCTACTAATATTCAATCGATTACAGTAAAAAAAGGGATGTTTTATTTCACTGCACACTACGGTGGCACTAGATATGAGTGTCACTGCGCACTGGCAAAAGTTGGCAGACTAGATGCAATAGGCCTCACACACACGCCTTTAGGCAGGCTTCTGATATTCAATCGATTACAGTAAAAAAAGGGTTGTTTTATTTCACTGCACACTACGGTGGCACTAGATATGAGTGTCACTGTGCACTGGCAAAAGTTGGCAGACTAGATGCAATAGGCCTCACACACAAGCCTTTAGGCAGGCTACTGATATTCAATTGATTACAGTAAAAAAAAGGGTTGTTTTATTTCACAGCACACTACGGTGACACTAGATATGAGTGTCACTGTGCACTGGCAAAAGTTGGCAGACTAGATGCAATAGGCCTCACACACACGCCTTTAGGCAGGCTACTGATATTTAATCGATTACAGTAAAAAAAGGGTTGTTTTATTTCACTGCACACTATGGTTGCACTAGATATGAGTGTCACTGCGCACTGGCAAAAGTTGGCAGACTAGATGCAATAGGCCTCACACACACGCCTTTAGGCAGGCTACTGATATTCAATCGATTACAGTAAAAAAGGGTTGTTTTATTTCACTGCACACTACGGTGGCACTAGATATGAGTGTCACTGTGCACTGGCAAAAGTTGGCAGACTAGATGCAATAGGCCTCACACACACGCCTTTAGGCAGGCTACTAATATTCAATCGATTACAGTAAAAAAAAGGGATGTTTTATTTCACTGCACACTACGGTGGCACTAGATATGAGTGTCACTGCGCACTGGCAAAAGTTGGCAGACTAGATGCAATAGGCCTCACACACACGCCTTTAGGCAGGCTTCTGATATTCAATCGATTACAGTAAAAAAAGGGTTGTTTTATTTCACTGCACACTACGGTGGCACTAGATATGAGTGTCACTGCGCACTGGCAAAAGTTGGCAGACTAGATGCAATAGGCCTCACACACAAGACTTTAGGCAGGCTACTGATATTCAATCGATTACAGTAAAAAAAGGGTTGTTTTATTTCACTGCACACTACGGTGACACTAGATATGAGTGTCACTGTGCACTGGCAAATGTTGGCAGACTAGATGCAATAGGCCTCACACACATGCCTTTAGGCAGGCTACTGATATTCAATCAATTACAGTAAAAAGAAGGGTTGTTTTATTTCACTGCACACTACGGTGACACTAGATATGAGTGTCCACTGCGCACTGGCAAAAGTTGGCAGACTAGATGCAATAGGCCTCACACACACGCCTTTAGGCAGGCTACTGATATTCAATTGATTACAGTAAAAAAATGAGTTGTTTTATTTCACTGCACACTACGGTGGCACTAGATATGAGTGTCACTGTGCACTGGCAAAAGTTGGCAGACTAGATGCAATAGGCCTCACACACACGCCTTTAGGCAGGCTTCTGATATTCAATCGATTACAGTAAAAAAAGGGATGTTTTATTTCACTGCACACTACGGTGGACCTAGATATGAGTGTCACTGTGCACTGGCAAAAGTTGGCAGACTAGATGCAATAGGCCTCACACACACGCCTTTAGGCAGGCTACTGATATTCAATCGATTACAGTAAAAAAAGGGTTGTTTTTTTTCACTGCACACTACGGTGGCACTAGATATGAGTGTCACTGCGCACTGGCAAAAGTTGGCAGACTAGATGCAATAGGCCTCACACACACGCCTTTAGGCAGGCTACTGATATTCAATCGATTACAGTAAAAAAAGGGTTGTTTTATTTCACTGCACACTACGGTGGCACTAGATATGAGTGTCACTGTGCACTTGCAAAAGTTGGCAGACTAGATGCAATAGGCCTCACACACACGCCTTTAGGCAGGGTACTAATATTCAATCGACTACAGTAAAAAAAGGGATCTTTTATTTCACTGCACACTACAGTGGCACTAGCTATGAGTGTCACTGTGCACTGACAAAAGTCGGCAGACTAGATGCAATAGGCCTCACACACACGCCTTTAGGCAGGCTTCTGATATTCAATCGATTACAGTAAAAAAAGGGTTGTTTTATTTCACTGCACACTACGGTGACTCTAGATATGAGTGTCACTGTGCACTGGCAAATGTTGGCAGACTAGATGCAATAGGCCTCACACACACGCCTTTAGGCAGGCTACTGATATTCAATCAATTACAGTAAAAGAAGGGTTGTTTTATTTCACTGCACACTACGGTGACACTAGATATGAGTGTCACTGCGCACTGGCAAAAGTTGGCAGACTAGATGCAATAGGCCTCACACACACGCCTTTAGGCAGGCTACTGATATTCAATCGATTACAGTAAAAAAAGGGTTGTTTTATTTCACTGCACACTACGGTGGCACTAGATATGAGTGTCACTGTGCACTGGCAAAAGTTGGCAGACTAGATGCAATAGGCCTCACACACACGCCTTTAGGCAGGCTACTAATATTCAATCGACTACAGTAAAAAAAGGGATCTTTTATTTCACTGCACACTACAGTGGCACTAGCTATGAGTGTCACTGTGCACTGACAAAAGTCGGCAGACTAGATGCAATAGGCCTCACACACACGCCTTTAGGCAGGCTACTGCTATTCAATCGATTACAGTAAAAAAAGGGTTGTTTTATTTCACTGCACACTACGGTGGCACTAGATATGAGTGTCACTGCGCACTGGCAAAAGTTGGCAGACTAGATGCAATAGGCCTCACACACACGCCTTTAGGCAGGCTACTGATATTCAATCGATTACAGTAAAAAAAGGGTTGTTTTATTTCACTGCACACTACGGTGGCACTAGATATGAGTGTCACTGCGCACTGGCAAAAGTTGGCAGACTAGATGCAATAGGCCTCACACACACGCCTTTAGGCAGGCTACTGATATTCAATCGATTACAGTAAAAAAAGGGTTGTTTTATTTCACTGCACACTACAGTGGCACTAGATATGAGTGTCACTGCGCACTGGCAAAAGTTGGCAGACTAGATGCAATAGGCCTCACACACACGCCTTTAGGCAGGCTACTGCTATTCAATCGATTACAGTAAAAAAAGGGTTGTTTTATTTCACTGCACACTACGGTGGCACTAGATATGAGTGTCACTGTGCACTGGCAAAAGTTGGCAGAATAGATGCAATAGGCCTCACACACACGCCTTTAGCAGGCTACTGATATTCAATCGATTACAGTAAAAAAAGGGTTGTTTTATTTCACTGCACACTACGGTGGCACTAGATATGAGTGTCACTGCGCACTGGCAAAAGTTGGCAGACTAGATGCAATAGGCCTCACACACAAGCCTTTAGGCAGGCTACTGATATTCAATCGATTACAGTAAAAAAAGGGTTGTTTTATTTCACTGCACACTACGGTGGCACTAGATATGAGTGTCACTGTCCACTGGCAAAAGTTGGCAGACTAGATGCAATAGGCCTCACACACACACGCCTTTAGGCAGGCTACTGATATTCAATCGATTACAGTAAAAAAAGGGTTGTTTTATTTCACTGCACACTACGGTGCACTAGATATGAGTGTCACTGTGCACTGGCAAAAGTTGGCAGACTAGATGCAATAGGCCTCACACACAAGCCTTTAGGCAGGCTACTGATATTCAATTGATTACAGTAAAAAAAGGGTTGTTTTATTTCACTGCACACTACGGTGGCACTAGATATGAGTGTCACTGTGCACTGGCAAAAGTTGGCAGACTAGATGCAATAGGCCTCACACACACGCCTTTAGGCAGGCTACTGATATTCAATCGATTACAGTAAAAAAAAGGGTTGTTTTATTTCACTGCACACTACGGTGGCACTAGATATGAGTGTCACTGCGCACTTGCAAAAGTTGGCAGACTAGATGCAATAGGCCTCACACACACGCCTTTAGGCAGGCTACTGATATTCAATCGATTACAGTAAAAAAAGGGTTGTTTTATTTCACTGCACACTACGGTGGCACTAGATATGAGTGTCACTGCTACACTGGCAAAAGTTGGCAGACTAGATGCAATAGGCCTCACACACACGCCTTTAGGCAGGCTACTGATATTTCAATCGATTACAGTAAAAAAAGGGTTGTTTTATTTCACTGCACACTATAGGTGGCACTAGATATGAGTGTCACTGCGCACTGGCAAAAGTTGGCAGACTAGATGCAATAGGCCTCACACACACGCCTTTAGGCAGGCTACTGATATTCAATCGATTACAGTAAAAAAAGGGTTGTTTTATTTCACTGCACACTACTGGTGGCACTAGATATGAGTGTCACTGCGCACTGGCAAAAGTTGGCAGACTAGATGCAATAGGCCTCACACACACGCCTTTAGGCAGGCTACTGATATTCAATTGATTACAGTAAAAAAAGGGTTGTTTTATTTCACTGCACACTACGGTGGCACTAGATATGAGTGTCACTGCGCACTGGCAAAAGTTGACAGACTAGATGCAATAGGCCTCACACACACGCCTTTAGGCAGGCTACTGATATTCAATCGATTACAGTAAAAAAAGGGTTGTTTTATTTCACTGCACACTACGGTGGCACTAGATATGAGTGTCACTGCGCACTGGCAAAAGTTGGCAGACTAGATGCAATAGGCCTCACACACACGCCTTTAGGCAGGCTTCTGATATTCAATCGATTACAGTAAAAAAAGGGTTGTTTTATTTCACTGCACACTACGGTGACTCTAGATATGAGTGTCACTGTGCACTGGCAAATGTTGGCAGACTAGATGCAATAGGCCTCACACACACGCTTTTAGGCAGGCTACTGATATTCAATCAATTACAGTAAAAGAAGGGTTGTTTTATTTCACTGCACACTACAGTGACACTAGATATGAGTGTCACTGCGCACTGGCAAAAGTTGACAGACTAGATGCAATAGGCCTCACACACATGCCTTTAGGCAGGCTACTGATATTCAATCGATTACAGTAAAAAAACAGTTGTTTTATTTTACTGCACACTACGGTGGCACTAGATATGAATGTCACTGCGCACTGGCAAACGTTGGCAGACTAGATGCAATAGGCCTCACACACACGGCTTTAGGCAGGCTTCTGATATTCAATCGATTACAGTAAAAAAAGGGTTGTTTTATTTCACTGCACACTACGGTGACTCTAGATATGAGTGTCACTGTGCACTGGCAAATGTTGGCAGACTAGATGCAATAGGCCTCACACACACGCCTTTAGGCAGGCTACTGATATTCAATCAATTACAGTAAAAGAAGGGTTGTTTTATTTCACTGCACACTACGGTGACACTAGATATGAGTGTCACTGCGCACTGGCAAAAGTTGGCAGACTAGATGCAATAGGCCTCACACACACGCCTTTAGGCAGGCTACTGATATTCAATCGATTACAGTAAAAAAAGGGATGTTTTATTTCACTGCACACTACGGTGGCACTAGATATGAGTGTCACTGTGTACTTGCAAAAACTGGCAGACTAGATGCAATAGGCCTCACACACACGCCTTTAGGCAGGCTACTAATATTCAATCGACTACAGTAAAAAAAGGGATCTTTTATTTCACTGCACACTACAGTGGCACTAGCTATGAGTGTCACTGTGCACTGACAAAAGTCGGCAGACTAGATGCAATAGGCCTCACACACACGCCTTTAGGCAGGCTACTGCTATTCAATCGATTACAGTAAAAAAAGGGTTGTTTTATATCACTGCACACTACGGTGGCACTAGATATGAGTGTCACTGCGCACTGGCAAAAGTTGGCAGACTAGATGCAATAAGGCCTCACACACACGCCTTTAGGCAGGCTTCTGATATTAATCGATTACAGTAAAAAAATGATGGCACTAGATATGAGTGTCACTGCGCACTGGCAAAAGTTGGCAGACTAGATGCAATAAGGCCTCACACACACGCCTTTAGGCAGGCTTCTGATATTAATCGATTACAGTAAAAAAATGAATGTTTTATTTCACTGCACACTACGGTGGCACTAGATATGAGTGTCACTGCGCACTGGCAAAAGTTGGCAGACTAAATGCAATAGGCCTCACACACACGCCTTTGGCAGGCTACTGATATTCAATCGATTACAGTAAAAAAAAGGGTTTGTTTTATTTCACTGCACACTACAGTGGCACTAGATATGAGTGTCACTGCGCACTGGCAAAAGTTGGCAGACTAGATGCAATAGGCCTCACACACACGCCTTTAAGCAGGCTACTGCTATTCAATCGATTACAGTAAAAAAAGGGTTGTTTTATTTCACTGCACACTACGGTGGCACTAGATATGAGTGTCACTGCGCACTGGCAAAAGTTGGCAGAATAGATGCAATAGGCCTCACACACACGCCTTTAGGCAGGCTACTGCTATTTAATCGATTACAGTAAAAAAAGGGTTGTTTTATTTCACTGCACACTACGGTGGCACTAGATATGAGTGTCACTGCGCACTGGCAAAAGTTGGCAGACTAGATGCAATAGGCCTCACACACAAGCCTTTAGGCAGGCTACTGATATTCAATTGATTACAGTAAAAAAAGAATTGTTTTATTCCACAGCACACTACGGTGACACTAGATATGAGTGTCACTGTGCACTGGCAAAAGTTGGCAGACTAGATGGAATAGGCCTCACACACACACGCCTTTAGGCAGGCTTCTGATATTCAATCGATTACAGTAAAAAAAGGGTTGTTTTATTTCACTGCACACTACGGTGGCACTAGATATGAGTGTCACTGCGCACTGGCAAAAGTTGGCAGACTAGATGCAATAGGCCTCACACACAAGCCTTTAGGCAGGCTACTGATATTCAATTGATTACAGTAAAAAAAGAGTTGTTTTATTTCACAGCACACTACGGTGACACTAGATATGAGTGTCACTGTGCACTGGCAAAAGTTGGCAGACTAGATGCAATAGGCCTCCCACACAAGCCTTTAGGCAGGCTACTGATATTTAATCGATTTCAGTAAAAAAAGGGTTGTTTTATTTCACTGCACACTATGGTTGCACTAGATATGAGTGTCACTGCGCACTGGCAAAAGTTGGCAGACTAGATGCAATAGGCCTCACACACACGCCTTTAGGCAGGATACTGATATTCAATCTATTACAGTAAAAAAGGGTTGTTTTATTTCACTGCACACTACGGTGGCACTAGATATGAGTGTCACTGTGCACTGGCAAAAGTTGGCAGACTAGATGCAATAGGCCTCACACACACGCCTTTACGCAGGCTACTAATATTCAATCGATTACAGTAAAAAAAAGGGATGTTTTATTTCACTGCACACTACGGTGGCACTAGATATGAGTGTCACTGCGCACTGGCAAAAGTTGGCAGACTAGATGCAATTGGCCTCACACACACGCCTTTAGGCAGGCTTCTGATATTCAATCGATTACAGTAAAAAAAGGGTTGTTTTATTTCACTGCACATTACGGTGGCACTAGATATGAGTGTCACTGCACACTGGCAAAAGTTGGCAGACTAGATGCAATAGGCCTCACAAACAAGACTTTAGGCAGGCTACTGATATTCAATCGATTACAGTAAAAAAAGGGTTGTTTTATTTCACTGCACACTATGGTGACACTAGATATGAGTGTCACTGTGCACTTGCAAATGTTGGCAGACTAGATGCAATAGGCCTCACACACACGCCTTTAGGCAGGCTACTGATATTCAATTAATTACAGTAAAAGAAGGGTTGTTTTATTTCACTGCACACTACGGTGACACTAGATATGAGTGTCACTGCGCACTGGCAAAAGTTGGCAGACTAGATGCAATAGGCCTCACACACACGCCTTTAGGCAGGCTACTGATATTCAATCGATTACAGTAAAAAAATGAGTTGTTTTATTTCACTGCACACTACGGTGGCACTAGATATGAGTGTCACTGTGCACTTGCAAAAGTTGGCAGACTAGATGCAATAGGCCTCACACACACGCCTTTAGGCAGGCTACTGATATTCAATCGATTACAGTAAAAAAACAGTTGTTTTATTTTACTGCACACTACGGTGTCACTAGATATGAGTGTCACTGCGCACTGGCAAAAGTTGGCAGACTAGATGCAATAGGCCTCACACACACGCCTTTAGGCAGGCTACTGATATTCAATCGATTACAGTAAAAAAAGGGTTGTTTATTTCACTGCACACTACGGTGGCACTAGATATGAGTGTCACTGCGCACTGGCAAAAGTTGGCAGACTAGATGCAATTGGCCTCACACACACGCCTTTAGGCAGGCTTCTGATATTCAATCGATTACAGTAAAAAAAGGGTTGTTTTATTTCACTGCACACTACGGTGGCACTAGATATGAGTGTCACTGCGCACTGGCAAAAGTTGGCAGACTAGATGCAATAGGCCTCACACACACGCCTTTAGGCAGGCTACTGATATTCAATCGATTACAGTAAAAAAAGGGTTGTTTTATTTCACTGCACACTACGGTGGCACTAGATATGAGTGTCACTGTGCACTTGCAAAAGTTGGCAGACTAGATGCAATAGGCCTCACACACACGCCTTTAGGCAGGCTACTGATATTCAATCGATTACAGTAAAAAAAGGGTTGTTTTATTTCACTGCACACTACGGTGGCACTAGATATGAGTGTCACTGCGCACTGGCAAAAGTTGGCAGACTAGATGCAATAGGCCTCACACACACGCCTTTAGGCAGGCTACTGATATTCAATCGATTACAGTAAAAAAAGGGTTGTTTTATTTCACTGCACACTACGGTGGCACTAGATATGAGTGTCACTGCGCACTGGCAAAAGTTGGCAGACTAGATGCAATAGGCCTCACACACACGCCTTTAGGCAGGCTACTGATATTCAATCAATTACAGTAAAAAGAAGGGGTTGTTTTATTTCACTGCACACTACGGTGACACTAGATAATGAGTGTCCTGCGCACTGGCAAAAGTTGGGCAGACTAGATGCAATAGGCCTCACACACACGCCTTTAGGCAGGCTTACTGATATTCAATCGATTACAGTAAAAAAAAGGGATGTTTTTATTTCACTGCACACTACAGGTGGCAACTAGTATGAGTGTCACTGTGCACTTGCAAGAAGTGGGCAGACTAGATGCAATAGGGGCCTCACACACACGCCTTTAGGCAGGCTACTATATTCAATCGACTACAGTAAAAAAAGGGTTTTCTTATAGTTTGCACTTTTATTTCACTGCACACTACAGTGGCACTAGCTATGAGTGTCACTGTGCACTGACAAAAGTCGGCAGACTAGATGCATTAGGCCTCACACACACGCCTTTAGGCAGGCTACTGCTATTCAATCGATTACAGTAAAAAAAGGGTTGTTTTATTTCACTGCACACTACGGTGGCACTAGATATGAGTGTCACTGCGCACTGGCAAAAGTTGGCAGACTAGATGCAATAGGACTCACACACACGCCTTTAGGCAGGCTACTGATATTCAATCGATTACAGTAAAAAAAGGGTTGTTTTATTTCACTGCACACTACGGTGGCACAAGATATGAGTGTCACTGTGCACTTGCAAAAGTTGGCAGACTAGATGCAATAGGCCTCACACACACGCCTTTAGGCAGGCTACTAATATTCAATCGACTACAGTAAAAAAAGGGATCTTTTATTTCACTGCACACTACAGTGGCACTAGCTATGAGTGTCACTGTGCACTGACAAAAGTCGGCAGACTAGATGCAATAGGCCTCACACACACGCCTTTAGGCAGGCTACTGCTATTCAATCGATTACAGTAAAAAAAGGGTTGTTTTATATCACTGCACACTACGGTGGCACTAGATATGAGTGTCACTGCGCACTGGCAAAAGTTGGCAGACTAGATGCAATAGGCCTCACACACACGCCTTTAGGCAGGCTTCTGATATTCAATCGATTACAGTAAAAAAATGATTGTTTTATTTCACTGCACACTACGGTGGCACTAGATATGAGTGTCACTGCGCACTGGCAAAAGTTGGCAGACTAGATGCAATAGGCCTCACACACACGCCTTTAGGCAGGCTACTGATATTCAATCGATTACAGTAAAAAAAGGGTTGTTTTATTTCACTGCACACTACGGTGACACTAGATATGAGTGTCACTGCGCACTGGCAAAAGTTGGCAGACTAGATGCAATAGGCCTCACACACACGCCTTTAAGCAGGCTACTGCTATTCAATCGATTACAGTAAAAAAATGATTGTTTTATTTCACTGCACACTACGGTGGCACTAGATATGAGTGTCACTGCGCACTGGCAAAAGTTGGCAGACTAGATGCAATAGGCCTCACACACACGCCTTTAGGCAGGCTACTGATATTCAATCGATTACAGTAAAAAAAGGGTTGTTTTATTTCACTGCACACTACGGTGGACCTAGATATGAGTGTCACTGTGCACTGGCAAAAGTTGGCAGACTAGATGCAATAGGCCTCACACACACGCCTTTAAGCAGGCTACTGCTATTCAATCGATTACAGTAAAAAAAGGGTTGATTTATTTCACTGCACACTACGGTGGCACTAGATATGAGTGTCACTGCGAACTGGCAAAAGTTGACAGAATAGATGCAATAGGCCTCACACACACGCCTTTAGGAAGGCTACTGCTATTCAATCGATTACAGTAAAAAAAGGGTTGTTTTATTTTACTGCACACTACGGTGGCACTAGATATGAGTGTCACTGCGCACTGGCAAAAGTTGGCAGACTAGATGCAATAGGCCTCACACACAAGCCTTTAGGCAGGCTACTGATATTCAATTGATTACAGTAAAAAAAGAATTGTTTTATTCCACAGAACACTACGGTGACACTAGATATGAGTGTCACTGTGCACTGGCAAAAGTTGGCAGACTAGATGGAATAGGCCTCACACACACACGCCTTTAGGCATGCTTCTGATATTCAATCGATTACAGTAAAAAAAGGGTTGTTTTATTTCACTGCACACTACGGTGGCACTAGATATGAGTGTCACTGCGCACTGGCAAAAGTTGGCAGACTAGATGCAATAGGCCTCACACACAAGCCTTTAGGCACGCTACTGATATTCAATTGATTACAGTAAAAAAAGCGTTGTTTTATTTCACAGCACACTACGGTGACACTAGATATGAGTGTCACTGTGCACTGGCAAAAGTTGGCAGACTAGATGCAATAGGCCTCCCACACAAGCCTTTAGGCAGGCTACTGATATTTAATCGATTACAGTAAAAAAAGGGTTGTTTTATTTCAATGCACACTACGGTGGCACTAGATATGAGTGTCACTGCGCACTGGCAAAAGTTGGCAGACTAGATACAATAGGCTTCACACACACGCCTTTAGGCAGGCTACTGATATTCAATTGATTACAGAAAAAAAAGGGTTGTTTTATTTTACTGCACACTACGATGGCACTAGATATGAGTGTCACTGCGCACTGGCAAAAGTTGGCAGACTAGATGCAATAGGCCTCACACACACGCCTTTAGGCAGGCTACTGATATTCAATCGATTACATTAAAAAAAGGGTTGTTTTTTTCACTGCACACTACGGTGGCACTAGATATGAGTGTCACTGCGCACTGGCAAAAGTTGGCAGACTAGATGCAATTGGCCTCACACAAACGCCTTTAGGCAGGCTTCTGATATTCAATCGATTACAGTAAAAAAAGGGTTGTTTTATTTCACTGCACACTACGGTGGCACTAGATATGTGTGTCACTGCGCACTGGCAAAAGTTGACAGACTAGATGCAATAGGCCTCACACGCATGCCTGTAGGCAGGCTACTGATAATCAATCGATTACAGTAAAAAAGGGTAGTTTTATTTCACTGCACACTATGGTTGCACTAAATATGAGTGTCACTGCGCACTGGCAAAAGTTGGCAGACTAGATGCAATAGGCCTCACACACACGCCTTTAGGCAGGATACTGATATTCAATCTATTACAGTAAAAAAGGGTTGTTTTATTTCACTGCACACTACGGTGGCACTAGATATGAGTGTCACTGTGCACTGGCAAAAGTTGGCAGACTAGATGCAATAGGCCTCACACAGACGCCTTTACGCAGGCTACTAATATTCAATCGATTACAGTAAAAAAAAGGGATGTTTTATTTCACTGCACACTACGGTGGCACTAGATATGAGTGTCACTGCGCACTGGCAAAAGTTGGCAGACTAGATGCAATTGGCCACACACGCACGCCTTTAGGCAGGCTTCTGATATTCAATCGATTACAGTAAAAAAAGGGTTGTTTTATTTCACTGCACATTACGGTGGCACTAGATATGAGGGTCACAGCACACTGGCAAAAGTTGGCAGACTAGATGCAATAGGCCTCACACACAAGACTTTAGGCAGGCTACTGATATTCAATCGATTACAGTAAAAAAAGGGTTGTTTTATTTCACTGCACACTATGGTGACACTAGATATGAGTGTCACTGTGCACTGGCAAATGTTGGCAGACTAGATGCAATAGGCCTCACACACACGCCTTTAGGCAGGCTACTGATATTCAATCAATTACAGTAAAAGAAGGGTTGTTTTATTTCACTGCACACTACGGTGACACTAGATATGAGTGTCACTGCGCACTGGCAAAAGTTGGCAGACTAGATGCAATAGGCCTCACACACACGCCTTTAGGCAGGCTACTGATATTCAATTGATTACAGTAAAAAAATGAGTTGTTTTATTTCACTGCACACTACGGTGGCACTAGATATGAGTGTCACTGTGCACTTGCAAAAGTTGGCAGACTAGATGCAATAGGCCTCACACACACGCCTTTAGGCAGGCTACTAATATTCAATCGACTACAGTAAAAAAAGGGATCTTTTATTTCACTGCACACTACAGTGGCACTAGCTATGAGTGTCACTGTGCACTGACAAAAGTCGGCAGACTAGATGCAATAGGCCTCACACACACGCCTTTAGGCAGGCTACTGCTATTCAATCGATTACAGTAAAAAAAGGGTTGTTTTATTTCACTGCACACTACGGTGGCACTAGATATGAGTGTCACTGCGCACTGGCAAAAGTTGGCAGACTAGATGCAATAGGCCTCACACACACGCCTTTAGGCATGCTACTGATATTCAATCGTTTACAGTAAAAAAAGGGTTGTTTTATTTCACTGCACACTACGGTGGCACTAGATATGAGTGTCACTGCGCACTGGCAAAAGTTGGCAGACTAGATGCAATAGGCCTATCACACACACGCCTTTAGGCAGGATTTTGATATTCAATCGATTACAGTAAAAAAATGATTGTTTTATTTCACTGCACACTTTGGTGGCACTAGATATGAGTGTCACTGCGCACTGGCAAAAGTTGGCAGACTAGATGCAATAGGCCTCACACACACGCCTTTAGGCAGGCTACTGATATTCAATCGATTACAGTAAAAAAAGGGTTGTTTTATTTCACTGCACACTACGGTGGCACTAGATATGAGTGTCACTGCGCACTGGCAAAAGTTGGCAGACTAGATGCAATAGGCCTCACACACACGCCTTTAGGCAGGCTACTGCTATTCAATCGATTACAGTAAAAAAAGGGTTGTTTTATTTCACTGCACACTACGGTGGCACTAGATATGAGTGTCACTGCGCACTGGCAAAAGTTGGCAGACTAGATGCAATAGGCATCACACACACGCCTTTAGGCAGGCTACTGATATTCAATCGATTACAGTAAAAAAAGGGTTGTTTTATTCCACTGCACACTACGGTGGCACTAGATACGAGTGTCACTGCGCACTGGCAAAAGTTGGCAGACTAGATGCAATAGGCCTCACACACACACGCCTTCAGGCAGGCTTCTGATATTCAATCGATTACAGTAAAAAAAGGGTTGTTTTATTTCACTGCACACTACGGTGGCACTAGATGTGTAACTGCGCACTGGCAAAAGTTGGCAGACTAGATGCAATAGGCCTCACACACATGCCTTTAGGCAGGCTACCGATATTCAATCGATTACAGTAAAAAAAGGGTTGTTTTATTTCACTGCACACTATGGTGACACTTGATATGAGTGTCACTGTGCACTGGCAAAAGTTGGTCAGACTAGATGCAATAGGCCTCCCACACACGCCTTTAGGCAGGCTACTGATATTTAATCGATTACAGTAAAAAAAGGGTTGTTTTATTTCACTGCACACTACGGTGGCACTAGATATGAGTGTCACTGCGCACTGGCAAAAGTTGGCAGACTAAATGCAATAGGCTTCACACACACGCCTTTAGGCAGGCTACTGATATTCAATCGATTACAGTAAAAAAAGGGTTGTTTTATTTCACTGCACACTACGGTGGCACTAGATATGAGTGTCACTGTGCACTGGCAAAAGTTGGCAGACTAGATGCAATAGGCCTCACATACACGCCTTTAGGCAGGCTACTGATATTCAATTGATTACAGTAAAAAAAGGGTTGTTTTATTTCACTGCACACTACGGTGACACTAGATATGAGTGTCACTGTGCACTGGTAAACGTTGGCAGACTAGATGAAATAGGCCTCCTACACACACCTTTAGGCAGACTACTGATATTTAATCGATTACAGTAAAAAAAAGGGTTGTTTTATTTCACTGCACACTACGGTGGCACTAGATATGAGTGTCACTGCGCACTGGCAAAAGTTGGCAGACTAGATGCAATAGGCTTCACACACACGCCTTTAGGCAGGCTACTGATATTCAATCGATTACAGTAAAAAAATGTTTGTTTTATTTCACTGCACACTACGGTGGCACTAGATATGAGTGTCACTGCGCACTGGCAAAAGTTGGCAGACTAGATGCAATAGGCCTCACACACACGCCTTTAGGCAGGCTACTGATATTCAATTGATTACAGTAAAAAAAGGGTTGTTTTATTTCACTGCACACTATGGTGACACTTGATATGAGTGTCACTGTGCACTGGCAAAAGTTGGTCAGACTAGATGCAATAGGCCTCCCACACACGCCTTTAGGCAGGCTACTGATATTTAATCGATTACAGTAAAAAAAGGGTTGTTTTATTTCACTGCACACTACGGTGGCACTAGATATGAGTGTCACTGCGCACTGGCAAAAGTTGGCAGACTAAATGCAATAGGCTTCACACACACGCCTTTAGGCAGGCTACTGATATTCAATCGATTACAGTAAAAAAAGGGTTGTTTTATTTCACTGCACACTACGGTGGCACTAGATATGAGTGTCACTGTGCACTGGCAAAAGTTGGCAGACTAGATGCAATAGGCCTCACATACACGCCTTTAGGCAGGCTACTGATATTCAATTGATTACAGTAAAAAAAGGGTTGTTTTATTTCACTGCACACTACGGTGACACTAGATATGAGTGTCACTGTGCACTGGTAAACGTTGGCAGACTAGATGAAATAGGCCTCCTACACACACCTTTAGGCAGACTACTGATATTTAATCGATTACAGTAAAAAAAAGGGTTGTTTTATTTCACTGCACACTACGGTGGCACTAGATATGAGTGTCACTGCGCACTGGCAAAAGTTGGCAGACTAGATGCAATAGGCTTCACACACACGCCTTTAGGCAGGCTACTGATATTCAATCGATTACAGTAAAAAAATGTTTGTTTTATTTCACTGCACACTACGGTGGCACTAGATATGAGTGTCACTGCGCACTGGCAAAAGTTGGCAGACTAGATGCAATAGGCCTCACACACACGCCTTTAGGCAGGCTACTGATATTCAATTGATTACAGTAAAAAAAGGGTTGTTTTATTTCACTGCACACTACGGTGACACTAGATATGAGTGTCACTGTGCACTGGCAAAAGTTGGCAGACTAGATGCAATAGGCCTCACACACACGCTAGCAGGCTGGCATATGCAATTAGATTACACAGAAAAAAGTAATAAGATAAAATAAAAAGGGCTTTTTGGGTTGTTATCCCTGCAGCAGATATCAAAGGAGTCCTTCAGGTGTGTAGATAAAGCTAAATACACAGCCTGGCTATCTATTTCCTTTTAAATCAGCAGAAAAAAATAATAAAATAAAATAAATGATGTTCTAGCCCTAAAAAGGGCTTTTTGGGTTGCTGTCTTTGCAGCAGATATCAAAGGAGTTCTTCAGGTGTGTAGTTAAAGCTAAATACACAGCCTGGCTATCTATTTCTCTATTAAATCAAGAGCAGGTAGAATATATCTCCTCTCTCCACGAATGCAGCTACAGAATGATTCTAAAATAGAGGCTGTCATACAGATGGAAGGCTCTGGAAGGGAGTGTATGCTGCTGATTGGCTGGAATGTGTCTGCTGACTGTAAGGTGCAGGGTCAAAGTTCCCTCAATGATAAAGAATAGGGGGCGTACCGAAAAGCGCATATGTTCTCCATTTGTTGCGAACGCGAACTTGCGAAAATCGCCGTGAATAGTTCTCCGGCGAACTGTTCGGGACATCACTACTCAGCAGTGTCCCACAGGTACTTAATAAGGATTTCTTTGCAGATCCAGCAAGACCGTTTACTTGCAGCTCCAGGAAAACCGCACTCCAGCATTCAGTATTGTAGCTTCTCAAAAACAGCTCTCTGCTCAAGGTTTCTTCCAGGCTCCTTATCACCTGTGAACTTATCTAGCTCCCTCTCTGCTCACACAGCAGCCTTTTAAATCCTCCTGACTTAGCTCAGGTGTAATGTCTTGATTAGGCCGCAGCTCACACGCTCCCCTTCTGTTCAAGCATGGATGTAGAGCCCTACTCATTCTTCTGCTTATGTAGATCCCTTGCTGGATTCTAGTGCAGGTTATCTGTCCTTGCTGGACACAGTTACAATATATATATAACATTAATCTATATGTGTGTGAATTTTGTGTTATCAGTAATTATGTGTTAAGCAAATTTAAGGGTAAGGTAATTAGGAAATATAAATCAGCAAAATAAGTATTAACCAGCTCCTCTCTCTATCAAGTATCCCTCCAACTCCAAGAACTGGGTGTTAACCTGCACAGCTACAACACACTTGCAAGTAATTAGCTGTTAAACATTTTCCATCTGTTCCTATGGCTGTTCCACAGCAGGTACTTGAGTATAATTGCATTGCTCAGTGTAACTTTGTGAATGTCCTGTAATTCTACTCACATTTTATTTAAAATACCTCGGTTTATAGATTTTGGATGAGATAAGTAATATTATGAGTGAACAGCACTGAATATGTGTGTAACGTTAATGAAAACAGCAACCACCTCCAAAATGACATACAAACATAGAGCCTGATTTAATTGCAACGCCGCATCTCACGGGATGTAGGCCATATATCTGCGTGTGTGCTGTGGGCTATTGTTCGTCTCCAAATCTGGAGCTATTCAATTGAGCAAGGGTGCGAGTTACGGGCTGAAGCCTCAAGCTCGTAAAGCCTGGTTTCACCTGTATCACTTTAGGGTATCTGATCCGATGAAGCACGCCAAAATTAATCAAGGCTGAAAGTTGCAATCCCGCTACAGGGCAATTAACCAATAGGAAGCGGAGGAAGCCAATTATTTATATATATATCAATTATTTATATATATATTACATAGGCGCATAGAGTGGCGTAAGGCGTGCATGCGCATTGTGTGGCTTAAGCCATGCATGCAATTCATGTTGGAGTCGCGAGCATGAGTGGGAGGCCATGCGCGCGCTCGGCTAAGCGAAACGGCAGAAAGAAACACAGGAGGAAGAAAATGGAGGAAGAGACACAGGGGAAGAGGTGGAAGAGACACAGGGGAAGACAGGGAGGACATACAGGGTAGGAGGGGCGAGAAATACAGGGGAGGAGAGGATAGGGTAGAGACACAGGGGAGGGCTGGGGAGGACACAGGGGAGGAAAATGGCAAAGAGGAGACACAGGGGGGCAGGGGGAAATACACAGTGGAAGGGGGGAAAGAGATAAAGAGGGTGAAATAGGGACAGCGGGAAAAGATACATGGGGATGGAGACACAGGAGAGGGAGAGGGGGGAAAGAGACACAGGGGAGGGGGGAGAGATACAGGGGAGTGGTAAAGACACACAGGGGAGTGAGGGGGAGACATAGGAGGGGAGGAAGAGACACAGGGAGGAGGGGGAAGAGATAGAGGGGAAGAGGGGGAAGAGATAAAGGGGAGGAGGGGGGAGACACACAGGGGATGACGGGGAGACACCCAGGGGACGGAGATGAGAGGGGGAGAGACACAAAGGAGGAGGAAGAGACACAAGGGAGGGGTGAAGAGATCTGGGGGTTCAGGGGGGAAAGACACAGGGGGAAGGGAGAGAAGAGACACAGGGGGAAAGAGGGACAGGGGGAAAGAGACATGGGGGATAGAGACACAGGGGATGGAGAGGGGGGGAAATAAACACAGGGGATGGGGAAAGAGACACAGGGGAGGGGGGAAAGACACAGGGGAGTGGAAGAGACACAGGGGAGGGAAAGGGGGGACAGACACAGGGGAGTAAGGAGAGACACAGGGGAGGGGGAAAGAGACACAGCGGAGGGTGGGAAGACATACAGGAGGAGAGTGGGAGAGAGACACAGGGGTAGGAGAGGGGAAAGAGACACAGGGGAGGGGGAAAGACAGACAGGGGAGGGAGAGGGGGGAGAGACACACGGGAGGGGTAGCGACACAGGGGAGGGGGTGAGCGACACAGGGGAGGGAAAAGGGGGAAAATACATGAGGGGGGAAGAGACATGGGGGGGACAAGGGGGAAAGAGACATAGGGAGGGAAAGGGGGTAAAAACACAGGGGGAAAGGAGACAAAAGGGAGGGAGAGGAGGGGGTAAAGGAGACACAAGGGAGGAAGCAGACAGGGGGGAGAGACTCACTAAAGTAGAGAGGGAGAGGTCAGTAAAGTAGAGGGGGAGAAGCTCCCATTGTGGGGCAAACAGCATTGCCAGGCTACACTTTTTATTGCCGTCATTTTTGATGGGCAAGTCGCTAGTATATATATATATTGTTCACATTATATAGTGATATATTTTTTACTTTTTATACTGCCTTAATGATTGCGGTCTCATTTTCTATTGGCTGTTTTGGAATGGGTAGTTAGGACATTGCTTAATTGATCATGCTCCCACCCTGAAAGGCTACGTACGAATGCATGGTTTATGGTTTTGGCCCGTAACTTGCTGGCTTGTTCATTCGAATAGCACCATAATTGTGCGAACCCGCAGCAGGCCAGCAGACATACGGCCTGTATACCGCGAGATGCGGTCTTCTATTTGAATGAGACTCTAAGTATTTATACTGCCCTAGACAAACATAGATATCCTCTGATTATCCCTCCTTATTTTCCCTTTATATGCCCTCTTCTCATGACAAAGCTGTGGAAAGGTGTAATAAAGTTGTGGAAGACACATACATGATCCATAGGCTAAATAAAACAGTATGTCCAATACAACCCAGAAGAGCAACCTGCATTACAATTACTACTGAAATACGTGCTGTAGAAGCCATATTCTGGACCCCATTTAATTGTTTAAATCACAATTACATAAGCCCATAATGGAGCCCGTGAGTGTTACTGATATTTAATTGGCTAAACTTTCCATTTGCGATTTGGGAGTTACAGGCTCAAAATCACTGCAGTTGTCAAAAACTTAACTTTTGTCCTATGTCCTTCTTTAATGTTTCAAGAATGCTAATGTTAACAGTGCTAAAGAGGCAAAATCGATATTTAATTAGAATTCAACAAGCCTGCAATTGCCTTTTAACCTGTAAATCGCAAATTTAGCAAAATGTTGCCAAAATTATTACGGGTTCCAAATAGGACTCGCAAAGGCTTTTTTTCAGTGCCCTAGCTGCCATTAAAAAAAGACAGTAGACCACTTTAAAACAATACAAAAGAATGACACACTGCAAGCAAATATTTGGGGTTATGTAAAGGGATGGACTATGCTCAGCCATATGACCCTGGTCTGGAGCCTCATGGTCCTGTTTCCCTATGTATTATAGTTTTGGGTGTATGGTGACATACATGTTGTTCCATATCTCAGTTCCATTAATATATCATTGTTCCAATGTATGTCGATTATTTACATGTATTACATGTAGATTGTTGTAATATTATGTGGATGTTTGCTGATGATTCCGTTACTGCACCACAGGGGTAGATTACAGGCCTGACATCAATTAATGGACAGGTACCCCACTTGAGTATACAGGACGATGATCTCTGTACATATATATGATTGTGAAATGCATATAATGTATGTTGATGTCCCAAAACCTTAACTATTGAAAACACACAGTAAAACTGTATTTTTTTTGGTTGGCGTCACTGACCGTCGTTTTTTACTCTCTGTGACCTTATGGACCGTAACACACCAGGCACATCTTTATGTCCATGGTCATGCTGATCCACTTGGTATTGATGGCAGAGATACTGGAGTGGGTTGCCAGTTCCTTCTCCAGTGGGTCACAGCATACAGCTAGTGGTATTCCAGGGCGGTGTGACCTCTTGGTTCCCTGATTGGAATCGAACCCAGGTCGACCGCAGTGGAAGCACCAAATCCTAACCACTGAACCACCAGGGGATCCGATAATGGCATAACCAAACTATATTATATACACAGAGCACACTCAGAAATATATCTGACTGTGCATTAATATTATGGGTGTGGTGTGGGCAGAACCTGTAAGGACAAGAGGCTGTTTTGGAAAAAGGGGACACCTAAAGGGGTAAATGTTGTATTGTATAATAATTATGATGCCGAGCATCTACTAGGGTCACATGGGGTCACTATACCACTGCAACTTGAATCTCATGAATACAAATCTCATCATACATCACTCCTTTTAAAAGAAGTAACCAGTAATGTGCACAGCACTTACATATGGTCTTCATCTGCTCAATTGAACAGATGCATAAACACCTGGACTATGTAATCCAGGACAGTTACACACATACAGTGCATACCAAAAAGTAGGAAAAGGAAAAAAAAGGAACAAAACAGAAAAAGGCAGAGGAGGATAAAAATCTAAAAAAGAAGGTTTGTACAGTACAGTGCCAAATTCTGTATCTGTAACAATATACCAACTTACCTGATACTCATCTACAAGCATTAATAAGCATTATGTAGTTGTCAGGGTGAATCAATTGTCACATCAATTGATAGAGATGTGTCATCTCACAAAGAATGCTTGGCAATGACCATATTTAGTGGTCCAAGAGTGTTATCACCATCTCTATATGTTATTGTTTAGCCACATTGGTATCATATTTATCTGGGATACAGGTGTTATAAAATATTATTTGAAATGAAGGTTATGACACAAGGGTCAGCGGCCATAATGTCTGTTTATAACATCAGACAAGAGTATGTGTTCGTATATTAAGATTCTTCACAGGATGTCATCCTTCACTTATGAATGGATCAGTGCTGCCCATATCTGCGTTAGTACATATTATTTTCAACAACTACCAAGTGATCAAAAACATAATACATGATAGTATTCAGGGCATCTGAGCTAATTGCTTCAGAGGGGCTGTCAGGGGTGGAATGTCTATCTGATAGCCAATGTGAATAATAAATCACAATATTGTTAAGCAATGCTTGCAGCCGAAAAGTCTGAATCTAAAATTAAAATAGCAAATTAATTAAGAAATGTATAAGGCCTTAACAAAATATAGTGACTGCAGGATCTCTTCTCAATAGTATTCCTCAGTGACCATCAGTTGGTGAAATGTTAAACATAACAAAACGTGTCCACAGAGAGGAGGATCATGTGAATGGGGAAAGTCATCTGCGTACAAGATATCACCTTCACATAAGTGCTTAGAAATATAAATTAATAAAAATGTAAGTACCTGCTCTCAAATCTCCACTGCTCCCTCAAAGTTTAAAATCCACCAATGCCTGGACCTGAATGCAACTTCGACAACACAGTCAGCGATGGGGCAGGTAGCCTGCAGTTTTGTTATCTATTCCTACATTTGGTAACACAAATAGTGGCCACATTTCACCACCACATCACATATATAAAGTACCTGTGGAACATATTATTATTTGTTGTTCAGTCATTCAGTCATGTCCGACTCTCTGTGACCCTATGGACTGCAGCACATGCAGCTAGGTCTCTGCCTGTGTTATTCTACAAGGTTTGCATGCCAAAGATACTGGCGTGGGTTGCCGGTTCCTTCTCTAGTGGATTGGGATGTGTCTGACCTCTGTGCTATCACCTGCCCACCTACACTGGCCCTACATAGTATAGCTCACAGCTTCATTCAGTTAAATAAGCCCCCTCACCACCACCACAACTGCAGGACTGAACAACAAATAATAGAATGTTCACTGAGTACTTGATCTATGTAATGTGGCAGTGCAATTTGGCTACTATTTGTGTTCACAAATGTAGATGTAATGAGCGAGATGTATATGCAATCATATTTATATTTTAGGGGCCACAATAGAGCCTCTGTGAGTGAGAAAGGTTTAATATGGCGTGAGTTTCATGTTTTGGTGTTGCTATTAAATCAGGTAGTGTGTCTTTAATTATGTTCTCCTTGTTGCAGCAGGTGTTTCATATTGGCTTGTGCATGGCCATTACAACATATGATAACAAAAATATATTTCGAAAAATGCATTTTTAATATTGAGGCATTATTGTGCAAGTAATTGCATTCCCACATAAGTGGTGTTGGTGAAGGGGCTTGTGCACTTGAAGCTGTGAGCTATACAATGTAGGGTCAGTGTAGGTGGGTACGTCATAGCAGAGAGGTCAGACAGATCCCAGTCCAATAAAGAAGGAACTGGCAACCCACTTCAGTGTCACCTGTCATATTCATTGGAATTGGACTTGGCCTGTGTATTAACCCTTTATAATGATTAGATATGATATTTTGTAATATATGATATCTAATGCTATTATGACTATTACTCATTTTAATATGTATGGATTTATTGCATGTTAAACTAGGGCTAAGTAGTTTACATGTATAAGAAAAATAAAGTGGCCAACTAAAAAAGGCGTAGGAGGATAAAAAAATAAAATAATTACAATGCATGTACAGTACAGTGCTAAATACTGTACCAATATACCAACTCACCTGATTCCCATCCACAAGCATAACTAACCATTAGCTAGGTCTCGGGATAATCAGTAATATGGGAAAATAGCAATTAACACGGTGCGGACACTAAGGCCCGGAAGCCAGATTCACTATTACTTACATCAGACCCAAGGAACAGTTCTCAGACTGATATTGAGGACAGGATCACATGCTTTATTAGTGCATATATCAATGCTGGCTTTCATTAACATGCCATTGTGAGACTTTTCAAGTCTACCGCCATAGCGGTATTAGTCTTCATTGAAGCTAACAACAAACATGTCTGAGGTACCTGTCTATCTGATAGCTTTAAGATTGCGAGGCTACATGTTAAGGGGGGGGGGGGTGGCTATTATTGAAGGAATGTCTACCTGAGAGGAACTGGGAAAACCTTACACCTCATACATGTCCTTCACAATGCTTACAAATGGACACAAAAAATAAATAAGGCCTGAAAAAACATAGTGAATGCAAGATCTTTTCTCAACAGTATTCCTCAGTGACCATCAATTGGTGACATGGTATACAGAACCCTACATGTCCATAAAGAAGGGGATCATGGACCATGTGAAGGGAGGTAGCCATCTGCATTCAAAATATCACCATCACATAGACCAAGATCAAAGACTCTGTGGCCAGGCTATATTATGTTAACATTGTGACCAATATATTGTCACTGAGGAGTGCTGTTGAGAAGGCACAAACATGTCCACAGCACCTATGACCACCTCTGACCTCACCACAGGGCCCACATCCTCCGCGGTCGGACACTGTCTTCCCGCTGTTGGGGGGGGGGGGGGGGGGCGAGGCAGCGGCACCATGCGTGGCAGAGGCATGGTTGGAAGAGAGGAGGGTCCGAGCTGCTGGTGGCTGGGCTATGCCTCTGAGGTAGAGGATGGGGGGCATGGGACCAGCCCCAACCTTAGCAGCCCGGTCAGGTAAGTCTCAGTCATCAGATGATGCCTTCTCTCTTCCCTAGAGCGCCTGGCCAGGCTTCACATCACCTCCACATGGTGGGCAGAGATACTGGCCTGGATCGCCCTCAGACAGTCCAGTTGCTCACGCATGATGATGGTGGTGGGGACGGAGATCCTGGTTTGCAGGGCCGGGTGAGTAGGCGGCAGGGATGGAGTGGGGAAGGTCCGGCCACTGGCTGAAGCCAGGGGTAATGGTGGTGGGGTCTGTGTCCCCGGTAGCTGTGGCAGCCAGGCCAGCACACTCGTGTGTGGGGAAGGAGGTGTTGGCCAGCTGGCTTGCGAGTTGGAGGGCCCGGCGAAATCCAAAGTTCTTCGAGAAGGGGATAGTGGGGGTCAAATCCATGTGGGCTTTGTGTCTGTCCAGGGGGAGGACTCCCCACCACAATGACCTCCTCAGAGCTAGGGCCCTCTGATTCTCCTCCTTCTACCTTCCCCTTCATAGTTCCTTCTGGGCTGGGGCCGACGCCCCCGCCTCAGGTTCGCCAACTGACCCAGACCTCCTCCTGGATGTTGAGAGGTAGAAAATAAAGGTACATGTTATTAGTATGATGATTAATACATTGTTATGTGTTCATTCCTAACTATCTTATATGTAGCCTTGAACATTGATGATTATCCTAATTGCTACTCAGATTAGCTATCATATGCTAGATTTCATTGATTCTTTGGTTTATGGGCTTGATCGTTCTTGGCTCCTAACGCTATCTTGATTCCGGCTGCGGTCTGTAACTGCATAGGCTGCAATGGGCACACCAATACATGGACTCTCTATTGCTTGATTACTCAGGAATAACAGTGATTTGTCAGCATCATGGAATTAATGATGCATGCATCTACCCCTTGTTAATTTCATGGAGCTGACATGTCAATGTCCTTGTTGGTCAGCATGTACATGTTTAGTGTGTGTGATGCGCATGTGTTGGCACGTTGGTGTATGTAATATTCACCTGAAATAAAGGCTGGGTCCTGCTGGGCCACGGGGCTTAAAGCTCCAGTGGTGGGTGACGGTCTCAGAAGGTCCCTTGCAACTCACTCCCACTCATTATTAGTCACACTGTGTCCTTGCTCCTCTCTTGACATCATCCTCCTCACCTTGGCCCTGATATCATCAAATCGGTGCTTCACGGACAATGACATTTGCAACACAGTCAACGCATGGGAGAGTGTCAATCAAACTGATACGCTCCCACTGTCAATCATATTGTCTTGCCACATGTGATTGGCTGAGAGGCCTGTGTCGCACTGGGTTATTCCGCAATTGGATGTTTCAGTAAATTCGCAGCTAGTCCACCCCCTTTCCAGCTTGCAAGCGTGGCTAAGGTTTACGGGCTTGAGACTCAACTTAATTTCAAGTCTGCATCCTTTGCGGGTCTCACGTTGCACATCACTAAACATGAAATATGAGTGAAGCGATTGTAATTGTACATGTGGGTGGCCTGATATGTATTAACTCATTGATTCCCGAGATTGATCTAACCCAGAATATTACACATAATATTTTAGATTTCATATTTACGGGCTTGCATCTGAAGCCTGTTACTCAAACCCAGCTTGAATGTTATAGCTCTGTTACTCAGCTAAATTTCGTACCCGCACGGTCTCACAATGCACTTACGGGCTTGGAATTTTAGAGGGCATTAGAATTTTGGAAGGCATTAGAATGACTTGGACAACAATCCCCAATGATCAAATATGTAAATAAAATGAAACTCTGTATTTTCATATGTTGGAATGGTCATGCATATGCAAATAAAACAAGTCATGCTGCAAGATGCTAAATGCTATAACAGACACACTACCTCATGAAATTGCACACATATATATCAGAATGGCTGCCATATTAACCCTTTCTCACTCACAGAGGCTCTAATGTGGACCCTGAAATATAAAAAGGACCTGCAAATATCTAAGAGTGCCCTAGTATGAGTTAAAAAGACAGTAAACATCTTTTAAACTATACAAAACATTGGAAGTTCCAATTACCATACTCAATTCCACATTAGGGTCTAAATAAAACATGTGCCCCTCTTCTCAAGTGAAACTGTTTGAATCAACATCATATACCAGTGGTTCACAAGCTTTTCCTTACTCCACAGACAGGCCAGATACAATCCTTAACCATGACAACCCAGGTGCCCAAATCAGAGGCTCCTGATGAATGATAATTGCCTCACCTGTGTTTACACACTGTTAAACCGAAAACCTGGCCTGTCTGGCTAGCCCTGAGAATTAGCTTGTGAATGACACATTTTAAAAGTTAGCACACTTATATGAAACCATGGACAACCATTGACCTATGGGTGATATCATGACTTAGCAAACACTGAGGCACAAATGAGCAATTTTATATATCAATACAAATGAAAATCACAGGTCAAAAAATACATGTGAACCGTTCAGACCTGTTGAGGCCTGCCACTATAGTAAAACAAACATCAAAACATTAACTATATCAATCAGAGACATCTTGATTCAATCAATAATCTGATACTGTTGTCACTAACATCATTTGTTTACCTGGCATCAAACGGTGAGTGTGATCTATATACGGAGCAGAGCAATCATCAGCTAGAATGCAAGATGACTTCCAGATCCACAGGTGACCAATTCTAAACCTGCAATCCAACTGCCTGTTAAAAGGTGCTGTAATCAACAAGCTATGTAACCCCACCCCAACAAGTCATCCGCACTTTTGAAACAGCATAGATTCCCAACATGACAGAGAGATGAATGAAAATATGGATGCATAGTCACATTTGAGGTATTATTGTTTTCACAGCATGACACATGATAGAGATCTGGATGCAAGGTGTGTGATTTAGGAGTGGATGAGGAGTGGCAGAGAGGTGTGTCTGGAAGTGAATGAGGGTGCAAGTGGTGATGTGATCCAGGGTGGGGCAGAACCAAGCCAGGCAAGTGAATTACCACAGGCCATACACAGTATCATGGTGGAGGATCAGGGAGGAGAGAGATCTCTAGTAGCACAGGGACAAAGGGATCTAGGGGCACCTGCAGACCTGGAGGATGAAATTGATGTGGGTGATCAGCTGTTGGGGGGTAATACAAAAATGGGTACACAGGAAGTGCTGGCTCAGTCACACCAACAGGCACAAGGGGCTGAGCAGGTCCAGGAACCTGTGAGGAGGGTACGTTCCCCAATGTATACCGTGAGAGACTCACAATAGAACGGTTAACTGATGGAGAGGTGTATGAGCATTTTTGGCTGACACATACTAGTATTAGTGAGCTCTGTGTGGTCCTGAGCTAGGACCTTGAGCCTCGCACACGGACCAATAGAGCCATCCCAGGATTGACACGGATGCTATCTGCAATACACTTCCTTGCCTCTGGTAGATGATTTTCACCAATTAGGAGGTGTCCCTAATGTGCTCGGTGTCATTTATTGCACACTGTATATTGCATTGATACCTCCTAGAAAGCAAGAAACGCTGTTCAGAAATTGCAAACAATATCATTCGATCAATGTACACGTTGTTTGTGATGGGAACATGCGCATACAAAGTGTGTTTGAAGCCTTACCTGGAGGTGCTTACAACGCCTATATCCTGTGTCAATCATCCACATATGATTTGATTGAGGCTGGACAATTTCCATCCGGATGGCTACTGGGTGAGTACACAGAAGTATGCATTACCTTTTTATCCTGTGACATGGAAATCTCTATCTGAATAAGGACCTTTGGGTCACACTGCACTTCAAGAAGGCTCCCTATTTGACTGAAACAGCTGACATCTGTGCAATATTATAAAAATACTTCCAGGCTTAGCTGTGACAGCTGATTGCTGTGCAGTACTTCAGAAATACCTAATTGGACATAAGTTTAACAACATAGTGGTAGAGTGTAATTGTGCACTTAGTAACACCCACGCTGCTTTTGCCAATAGGAGATCCATGCCTCTATTTTGATTTTAATATACATGTTTTTTTATACTGGTGTAAATACCTTTATACAGTGACCCAGTGATTACAGCTTTACAGCATATGAGGTTTACTGATAAATATTGGTTTGTTCTAGGTATGTTTAGATACCCATACCTTACTTTATTGATAAACTAATTATACAAGTCTTGTTGTTCTATCTGCTACTTAAATATCCTGTCTCGTTATGAATGGGCATTTGAGCCACAGATTTGTTTGCAAGATATTTGTAGATAGATATTATTTATAATACTCTTCCATATCCGATATTTATAAGCTGGTCTTAATGTTGTATATAAGTCTGACTATCTCCAGTTAAATTATATTTCATTAGTGGTGTTTTTTGATTATTTATATCCTTTATACATTTTTTAGTGTTATTTAATTGGGTCTTAGGCACCATGATATGTAATTGAGCGCACCTTTGGTGTACTCTAGATGCTCTTCAGATGTTTACATTCCTCTGGGGGTGCTCTACAATATAGCCCAGATAAGGTTTGTCGGATCATCGTTGCCTGCTGTTTTCTGCACAATATAGCAGTACAGGCCAAGTGTCTGGGGGACATTGATGCTTCTCCGCTACATGGAGAGGAAGAGCCTTTACCTCCCTCTGAAGGTCACAACAACATGCACTCATCATTCATGAATACTTCACATGTAAGTTCAAAACCAATATGAAATATCTACAGTATAATGGAGCTTGATTAGGCATAACTCCCAAAACCCTTTTCTCCATCCCTATTGTCATACAGAATATCAAACAGTCCACAGTAGAGGAGAGTTCCCTGATATGATGTATGTCTCACGATGCACAATTGATTAACAATAAATACACTAAAACAGTTTCAGTTACAGGTAAGTAAGCATACATTCCCATACACATCATAAGTACTGGCAGTTCAAAACATCAATAGCATAGATAAATGGAGTGGATTATATATCTCACAATCCCAATGTATATATGCCCCACAATTCATATCAATCCTGAAATATGAACATCCCTGCAGATAGGTAAAGAGAATTTATGTACTTCATGAGAAAGTAAAATATGTTACATAGTTACATAGTTACATAGTATTTAAGGTTGAAAAAAGACTTTCAGTCCATCAAGTTCAACCTTTTAAGATCTCCTTTGATCTGCAATATGCGGATTAACTATTAATTCATTAGTTGTTAATTAATTATTAATCAATTATTTATTTATTTATTTATTTATTTATTTTTTATTATTATTAATTAGTCCAGAGGAAGGCAAATAGAAGAAATAGATCATTAATCATATTTTAATTCAATGTGCAAAATGATTGCAGTGGACAATTTGTGACTCTAATAATCAATTCATATTGCCATTACAGAACTGCTGCCGTGTGTCAACTCATCTTTCAACAACATAGACAAAGAAAAACAACATGTACAGCAACAGAACAACTGCTATATCAATGTGAACTGCATAGTGAGTATTTGCTAAAACACATGGACATTTATGCTGAAGGACACATAAATAACACATAAATAACTCCATTAATGTAGGCCTACCTTTCAATCTCCAGGATACATCCCATACGTAAGCCATTAGCCATCAGAAATAATAAAGATCCACAACGCATGTGTCCTGGTGGAACAAATCACTGTGGATGATCTATGGATCACGTCCAAGGTAAAACACCACATGTGGCTCTACAATGATGCATTAATGTGTAATAGGGGTGATATTCCTACATCATTAGTAATCAGATATACCATAACTCATCATCTGCCAGGTGAGTAGCTTGTTTCATATGTAAGAAAATAACAGTAAAAACATATGTATTAAATTACCAGCTGGTTTTGATATGTGATGAAGTAGGCTCTCATACAACATGTGTAATGTTTATATTAACATGTTCCTTGTATATTTCTTACAGATTGCAAAGATGTGTCATATTGCTCACAGTCAGGACAATGCATGATGATGAGCATTCCCACATTCCATGACCATGCTATTGTCACATTGCATCATGTATGTTCATATGCTATAGTCATTCATGTGTTGCATCGGGTGAGATATCTGATTCTGAATACTGATGAGCTAATATATATAAAGCTTAAATTGCAGACTACAATGCAGATATCATGTGACATATGTCACCTGATGTTCCTTGCATATCCACAGCATGTGTATGCTCACATACTCTACATAGATTTATATGTACCTATTGGTTTAGATATGCTATTCTCTCCTCTACTTGGTAGATTGTGAAGGCTGAATCATACTTCCTTTCAGATCTCTTCTTCAGTGCTGATGTGATCCTCCCTGTACATATGGGGAAGAGTAACTTTAGGTTTGGAACATAACTGTTAATAAGGTTACCTTAAACTTCAGTTATGCATACGCAACAACAGATAATATAAATGCTGTTTAGAGAACAGAATTGTACTCAAATTGTCCGGTTTGTTGTGAGTGAATCTCTTGCATAAGTTAGAACAGACTGATATGGGTCTGGTCAGGTCCACATCTGAGTGTCCAAACTTAGGTATGTAGAGGCTGCTCTCATAGCGAATTAGCATTGCCAGAGAACTGATCTATTGGGGTTTTAACATTAACTGTTTGAGCACTTATACCTCTGCAGTTGCACAGCAGTGTCTGTTGGACACACAAGCCTACAGATTACTTCTTCACATGAGTATATATCCTTATTCTGTATTATTGTTTTTGAATATTGAATGTTATGGTTCTCTTGATATCTTTAATAATATGATGTAACTAATATTGCCTCATGTTGGATGATACACTGTAAATCCCCCTCAACTAATGTTATATATCAATGTCATTCCCCCTGCCTGCATTCTGTTTGTATATCCCTATTTCCCTGTGTTACTGGAACTCTGTATCCTACCCACCTCCAACATGATACTATGCATCCCTGTGGTAATTTGTCACTATGTGGCTTTGTTGGTATTTATGTTATCATATTTTATGAAATGAAATATTATTTATCAGCAAAAATGTTTGTGTTATCCTTGCTAATTTTCCATAAAAACAATTACATTAACCTGAAAGTCAACAGATGTGCTCATCAACATCAGTTAGGGTTTTAAATATTCTGTTAAGCATGTGTTTCCATTACTGCATAATAATCATGAATGTAGATGAATACCATGATTCTAGTTAAACCATTACAGACAACCGTGCAGAAATATAGACATATAGACATGACTCATGATTTCACGGCCCTCTGGCTGACACATCTATATTTGCAAGGTACAGATTAATGTAGTATATGTATATCTCTAAACACACACTATACACACACACATATAACATATATATAAATATATATATATATATATATATATATACATATATATATATATATATATATATATATATATATATATATATATATAAAAATACATATAATATATAGAACAATGACACTTCATTATATCTGGATTCTGATATGGTACAAACACACAGAAACAGTGATAACTGTCACAACCTACAATGATGATGGAGTATAGAGGATCCTAGTCCTCTTTTCTCCTGTAGATTTTAGACCTAAGATTTGAGTGACTCAGACCAATGGACCTTCCTTGTGGATGCAAGAGCATAAGTCCCAGCTTTTGGTAATGTGCCTGGGAGAACCTGGCATGGAGTCAGAAACGATCTCCTCTGCCAGCATATGCCCCTGGGTCAATAATACACCTGCACACAAAGTCTTGATGAAAATTATGAACAACCTCTTTATTTTTACACAAGTATTTAAACAACTCACAACAACAGTACAGGGAGTGGCTACCCCTTTGTCCAACCCTTATCTTCCTCTTGGCCAATGGGGTAATCTCCACAGTAACTTTATTACCTCTAGCCAATGGACTAGAGGTAAGCTCTGGGAACTTCCAGACCCCTCCCCTGGGCCGCCCACTAGGTGTGGCTAACAGAGTCATTTGCTGCCTGGCTCTCAAGGGAGAAACATCTACCTGTCCTCTGGACTTTGCTCTGACTCTCTGAGTGAGAATACCTGTAGACCCCCTGGAGAGATGGTGCCTCAATGTCTGTATAGACCCCATTGTTCCTGACTTAAGTATGTGTACTTAAAGGATTAACCTTGGTGGCCAGCTGGGGGTCCTTCTCCTGTTGCAAGATGTATGTGGCAATGTATCCAGCATGACTACCCCATACTATCATATACATATGTGTACATATTCCACACACTGTCAGTCTATTTAAGTACAAGCGTAAAAGCGCACCCCACATAAAACCACCTAATGTCCTCATAGTATATGGGATTGGGGCAGGGTTTCCACATCAATCCATCTCATGCATTATGATGACTTTTATTGATGGTGATGGGAACCCTGCTCATTTCCTTAGACAATAATCATAATAATATAACAGTATAACCGTATAACAGTATAACAGGGTGTCTGGGAGCCCCAAACCCCCCAGGTATCGTCTCTTGTGTCAACAGCCTGTGACAGACATCTGTCCAAGTCCCAGATGACTGCCAATCACAAAATGGCCCCAGCATAGTTTACACCCAAATCCAATATGGCCACTGGCTGATTCATGACAATAACAGTATAACATCATCATACTTAATTTCATACACAGAGCACAACCAGAAATGGTTAAGACTGTGTATTAATATCAGGGTGTGATGTGGGTGGATCCCACAAGGGCAAGAGGCTGTGGTCAATCAAATAACACCCAAATGGTTAACTGTAAGACAACATCATAAGGATAATGCATAGCAGCTACTAGGGTCATAATTGGATGTAACATGGGATCATCATATAACACTGCATTTGATAGAAATAACCATTAATGTGCATACAGCAACCATATTGTTTTCATCTGACATTATTAAAAACATGCTAGAAATCATGGATCATGTGATACTAATCAATTCCACACACAGTGTGTTTTCATACATTACTGCTGATTCACATAGATGATAGGAATCTCGAAAACATAAAGAGGAGGTGTTAGAGCAATCATGAGCTGTTATTATAGTACATTGTTTTTTGCTCTGGACACTACAATACACCAATTAATCATCTATGAGCAGTAATAACCATATTGATTCTGTCCTGTTCAATCAGCCTGCCTGGAATATGTTGAGGATGTGTAATACAACAAGGCATGCTTCACTGTTAACACAATGTTTCAGCAAAAGGTACTATCACTATCTACATGGAATAGTTGTCATGCTGATATCTCATCTCACTGGTATATGGGTGGTACCAAGTTCAGACAGATTACACTGTCCACATTACTCCTAAACACATGCACATTGATCCTGATGTCAAACAAAGGGAATTAGCCATTTCATTTGGATGACACTAAATACATTAATCTGTTTTCATACTGTTAACGGGATAAAATGCAACTAAAACACATGTATAACCACTGCTTTGGATTAGCAGATCCTAATGGTATTGTGCAACACTAAAGCTGGGACACTATTCATTATAATTGAAACTCACACCAGTCATGTTCATTAGTAAAGAGAACTGTAGTCATATATTGCATTTCAGATCCATGTGAAGTGGTGAATGACACTGAACAAATGCCTGTTGGGAACTGGGTTGAGTGTTTACTCACATGATGGTATTGGTATCAGTCATAACAATATTCTGATTAACTACAACACCTCATCTCAAGGTCAATCCACATTGAACATCAATTGTTGAAATGTTGAACATAGCCACCCAATAATATGTCAACAATCAATAACAGTCAGTATTCAGTGAGGAGTGATCACATGTTCAGACAGCAGCTGATAGGCTTCTTTAAACAGGTGTGTTTTTAGTGAGTATTTGAAGGATTCGAGGCAGGAGTATAGTCTAGTGGAGCGAGGCAAGGAGTTCCAGAGTATAGGGGCAGCGCAAGAAAAGTCCTTGAGTGAAAGGAGGTGATGAGAGAGGAGGAAAGAAGATGGTCATTAGCAGAGCAAAGAGGGTGGTTGGGGGAATATTGGGAGACGAGAGCAGAGATATAAGGGGGTGCAGTGTTGTTGAAGGCTTTGTAAGTTAGGGTGATTTTAAATATTATTCTGGAGGCCAAGGGAAGCCAGAGGAGTGATTCACAGAGGTGCTGCAGACACTGAACCTTTAGTACAGTAGATGAGTCTAGTGGAGACATCCATTATGGCCTGAAGTGGTGATAGATGGGGATATGGGTAGGTCAGCCACAAGTGAGTTGCAGTAGTCAAGACAAGATGTATTAGAATCTTAGTTGTGTCTTGTGTAAGGTAGTGGCGTATTCTGGATATATTTTTTTAATTTCTAAAATACAAGATTTTGTTAGTGACTGTATATGAGGAATGAAATGGAGGGCAGGGTCCAATAGAACCCCAAGACAATAGGCTTGGGAGCTTTAAGTGATGATGGCATTGTTGACAGTCAGAAAATTTTGAGGAATTGATGCTGTAGTAGATGGTGGTAAGATTAGGAGTTCAGTCTTAAGTTTGAGATGGTAGGCGGACATATGCTTGAGAGGCAGTTGAAAACACTTGCTCGAAGCGAGGTGGCTAGATCAGGTGCTGAGAAGGAGATTTGGGTGCCATCTGCATAAAGATGATAGTGAAATCCAAAAGATAGGGTGCCGCGTGAGGATGTATAGATGGAGAATAGGAGGGGGCCTAGGACTGAACCTTGGGGTTAGCCCACAGACAGAGAGTGAGGAGAATAAGAGGTGCCAGAGAAGGAGACACTAAAGGTTCGATCTTGTAGGTATGATGTGAACCATGAGAAAGCAGTATCTCTGATTCCAAGGGAACAGAGAATTTCGATTAGTAGAGGGTAATAAACTGTATCACAGGCAGCAGAGAGATCCAGGAGAAACAGAATATAAAAGTTACTCTTTGACTTGGCGGTGAGCAAGTCATTAATGACTTTTGTGAGAGCTGTTTCAATGGAGTTTTGGGGCCAGAGGTCAGATTGGAAAGTGTCAAGAAGGGAGTTGGAGGAGATAAATTTGGTAAGACGATTCTAGATGAGCCGCTCAAGCAGTTTGGAAGCCAGAGGAAGTAAAGAGATATGGCATTAGTTAGTTGCCGAATCAGTGTCAGATGAGGGTTTATTAATAATGAGTGTAATTATGGCATGTTTTAAAGATGATGAAATGTGCCAGTGGATAGGGAAAGGTTGAAGATATGTGTGAGAGGGATGTGTGGTAGAAAGGGGAGGGATTAGCTGAGATGGAAAAGAATCTAGAGGACAGGTAATAACGCGAGAGGTTGATAGTAGGTTGGAGACTTCATCCACTGTTACAAGGTCAAATGAGTGCATAATGGCTGTAGGATTAGGGAAGGGTGAAGACTGGGATCCCTGAATCAATGGCTATGAGTGGCTACTTTTAGCATGTAATACATTGTTTGTGGCTGTAAGTTTTCTATATGTCTTAGTTTTTAATTTGCCATCACTCTTTTTTTTTTTCAATGGTCAAATCCAAGAAAGTGATACTAGTTCTAGTCACTTCAGATGTTAAGAATAACCCTATGTCATGAGTGTTTCAATTCATTCTTGTAGATCTTCTATTGTGCCTTCCCATATAATTAGTATGCCATCTATGAAGCAAATCCACAAATCAACATATCGTGTATACTGTTCAAGTTTTTCATTAAAGACCACTTGCTCCTCACCACCCAAAATAAAGATTTGCATAGGTCAAGGCACAGGCTGCTCCCATTGCTGTGCCCCAAATTTAGTAATATACATTTTGTATGAATTCCAGTAGTTCAATTATAAAGGTATTGTAATTGTTATACTGAGAACCTCGTTACTGTAAAAAATATTTAACAGCTTCAATGCCTCTTACATGTTGAATGTTAGAGTCATGGACACCCATAAGCCCTTCATTAACCCTGTCACTCATGGGGGTCAATATAGACCTCCATAAGCCCTTCATTAACCCTGTCACTCAAGGGGGTCAATACAGACCCCCATAAACCCTTAATTAACCCCATCACTCAGGAGGGTCAATACAGCCCCCATAAGCCCTTAATTAACCCCCTCACTCATGGGGGTCAATACAGACAACCATAAACCCCTAATTAACTCTTTCACTCATGGGGGTCCATACAGACCCTAATAAGCCTCTATTTAAGCCCATCAGTCCCATAAGGGTACATTAAGACCATTATGGGCCTGTTACAACCCAACATTAACCACATAAGTGCCATGACGGTCCTCAAGGACCATCATAACATTAAGTATAAACACTACACTGCACTATACCCCCAACAAAACATTAAATATCAACTAAACAGCCTCTACACTAACCTATTAACACCTACACTACCTACCTACACTACCTACCTACCCCCTAATAACCCCCACCACTCTAATTACAGAAAATTAAAAAGCCTAAGTCACAAAAAATACAAAATCTATATTACAGAAAATAAAAAAACACATTATAACCCCCCCACTACAGAAAAAAAAATTACACACCTGAAAAGGAAATACATATAATACATACAATACAATACAATACATACAATATAATACAATACAATACAATACAAATACATACAATAAATACAATACATACAATATAATACAATACAATTAAATACAATACAATACACCCCTATCTAATATACATCCCCAATCTATCTAAATAAATACCATAATCTAATATACATCCTATCTATATAATATACATCACACAATCTATCTAAATAAATAACACAATCTCAAATACAATACATGCTATGCTATCTATATAAAACACATACCCCTAGCTAACATACAATAAATGCTATCTATATATAAAATAATCTAATTCTAAGCTAAAATAAAATAATTAAGACCACTTACCTTTGCAGATGTCCATTCAGATCGGCCACCTAGGGGAAAAAAAAAAATAGTTCAACACATTTACAGTAAATAAATAAACATTCTAAACATTCTAAATATTCTACTCACCTTTCTGGCATGTCCCGTCCTAATTCTTTTACCCTTCTCCTGCGCGGCACCTGTTAAAAAAAACATAACAATAATACACATACATAAACATAAAAACAAAATAAAATAAACATAATCTACATTGTACTTACATCCCCATGATGTCTCCGGCCTCCTCCTCCTCCCCGCCCTGTAAAAAAAAAAAAAAAAAGTACTCACATCCACACTCACAGACATCCCGGACGCTAATTAGGCTCCAGGAGACTTTTCCAGAAGAAAATAAGCAATGGCGCCTTCTGATTGGTTGAAAACGCTGTCTATCAAATTTACCCAATCAGGAGGCGCCAATGTGTGAGCCAATCAGAAAGGGATACACCCTAAAATCCCACTCTGATTGGATAATGCACCTGTCAATCTTTATTTAAACCAATCACAAGGCACAGATGCCTTCAGCCAATCACAATGGAATACACCCCCACAGGGTGATTGGCTGGAGGCATCTGTGCATTCTGATTGGTTGCACAGACAATAGCCAATCACAATGGAATACAACCCCACGTACTGATTGGTGAAGGCATTTGCGCCTTCTTATTGGCTATTGTCAATGTCAATCAGTATTACAGCCAATGGGAAGGCGCAGATGTCTTCACCAATCAATACGTGGGGGTGTATCCCATTGTGATTCGCTGATAGCAATAAAGCCTTCGGATTGGTTCAAATAAAGATTGATAGGTATGTTATCCAATCAGCGTCGGATTTTGGGGTGTATCCCTTTCTCATTGGTTCACAATTGGCGTCTTCTCATTGGCTGAATTTGATAGACAGCATTTTCAGCCAATCAGAAGCCGCCATTGCCAATTTTATTCTGTAACACTCTGTAGGAAGCTCATTACTGTCGGGGACAGCCGACAGGGTGAATGTGTGTTGTTGTTTTTTGTTTTTTTGAAAGAGCGCGGATGCTATCGGGGCAGAACACGAGGAGGCCGGAGACATCGCAAGGAGGTAAGTACAATGTAGATTGTGTTGATTTTACTTTTCATTTTACTTTTCATGTTTATGTATGTGTGCTAATGTAATGTTTTTTTTAACAGGGGCCGCGCTGCAGAAGCAAATATGGAGGACGTGACATGCTGGAAAGGCGAGTAGAATATTTAAAATATTTAGAATGTTTATTTATTTTATGTAAACGTGTTGTATTAATTTTTTTTATCTTTTTTACCCTGGGTTGGTGATCTGAAGAAACATCTTAAAGGTAAGTGGTCTTAATTATTTCATTGTAGCTTAGAATTAGGGTTGCTCTATAGAGATAGCATGTACTGTATATTAGATAGATTGGGGGATATATAGTACATAGATAGTATTTATTATACTGTATATTAGATAGATAGGGGGATGTATATTAGATAGGGGGATGTATATTAGATAGGGGTGTATTGTATTGTATTGCATTTAATTGTATTGTATTGTATGTATTTCCTTTTCAGGTATGTCACTTTTTTTTCTGTAGTGGGGGGGGGGGGGTTGGAATGTATTTATTTTCTGTAATGTTCCTTTTTTATTTTTTGTGACTTAGGTTTTTTTTTTCTGTAATGTACATTTTTTATTTTTGGTGATTTTAGTTTTTTTTAATTTTATGTAATGTAGATTTTTGATTTTTGATGACTTTAGTTTTTCTGATTTCTGTAATTACAGTGGTGGGGAGGGGGTTATTAGGGGGTAGGTAGGTAGGTAGTGTAGGTGTTAATAGGTTAGTGTAGAGGGTGTTTAGTTGATATTTAATGTTTTATTGGGGGGTATAGTGCAGTGTAGTGTTTATACTGTACTTAGTGTCATGATGGTCCTTGAGGACTGTCATGGCACTTATGTGGTTAATGTTGGGTTGTAACAGGCCCATAATGGTCATAATATGCCTTTCTGGGACTGATGGGGTTAAATAAAGGCTTATGAGGGTCTAGATAGACCCCCATAAATGACCGGGTTAAAATGGTGTAGTGCTTACACTTTGGGTCATGAGGGTCCTGGATGACCCTCATGGCACTTATAGTGGTATTACATGCATTCATTAGTGTGTTAGAGGGGTCTATATAGTTGAGGCACACAGTACACTCACATTGTGTGGCAAACAGCATTTCAACACTTTCTTTTATTGACCGTCATTTTTTGTTAGTTACTGTATGTTAGGTTGTTTCCCTATGTGTGATTGTCTTGTGATGTTTGATTCTGTATGTTACATGTTTTGTTCATGAAGTGTTAAATAATTTAGAATGTTGTGTTGTCAGTCTGTAGCTGTCAGAGAGAGAGAGAGAGAGTTGAGATTGAGAGAGATGTAATGGTGTCTCTGAGGGCAGTTGAGATACTGCTGTGTTAAATGTCTTTAAGGAGATATATGTTCCTAAAGAAAGGGAAGGTGACATATCTTGAAGACATATGCTCCTAAAGAAAAGGGAGTTGGCATATCTTGAAGGGTTATGCTCCTAAAGAAAAGGCAGGGGTATATACACTTTTAGGTTTATAATTAGAAAATGGGCTTTTTAGTTGGCATTAGTCTACATTGTCACTGCTTTTAGCTAATAACCCTTCAAGGTCTCTTAATGTTTTAGCATCTGATAGACCCAATGACAAAAGTATTGTTTTTTTCTGGAAAATTACTTTTTAATACCAAGTTGCATGCAAATAAATGCATATCTTTAACAGCTTAAAGTCCTCCACTGGAGAAAAATGAAACCCCTTTTTCAATAATGGATTATCAGGACAAACCTTCAAAGATTGAAAATCTTTAAGGAGTCTAATTTTTCATTCTCTTTAATGGTTTGGTTACATTTGAACTTTTTCTTACCCGTCCTAATCTTGTTCTTTGATCTAAAAAATGTCTGTATGATAATTTTGCTTTAGAGAATTCAGTCTTTTTGCTTTTATCCATATGGTCTAAATCAGACCATTCTGGCTCTAATGTTAATATACTTTCTGAGGGTTTATATTGTACCCTATATCTTTTAGGTCACCTGAAGATATTTCCAGTACAAAAATCATTCAAGTCTTTTTGGTATATTTTCTTTTAAGAGATTCTTGAATTTTTCAACCTCATGTTGTAACTTGGATTATAAATCAGCAAAATATGTGTTTTTTTTTTTATTTTCTCTATATTTTCTTTCAGCAAATTATTTGTCTCTTATAATTGATTTTGTTTCCAATCCAACATTAAGGACATTAGCTCGCTAGAACATTTTAGCAATATTAGATCCTATTTCTTAACAAATTCTTCTGGTAGATTTTGAATTGTAAGAAATGTATTTATCCTTAATCTTTTTGGTACCAATTGATTGCATTTTGAGATCAGGTTATTTTCTTTAAACAAAATACAGTTAAATCACTGGCAAATTTTTGCCTCATTAACCCAGAACTCAGGGTTCCAGGTTTGTGATAGGAAGCCAGCCATTGTTACAATTAACTATTTTCATTTATTGTTTATTTGTATAGATTTTTAATTGTCTATCATAAACCAAGCTATATTACCGATATAACTGAGTTCATACAAATATACACAAATATATGTGTAATAACTCAAGGTTTATTGCCAATAATTATTGAAGAGGGTGCGCTACAAAATATTTAAGTAATTTGTTCTCTTACGTAGAGATTGGGGTAGCGATAAATCTTTTTTCTATTACCACTAAAGAACACAGACAGGGAAGAATGTAAGCATTTTCTCTCTCATATACAGGCTCCTGTTCTATGCTTGCATAGCAGCTTTCAGCAGGCACCGTTCTGCACTCAGCGCATCACCTGTATCAGTTTCAGTCTCCTCTAGAGCCGCGTCCCTCTGAGCCAACTGTGTCTCCATATAAATATATAGAAAATTCAATCGCCCTCTGCTTTTGTGGAGTATGCATCATCAGCTTGTCCTCTATCAGAGTGCCTTCCCACTGTGTCTCTTGTAGCTAAGACCATCCACTTGGCTGTGCATTGTTTTTCTTCTCCCAGTAGAGACGCTCTTCCTTTAACATACATTCTATCCTTTTTAGAGCTTCTCACAACTTCTTTGTTTGCTTCTCAAATGTCTCTTGATCCTCCAGGAATTTGTGACGCTCTGTGAACTTCTGTAAGCCTCTGTATCATGGCACCCTGAGACAGAGAGCTGTCGAGATGCTTCACAATTTTAATGGGACCCATATCCCTATTCTTCTTTGGTTGTCCTCTCAGGGATGGTGACTCTTTTTCCACCTTTTATTATCTCTAAATTTCCCCATGACAATCTGGAAATTCTTCCTATGAAATATCATTGACTGCAATCCTGAGTCTGAGATCTTTTTAAAGTGTCATCCTCCACCTCAGAAACAATCACCAGGGAAAGATGGATGGGTATGTCCAGCATACTTATGCGTGACTATTTATCACTCTTATCCATAAGGTTCCTGCACCAGTTTGGGTTCAAATCTTTCCAAGAATCTTTATCAGCATACTGAGGAGGGTTTTGCAACCAATGATCAACAATGAGCCCTTTACTCTTTGACCTTTGCTCACTACATTTGTCACTTTTCAAAATCATTTTGATCCAGGGGCAGGGGCAAATGATCTTTAGCCACTTCAGCTGCTTCATCCATCTCTTTAGCTTCTGCTTTTCAAACTCTTGTTTTCATTATTGATTATTTACAAATCAAGCTCTTGTTGCTCCTCTGCAAGAAAAACTGTTCCTTTCTTATCTATCTTTGTCAATATCATTAACTTACTTTTCAATGCTGAACTCCAATGGTGTTTCCAGAATATTGGGATGAAATTCTCTAAGTACAGTTTGTTTACCTCTGTCCATTTTACTTCAGACACAACATTCTCATGCTATTGTAACTTAGAAGTGCTCTTCAGGCCCGCACCCAGCTAACCATAGATGGATCAAACAAAACAGCCAGTTGAAATAATTTATCACTGACCTATATTCTTTCTAAGTCCAGACTTTTAATCTTCCTCTGTGGCTTGCATCTCAGCTCCATGTTACAGTCTCTCTTTTCAGCTATACACCAAAATACTTCTCTCTGTCAGTGTATCCACTTTTTCTGCAAAAATTCTCCATTTGCAGTTTCTTGGTCTGCAGTTCTCTTGTCTTTAGTTAATATGTCTGCAGTTTCAATGTCTTCAGTTTTATCTCTCTAAGCAAAAAGAGTCAGAGGCACTCAAACTGAGAACAAGGAACACTAAACAAAAAGAGTCATAGGTGTTTATCCAAAAACAAACAACACCTAATTAGTTTTGCTCTAAAGGCCCGGCAACCTATTCAGAGAGCAGCCTAATTTATCTCACTTTATGAGATAAAGTGGCAAATACCCTGTAGCATATCAGTCTGTATCATTCTTTTATGAACAAGTGTATCTTGATTAAACTGCTCCAGGAGTTAACTCTTTTAGACCTTCTGGGGGGAAAAAACCTCTGAAAATATGTGGCTCACACAAACCTCTTGGTAGCACTCTGCCGCACAGCCTAGGAGTTAACAGTTAATAATGACTGCACATGTGTAGGGTTTAATCTAGGACTGTGCATAAGTGATAATGTATCATACAGACAGCAGTTTTGATAATGAATACAGTGGTAATATAATCGTTTAGTTAAGTGCTGCTATACAACAGCACATGCATAGCTAAACTAAGTTTCATGGCAGTCAACCACTGAACAGTAAAGTGGAACTTTTCACAAAATATTTATTTGTATTAGTTATGCTTGAATTTCATATTTTCAAATAGGAATTAATTATGACTTTTTCAAACTATACTTTTTTTTCTAATTAATAGAATTTTGATAATTTAAATAAAGACATTAAAGAAAAAATAATTTAGCAATTAATTGTTACTGATACAATGGCAATTATTGTGATGATGTCATTTTATTCACAAGCATTTTGCATTTGTTTATGCCTAGGTGCAATAGGTGTGGATATAATTAAAAAACATAATCAAGTAAATCTCAAACAAATTTCATTTAGAAATAATCTCAACTTGAAATGAATGCCAAATCCTATATAATGCAGTATATTTCCTATTGCTGTTCTAGGTATTAGCCAATAATACTGAAGTGTGATATTTATAATATGCTCCTACGACTAACTTGATTTGATAATAAGCAATATCTATTTTCTGTTTTTTTAAATTGTGTCAGACATTTTGCCTTTTTGGAATAGTATTAAAAACCTGCGAGGAATGAGAGGACCATTGTATTAAAAAATATTTATATCCAGTTCTACTTAAACACTGCCCCTACAAGAGACAATACTACTCAATTGACAGAAAACCTCAGATAACGCCCCCTCCCCATGCCCTTTCCCCCAGGCTACATGGCATGAAAAAATCGATTAAACTTCATATTTGTTTGTAGAATTATAAGAGGATCTACATTTAGGACATGCAGGCTTGAACTTGAAGGTTAGAATATGTGTTCATATATGTCTTGATATTAAAAATGAATCTTGTGACTAACTTAAGTTATATGCATTTGTATGAGAAATATATTTGAATCTTCATCCAATTATAGTGTGGACGCCATTTAGCTAAATTAAATGTATACTTGATATAAATACATTGAAGATCTATACATGAAGGATGTTAACAGCAGTGATGACCTCAAAAGTTTGTCCAATGAGCTGGAGCCAGACATCTTGGAGAGCGAAGTGAGATGGGTCCTAGGATACCTTGATGATTACAAAGCTGCAGGAAATTATGAAATCCCAATTGAACTATTCAAAATTCTCCAAGATAATGCTGTGAAAATGTTGCTTGCATTATGACAACAAATTTGGAGAACTCAGCAATGGCCAATAGACTGGAAAAGGCCAGTCTACATCCCAATCTCAAAAAAGGCAGTGCCAAAGAGGGCTCCAGTTATCAAACAATTGCACTCGTTTCACATGCCAGCAACATAATGCTTAAGATCTTGCAAACATGACTCCAACAATATATGAACAGGGATACCAAATGTGCAAGCAGGGTTCTGCAGAGAAAGAGGCATAATAATTCAAATTGCCAATGTTCAATGGATAATAGAGAAAGCAAAAGAGTTCCAGAAATATATTTGCTTCTGTTTCAAAGACTATTCTAAACCATCTAACTTTGTAGATCATAACAAAATGTGTCAAGTTTTTAAAGAGATGGGAGTACCAGATCATCCCATCTATACTGTTACCTTTTATATTCAAATGATAAGGGTAGTACATTATGTATAAGGTCGGGCTGGATGAATCCACAGCCATTATCAATATTTCTGAAAGAAATATGAACAACCTCAGAGACACGGATGATACTACTCTGATGGTTCAAAGTGAGGAGGAACTAAAGGATCTATTGATGAATGTGAAAGAAGAGAGTGCAAATGTTGGCCTGCTGCTCATCATCATTTTGGCAAATGGCAATATCAGTTTCTGGCAAATAGACGGGGAAGAAGTAGAGCTAGTGACAGATTTTATGTAGCCATGAGATAAAAAAAATGTTTGCTTCTGGGGGGGGGGGGGGGGGGCGTAGAAGTGATATCTTTGAAGTGTGGTTTTCGTGAAAACTACTTAGAGTCCCTTGGACTGCAAGAAGATTCAATAAATCAGTAATTCAGGAAATTAAGACAAACTGTTCATTGAAAGGTATGATCATGAGGCTGAAGCTCATGTATATTGACCATATCATCAGGATTCCCTAGAGAAGACTTTGATGCTTGGAACGATTGAAGGCACAAGAAGAAGGGGACAACAGAGGTGGAGATGGATAAATGAAATCACTGAAGCAATGAACATGAACTTGATATAGCTCAGAGGGGCAATGACTGAGAGATGTACCTGGCATGCTACAGTTATACGTGTTATCAGTAAATTTGGACAATAGAATCATTTATTTATTTTAAAAAGTTTCAACATTACAAAAAAAATCAATCTAATTTAAAATTATTAGTAGTAAAAAATATTGTTGACAGTTTTTAGTATACTGATGCATAGCAATACTGAAATAGATACAGTGTGCTTTTATAACTGTTAATGTCTGTATGTTTTATCAGATTCTCTAAGACGAGTATAGAAGAAAACAAAAATGGTAGCTCCCAACGCAATACATTTGCATAAAGTATTTAAGAAATTAAAGTTTTTTTTTACTTTCTTTAAATGATTTACCCATTATCAAACTTAATTCTTCAAAAAATCTATAATTTTGTCCAACTAAGGTAAGATAATAATTTTTTGGAGCAATCAAAAGCATAGAGTAATCATTTAATTTTAGTCATGGGCCACCATATATGTTACCAATTCAGTGATACCTGTAAGGGTATAATACGATAGGTACATTTTTCTACAATACATTGATAAGATTAGAAAAAAAAATCATATGCAACATTTTTATGAAAAAGTAAAGATTTGTATGCAAAAAAATAAATAAGAAAAAACATGCAGGATGTTTTTAAATGAAATGTTTTTACATGTTATTAAATAACAGAAAACTGTACATAAAATAATACTATAATTATGATTTTAAGTATTATTAATATATTTCATCATTGTTATATAAAACATCATTATTATGCTATAAAAGAATGTAATTCCCAGTTTATTCATACAGCAGGCAAAAGAAACAGTATTAGTGCACCATTAAGTAGTACAGAAATATATATTATACATTTTAGCAGTTATATAGCAAGCTCTAGCTGTCAATCATCAGTTACTTCTTATCTGCGAAAACATTTACAAAAAACATTCTGCCAGGGTAAAATATGTCTATGTCAGACTCTCAGCTTCGCAAAAATAGTTTTATAAAGTATACTCTATTTCTATTCAGTCTATAAGAGAGGTTTTGATATAAAATAAAAACTTACAAGCAACTGAATGTTATTCATAAGTGTCATGTCAATCTTTGTATCATCTCCTAAATCCCCTTTTCTGGTAGCAGTCTGACTCAATTACTGAGAATATAAAAATAGCGAACAATGACTAGACAGCATAAATAAAATAATATAATTTAGACCAAGGCATTGGAGTTTCTGCATTTGTTTCAGTGTGCTATATATATATTTTTCAAAAATAAAAGCATGCAGACAACAGTGAATTCCTGCTAGCACACTGTGCAAGCTTGATTTTGTATTACACATTTAGAAATGTTGAATGCATAGAATTTGTTATTATAAAAGTATAATGTGTAATACATCATTGGATTATATGAAGCATGAGAAATTGTCACTTTGGAGAACATTTTTTTTATTCCCTAACTAGAGTAACTTTTCCCATCTATGCTATGCAGTTGGATACAAAAAAAACTATCATGATTCCATTAATCATACTCAACAGGTTGGTCCCACTGATGCAGCCAAAATGCAGCAATCTGAAACTAACCTTGTCTTCTTTCTTGTGATCCTAAAGCATGGGCTGCCATTCCCTAAGCTTTTCATCTCTTTCCCTGTCTCTCTTTTCTCCTAGTTGGATTTAAGGTATTTCCCTGGCTAAACATAGAAGTCTTAAGTATTTTGAAAGTGTCCAATGATAAGGACTCTCAAACTGTTACTAGGAGATTGTTCCACAGAAATGGAGCTGCAGGACAAAATTCTCTAGCAAACAAACAAAGTGATGTCAGGCAACATCTTGGTACACTTAACTGTGTTACACTTGCTGATGGAAGAGCACAGGTAGGGGTGAAAAGAATCAAAAAGTGTTTCAGGTACCTGGAGCCCTATTTATGCAGTTCTGAAAAAAATATTTGCCTTGTGACTGGTAACCAGTGAAGAGAATGAAGAATGGAAATTATGTAGCAGGAGCAATTCTTGTTTTTCAGCAGCTTTGACACAGCATTCTGTACAATCATCAGTCATGTAAGTTCCAGGAATAGCGCATGACAGTAGTCAAGCTTGGAAGTCACAAAGTAATGGATCAGTGTAGCAAGATCCCCTGAGGGAAGTGCTTAATTTTTGTTACATTTGTCAAGTAATAGTAACTTATATATCAAATTAGAAAACTTTATTTACACAAATAAGATAATACTGGTTCAAAAAACAACAAATCCCATAAGTTAGGGAGGATCAAGTTCAAGGCAGGAATAATGTTTTGATATTCTAAAATCAGTCTTAGGTAAAGATCACTGAATCATAATTCTATCAAGGACGAAATAAATGTCAAATTAAATTGTAAATAGAATCCATCAAAAAAAGTTTCAAATAATTTTTGATGTTCCTTACTTTACATAGACAGAGAAATACAGACAATTACAGTCGATATAAAAAGTCTATACACCCCTGTTCATCAGACCATAACACCTTTTCCCACATGCTTTTGGGAGACTTCAGATGTGTTTTTGCAAAATGTAGCCTGGCATGGATGTTTTTCTTCATAAGAAAAGGCTTTTGTCTTGCCACTCTACCCCATAGCCCAGACAATGAAGAATACAGGAGATTGTTGTCACATGTAACACACAGCCAGTTCTTGCCAGATATTCCTTCAGCTCCTTTAATGTTGCTGTAGGCCTCTTGGTAGCCTCCCAGACCAGTTTACTTCTCGTCTTTTCATAAATTTTGGAGGGAGCTCCAGTTCTTGGTAATGTCACTGTTGTGCCATATTTTCTCCACTTGATGATGACTGTCTTCACTGTGTTCCATGGTATATCTAATACCTTGGAAATTTTTTTGTACCCTTCTCCTGACTGATATATTTTAACAATGATATCCCTCTGATGCTTTGGAAGCTCTCTGTGGATTATGGCTTTTGCTGTGGGATGCAACTAAGAAAATTTCAAGAAACACCAACTAGAGCAGCTGAACTTTATTTGGGGTTAATCAGAGGCACTTTAAATGATGGCAGGTGTATGCTGACTCATATTTAACACGATTTGGATATAAGAGGGTGTGCAGACTTATGCAACCACATTATTTTATTTTTATATTGTTTCTTCCCTCCACCTTAAAGATTTCAGTTTGTTTTTCAATTGAGTTGTACAGTTTATAGGTCACATTAAAGGTGGAAAAAGTTCTGAAATGATTTATCTTTGTCTCTTTTTTTTTACTGCACAGAAACCTGATATTTTAACAGGGGTGTGTAGACTTTTTATATCCACTGTATATACACTGCAAACATACCATGTACTCCAAAGAGAAAAAAAGGCTGCAGAGTTAGAACTCTACACATAAGGCAAACAACTCCTCTTGACCAAGGTAATCAGCTTTATCAGTAAAGCAATAAAATTAAGTATTAAAAACAAATGTGCCAATGAGTTTGAGCAAGTCTTACCTGATGGTTTGTAGGATGTAACTGCCTAGGCAGATAGCCATATTTAACTATCGAGATCAGCTGAACTGGATGTTTTATTCAGGTTCCCTGAGGGGCTGCTGGATGTTATGTCTTTATTTGTAGACATTTTTAGTTACAGCCTACAAACCACATCTAAGACTTGCTCATTCTTGTTGGTGTAGCCTAGAGGATGATCAGGTCACAATGTCCTCTAGCTACACGCCTTATTTATTCTCTGGGAAGTCCATCTGCAGTCTGGTGGACCTTCCTCTGTCTATGCTGAATGAAAAATGATATGCTTGCAGTGCCATGGGCATCTTAATAAAAATGCCCATTCTCCCCAGCCACCCTGGAAAACCAACACAGGGGATTGTGGTCCGTGACCAGAGTGAACGTCCTCCCTTACAAATAGCATCAGTTTGTCCAATGAAGGAGTGCTGTAGGCAGCCAGGACAGGGTAGCCTGCAAGCACCCAACCCACAACAATTTTCTAATTTACTAAAACCCCTTCTCAGCGCCCTTACCACCCTGGCCTGCCTGAAATCGCCACTTCACAGTACAATGCTACTCTAACCTCCACGTTTGACTCTCTTACCCCCATAATCACAAGCAAACGCCCTCGCTCTCATCCACAACCGTGGCACACTACACAAACACGCTATCTACAGGGATGCTCACGCACTGCAGAACGACTATGGAGGAAATCTCACACTTCAGCAGACTTTCTCCACTACAAGTTTACCTTGCGCTCCTACTTGTCTGCCCTCAATCTTGCCAAACAACACTACTTCTCATCACTAATATCAAACCTGTCCTCCAACCCTAAACATTTATTTGCTACATTCAACACCCTACTTTGCCCACCCCACCTCCTGCCCCTTCCTGTCTAACTGCTGATGACTTTGCCAGCCACTTTAAAAATAAAATTGAAACCATCCAAAATGAGCTATCCTCCCAGCTTTGCCCCATCCCACCATCCTCTCCACAAACTGACAACACCCAACCCTTACCCTTCCCCAATCCCTCCTCCACTATGGATTATTTTGACCCTGTAACCAAGGATGAAGTATATACTTTATTATTAACCTCTCACCTTACAACATGTCCACATGATCCTAATCCTTCACAGCTAATCCCTCCCCTATCCACCACACTTATCCCAGCTCTCACACATCTATTCAACCTCTCCCTAAACAGTGTCAGGTTTCCATCCTCCTTAAAACACGCCATAATTACACCCATTCTCAAGAAGCCCTCATCTGACCCAGCTTCTGCCTCCAACTACCGCCCTATCTCACTACTTCCCCTGGCTTCTAAACTGCTTGAGTGGCTTGTTTACAATTGCCTCACTCAATTTATTTCCTACAATTCCCTTCTTGACCCCTTTTAATCTGGTTTCCGTGCCGAACACTCAACAGAAACAGCCCTCACAAAAGTCACCAATGACTTGCTAACCGCCAAATCAAAGGGTCACTTCTCCATTCTAATTCTCCTGGATCTCTCTGCTGCCTTCGACACAGTTGACCACACTCTTCTAATCCAAACTCTCTGCTCATTTGGCATCTAGGGCACAGCTCTTTCATGGTTCACATCCGATCTAAAAGATCATAGATTTAGCCTCTCCTTCTCTGGCACCTCTTCTTCACCTCTCCCTCTGTCTGTTGGCGTTCCCCAAAGTTCTGTACTAGGCCCCCTCCTCTTCTCCATCTACACCTCCTCCCTTGGCACCCTCAAAAAATCCTTTGGATTTCAGTATCATCTCTATGCAGATGATACTCAAATCTATCTATCTGCACCCAATCTATCCCCCTGTCTTTTAGCTCATGTTTCCAACTGACTCTCTAGCATATCCTCCTGGATGTCTACCTGTCAACTCAAACTCAACATGTCTAAAACTGAACTCCTAATCTTTCCACCCTCTACTACAGCTTCCACTCTTCAAATATCTCTCACTGTTGACAACACCATCATCACTCCCACCTCCCAGGCCTGGGGCCTCATTCAATTGCAATTTTACCAATTAAATAGGGCTCTAAATAAGCACATAGCATAATTTTTTTAAATAAGTTTTTAGTAAGTGAGAACCTTGCTTTTGGGTAGATGATTACTGACTAAAAACGTATTTAAAAAAAAATATGCTATGTGCTTATTTAGAGCCCTATTCAATTGGCCAAATTCCAATTGAATGAGGGCCCTGTTGTCTTGGTGTTCTACTGGATCCCGCCCTCTTTTTTATTCCTCACATCCAATCGATAACAAAATCTTGTTAGTTTCACCTAAAAAACATCTCCAAAATTTGTCATTATCTTACACATGACACAGCTAAAATTCTAATACACTTTCTCATCATATCTCGACTCGACTACTGCAATTCACTCCTTGCTGGCCTACCCAACTCTTGTCTGTCTCCCCTCCAATCCATAATGAACGCCTCCGCTAGACTCATCTTCAATACCAAATGATCAGTGTCTGCAGCTCCTCTCTGTCAATCACTCCACTGACTTTCCATAGCTTCCCGAATCACATTTAAAATCATGACCCTAACATATCTCTGCTCTTGTTTCAAATTACTCTCCCAACCGCACCCTTCGTTCTTCTAACAACCATCTTCTTTCCTCCTCTCTCATCACCTCCTCTCACTCCCGTCTTCAAGACTTTTCTCGTGCTGCTCCTACTATTTGGGACTCCTTGCCTCACTCCATTAGCTTAATAACACTTACACCCACAATCTAAAGTACAACACACAGACCCCTCCAATTGACTAAACAAATTGCATTCACGTTGCCATTTTTGTATTTGTCACCCTCTTGTATCACACCTAAACCCTTAGATTGTAAGTTTGCGAGTTTTCAATCGTGTGTGCGTGTCTTGGAAACAAGCACTATGCACATTTGATTATAAGCTCAAAAACAGGGCCCTCCATTCTTTATAAGTTGTTAAGTTTGTTTTTTGCCATGTACTAAACCCCTGTACAGCGCTACGGAATATGTTGGCGTGATATAAATAAAGATAATAATAACATTCACAATTTTGGATCTGACTACTGCACTACACGCTCTAATGCACTATTTCCCAATTATACCCATAAATACTAATCTGGTTCCCATTAAAAAATACATATTAAAAACAAAAATGAAAAAAACTATATTATTTGATGGTAGTAGCCCCAGAAGCACATACAAACAATCAAAGGGACCATAGGCTGTTCCAGTTTGTATTCAACTAAACACTGAACATATAAAACTGCCCTCAGGGAGCCTCACAATCCCCCAAAGAGTGTAATGTGGACTTGGGACAAGAAAATGAAATCCCAGTCTTTGATACCCCTCTCATCATTCACCCTCTTCCCTTGGTCTTTTGGTCTCTGCGAGCATCTTACCTGTCTATCTATCTCTGTTGACACCTTAAGCCATTTGGCCTACTAACATTTACCTGGGCTGAACTTTCACATTTGCTTTTAACAAGACTCTGCTAGGTTCAATTATTCACACCTAAGCTGTGTACTGCCTAAATCCAAATGTTAACAGCTTTCCGGTATCATTGTAGTCTTTCCTAATTTAGCCTAATGCCATGTTTTGAATCAATACCACCATACATACATCATATACACATAGGTGGAATTAAGAAAAAGATACTACTAAATATATGCTATCTTATAGTATATCTTTCATAATAAAGGTAAATGACATCCAGAGTTACTTCAATAGTATAAAAGAAAAAAGAAAAAGGAAAAGGCAGCTATTCCCTGGATTTAATGCCTTATTTGTTTACAGAATCTCCAAAATGGAAATTATCAGTATTTGAAATATATTATGGCAGAGACAAGGATACTAGACAGGGAACAAAAGTGTGCAATTTCAATAGAAAGTCAACTCATATAAAATGGCCAGTAGGTCTATTATACAGCTCAATCAAGGTCAGTGTAATTGGAATCATAGCTGACTTATCCAATATGTACAACTAGCGACTTGCCCGTCAAAAAATGACGGTCAATAAAAGAAAGTGTTGAAATACTGTTTGTCACACAATGTGAGTGTACTGTGTGCCTCAAGTAACTAAATTCCTCAAAAAGCAGAAATCTATATGACATAAAATAAGAAAAACTAAAATCCCCAAAAATAATAAATGTACATTACAGAACCAAAAAAAGAAACCCAAGTGACCAAAAATAAAAAAAGGAACATTACAGAAAATAAAAAAATACATTACAACCTCCCGTCACTGCAAAAAAATTTTTTTAATTACACACCTGAAAATAAAATACATATAATACATGCATATATTACAATACAACACAAATAAATAAAATACAAAACAATACAATACAATTAAATACAATACAATTAAATAAAATACAATACAACCCTATGTAATATACATGCCACTATCTAATATACATGCCACTATCTAATATACATGCCACTATGTAATATACATGCCACTATATAATGTAATATACATCTCACTATGTAATATACAATACTATCTAATAACACATCCCCCTATCTATGTAATATACAATACATGCTATCTATATATATATATAGCTACCCTAATTGTAAGCTACAATAAAATAATAAAGACCACTTACCTTTGAGATGTTTCTTCACATCAGCAACCTACGGTAAAAAAGATTCCAAAAATAAATACAACACGTTTACATGAAATACCTAAACATTCTAAACATTCTAAACATTCTAAATATTCTACATATTATACTCACCTTTCCAGCATGTCACATCCCAGCATGTCACGTCCTCCATGTTCCATCCGCCATGTTCCGTCGGCCATCTTTGCGTCTTGTCCGGCGGTACTCCTGTAAAAAAAAACATTACATTAGTAAACATAAAGCAAAGTTAAATAAATACAATCTACATTCTACTTACCTTTCCGCGATGTCTCCGCCCTCCTCATCTTCTCCGGAAGCATCCTCGCCTTTAAAAAAAAACAACAACACACATCCGCCCTGGCGGATGTCTCCGACGCTAATGACCTTCCTATGGAGTGTTCCAGACTAAAATTGGCAATGGCAGCTTCTGATTGGCGGAAAAGGCTGGCTATCAAATTCAGCCAATGAGAAGACCACATTTGTGAACCAATGAAAAAAGTATACACCCCAAAATACAACGCTGATTGGATAACACACCTGTCAATCTTTATTTAAACCAATCCTAAGGCTTTATTGCCATCAGCCAATCACAATGGAATATAGCGCCACGTACTGATTGGTGAAGACATCTGCGCCTTCCCATTGGCTGTAATATTGATTGATATTAACAGTAGCCAATGAGAATGCGCAAATCCTTCACCAATCAGTACGTGAGGGTGTATTCCATTATGATTGGCTATTGTCAGTGCAACCAATCAGAATGCGCAGAGGCTCCAACCAATCACCCTGTGGGGGTGTATTCCATTGTGATTGGCGGAAGGCATCTGCGCCTTGTGATTGGTTTAAATAAAGATTGACAGGTGCATTAGCCAATCAGAGTGGGATTTTAGGGAGTATCCCTTTCTGATTGACTCACACTTTGGCGCCTCCTGATTGGGTGAATTTGATAGACAGCGTTTTTAACCAATCAGAAGGCGCCATCACTTATTTTCTTCCGGAAAATTCTCCTGGAGCTTCATTAGCGTCGGGGATGTCCGGGAGTGCGGATGTAAGTATATATATATATTTATTTTTTTACAGGGCGTGGCAGAAGAGGATCCGGAGACATCGCGGGGAGGTAAGTATAATGTAGATTATGTTTTCTGTTTATTTTATTTTAATGTATGTGTATTAATGTTGTGTTATTTTTACCAGGTGCAGCGCCGGAGAAGGATTTAAAGAATGCCGGACGGGACATGGCGGAAAGGTGAGTAGAATATTTAGAATGTATAGAATGTATATGATGTATAGAATGTATAGAATGTCTAGAATATTTATTTTATAACTGTAAACGTGTTGCACTAATTATTATTTTTTTTTTCGTAGGTGGCTGATCCCAATGTACATCTGCAAAGGTAAGTGGTCTTATTTTTTTTATTTTAGCTTAGACTTAGATTAGTTAATATATAGATAGCATTTATTGTATGTTAGCTAGGGGTTTTATATAGATAGCATAGGATGCATTGTATATTAAATTGTGTTATTTATTTAGATAGAATTGGTATGTATTATTATATAGATAGGATGTATATTAGATTATGCTATTTATTTAGATAGATTGGTATGTATTATTATATAGATAGGATGTATATTAGATTATGGTATTTATTTAGATAGATTGGGAATGTATTATTATATAGATAGGATGTAGAGATGTCGCGAATAGTTCGCCGGCGGATTGTTCCCGGCGAATATAGCATGTTCGCGTTCGCGGCGAACAGCAAACATATGCGAGATTCGACCCGCCCCCAATACTTTATCATTGAGCAAACTTTGACCCTGCATGTCACAGTCAGCAGACACATTCCAGCCAATCAGCAGCATACACTACCTTCCAGAGCCATCTACCTCATGGACAGCAGCCATTTTGTAATCATAACTAACTTGCAGTCTTATAGAAGTAGGGAGAGTGTAGGTGATGCTGATTAAATAGGGAAATCAATAGCTAGGCAAGTTTATTCAGTGTCCATTGCAGTGCTGAAGGACTCATCAGATCTCTGCTGTAAACACAGCACCCCAAAAAGCCCTTTTTTTGGGGTATAACATCATTTTTTTTTCTTTGTTTTTTTTTTCTGTGTAATCTAATTTCATTTGCCTGTCTCCCTGCTAGCCCCTGCTTGCAAGTGTGTGTGTCAGGCTCACAGCTTATACTGTGTGTGCACAACGCATACAATATAGTATTGTTTACTAGTGCATTTGCCTGACCGTCAATCAAAGTTCATTTGCTTGACCGCTACCCATAGTGTGTGTCTTGCTTACAAGTACTGTGCCAAGTTCAACCAATCCAATCTATTTGGGGTACCAACAGTCCAAATTTAAAAAAAAAAAAAAATTATTTTCTTAAATCTAAGTGCATTTGCCTGACCGTCAATCAAAGTTCATTTGTTTGACCGCTACCCATAGTGTGTGTCTTGCTTACAAGTACTGTGCCAAGTTCAACCAATCCAATCTAGTTGGGGTACCAACAGTCCACATTTAAAAAAACCAAACTTTTATTTTCTTAAATCTAAGTGCATTTGACTGACCGTCAATCAAAGTTCATTTGCTTGACCTCTAACCAGAGTGTGTGTCTTGCTTACAAGTACTGTGCCAAGTTCAACCAATCCAATCTAGTTGGGGTACCAACAGTCCACATTTAAAAAAACCAAACTTTTATTTTCTTAAATCTAAGTGCATTTGTCTGACCGTCAATCAAAGTTCATTTGCTTGACCGCTACCCATAGTGTGTGTGTCAGGCTTACAAGTACTGTGCCAAGTTCAACCAATCCAAACTATTTGGGGTACCAACAGTGCACATTTAAAAAACCCAAACTTTTATTTTCTTAAATCGAAGTGCATTTGCCTGACCGTCAATCAAAGTTCATTTGCTTGACCGCTACCCATAGTGTGTGTCTTGCTTACAAGAACTGTGCCAAGTTCAACCAATCCAATCTAGTTGGGGTACCAACAGTCCACATTTAAAAAACCCAAACTTTTATTTTCTTAAATCTAAGTGCATTTGCCTGACCGTCAATCAAAGTTCATTTGCTTGACCGCTACCCATAGTGTGTGTGTCAGGCTTACAAGTACTGTGCCAAGTTCAACCAATCCAAACTATTTGGGGTACCAACAGTCCACATTTAAAAAAACAAATAATTTTATTTTCTTAAATCTAAGTGCATTTGCCTGACCGTCAATCAAAGTTCATTTGCTTGACCGCTACCCATAGTGTGTGTCTTGCTTACAAGTACTGTGCCAAGTTCAACCAATCCAATCTAGTTGGGGTACCAACAGTCCACATTTAAAAAACCCAAACTTTTATTTTCTTAAATCTAAGTGCATTTGACTGACCGTCAATCAAAGTTAATTTGCTTGACCGCTAACCAGAGTGTGTGTCTTGCTTACAAGTACTGTGCCAAGTTCAACCAATCCAATCTAGTTGGGGTACCAACAGTCCACATTTAAAAAACCCAAACTTTTATTTTCTTAAATCTAAGTGCATTAGCCTGACCGTCAATCAAAGTTCATTTGCTTGACCGCTACCCATAGTGTGTGTCCTGCTTACAAGTACTGTGCAAGAGAGCATGTTGTGTGCATGCTTGAGCTCCAAACAAAAGGCTTTTTAGGGTCTTAGTCCCTCAAATACAAGTGTTATTCATTTTTAGGAGTTTTTGTGGTATTTTTCTTAGTTTAATTTAAGTTTTAGTTTTCTGGGAGCCAGGCTCAGTTCTCTATCCCAGGAGAGTGAGCTGTCTCCTGGATACTTTGCCACACCCCTCCCTTAGCACTTAACCTGCACTCCTGGAGCTTTTTTACTTTGACTTTTTTTTTAAAAGTTTTTCAGGTTTTGTTAAAGTTTTGTTTGTTTGGTGTTGGGTTTTATGTTTTGGGGGGAGAGAAGACAAGTAACATCTTTGTAGGCAGTGGGGAGGAAAACAATTTGAAGTTTTTGTTTAAAAGGCTTTTTTTACATCTGACACAGAGACACAGAGGGGTTAAAAAGCCTCTGTGTTCTCTGTGTTGTTGCAATTAGCAACACCTTGCAACAGGCCATTAACCCTTCCACTGCCAAACATCATCTCTCTCTCTCCCTTAGTTTTGTCTCCCTTAGTTTTGTCTTTTTGTTTCTTTTTCACACTTTTATATTTAAAAAAAAAAAAAGAAAACAGTAGAAAATCATAAAACAAAAAATAAAAATAAATAAAACAAATAAACTAAAAAAAAAGGGTCTAAACATGAGGGATAAGACCATTAAGAAGCCTCAGGGGTCAAAAGGGGGATTAATGGCCCCTGAAAATCCTAGCTGCAGCACTGCACAGCATAGGCCCCAGGCAGATAAGGCAGCCCCAGCTCCTGGTGGTTCTGCCAGCAGACCTACCCCTGTGGCTAATACCTGGTCACAGGTGGTTTCTGCTGGCCCCAGTAATACCACCGCTGGGGCTGAGGGGCAGATCACCAGGAAGCATGGGGTTAAATGTCAGATGTCTGGGGTCTACAGCATTGATATCTATCTGCGTGCTGCAGCTAATGTCATCAGCCCCTCTGTTATAGTAGCAGCCAGCAAAATGTACGGGAAAGCAGTTTTCTTTACCCGTACTCTGGCTGCTGCACACATTCTTATACAGAGAGGCATCACAGTGGGGGGAATATATGTCCCAATAGAACCCCTGGAAGGGCTGGGCACAAAAGTAACACTCTCTAATGTGCCCCCCTTCCTACCAGACTCCCTCCTGCGCCCCCACCTGCTAACCCTAGGGGAAATAAAAACACCATTTATTAAAATTCCCCTGGGGTGCAGAGAGAGAGCACTTCGTCATGTGCTCTCTTTCAAGAGACAGGTACAAATGTGCCTGCCTCAGGGCGCAGAAAACATAGAGGGGTCTTTTGGGGGTTCCATTTGAGGGGGTGCTGTACAGGATTTTTTACAGCACTACGGAGGTGCAGTGCTATCATTGCAAGGGGTTGGGGCATACACGTAGGAATTGTCCTAATGTAAAGCATCATGCCCCAGCCCCAGCAAATGGCACCTCCGTCAGTACGGCACCCATCCCCGCTGAGCCCATAACAGCGGGGACCTCAAGGGTCATAGCCCCCCCACAGAGCTCAGGCAAGGAGGCCGTTCCTCAAGCCACCACCACGGCCTCCAAACCCCCTTCTTCCCCAAAAAAGCCATCTATGTCTGTGGTCTCCAGCAAGACTGCAGACACGGGGAAAAAGGGGAAGAATGTCACCGGTCCTCCCAGTGTCACAGCTGCATCTCCCAAATCCCAATCTGCCCCCACCATAATTACATCAGTTAGTGTGGGGGCACAGTGTAAGCAGAGGGATAATAAGCCCTCTGCAGGGGAGGCAGCTAGTGGCAGCTCCTCTTCCAGGAGTGACGTCCCCAGGAAGAGGAAGCATAAAACCAACAGGGAGGTTGCTGATAAGTGGGAAGTGCTCTATAGTGGAGCACCTCCCTCTAAAAGCAAGACGAGGAACAAAACATCTCCTCCTCATCCGGTGACATTGTCTGGCCCGGTTATTAAGCTCAGCCAGCCGGTGCCAGACCACACATCTCTCTCTCCAGACCCTATAGGGGTTAATGTGGAAAAGGGTCTGGAGGAAAAGCAGGGGCAAGAGGGTCTCCCAAGTGAGGCAGGGGTAGACAAGAAAGATCAGGTTCTGCCTCTGGCCTTTGAGGGGGGTCCCAACAAAGCCCCTGCTGAATGGGTAGTCAGTGTCCCTGAGGTGCTGAGCTTCAAGGGCACCAGTCAGTCTCCTCCTCCAGTGTCACTCTCTAGTGACGTACCTCGGGCTTTGTTAGAGCCCCAGGCCGAGTCACTACTGGAGGGGGAGAATATAGGCATGACCCCCATTCAGGACCCCATGGATTTGTCTGTCAGGGGGGATGTGGCACAAGGGGAAGTGGAAATGGGGGAGGGTGATAAAACAGGTTTTCCTGTTAACATCATGGGAGAGCCTGTCTACCCTCCTCAGCCGTCCAATGACCCTAACATCGGTGCCATCCAAGCTAAGCAAGCAGCGGTGGAACTGGCAGAGGAGGCATATAAAGCCTCCAAGGCTTCCATTAAGGAAGCCATGCCAGCCACTGCTGTCCAGCCAGCTACCCCTGAATGCACTCCTGAAGCTACAGGGGTGCAGCAGCAATCCAAGGGTCCATTATTTACCTTGAAGGGTGCTAAAGGGACTCCTTCTGTATCATCTAAGAGGGGGTCCCTGAGAATAAAGCTGAGGAAACTGACTCCAGCCGGGGAGGATGGAGTAAAAGCCCTCAGCCAAGAGGAGCCCAGGGGTGACCCACTAGAAGGAACATCAGATTCTGGGTGGGTTATCCCTGTCAAGGAAATAGATCTATTCCTTGAAAGCACCCTTCATGGACAAAAGAAAAGGAAGGTGCGGCTGGCCTTGGAGAGGTGGAAGAATATGTCGTTTATTCTCCACTCTCTCCAGCAATATCTAGTGGTCAGCACTAGGGCCAAGAATTCTGGGACTGCGGAGCATCTCCGCGTCCGGAAATTCTATAAAATGTGCGTGTCCTATCAGCAGTCTCAAGGGTCTGAGGAACGCACAATTCCTGACACGCAGTAATGGCTTTGCACATCAGCACGCTAAATACCAATGGCTGTCAAGACAGTTTCCGCAGGTTCCAGGTACTCTCCTATTTATATCAGGGAGGGTACTCTGTGAGCTTCCTGCAGGAAACTCACACCACTCCAGAGGCTGAGGCCTCGTGGCAACTGGAGTGGAGAGGCAGGGTCTTCTTCAGCCACTTCACATCGGCGTCATGTGGAGTGGTGACCCTGTTCTCAGAGTCTTTTCAGCCAGAGCTGCTGCTTGTGAAAGCTGTTATCCCTGGCCGTCTAATCCACCTCCGGGTCCGAGAGCAGGGTAGCATTATTAACCTAGTTAATATATATGCCCCTGCTGGAGGGCCCGAGAGAGTGAGGTTCCTCGCCAGACTGTCCCAGTTTTTGGAGACGGTTGACGCAGATGAGTGTTTGGCACTCGGGGGTGATTTCAACTGCACCCTCGACGCTCTGGACCGGAATAGTCCAGAGCCGTACCCGCCTTCTGCGTCAGCCCTGCGGGAGATCATCGCCCGCTTCTCCCTGGAGGACATCTGGCGAGAGCAGAACCCAGGGGCATCAGACGGTTTCACCTACATCAGGGTGAGAGCCGGTCTGGTGTCCCACTCCCGGATCGACAGACTATATATATCTAGTCACTATATGTCACGAGTCGGTTCTTGTGCCATTAGGCTGGCTCCGTTCACAGACCACAACTGTGTGTCTGTGACGGTGGCGCTAACGCCAACAGCGCCACGAGCCGCCTATTGGCACTTCAACAATGCTTTGTTGAAGGACCAGGGGCTCGTGACATTGATCCGGGAGTTTTGGACGGACTGGAGGGGTTGCAAGGGGGACTTTGCCACGTTAAAACTGTGGTGGGACGTGGGCAAGGTTCATTTGCGACTTCTGTGTCAGGAATATACCAAGGGTGCGAGTGGGCAGCGCGAAGCTGAGTTGGAGTCACTCCGGGGGGAGGTACTCCATCTGGAGCAGAGGCTGTTCACTTGTAGGGACCAATCCCTGCAGAGCGAGTATGTAGAGAGGAAGGGTGTCCTATGTGACCTGGAACGACACCAGGCCAAGGGGGCATACGTGCGCAGCCGCTTAGGTTTTCTCAAAGATCTAGACCGCGGCTCGCGCCTCTTCTACTCACTGGAGAAAAAGGGGGGTAACAGTAGGCACATCACCTGTCTTCTAGATGAAGACGGTGCCCCCCTTACAGATCCGGAGAGTATCCGGGACAGAGCCCGGAACTTTTATAAAGATCTTTACTCTCCGGATCCCATTTCTCCAGACACCTGCAGGGTGCTATGGGAGGGGCTCCCCACAGTCAGTGAGGGTGTAAGAGAGCGGCTTGTTATACCACTATCTTTTCAAGAGCTCTCTGAAGCCCTCCGTGCCATGTCCTGTGAGAAGTCTCCAGGACTGGACGGACTGACTGTACAATTTTTCCAATTTTTCTGGGAGACTCTGGGACCTGATTTCCATCTGGTCCTTGGGGAAGCCCTGGAGACCGGGGAGATGCCCCTGTCTTGTCGCAGGGCAGTACTTGCCCTGCTGCCCAAAAAGGGGGATCTCCGGCTTATTAAGAACTGGCGACCGGTCTCTCTGCTCAGCACGGACTACAAGATTGTAGCTAAAGCCATCTCGCTTAGACTTGGGTCTGTGCTGGCAGAATTGGTTCACCCTGACCAGTCCTATGAGGTTAAACGTATCAAAGATCCTGGGGCATGATACCGCCAATGTAAGATAATAGTATTTAAAGTGTCCCAATCTTAGATGGGTACAAATAATAATGCAATATCTCATGTTATCTAATCAAGAGACACTCACATGTACTCTTAACATTAGATCACTGAACCCTATGTGATGACATTTTATCACAGCTTAACTGTGACTGTGTGCTATCATAAGCCATGTATACTTCAATACTGTCACAGCTTAACTGTGTCTGAAGATTAAAATTAATGTTACTTGCAGTAAAGTTAGCAATAAATTGTACTGTGACCAACACATATAATCATGTAAATGTCAATTAGCTATTGCCACTTTATTATAATAACCATAAAAGATAATATAATTGGGTAAAAATACAGCACACATTACATAGCAGTCCAAGTACTCCTACTAGCTAAAGTAGCACATGTGATTAAATCATGCATCAGTGACAGGCAAAAATAAGTACATTAAGTACCAACTACACTCCCCCAGGGTGATTAAAAATAGTATTACCTCTGCTGTCATTTGGAGTGATGTCCCTGGAAGACCCATCTCTCTCCAGACGCCTGTTACTCTCTTACCTTGCACAGTAACGGTTCTCTTGGCATGTGACATAATGCGTCTTAGACAGGAGCATGATGCACGTTTCACAAAGAATACACTTTCACAAAGGCTGTTGGTTAAGAGATACACTGGTGTTTAAATAGTAGTGGATTATGGCAGTCTCATTAACCCTGTATGATCTAGACAAACTGAATCCTGCATATATATAGAATGGAACCATAAGTGTTATTCAATTTGACATTATGACAACTATCCAATTTGTGGCCAATGTTCCAAATGAGGAGATATAGATTTAATGAAGATCAATCACACTCATGTTTTACCAATAGTATTGAGGGTATGGAAATATGAGGGCACAATATCCATTTTTTTTTTATATTAAAGGAAAATGGTGTAATTTGTGTTTTCATTCAGGCAATATGGGGCCATGGTGTTCAAAAAAAATATCCATCTGCTCTCTGATCTTATCAGTGTGTTCTCTAAATTACCCCCTCTAATAGCTAAAGACACCTGCTGTATCATCCAGAATTTCAAATTTCTAAAATTAGAATCATGAAATTTCAAAAAGTGCCTAGCCACTGAGGTAAATTTTCTGCCACATTCTTTATCTCTTTCACTGTTTTTGATCATCCTAACATGTTCTACTATTCTTTTATGTATCTCTCGACTTGTCATGCTTACATATTTTTTTATCAGGACATGGGCATTCCAAGGCACAGATGACCCCCTTGGAACTGCAGTTGAAAAATGTTTTAATCATATCATCATTGCCATTATAATCTTTAAGTTAGGTTAAGTTTTGTATTGCACGGGCAGTACATGAAGTGTCCACAACTGTGGCTTCCCACAGTGGCTATTCGTGCCTTGTTTTGGACTTTTTTAACAAAATGACTAGATACTAGCATATCTTTTAGTGACGGTGACCTTTTCCAGCTTGCCTTGACACCAGCCTTTAACCAACTGTTTAAATTGTCATTTGTTCTTAATACATTCAAGTGTTTGTTGAGGATCTCCCTAATCTGTTTCCATTGTCCATTGAATGTGCAAATGAACCGAGTTTGATTATGCATGAAAATCCTTGGTTTTAAGAATAAATAGGTTTTCTCTATTCAAATACAGGGCCCAATGGAATGCCTTCTTCATAACTCTATTTTTATATCTCCTTGTTTTGAGTCTCTCTCTTAAATCCTTTGCTCTGATTTTAAACGTCTCTATTTCCAAGCAAATATGGTGGAATCTAAAAAATTGCAAAAAGGGAATAGCTGTTTTTGTAGATAGCAAATGTGAGTTACGGTAGTGCAAAATACTGTTAGTCACTATTCCTTTACGGAATAAATCAGTACAAATGGTTCTTTCATCACCTCTGTATATGTTCACATCAAGAAAGTCACCTTTGTCAAGATCAATAGTATAAGTTAATCTTAAATTAAGATCATTAGAATTCTGTATATTCACATATTCTACAAACAGTTCTTTGGGCCATCCCATAGAATGAAAATGTCATCTATGTAGCAAAGCCAAATGAGTACATGTTCAGTGTACTCATGTAGCTCATCGGATAGGGCAATCTCACGCTTCCACCATCCCATATAGAGATTTGCATCAGTGGGGGCGCAAGATGTGCCCATCGCTATTCCTCTCACTTGAAGGAAAAAATTATTGTCAAAAACAAAGTAGTTGTGGGTCAGAACAAAATGTAACAGATCCACTATAAATTGATTTTTATCTCCACAATCACAGGATTACATTTAAAAAAAATAGCCAACCGCCTGATGTTTGATTGAAGTGTAAAGTGAGTCTATGGCACACGTGATTTTATATGTAGTATCAGTGAGGATTATCCCATCTAATTTATTCATTAGGTCCATTGTACACCAACAACAAAATACCTCAGACATGTATCAATGTATTTGCTCGCCTGTTTGCAAAAATTCCCATTTCCTGATATGATTGGTCTACCAGGAGGCTATTTTTCATTCCCAGATGCATAACTTTACATTTATTAGTATTATATCTCATCTGCCATTTAGTCACCCATTTTTCTAACTTATGCAAATCCCCTCGGAGGAAAAGTACATCATTATCTGTTTTAATTACCTTGCACAACTTAGTGTAATCATCAAAAATGGAGACAATACTTACCAATCCTACTTCTAAGTCATTAATAAATATGTTAAAAAGGAAAGGACCTAATACTGAACCCTGAGGAACCCCACTTTCCAAATTAGTCCAATCTGAGTATATTCCATTTACAACAACTCTTTGCTTCCTGTCTTTTAGCCAGCGCTAAATCCATGAGCAAATACTGTTTTTACTGCAATATCATGTATCCCTTAGTTTGCTCAATAGTTTCCCAAGTGGCACTGTACAAAAAGCCTTTGCAAAATCAAAAAAGACTACATCCACTGAGTTCCCTTGATCCAAGTTCCTTCTAACCTCATAGAATTAACCAATTATTAGGTGAAAGTAGTGTAGCCGTGTTTTGTTGCAGTAGCTCAACCACTGGTGTATACCGAAGAAAATAACCTTTTTATCTCATCTGCCATTTCCTTGTCACTAATTGTCAGATGGCCTGTTGCACATTGTAACATTCCTACAGCTTCCTTCCTGGCCTTCTTCCCATTAATATAATTAAAAAATAATTTAGGGTTAGTCTTATTCCCCTTTGAAACTAGCTTTTCATTTTCGATTTTAGCCAGTCTAATAGCCCTTTTGCAAGTCTTGTTGATTTCCTTGTACTTACGTAAGGCAGTCTCTGTCCCCTCTTGTTTATATAATTTAAATGCCTGTTTTTTACTCCTCATCTTCATCTTTAAGTCATTATTAAGTCACATAGGTTGTGATTTACACCTTTTACTTTTATTTCCACATGGTATATGGTGATAAGTATGTATATTTAGTAAGGATTTGAACACTGACCATTTAAGTTCAGTATTTTTACCTATCATTTCTTTGTCCCAGTCTATACATTGTATTGCTGCCCTTAGACCATTAAAATCTGCCCTTTTAAAATTAAGAGTTTTTGTTGGCCCCTTACAGTTATGTTTTTTTAATTCAATCTCAAATGAGACTGTGTGGTGATCACTGGTGTTTCCAAAAAGTTGCCCTATTTCAACATTTGATACTATATCAATATTATTTGTGGTGAATAATTCCAAGTTAGCCTCGCTTCTAGTAGGTTCTTGTATAACCTGGGCCAGATAATGATCTCTGAGTGTACTTAAGAACCTGATCCCCTTAGCTGAACTGCTGGTCTGATTCATTAAGTCTATTTCAGGGTAGCTAAAATCTCCCATTATTAAAACTTGACCATGCTAAGCTGTATTTCCAATCTGTAACAAAAATTGCAGTTCCTCACTTGTAATAATATTTGGAGGTTTATAGCATACTCCTACCAATATTCTTATAGAATGTGCTACTCCGTTATTTAACTCTACCCACAAACATTCAACATTATCGCTAGTTCCACCATAAATATCTCCTCTGACAATAGGTTTAAATTCAGGTTTAACATACAGACATATCCCTCCTCCTCGTTTACCATTGCCCCTATCTTTCCTAAATAGGTTATAACCATCCAGATCAACAGTCCAGTTCATCCCACCCCATTTCAGTAATGCCTATTAAATCCCATCTCTAATTAACTGCTAATAATTCTAACTCTCATTTTACCTGGCAAGTTTCCGGCATTAGCCAGCATACACTTTACGTTATGAGTCTGTAGTTCTAAAATGCCTGCCACTGTACTTGAGTTACCTAGCAATACCTCCTTCTTGACTATACTAACCCTCCCCCCATCTCCTCCCCCCTTGTGTTCCTTACTCCTTCTACACTTTCTACCCCATTACTTCTATCTAGTCCCCCCACCTACCATCCTATCACCTAGCACACAAGCTCCCTTATCATTAAGGTGCAATCCATCCTTGCTATAGGGCTTTTAAACAGTGGGCTGACTTCTCACTTGTACCCAAGTGAGAAGTCAGCCCACTGTTTAAAAACCCAAACCCCTCCTTAATGCACCACATTTGTAGTCATGCGTTAAACTCCCTAAGCTCCTTCTGTCTCCCTGGGCTAGCATGTGGCACAGGCCTTTGCCTTCAGCATATTACCTAGTTCTTTAAAATCCTTCTTTGGAACATTCTATCTTCCACTAACTTTATCATTGGTACCAATATGTACCAAGACCGGCGGTTCATTTCCAGCCAATAATTTAACTACCCGATTCACAACATGCCGAATCCTGGCACCCGGGAGACAGCAAACTGATTTTTGGGATCTGGGTGACAAATCACCCTGTCCACCTTCCTAATACCAGAATCCTCTACCACCAAAACCTTTCTCTTGCTCTCCCTAATCTGCCTCCCATTTCTCCAGTAGAACTGTTCTCCTGGCTGTTAGAGGGAACAGCTCTATATTACATTGCCATTCCTGAATGGACATCCCCAGCAGTTTCACTCAATCTGGCAAATGTGTTGGTGTGTGCCAACTCAGTACTGGCATGCCTCCTGCTCCCTTTGTAACTTTAACCCAGATACCTCCCTGGTCATCCTAACTAGCCGCATTTCCACCCTCCATGCTAGGCCCAGCTAAACTGTGTTCTGCGAGCACCAACTCCCTTTCAAGTGTAGCAATATCACTTAGTGCTGCAATTCTCCTCTCCAATTGAGTTTCAAGATAGACAGCATGCTCACATCTGCCACAGAGGTATGGACCCTGGATCAGTTGTTCCAACATGTGACAGGATGCACACTGAATAAGATTGTCACTGGACAGACTCATAATTACTAATTACAGTGGGTACATTTTTTTTATAAAGCAGTACAATGTACTCCCCTTTTCTTTGCACTCTCTCCTTTTATTTAAACTCTTACACTTACAGTGGGGGAAAGGTATTTGATCCCCTGCTAATTTTTAATGTTTGTCCACTGACAAATAGATGATCAGTCTATAATTTTAATGGTAGGTGTATTTTAACAGTGTGAGACAGAATAACAAAAAATAAGAAAAGAAAAATGCATGTAAAAAAAGTTATAAATTGATTTGCAGGTCAGTGAGGGAAATAAGTATTTGATCCCCTATCAATCAGAAAGATTTCTGTCTCCCAGATGTCTTTTATACAGGTAATGAGCTGAGATTAGGAACACTCTCTTAAAAGGAGTGCTCCTAATCTCAGCTTGTTACCTGTATAAAAGACACCTGTCCACAGAAGCAATCAATCAGATTCCAAACTCTCCACCATGTCCAAGACCAAAGAGCTGTCCAATGATGTCAGGGACAAGATTGTAGACCTACGCAAGGCTGGAATGGGCTACAAACCTACAAGACCTACACAAGGCTGGAATGGGCTACAAGACCATCGCCAAGCAGCTTGGTGAGAAGGTGACAAGTTTCTTTCATTATTCGCAAATGAAAGACACACAAAATAACTGCCAGTCTCCCTCGGTCTGATGCTCCATGCAAGATCCCACCTTGCGGAGTTTCAATGATCATTAGAACAATGAGGAATCAGACCAGAACTACACAGGAGGATTTTGTTAATGATCTCAAGGCAACTGGGGCCATAGTCACCAAGAAAACAATTGATAACACACTATGCTGTGAAGGACTGAAATCCTGCAGCGCCCCCAAGGTTTCCCTGCACAATAAAGCACATTTCCAGGCCCGTCTGACATCTGCCAATGAACATTGGAATGATTCAGAGGAGAACTGGGTAAAAGTGTTGTGGTCAGATGAGACCATAATCGAGTTCTTTGACATCAACTCAACTTGCAGTGTTTGGAGGAGGAGGAATGCTGCCTATAAGCCCAAGAACACCATCCCCACTGTCAAACATGTAGGTGGAAACATTATGCTTTGGGGGTGTTTTTCTGCTAAGGGGACAGGACAAATGCACTGCATCAAAGGGACAATGGATGGGGCCATGTACCTTCAAATAATGGGTGAGAACCTCCTTCCCTCAGCCTGGGCATTGAAAATGGGTCGTGGATGGGTATTCCAGCATGACAATAACCCAAAACACACAGCCACGGCAACAAAGAAGTGGCTAAAGAAGAAGCACATTAAGGTCCTGGAGTGGCCTATCCAGTCTCCAGACCTTAATCCCATAGAAAATCTGTGGAGGGAGCTGAAGGTTCGAGTTGACAAACATCAGCCTCAAAACCTTAATGACTAAGAGCAGATCTGCAAAGAAGAGTGCGACAAAATCCCTCCTGAGATGTGTGCAAACCTGGTTGTCAACTACAAGAAACATCTGACCTCTGTGATTGCCAACAGGGGATTTGACACCAAGTACTAAGACAAAAGGGTCAAATATGTATTTCCCTCAATTGCACAAGGCCTGATGACCATAGCAACACTTTGATGGGAACAGCATAAGTGGGTAAAATAAAATGTAGACTGTATTCATGCATGAAAATGTCAAATACAGAGTCATGAGAGAACCTGCCCCAGAACTCTGATGTGTTTTGTGTAGGTGCAATTAATTACACGATTTAAATACAGAATAAAATAGGATTAAAGTATATAATAAAATATTTACACATAATATAACTAGTAAGTTTAAAAAAGAAAAAAGTTAATTCTCAATTATCACCATGACATAACTAGTTAACCTTCATATATGCAATATAGCATTCTCAAAAAAGTAAGATATGACAAACAATTAGTTAATATGGCTTACACAGCACAACATACTGCAAGTATGTCACATCATGTTCTTCGTGACCTGCTTACAATAGCTCTTAAATTTCATCACTTCATGAACTACTTGCTCTGTTTATTGTAGGTTACTTTTTAATATTTTATTGCCTTCCATCAAGTTAGTATTCAGCCCCTATCATAGCCTTCATCCCAACCCCAATCTAAATGTTTTCTTATACTGTATTTTCTCTAAAGAAATTAGACTGCAGTGACTATATATATATATATATATATATATATATATATATATATATATACATACATTTTTAAATATTTTCTAAAAAGATTTTGATGCCTGCTATAGCTTTTTTCCTATAACTGACATCTCTTTAAAAAATGTCATTCTTTATTGTTATCTTACTATGTAATCTTGAATTCCATCAATAAAAAAAAGAAAGAAATATATGTTACATATATCAAATTCAATCTTGCGACATTGCTTTCGAAGAACACAAAGAGAATATTCTGAGTATTTCTAATTCTATTCCAGAAATAACTTAATACATTTCCAACCACTCAAATACCAAACCCTGAAATAAAACTGCTATATAGTTTGATATATTCAGGTATGCTGTTTTTAAAATAGCAAATTGTTCTACCAATGTAGAACATTAAAGAAAGCATATCTTTTAAAAAAGGGCATTTCTAAACAAGTGACATATTTGTCCTTTTCTCTAAATTTGCCACCATAATAAAAAATGTCTGAGTGGTGCCAAAATACACTGCTTTCCTAACAGCTGATTCATTCTTCTGGCATACAGCAATTCAACTTTTTTTTAAATTTCACAGTGAAGAAAATAGCACTCTGTAGCTCAAATAGGAAATCAGGATTCTATATGTTTCTAGACAATAGCTCTTGCACTAGAAGCAAGGAGTGTTTTCACCACTCTTTCATTTCTATAGCAGTTTGAACAGTGGAGCATTACTTTGCAATGATTGCTAAATTTGCCAAGAATTGTGATGTCTGTTCCTAATATCAAGTGAGCAGGGCTATTCTAAAATTATTTCTAAAAATATGGCTATGCTTCATCTAACAAAGTCTAAAAGAATGCTTGGAAAATTACACATTAAAATGTATTTAGCCAGAAAATTCTAATTGTCACTTGCTTTAAATTACATAGCGCTGTGTAAGATATTTTAAACTTGGTTTGTGCACTTTTGCTGAACAATTATTATTACTTCTATATGTAGAAAAATTATTATTCATTTATCAATGTGAATGTTTAGGCCATAAACAAATATTATAAATAGATATTAAAAACAACTGATGTTAATGCTTATGAAGGTTGTGTATGTACTAACATTTGGATATACAGTGTATATATATATATATACATATAATAGCAACTTGCCCGTCAAAAAAAGAAAGTGTTGAAATGCTGTTTGTCACACAATGTGAGTGTACTGTGTGCCTCAACTAACTAAATTAATTAAAAAGCAGAAATCTACATTACATAAAATAAAGAAAACTAAAATCACCAAAAATAAAAAAATGTACATTACAGAACAAAAAAAAACCTAAGTCACAAAAAATAAAAAAAGGAACATTAGAGAAAATAAAAAAATACATCACAACCCCCCCCCCCCACTACATCTACGCACCTGAAAAGGAAATACATATAATACAATACAATTAAATAAATACAATACAATTAAATAAAATACAATACAATTAAATACAATACAATACAATAAAATACAATACAATACACCCCTGTCTAATATACATCCCACTATTTCATATACATCCCACTATGTATTATACATCCCACTATGTATTATACATCCCACTATGTAATGTAATATACATCCCACTATCTAATATACAATACTATCTAATAATACATCCCCCTATCTATCTAATTTACAATACATGCTATCTATATATAGCAACCCTAATTCTAAGCTACAATAAAATAATTAAGACCACTTACCTTTGAGATGTTTCTTCAGATCACCAACCTACGGTAAAAAAGCTAAAAAAAATTAATACAACACGTTTACATGAAATAACTAAACATTATAAACTTTCTAAATATTCTAAATATTATACTCACCTTTCCAGCATGTCCCGTTCCAGCATGTCACGTCCCAGCATGTCCCGTCTTCCATGTTTGCCTCTGCGGCGCTGCTCCTGTTAAAAAAAACATTACAGTAGCTCAGATACATAAACCTAAAACAAATCGAAATAAACACAATCTACATTATACTTACCTCCCCTCGATGTTTCCGGCCTCCTGTTGTTTTGCTCCGGAAGCATCCGCGCGTAAAAAAAACAACAAAAAAAAGCGACACACATCCGCCCTGGCGGATGTCTCCGACACTAATGACCTTCCTACGGAGTGTTCCAGAATAATATTGGCAATGGTGGCTTCTAATTTGCTGAAAAGGCTGTCTATCAAATTCAGCCAATGAGAAGACCCCAATTGTGAACCAATGAAAAAAGTATACACCCCAAAATACCACGCTGATTGGATAACATACATTTCAATCTTTATTTGAACCAATCCTAAGGCTTTATTGCCATCAGCCAATCACAATGGAATATACCCCCACATACTGATTGGTGAAGACATCTGCGCCTTCCCATTGACTGTAATATTGATTGATATTAACAATAGCCAATAAGAATGCGCAAATCCTTCACCAATCAGTACGTGGGGGTGTATTCCATTGTGATTGGCTATTGTCAGTGCGACTAATCAGTATGCGCAGATGCTCCAACCAATTACCCTGTGGGGGTGTATTCCATTGTGATTGGCTGAAGGCATCTGCGCCTTGTGACTGGTTTGAATAAAGATTGACAAGTGCATTATCCAATCAGAGTGGGATTTTAGGGTGTATCCCTTTCTGACTGGTTCACACATTGGCGCCTCCTGATTGGATGAATTTGATAGACAGCGTTTTCAACCAATCAGAAGGCACCATTGCCTATTTTCTTCCGGAAAAGTCTCCGGGAGCCTAATTAGCGTCGGGGATGTCCGTGAGTGCGGATGAAAGTATATATATATATTTTTTTTTTTTATACAGGGCGGGGCAGAATAGGATCCGGAGGAGGCCGGAGACATCACGGAGAGGTAAGTACAATGTAGATTATGTTTATGTATGTGTATTAATGTTGTGTTTTTTTTTAACAGAGACCGCTCTGAAGAAGGTTAAAAGAATAAGGACGGGACATGCCGGAAAGGTGAGTAGAATATTTAGAATGTATAGAATGTTTATTTATGTAGTGTTAACGTGTTGCACTCATTTTTTATTGATTTTTTTCCGTAGGTGGCTGATCTGAATGGACATCTGCAAATGTAAGTGGTCTTAATTATTTTATTTTAGCTTAGACTTAGATTATTTTATATATAGATAGCATTTACTGTATGTTAGTTAGGGGTATGTGTTTTATATAGATAGCATAGAATGTATTGTATATTAAATTGTGGTATTTATTTAGATAGATTGGGGATGTATTATATAGATAGGATGTATATTAGATTATGGTATTTATTTAGATAGATTGTGTGATGTTTATTAGATAGGGGTGTATTGTATTGTATGGTATTTAATTGTATGTATTTGTACTGTATTTGTATTGTATGTATTTGTATTGTATGTATTATATATATTTCCTTTTCAGGTGCTTAATTTTTTTTTCTGTAGTGAGGGGGGGGGTTGTAATGTTTTTTTTATTTTCTGTAATGTTCCTTTTTTTATTTTTTGTGACAGGTTTTTTTTTTTCTGTAATGTAGATTTTTTTTGTGACAGGTTTTTTTATTAATGTAATGTAGATTTGTTTTTTTTGTGACTTTAGGCTTTTTTATTTTCTGTAATTAGAGTGCTGGGGGTTATTAGGGGGTAGGCACGTAGTGTAGGTGTTAATAGGTTAGTGTAGAGGGTGTTTAATTGATATTTAATGTTTTATTGGTGGGGGTATAGTGCAGTGTAGTGTTTATACTTAGTGTCATGATGGTCCTTGAGGAACATCATGGCACTTATGTGGTTAATGTAGTGTTGTAACAGGCCCATAATGGTCTTAATATACCCTTATGGGACTGATGGGGTTAAATAAAGGCTTATGCATGGTCTGTATGGACCCCCATGAGTGACAGGCTTAATGAGGGGGTTATGGGAGTCTGTATTGACCCCCCATGAGTGACAGGCTTAATGAAGGGCTAATGGGGGTCTGTATTGACCCCCATGAGTGACAGGGTTAATGAAGGTCTTATGGGGGTCTATATTGACCCCCATGAGTGACAGGGTTAATGAGGGGTTTTTTGGGGGGTCTATATTGACCACCATGTGTGACAGGGTTAATTAAAGCCTTATGGGGGTCTATGTTGACCCCCATGAGTGACAGGGTTAATGAGTGGCTTATGGAAGTCTATATTGACCCCCATGAGTGACAGGGTTAATGAGGGGTTTATGGGGATCTGTATTGACCCCCATGATTGAAAGGGTGATAGTGTATATTTGTTTTCTTTTACAACGGGTCCTTTAAGGACCTTTACGGTCCTTTGAGGACCTGTAACGCAGGAATTTTTAATTTTTATTGCAGCGGGGGTGCCCGATCGTGTGCAATCGGGACCCCCACTGCGATGGTTAATGTGGGGTTAATGCAGGGCTCTCAGCTTATCTTGGATCCTGTGGGGTTAATGCGGGTTTCCGAGCTTATCTTGGATCCCTTCTTGGGTAAGTTGTACGTGGCTGGGCTGTGAGCCTCGTTTTCTTTGCGCCCATTTTTTCTCTCGCTTAGGGGATTTTCGTGTGTCTGAACTCAGGAATTTGGACTTAAATGGAGGTGTAACTTCACTTTAACAGGGCCTGGGTGACCCCCCTTGCTATGGGAAAACTTTTTATGTAGTTTCTGTGAGTATTTGGTGTGTTTTCACTGTTTTTAGTTGCGCGAGGGTCGGCCGTTATAGTCATATATTTAGTGTGTGTGGGTGTTTGTTACGTTAAGGTTGGTTCTGAGGTATTTTTTTTTCTCTACGTCGTGCCTATGACGTGTTTAATGGCTCGCCTCGCTACGCGAGGCTCCCCAGCCTTCGGCGCTCATTGCCTCTCATTGCCTAAGTGCTACAATTTAACGGATCGCCTCGCTACGCATGCTCGACTGGCGATGAGCGCCTGCGTCGCTCATCGCTAAGTCGTATGTACTAAGCAAACAGCGTGACCACGAATCGTGGTTGGACAATTATAATATGTGATATATATATATATATATATATATATATCAAATATAAAGATAAGCAGGAGTTAAAACGTAAAATAACTTCAATACTTATATTTTATATTTATCTTATTTCCAGGTTAAAATAAACTTTAACTTTAGTTTGATAAACAGCCCAAATATGAAGCACAGGGCGTGGGGATACTTAACTCCTTTTTTTAAACCCATTTATTTCCACTTTCATAAATATGACCCTTAGTCTAATGGGATGTACCATTTAGAAATCTGGGCTGTATTTCCAATATTACAGTATTTCCCAAATAAAGAACTATTTATTTTTTCTCCTGTTTTCTCCTATTACGATTTTCATCTATTATGTTCCTTCTCACCTAATTTGCCACTCTTTCATCTTCATCCACATGTTGTCTTTCCTGCCTCTCACTCACCTCTCTCCCCACCGCTAATATATTTCCTCTTCTCTACTCTTTTCTCCTCAAATCTCCAACTCCCTCTATCACATATTATAATGCTTTGCGTGGTGCATACAACTTAGCACTTAGGCCCTTAGGCCTTTAGGCCGAAGCGAGGTGAGCAGTGGAGGGAATGAAGCACGCGGGACTTAGCCTACAAACACTACAAAATGCGGCTTTGCCTTAGGCTGAAAGTAGTTGACGAATGCGGAACTTAGAAAAAGAAAATACGAGACACGAGACTTAAAAAGATAAAATACGGGACGCGGGACTAAGAAAAAAAAATACAAGAAGCAGGACGACATTCGAAAAATACAAAGTTAACGGCCGATCCGCGCAAACCAAAATACAACAAAAACACAAGAAATAAAACACAAAATACAACCAAAAGATCACCGATAGCACAGGAGAACAGCCAGGACTTCTGGAAGTGAGGTGAAATGCGTATTTAGGTTAAATTTAAGTAGCTTCGGCACTTGAAAATAGCCTAAGCAATAAAAAAGATGGCGGCTAAAAAAAAAATGAGGCTACACGACCCCAAACCGCGCAAAACACAGCTAGCGACGTACGCGGTAGAAAAATACTAATAGGAAGGACGTAAAATGAGCACACAACGCATAAAACATAGACTAACGTCGCCATTTTACAATACTAACTTTCACATTTACACATTAACACTTTGAAATGCCAGATTTCCCGCCTAAACCTAAAACCTGTTTTGTCTCGCGCATATAGGGCACACTTGCCACAGAACTGACACTTTCTCCTCAGTTGATGACAGTCTAACTGGACATTTTCTGCTGCCGGAAAATCCAAAGAGATTGTTAGCTCTTCAGGATACAGATTGCTGAATATTATATACAAAAAGGTACAATATATTAATAATCATTAATCAATAATTAATTAATGAATTATTAATAAAAAAAAGATTACTTAAAAAAATTGAGCAAAAAAGAATTTACGCTTGATTTAGTTTAGCAAAACTTTCATGCTTAGCTGTTTGTAATATATTAATTCATTGAAAAATTCATAAATAATGTACTTTAATTTATTAATTATTATTTAGTAATCATTAAGAAAGAAAAAAAGCTTAAAGTTTATTAATACATTAATGCAAAAAAAAATCTAAGACATTTACACATTGATTCATTAATTATTATTGAACATTATTTTATTAATTAATTATTATTAATTATTATGAACTAAAAATATTTGAGATTTTACAATGACTTTAGTTTAGAAATATATTAATGCTTTAGCTCTTTAGAATACATTTAGTCAGTGATTAATTGATTATTAATGTACACTCATTTATTAATTTGTAATTAGTAATATTTTTTTTTAAAAAGGACCACAAATAAGGTGTATATTTTAAGATGCACTGACATATCAGTCAGTGATGATGCTGATTGCCTCATAGGGATAAATCCAAATATTACAAATGCTTTCCCTCTTATTTGACAGTTTCAGCGTTGCTGCAGCTGGCTCAACAGAGAGAGTGACATTTGCAGCCTTTCAACACCATAAACATCACCTTTACATGTATATCATTAAATTATGTTATTTGGTTAAAAAAAATGATTAAACTTTTTTTATTTGGAATTGATGACACTTATTGATTAATTAATGTATATTAATATAATAATGTATTAATAATTAATAACCATTACAAAAAGAGGTTTGATTTAACAATACATTGATGAATATGCTTTTATGTTTTACATCTATGCCAATATATCTGTGTTGCTGCTGATTGCCTGATAGGTATGAAGCAAAATATTACAAATTATTTCAATCTTATTTCACAGTTTTATCGTCTCTGCAGCCGACTTAACACAGAGAGTGACGCTTGCAGCCTTTGAACACCATTAAGATCCCCTTGACAGGTATATGATTTAATTATGTAGTTATGGAAAAAAAAGGCTTAATTTTTTTATGGTAACATGGATAACAGTTATTGATTAATTAACATGTAATAATATTTTAATTAATTAATTAATAATTAGTCATCATAAAAAAAAAGACTGCAATAAAAGTAATAACATGCACTTATATATCTGCCTTACTGCTCATTTATGTACATTGTTTTTGGAAATATTAATAAATAATAATATTTAAAATAAAGACAGGGTTAGAAGACATTAAAAAATGTACATTTTACTAAGCACTTAAATATATGGATTTCATTCAATCAAGAATTAATGGAATACAATGATTGAAAATAATTTTCATGTAATTTTACAGACTACTCATCTCTGCACCTGACTGAAGACAGAGAGTGAAAGGATTTTTACACAAACAACAGCAAGTTTACAGGTATATGATTTTCAGCATGCCCTTATGGTTTTGACTTAATGATTAATTCATGAAACAAAACATATTTATTTAGGGACTCATTCATTTGCAATTTGCAAAATGTAGTAGGGCTCTATATAACGACATACCATATTATTTTTACAGAACATTTTAGTTAATAAACATCTATCCAAAACTAAAGTTTTTTTTAAAAAGGCTATGTGCTTATATAGTGCCCTATTGCTATGAACAAGTTGCAAATTAATGAGGTTTTTTAGTATTTAAATTTTCATTACAATAACAAAAAAAACTAATGAAAATTAATGAGGTTTTTAGTGTTTAATTTGTCATTACAATAACCAAAAAAATAGCATGATATATATATGCTTAACTAATTAACTTTTAAAGAACCTAAATTAGACATCATAACTAAATTAATTGCATTGTTAAGAAAACTGAACATTACTTTAGGCCACATCTATACTTTGATAATAGCTGTTTCTGTTTGATCTTCTTTACAACAATATAATTTACTTTTTAGGTTTACCATTGATCTCAGTTTTTGATAAATTCAGTAACATATATTCATTTAGTGATTACTTAATAATTCATTAGTCCAAATATGTATATATATTGTGACAGGGCCGCCTTGGGCTACTGGTTGCTCCTGTGATTGTCCCGATATACTTTTAGCTTTGTTTTAATAAAGGCTTTCCAAAATAAACAATAGCTTATCTTCAGCATAAAATAAACATCTGTTCACACAGAGGGATTGTACCTTTAAATTCAGTCTCAGCTTCTCAGCTGCAATGGATCCTTTCTAGGTCCTCCACTTTTAAAGCAAACAGTCTCTCAGATAAGTGTTGTTGCAGTCACACAGACTGTTCCTCTTACTGGCAACTTCCTCTGCTGCTCTGTAAGCTGTATTCTAAAGGCAATCCAAGTTACTTGCCAGTGTCTCTCTGTACTTTAATCTTCATTATAAGCAGTCTTCCTGACTGTCTCACTTCAGAGCTTATTTCAGCTCAGCTCCCAGTATCCAGTCTTCCGGACTGTCTCACACAGGTTCTCACATAGACTGCAGCTCCACACAGACTCCTCACAGCACTGAGGCCAGAGCCTAATCAGCCACTCCTCCATGTCTGCTTTCCAGGCTTTAAAGTGAAGTTGCACCTGCAGCAATTAGGAGTTCTTTAGAAGTTTAACTCCGTCACTCCTGTCAAGAACTCTTTACTCTACTTTACTTGGCACCATCCTCTAGGGGGCAAACGGTTACAATATATATATATATATATATATATATATATATATAAATATATTTATATATATATATATATATATATATATATATATATATGCAGTGCTTTGATTTTTAATGTATGCCAATAAAACACCAATCAAAATGGTTTAATTTATTGTAGAGAAAAAATAAAAATGATTTTCAAATCTTTGCATTCTTTAATTAATGCTATTTACCTTTGGATTGAGAGCAGCTACAAACAATATGTACAGAACAAAAAAAACATTACATCTTACACCTGTATTTACAATTTCAGATTACAATGGCGAATAATGAAGAAGACACCATTGAACGCAAAAGAAGAGCGGCAAGGGAAAGGAAGCAAAGGTGGAGAGATGCACAGTCACCTGAAACTTCCCAACGCTTAAGAGAAGAAGACCGACAGAGACTTTTTAATAAATGAAAAATGAGTAAGAAAGCACAAACTGAGTGTGCTGGAGCTTCAAAGAAACAAAAAAGTAAACAAAAAGATGTCTGTGAACCATTGCCCAATGATACAATATTGCCTATTGACACCAATGTTCAGACACATGATGTCTAATTTGTAGTGATATCTATGTTGAGGATGCTCAGGATAATGCATTTATTAGAGCTTTAACAGTAGACACTCATTATTGTGGATTACTCAATGTTGTTTGTCAGTTTTGTGGTGCTCAAGGAAAGACCAACTGACGGAAACTTCATTAGTTGTTGTCAGAAAGGAAAGGCAAGACTTCCACAAAGGCACACATTTCCAGATTACTTACAACGTATCATGAGCAATCCAACATTTCCAAATTATACCAATTTAAAAAAAAACATAAAGTCTCATAACAAATTTGCAATTTAATTTGCTTTAATGGGTGCTACATTAGCATAAAATGTCTCAGGACATGGTCCTTACTGTTTTAGAGTTCAAGGACAAATTTACCACCGAACTTCACATTTACACCCACAAGAAAGAGTTATATGTCTTAGATACAATGGAAGCTGTTGAACAAAGAATTACACTTCCAGAAAATAAACAGTGTTTGCTCCTAGTCTTTGAACAGCTGGATAAAATTAAGGCCAACAACCCATACAGTCAAGGATACAAATCATTAGCACAAGTTGAAAAAGAACATCAGCAACATCAATTGACAATGTCAAGAGTAAATATGGTGTTAAAAAGAGATCGAAACACTGATCAAAGACAGTATAATTTACCAACAATAAACGAGGTTGCCATGGTCTTTAAAAATAAAGATGATGAACCACCTTTTCAGCGGGATATTAGAATATATCCAAGCAATGAAGAACAACCTTTTATAAACATAAATATATTAAGTTATAATTTAGGTCCAATGACATATCCCATTTTCTTTCCAAATGGTGAACCTGGATGGGAACCAAAATTACAATTGCAAAGTTATCCCAATAGTAAAGTTTGTGTTAGATGCAATATTTCTATGCTTTAATATAAAGTGGCACAAACTGCTATTCAGGATTCTTTTAATCCTATTTTATGTGAGGGAAAACTCACACAACAATGGATTATTGAGTCCTATCTACAAGTCAAAGCAAAGAATCTACATTTTATAAAATTTCAACAAAATAAGCTTCAAGTAGAACAGTATTGTAGATTGATGGATTATGTCGCTGAATTGCCTACCAACAGAGACATTCCAGCTGGAAGAGCAATCATTTTGCCATCCACTTTTCAAGGATCTCCTCGCAATATGCGAGAAAGTTATAATGTTGCCATGGCTATTGTCACAAAATTTGGAAAAACAGATTTATTAATTATTCACATGTAATCCGCAAAGGCCAGAGATCAAGGGAAATTTGAATCTGGGACAAACTACTTCTGACTGACCAGATTTAGTGGCAAAAGTATTAAAAATAAAACTCAATTAATTAATACATGATATAACTAAAGCACAGTTATTTGGAAAATTAGTGGCTTTTGTTTATACCATTGAATTTCAAAAAAGAGGACTGCCACATGCTCACATACTTTTAATCCTGCAGGAAAAAGATAAGTTGAATACTGCAGAGAGAGTGGATTCAGTCATTGCCAGATCCAGAAAAATATTCCAAACTATTTGAGATTGTGACACACAGAATGATCCATGGGCCATGTGGAGATATGAATCCAAATTCACCATGTATGAAAAATAAAAAATGTACAAAACAATTTCCAAAACAATTTGAAATGTAAATTTTAAGCTAATTGTGATGGATACCCTTTGTATAAAAGAAGACAGGGACAAACAGCTATTATCCGTGGACAAAAGGTTGGTTATAGATATGTCGTTCCATACAATCCACATTTTCGCTCCTTACAATCCGCTCATGAAGTACAATGCACACATAAATGTTGAAGTTTTGCACGTCTATTAAATCCATCAAATATGTATATAAATATATATACAAAGGATATGATGCAGCAACTGTTGTTGTGCAAGGTGCAGCAAAAGAAAAGGAAAATCCAATTTTACATGACAAACTTTTAAATTATTTAGACGCTCGCTATGTCAGTGCTCCTGAAGCAATGTGGCGGCTTCTGAAATTTTAGATGCACATGCTGTGTATCGATTAGCTGTACATTTGCCACAAAGTCAGTTTGTTTGCTTTACTGCAAGCAATGAAAGAACTGCCTAAGCTCAAAGTGAACACAGAGATACAACACTTACTGCATGGTTTAAATTAAACTGCCAGGATACGCAGGCCAGACAATTTTTAAACATAGAGATTCCATATCATTATGTATTTGCAAATGGTCTATGGTGAAAACGAAAAAGAGGTAAGCATAAAATACCACAAATTTATACCGTCAGTCCATGAGACATTGAACGTTTCAGTTTACGATGACTTCTTTTACATGTTCCTGGTGCACAAAATTTTGAACATTTACGCACAGTGAATGACATAGTTTATGAGACTTTCCTATTAGCTGCAAGACATCAAAACTTCATAGCAGATGCTACTGAATGGGAGAGGTGTCTGGAAGAAGCAGCATTATGTCAAATGCCAAAGCAAATGAGAGAAAAATTTGCATTCATTTGCATCTTTTGCAATGTACCTGATGCATTTACTTTGTGGGAAACATGAAAATGAAATATGTCTGAAGACTTCTTGAAATGTTACAATGAGCCAATAGCACTGTTAAAAACTTTAATGGAAATTCAAGAAATATTTCTTGCTCATGGATTAAATTGTGCAAGTTTTAATTTGCCTGATCCAGGACTTATAGATGACATCAACTTTGATGATTATGACACTGAGCTACAAAAGCAAAAAAACTGAAGAAAAACTGGCAACTGTAAATATTTTACAATAACAAGCATTTAATGCCATCACAAATGCTACAGATGATGAAATGGTCAAAGACTGTTTTTTCTATTTACATGGCCCTGGTGTATCAGGAAAAAGTTATCTGTGCAATTGTTTAATGAGTTACATTTGAGCACAGGGTCAAATAGCAATGCCATTTGCAACAACTGGGATTGCTGCACTTTTATTAGAAGGTGGGAGAACTGTGCATAGTGGATTTAAACTGCCAGTTCCTATTCTGGAAACATCAGTGTCAGATATTAAACCGAATTCTTTACAAGTCAAAACATTTCAAAAAAGTAAATTAATTATAGACGAGGCAACAATGATGTCATGTCATGCTTTGCAATGGATTGATAGGTTCTTAAAAGAAGTGATGGATAATAATTTGCCATTTGGTGGAAAGGTCATGTTGTAAGGAGGAGATTTTAGGCAAACATTACCTGTTGTGCCACATGGAAATAGGACTGATATCATTGAAACGTATCAGGACAAGTAAACTGTGGAAAATATTTACACACCTCAAATTAGAATTAAATATGAGATCTGAAGGCCAAAACATATTCAATGATTGGCTCATTCAAATTGGAGAAGGAAAACATCCAGAAATACATGATTTACCCAATGATACCATTGAAATCCCATCAACAATGGTTTGCAAGGAATCAATCATATCAGCAACCTTTCTAAACACTCTGAATAACAACGATTACTCAGACATTGCAAACAAAGTGATATTAACATCAAAAAATATAGATGCCTTGAATCTAAATAACAACATTTTAAAATTCATCAAGGCACCCAAAAAAAATGATTACAGTGCAGCTTCAGTTCTTGCTGATGATAAAGACAGTGAATCTAACTTTAGTATAGAATTTATCAATTCTTTAACACCATCTGGAATGCCACCACATGTTTTGCAATTGAAAAAAGTGGCAATTGTCATGCTATTGAGAAATATGAATCCAAAAAAAGGACATACATGCAGAAATTATGAATGGTACCCATAAAGGTGAACACGTTTTTATACCAAGAACTGATTTGGCTCCAAGTGAGAGTAGTTTGCCTTTTGTCCTTCGAAGGAGACAATTTCCAGTTATAATGGCATTTGCCATGACCATAAACAAATCCCAAGTACAAACTTTTAAGGCTGTGGGTATTTTTTTACACAAACTTGTTTTTGCACATGGACAACTCTATGTTGCTTTTCCAAGGTGCACAAATCCTGATGACATTAAAGTTTCAATTGAAGACAACCCAAGTCGGGGTGATCTATTACAGGAGGGACGCATTTTTACCAAAAACATTGTGTACTATGAGGTTTTGTAAACATAGAGAACAGTAATTTTATTTCGGGACAAAATTTGATGTCACTCTGGCTCTTTTTAGAGGACCACTATTTCACATAGGAAACTCTATGTTAAATTTTAAAAAACTACAGCAATAACAACAAAAACTGAAGAAAAAAACCCAACAAGAATAAACAGTGGTTATATCCCATAGACAAACTTACAAGTTTGCTGGGCTCTTTTTAAGGGAACCACTTGGACATACAAAAAAAAAAAATGGAATGTCTTGGAAGTGGCTTTTTGCCAGGATTGGCCCCACAAAACAGTTACGTTGCATTTTCTTACTTTTACTATTTAAATTTTGATACATTAAATTCATGTTTGTAATGTTAAAATTGTAAAAAAGTAGTTTCATTGTATGTAATTAACGGTTCATGTTAGTAGGAGGATGATCAATTGTTGTAAAAATTAAATGTATAATTAAATACAGAGTATTGATCCAGGGAGTAATCTGATCACCAGTTAATGGGGTCAGGAAGGAATTCATTTTTTCCCTCCTTTGATACAATTGGCTAAGTTTCAATAGTTTTTTTTACTGTTTCTTCCTTCCTCTAGATTTACTACCTATGTGGTTTACCAGTACTTTAAATAAAAGTTGCATGTTACAAAGCATTATCTAATGGTTTAATATACTCATTGATACAAAGTTGACCTACTGTTATGTTACTCATCCATATCTCAGATTTAAAAATGTTAGTATTGTTAATAAAAAAGGGTTCACTAATGTTTCAAATATAAGTTGCATGTTACAAAGCATTATGTAATGGTGTACAAAAATGTATTCATAAAAACCTCATCCATAATTACATTATTCCCTCATACATGACGATTAAAAAGGTTAATATGGTTAAAAAATTATCTTTACCTCATGTTGAAATACAAGTTCAATTCCAATTCCCAGCCTTACAATTTTATTACCATTTTTGACGGGCAAGTCTCATACAGTATAATAGTTGTCAAACTGCGATTTATTGTCACGCTTGCGAGCCTTGGAAGTGAGGCAAGCCGTTTGTGGCCCAGAGGCATAGAGGCATTCCAAGCTCACAGGACTAAGGCAATGAGTGCTGAAGGCACTCATTGCCCCTCTTACCTCGTGAAGCGAGCAGTTGAGGCATTGAAGCACATGGGACATAGGCTGAAATTGGAATTTAAGAAGCCATGCAGCACTTAGGCTGCTATGAGCGCCAAAAGCACTCATTGAAGCCAGTGGCGCAGTCACACATGCCAGCTTGGGAAAAAAAATACGACTTTGGATAAATATGAATTTAACGGCCGACCCGCGGAAATCGAAAAACACAATAAACAAGAAAAACTAATAAAAATATAAATAAAAACACATTCACAGATAGCACAGGGGGAGAGCCAGGGAGCCTGAGAGTGAGGTTGCAAGCTATTTTGAACCTTATTTGATGTGTTTCATCACTAAAAAATCGACTAAAAGAAAAAAAATGGCGGACGAAAAACGTAGATAATTCTGAAACTGGATGGAAACGAGGCTGAGAAAAGCCAGGCCTGCGGGACTTAGAAAATACATGACAGCAAAGACAGTAACGCTTACACCAACAACGCCAGGCATGCAGGACTTTGAAAATAAAACAAATGCCAGTCAGTGCGTGCCACACAAAAATTCAGCACACACACAGAGGAGAAAGACACAGGGAAGGGACAGCGGGGCTCCCGATGAGCGCTGAAGGTATTTAGAGAAGTAAAAGTCTCACTTTGTGTGGCAAACAGCATTGCCTAGCTTATAATGTTATTGCCATACTTTTGACAGTCTCTGTCCCCTCTTGGCTGTATAATTTAAATGCTTGCTTTTTAATCCTCATCTTTATCTTTAATTCATTGTTAAGCCACATGGGTTGTGATTTACTTTTATTTCCACATGGTATATGGTGATAAGTATGTTTATTTAGTAAGGATTTTAATGTTGTCCATTTATGTTAAGTATTTTTACCTGTCAGTTCTTTGTCCCAGTCTATACGTTGTATCGCTGCCCTTAGACTGTTAAAATCTGCCCAAAGGTTGCCCTATCTCAACATTTGATACTATATCAATATTATTTGTGATAACTAACTCCAAGATAGCCTCATTTCTTGTAGGTTCCTGTATAGCCTGGGCCAGATAATGATCTCTGAGTGTACTCAAGTACCTGCTCCCCTTAGTCGAACTGCTGGTCTCATTTATCCAGTTTATTTCAGGGTACCGTATATATTTGAGTATAAGCCGAGTTTAGAATGAGGAGGAGGGTTGAGGATGAGGATGGGGGTGGAGGATGAGGAGGGGGTGGAGGAGGGGGGTTGATGTTGAGGAGGGGGTTGAGGATGGGGGGGTTGAGGATGAGGATGGGGATGTTGAGGAGGGGGTTGAGGATGAGGAGGGGGGTTGAGGAGGGAGGTTGAGGAGGGGGTTGAGGAGGGGGTTGAGGGGGGGGTTGAGGTTGAGGAGGGAGGTTGAGGAGGGGGTTGAGGATTGGGGTTTGAGGTTGAGGAGGGAGGTTGAGGAGGGGGTTGAGGATGAGGAGGGGGGTTGAGGAGGGAGGTTGAGGATGAGGAGGGAGGTTGAGGATGAGGAGGTAGGGTGAGGAGGGAGGTTGAGGATGAGGAGGAGGGTTGAGGTTGAGGAGGGTGTTGAGGATGAGGAGGGGGTTGAGGATGGGGGTTGAGGTTGAGGAGGGAGGTTGAGGAGGGGGTTGAGGATGAGGAGGGGGTTGAGGTTGAGGAGGGAGGTTGAGGATGAGGAGGGAGGTTGAGGCTGAGGAGGGAAGATGAGGAGGGAGGTTGAAGAGGGGGGTTGAGGATGAGAAGGGGGTTGAGGATGGTGGGGTTGAGGATGAGGAGGGGGTTGAGGATGAGGAGGGGGTTGAGGATGAGGAGGGGCGTTGAGTAGGGTGGTTGAGGATGAGGAGGGAGGATGAGGAGGGGGGTTTAGGAGGGGGTTGAGGAGGGAGGTTGAGAATGAGGAGGGAGGTTGAGGAGGGTGATAAGGGAGGGGGAAGAGACACAGGGAAGGGAGAGGGATGAAGAGACACAGGGGAGGGAGAGGGGAGAAGAGACACAGGGGAGAGAGAGCGGGGACACAAGAAACGGGCACACAAGAGGGGGACACAGAGGGCACAAGAGGGACACAGGGGGCAGCACATTTCCCACCCTCGGCTTACACTCGTTCACTCATTTTTCCCAGTATTTTGTGGTAAAATAGGTGCCTCTGCTTACACTTGGGTCAGCTTATACTCGAGTATAGGGTAATTAAAATATCCCATTATTAGAACTTGACCATGCTTAGCTGGATTTCCAATCTGTAGCAATAATTGCATTTCCTCATTTTCAATTTTATTTGTATTTGTAAAAGATAATGTAGCAACACGGCACCATGTTAATACACTAGCATTGATCATTTATAAAATATTAACATTCAATGATCAAAGAAGCAAATTAAAATATTAAATATTCTCAAATATTATCTCCTCAGTCTGCAATATATCTGTTGCTTTCACTCAATATCAGGATATCAAGGGTTTGTCCTCCCAGCTAGAGCTGCGCCTCCCTTAATGGTCTCAAAGGAAGTGGCACCAAAAAGCTCAACTTACAAGATGATGCTTGAAACACTGTATATTGCTTTTTAAATTGGTAAAAAATGATTGTTTTTATTGACAATACTTAATTAAAAACATCTTTTTAACTGTTATTACAGAATTATATTGGCCCTTGGTTATTTCCTGTAATGAGTGCACCAACAGGCCATCAGCACAGGCAGCAGCAGTGGCAGTGATCATCCGCAGATGTTGCTGCAAAAATAAGGATAGGGTAAGGGTTAAGGTTAGGGTAAGTGTTAGGGTTAGGGGGCTAGAGTTAGGGGTAAGGGTTAGGGTAAGGGTAATGTTTTAAGCTTGAAAATAGTGTAGAATCTCAGCAGTGCTTGCAAACTGTGCAAAATTTTGCCAGCACCATCTAGCAGCTCCTTGTGGCAAATGCTGCTGTCACTGCCTGTGCACTCATAACACTAATGATCCTGGCCCTTTAAGGTTTTAACTTGATCAGAAAAAGTATAAAACATACCTGCCCACACATATCTTTTGCAGTTTAACCCTACCTGTCACAATAATATACACTGTACACAATAAATATAGATATTTGTAGTGATTTACCAGCATTATATTATTTATCATTTACAATATTTAGGGTTGAGCAAATTTAAAATATATCAGATCTGCAAAAAATAATGTAAGCAAAATAGCTCCCTAATCAGTAAAAATAAAAGCTACAGATGTCAGGTCAATAAATGACATGTGAGTGATTTCATTAAGGATCTATTATGATTTGTAAAATAAATAAAATACTCTGTACTCACAAAGGGTACTCACACAGTATGAATGTAGGGCCATATTCAATTTGAAGCCCACAACTCGATCGCAGACAGACAGATTTCTGCGAGTATGTTGTGGGCTCCCTTTAGTCTCCGATTGCAATGCTATTCAATTGCTCAAGGCGGCAAGTTACGGACCCAAAGCCAAAACTGTAAACCATGCACTGGTTTGGAGAAGTTCAGAGCAGGAACATGATCAATTCAGCAAGCCTGTAACCGCCCATTTCAAATAGGCCAATAGAAAAGGAGACTGTCATTATTACGGCAGTAAAACATGGAGGTTACATGTCAATCAATTAGGTTCGGGGGGCCGATATGCGATCAGACTTGCAAATCCCTAGAAATAAAGAATTGTGAAAAAGAATGCCAATACTTTTCTAGTCCATATGGGTGGCCTGATATGTATTAACTCATTGATACCCAAGATCGATTTAACCCAGAAAGCAAAGGTTGTGGGAAATGGAACATACTCGGATTGGACTAATGTGGTAATTGGGGTTCATCAGAGTTCAGTATTAGGTCCCCTCCTTTTTAACATATTTATTAATGCCTTGGAAGTGGGATTGAACTGTGGTGTCTCAATTTTTGCGGATGACACAAAGTTGTGCAAGGTAATTAAATCAGAAAATGATGTACTTTCCCTCCAAAGGGATTTGCATAAATTAGAGGAATGGCCATCTAAGTGGCAGATGAGATTTAATATGAATAAATGTAAAGTTATGCATCTGGGAAGGAAAAATATCCATGCAATTTATAATCTTAAATAGCGAATTGCCCGTCAAAAAATGACGGCAATGAAATTGTAAGGTAGCTAATGCTGTTTGGTGTATAATAATGAAATATGTAATACATTACTAAATGAATATACTGTACCTATTTTGAAGCATTGTGATGAAGAGCTGGCAATCTGTGTTGATGTTGCTGCAGCATTAGTGGTGTGGAGCTGCTGTGTAAGCATGCTGAATGTGTGCACTGTGTGGTATGAATATCCGTAGGTGGTTTGTGGCGTTTTGCGAATTTCTTATGGTGTTTTGCGAGTTTCTTGTGGTGTTTTGCGAGTTTAGAGTGCTGTAGCCTCGTTTTCGTTTTGTTAGGCGGCCATTTTTTCGGTCGCTTAGATTTTTTTTTAGTCTCTAAACTCTTTTATTTTGAGTAAAATTGAGGTCTAAGTTGCATTTTTGAGGTCCTGGGTGCTCCCTCTTGGTGTAGGTAAGGTTTTTATGTATGTGCTGTGTGTATGTATTGTGTTTTACATTTTGTAATGTTCGCGAGTTGCGTCCGAGTGTTGCGAGTCCGTAATGTGTGTGAACGTGTGTCGTATGTTGTTTGCGAGTGTCGTAATGTGTGTGTCGTGCTGTTTGGGTTGCGACGTGAAGTTTGCAAGGTCCTCAGGTGCTGGCATGGAGCGCCTACGGCGCTCCATGCCAGCAACTGAGACCCTCGGCCAGTGCCCTCGCTTCGCGAGGGCCTTGGCTCGCTGCGCGAGCCCGCAGCGTTAGCAACAACTCGTACGCTCACAACTATATATGTGATGGAGCAAATGTAGGGTTATCAGATATTGAAAGGGATTTTGGAGTACTTTTGGACAAACGCCTAGGTAACAGTGCTCAATGCCAAGCAGCATCTGCAAAGGCAAGTAAAATATTGGCATGTATTAAGAAGGATATAGAAGCAAGGGAAGCAAATATAATTCTCCCACTATACAAATCCCTAGTACGCCCTAATTTGGAATATGGAGTACAATTTTAAGCACCACTACATAAAAAGGACATTTTAGAGCTGGAAAAAGTACAGAGAAGGGCAACAAAGCTAATAAAGGGAATGGAGGGGCTAAGTTATGAAGAAAGACTAACCAAATTAAACTTATTTACTATAGAAAAAAAGCATCTAAGAGGGGATATGATTACGTTATATAAATATATCCAGGGTCAATACAAGTCTTTGTCTATGGAACCTTGTGTGCTAAGAGATTTTTAACTGGCAAGGGGACCTCCATTGAGATTAGAAGTAAAAAGATTACACCTTAAAGAAAGAAAAGGGTTATTCACAGTAAGGGTGGTTAATTTGTGGAATTATCTACCAAAGGAGGTGGTGTAAAGTCTTTTTTCAACCTAAATTACTATATAACTTTGTAACTATGTAACCCCCGAATTGTCACATGAATTTTTATTTCCTGTCGATTTGTGAGCTTGAGACTGTTATGTAATTAATTCTAATATTTATCATCGCTTTCCCCGTTATTTACAGTGTAGTATTCATTTGTTATTATCAGTTACAGTGCTACGAATAGGTGTTTAACCCCCTTGCGGGTCCTCTCTGTGGTAACTTGTCTTCCTTGAATGGTAATTCAGGACTTCCTCAAACAGGCCTTTGTAGGAGGGCTGAGAATCTTTACTTCCCTCCCACAATTGCTAAAGGAAGTCATGCATGGACAGGATGTGATGTAAATTACATCATCTCAACTAAGGATATATCCAGGCAGGAAACTTGTGCTTGGGCCTGTTTTCTTCCTTGATGGTGATGGAGGTGATGTCAATGGTCTAACTGTGGGTAAGATCAAGCGTTTGGGGAAGGGAATTACTATATATATAGGTAGATAGATTTAAAAGGGGGTGTTGCTCCGTGGGTCTGGGCTGTTGTGTTTGTAATACATTTATAGTATTGTGTTATCTGCCTTTTAATAAATACCTTTTAATGTAGACGAACCTTGTGTAATATTAATTTGGTGATACACCACATTTGGCGACCACGAATTTTAGACTTCTACAAAGGTTATTTATGAGGTAATATCACATTAATAGATAGTCAGATTTATTTATTTATTTATTTTATTTTTTGTGGGGAAGGAAAAAAAGTACTTTGTCTAATTATCCTCTGCATGGGAAATCAAGTGCTGATTGTGTGTGGAGTCTAGGATAAGCCTCCATTTTTTTATAAATATCGTACTAGCTTCTGAGTTGAGTTTTGTTCGTACTAGCTTATTTTGATACATAAAACAAATATATCGTACTATATCGTACTAGCTTCTGAGTTGAGTTTTGTTCGTACTAGCTTATTTTGATACATAAAACAAATATATATCATACAGGTTCTTTTTGTGGGTTTATCTGAGTTGTTGTGCTTTTGAGTACAGGCCTAGCCCTGCATTTGAATAGACTCCATGTGGCTTCTTTGTGTAATTAAATGCTAATTCAAGCCTCCATTTTTAATATACAAGCTTGGGCACCAGGCCACAATTAGTTTGTTGTGTGTTTCAAATACCTGAGTTTGTTAATACTATTATTTTTGTTTTGTTTTTGGTTTTTTTCTCTTCTTTCTTTTTCTTTCTCTAGTCCTTTATCATAGTACAGGCCTGGAGAAAAATAATAAATAAACCATTTTAAATATTATATATATATATATATATATATATATATTATTTCAGGCGTGCATTTTAATACACTATAGGCTTCCATACCTTATACATTTTGGGTGTCTTGCATATCCTAGTTCGGGTATATCTCCTACCCTGCAGGCCTTGCTATTATATTTTAAGTTAATTAGCAAGTATTACCTTCACCATACTAAGGTAAGTATAATTTGCATTGTGGGTACTAATCTATTTTTCTACATATTACACCTGGCCTACTGAATAGTCATCAACTATTGTTGGCTACTCAGAAGCATGCTACTTTAGTCGCAAATTGATTTGGATTCTTACTTGGGTGAGTAAAAGAGTAGAAATGTCTTTTCAAGGGGCCAAATACTTTCCCACAGAAGTGCGTGAGTACTTTAGGAAACATATTCAAAAACATGATGGTCCATATGAGCTTCCAGAGCCAGCAAACCCAGACAGTGGAAAAGAGAAGAGATTAATGGATGTTCTAAAACAAATTGTAAATAACAAAAAGTATAGAACAAAGAAGAGAAAAAGTTTGGTCACACAAGCTGTTGTAGCCACAATAGGAGGCCTAATAGACTTAGTTGTAGAATTACGGCAGCATAATTTGGAAACAACAAATAAAATGGAGGAAGCAATGGACAAAAGGGATTGTTTAAAAATTGCAGCTTTGAGAACAACTACAATTGTGGGGGAACTAGAAAGGGAGTTAGGGGAAATAGAGGAACAGAGGGATGCTTATGGAGTAAAAATAACAGAACTTCAAAACATAATAATGGACTATAAAAATAAAACAAAGTTAGAAGGGATAAAAGGAGTCAGAGACATTGCCAAAATATATCCAGATCTGGATATGTTCGTGGCACAAAATAAAGAACCAGTGCCGAAAATGAACCAAGATAGAAAAGATTTCTTATGTTATTCTGTTCCACAAGTAGATACCATACCACAAGCACCAGTTATTGTTTCAGAATTATTTAATGCAAGGCAAACACCTACAGGATTTTCCATGCAGACTCGACCGATGTCTATGGCAGATAAAGACAATTTCCAGAAATGGTGGGGAAGTATGCCAACTAACAACTTTAATACGTTTACACATTGGTTTATGAGGGGAGCAGATAGAGCTAAAAAAGGAGGTCTTAACTTAGAGGAATGGACAGAACTGTTAGAATACGCTATGGGTCCTTTGGCTAGTAGACTATTGGGATTTAATAACAGTGTGTCTGATCAGGCAGGAAGAATTGCTGCAACTAATTTCTATCTACTTAGCATAGAGAAAGAAATAGCAAATATTACCATGAGGCCAATAGATGGTCCTAGAGAGGTAGCTCAAAGGATATTTTTTTGGTATACTCTACGACAACCTCAACAGCCTCTAGTGCTGGGCTCACCAGAACATATAGCAAAAGTAATGGAAGCCCTTCCCCGGGAGTGTCAAGAATTTATCAGGCTTTTTGATCCAACACCAACAGACTTGGAAATGGTACTAACTAGAGCTGATAAGTGGTGGATCAAGCATCCTTTCACAGAACAGGCCTGCTCTGTTTCAGCATTAAGAACATTTAAGGTCGAGTCTGGTAGAGATATAGATGGTAATTGGAGAAACCAGACGTGGGATGTACCCCAGAACAAGAAGGATGATCAAAACTGGAGACCAAAACAGAACTTTGACAAAAGATGGAGAGATCCACCTAGGGACTATAGTAATAGGGATGGCAGCAACTGGAGGGCTAATCAGGAGGGAGAGAGAAACGGTAACATGGGCTATTGGGAACTCAGGAGACAGAAGGATAGGATAAAAGAGGAAAGAGAGGAAATTGAGTCAGAGAGGAAATTGAAGGAAAATGAGGCAAAGATGATAAAAGAGGGACAGAGTAGAAGTGAGTCACAATGACAAATCCCAACCCCTGCGCCTCAGCATCTCATTCACTCAGCTAATTTAACCATGGATGAGGCAGGTCGGCCTACCATTTATACAGTCATCGCAGGGGTAGGGAAAAATATGTTGGTAGATACAGGAGCAGCAGTTACAATGACCAACAGGGTCAAAAATGGGGATTCTTCAGTAAGTAGTATGGGAGTTACTGGGAATCCACAGGAGGTTAGAGCAGGTCCAATTGATGTAGCAGTTGGAGAAAAAACAATACAAGTAGAAGCAATAGTGGGTTGGCCAGAGGAAATATTGGGAATAGAAGTTTAAAAAAAAGGAAATTTCATTGTAGATCTTGCCAATTTTTGTTTGTGGAAGACAGAAAAGGTGAATCAGGTAAGTACAGAGTTGACGAAAGGGGTTGTGCTCCCAATGGCATATATTGTCTCTCCGATAAAAAGTCTGGAAAAAAACAAACTGAAACTAGATGGACAACCAGAATGGCTGCAGAAGCTAATCCAAGACATACCTGTTTGGGCTACAGATAAATTAGACTGTGGAAGAATGAAAGGAATGGTCTTTTTGGAAGGAGGAGACCCACAATGGCAAAAGCAATATCCAGTCCCAAGAGAATCAGTGGCATCAATCACCAAGATGATAGAAATACTGGAGAGAAGTGGAATAATTAAATCTGGAAATGGGTATGCATGTAACTCACCATGTTGGTCTGTGAGAAAAGCTGTGTTAAAAGGGAATAGAGATGAAAAAGCAGCCTCATCATGGAGACTTACCATTGATTACAGGGCCGTGAACAAACTTGCAAAAAGAATGGCCCCTGTTATTTTTGTTATGTATATGTTTCTAATGATGGAATCTAGTGTTCCCACAGAGCACGGCTGTATAAGAATGAAGATGCGTGTCAACAGAAGATTGTGGTGGATCCTTGTTCCAGGATGGATAAGTATAAGCTGTATCACAGTAGGAATGGGGAGACAGGCAATAAGGCCAGAAGATACCGCAAATAAGGGAGAGAGTTTGAAAAGATTGGAGTTACATTATGTTCAAGCAGATAGATTTATTTGGCCTAGGGAATTGGAAGTAAAAGAGGGTGGAGGGTTACAAGTAAACATTATTTTGCCACATAATAGTACCAGGGGATTAGCTCTTAGAGCTCCAATACAAGGGAGGTTTACAAATATTACAGTAGTAGTGAGTAACTTAACATTAGAAGAAGGTGGAGAATGGGACGCTGCAGTTATAGCTGCCCAGCCTGACCTAGAGGAATTCTGCAATTTTGATACTGGAAAGGGGTGTGTTCTAACAATAGATGAAGTATTTGTCTCTGTAAAGGAGCTGCAACGTTGTAAAGATCAGAAGAAGGTACCATGGCCAATAGGCGGATTGGTGGTGGTACCAACACATGAAACAGTTGTGCAAGGGGTTGGGTGGACTTACTACCCAATAATTTTAAATTTTTATGATTTTTCTATTCCTCCAAAGTGCCCGGAATCACAGCGGCAGTGGTTTAAGCAAAGTATACAAGAGACCATCATTGAGTGGACCGGAGCAGGGAGTCGAGAAAAACGGGACACACTTGCAGCCCTTTTAGGAGGAGTCGGAACTGGATTGGGAGTATGGAATTCAGCAGACATCATTGGAGTGAACAGCCGGATAAACTCCCTTACTGATGGCATGGGACATGCTATGAAAACAGGTGGAGTAGCTGACTCCCTTATAGTGAGTAGACTGACAGACAATGTTGATGACATACACACCATTGCCAACAACCTGCATCTAGTTGAGGAAAATATTGCTTCCATTGCTAACAGCATTAAGAATGAAATAGTGGGAACTGCCATTTTCTGTTCTATGATTGGAGGAAAGCTGTTGGCAGATTTAAAGGAAACTATTAAAGACATCCAGGAAAACAAGTGGGCAAGACAAATCAATGCAACAAGGATTATCACGTCATTGAAAAGAAAAGGAGTGGACATCACTGAGGACAATCTTAAATACAGCTATATTGAAGGCCCAGATCAATGGATGCCACATGGACTACAATCTGGGACAATAGGACTAATCCTGGCAATTCCCCGCTGGGAGGGGCAGGCAGAGCAACTGAACTTCATACATAGCATTGGCACGTTAAGTGATGGAATCTACAGGCAACACTTCCCATCAAAAAGACTGGCCACTATTACAGGATTGGAGATGGATGAAAGCTGTTGCAGGAAATCTCAACACCGATGGCTGTGCAGTTGTGTTTGGGAGAAAGGAGCTGAGGAGGATGGCTGGGTGCAGTTGATAAAAGAAAACCTGGTGCAAGAGGTGATCCGCATAGGGGACATTGCATGCTTTATCGGCCACTCTGAATATAGGACAGTTGATGAAATATGTTTGGTGGAAGAAGGGTCTTGTATCATGGTATTTCCATCAAGAAACCTTACCACTGAAATGATCAATTTTACTGCAAATGCAGATTGGACAAATTTGACAATGAAGCTTTTTACCTTGGAACTTCATGAGTCAGAGACACATCCAGTCCTACGAACACTGTCGCTGGTACTCATGTTCATTCAAGTATTAACGACAATTATAATAATATACTTTTGTGTGGCAATGAAACTTGCAAGGAGGATATATAATAATGTGTCTTTTTCCTCTTCTTTCTCTCTCTCATACATTCTTCAATAAAGTTTTACATTGCACATACATAAACATTTATCACACACTCTCACCTAAATTCTATAAATTCTGTTTTTTGTGTAATATGTGGATTGACAGCCATAGGAAAGTACAGGAGAACGTATGTCGCTGAGGGAACTATTCCGGAGGGACGGTGGGTTGAATTTCTCCTGTATATCAGGTTTTTGCTCCCACTAGGTTCTCCTGTACTAGAGGGATAACTAGAAAACTGAGCAACATAGAAGAAGAAAAAGTGAGGGAATGTGGTAACTTGTCTTCCTTGAATGGTAATTCAGGACTTCCTCAAACAGGCCTTTGTAGGAGGGCTGAGAATCTTTACTTCCCTCCCACAATTGCTAAAGGAAGTCATGCATGGACAGGATGTGATGTAAATTACATCATCTCAACTAAGGATATATCCAGGCAGGAAACTTGTGCTTGGGCCTGTTTTCTTCCTTGATGGTGATGGAGGTGATGTCAATGGTCTAACTGTGGGTAAGATCAAGCGTTTGGGGAAGGGAATTACTATATATATAGGTAGATAGATTTAAAAGGGGGTGTTGCTCCGTGGGTATGGGCTGTTGTGTTTGTAATACATTTACAGTATTGTGTTATCTGCCTTTTAATAAATACCTTTTAATGTAGACGAACCTTGTGTAATATTAATTTGGTGATACACCACACTCTCTAGCACTCTTAGGATTTTCTCCTTCATTTGCCGTTTACGGGTGTGAAAACATTTACTGGCTTGGGGAAATTAAGCAATTGAATAGCGATTTGCAATTTTAGCCTTGCGAAAGTGACAGATCAAAGTCTCCTGGAGGCTGTATGTTGCGAGTTCAACCATTACCATTTTTTCAAGCCTGAAACTCAGAAGCCGATCCGAGCCCAAAAAAGACGTCAATTGAACAGCAAAATAGCTTGCGACTTCACTTACGGGCTTCCGGATCTCCTGAAAGCTCAATTGAATATGGCCCTAGTTAGGAATAAGAATTAAGGATTGTTTAAATATAACCTATATTATTCCATGTAAAAGGAAAAAGCTTCAATTTAAAACAAAAAAAGCCTCCTATATTCAACTAAATATATGATCAAACATACTAGGTTAAAGCCTGCAACAACAAAAAAGAGTACAGTTCAGTCTGTGAGCCCATAGATATTATGAGGGGCATTAAATGGATATGTTGGGCCTTGATACTATTTGCCAAGTATACTCTGCTTACTAAATAAATAAAGTAGATCTAGAGAAGCATTTTATAAACTCCCTTTTTTGCTCACAATGGGCCTCGTTCAAATGTGCTTTGGCCAATTGAATAGGGCTCTAAATAAGCACATAGCAAATTTTGTTACAGATGTTTTTAGTTAGTGAACTTCTATCCAAAAGCAAGGTCTTCACTAACTAAAAACTTCTTTAAAAATATATGCTATGTGCTTATATAGAGCCCTATTCAATTGGCCAAATTGAATGAGGCCCGTTGTGAGCAAAAAAGGGAGTTTATAAAATGCTTCTCTAGATCTCCTTTATTTATTTAGTAAGCAGAGAATACTTTGAAAATAGAATCAATTATGTGAGTTAAAATACATATTTATAGTTATAGTGCAACTTGCTACACATATTTTATTACAAAATGATACAAATTGCAACTGTTTTTAATGTGTACCTATCAGTATTAATGCTTTTATTTGCAACTAGCGACTTGCCCGTCAAAAAATGACGGCAATGTGATGTATATGTTTGTGAAGTTGTTTAGTTATTTAAATATATTTTTGACCCTTGTAAGTATTGTGATATGAACATGTATTTTTGTAAAACGTTGATGTAATGGTTTTTTAAAATGAAATTTGTATCTGAAGAATTGTTCACTTTAATATACATATAATCCATAGAAAAGTAAAAAGTAAAAATACTTTTTTAAACGTACCAAATTTTAACATGAAGTTTAAAATATATGTAAGCAATAACCTTGAAAGTATATATTTTTAAAATGAAACTTTATTTTTTATGTAACTTTGTAATTTTTGCAAAACATTTGTCTAATTTTGAACATTATAAACAGGAACATAGTAAATACATTTTGTAACATAATTTTGAATTAAAAGTATTAACATTTGAATGTAAAAACAGTTTAACTTGAAATTAATCAGTATTAACATGCAATTTATATCAGAATAATTGTTAAGTTTAATATACATTGAATGTAGAGGAAGGCATACATTAAAAACTCTACTTAAACCATACATAATTAAAGTAATTCATTACTGAGCACTTAAACTGGCGATAAACATTAATGTAGGTAGTAATCTTAAGATAACATAGAATATTTACATTGTGACTTAAAAGGTGCTTGAGCTCTTAACATGAACTTTGTAATATGTTGAATGAAATAACTTGAAAATATTGTTTTTAAACTTGTAACATTAGAAACATTAACATAGTGACTTAACATTTTAACATAATTTTTCATAGAAATGCAAGGCAAGTATTTTGTGAGGCAAATTATCCATAAACATGACTTCCATTAATTATGACTGAATTAAACAACCAATTGTTTTGTATTTTTGAATGTTTTTTCAAAATGTTTGCAAGGCTTTAGTTTGTATCCTGCAAAGTCATAATACTTCATAGTAGACAATGTTTTTAGTAAAAATACGTCCATCTTCTAATAAATCACCTTGACTTTCATTGTTTTCAATGTAAACTTTAATAGCCTGTGGATTTTTGCAGCGTGACAACGCAACGTACAATTGACCATGTGCAAAAACTGGTTCTTCCAAGTAAATACCCACAGATTTGAAAGTTTGACCTTGTGATTTATTAATGGTCATGGCAAATGCCATAATAATGGGAAATTGTCTTCTTTGAAGTATAAAAGGGAGACTACTTTCACTTGGTGCTAAATCTATTCTTGGTATGAAAACTCTCTCTCCTTTATGGGTCCCAGTTAAAATTTCAGCATCTATAAAATGGTCCTTTAATTGTTGAACAATTAATCTTGTGCCATTGCATAGGCCTTTTTTGGGGTTCATATTTCGCAGTAACATGATAATTGCACCTTTCTTTAGCTGCAAAATATGTGGTGGCATTCCAGAAGGAGTTAAAGAGTTAATGAATTCAGTTGAAAAGTTTGCCTGACTTTCATTGTCATCAGCAAGTACAGAATCAGCACTGTGATAATTTCTTTGTGGTGCATTAATTTTTTTTTAAATTTCATTATTGAGTATTAATGCATCTTTATTTTTACACGTCAGTATAACTTGGTTGGCAAGCTCGGAATATTCTTCGTTATTTATGCTCCCTTCAAATATAGCCGATATAATATCTTGTTGACAAATTATATAAGGGTGGGATCTCTACAGTGTCGTCAGGTAAATGTAGTATTTTTTCTGTTCTGCCTTCTCCAATTTTAATAAGCCAATTATTGAAATCAGTTTGGCCTTCTGATCTCATATTTTGTTGCAGTTGAAGATGGGTAAAATGTTTCCATACTGTACTTGACTTTATACATGTTTCAATAATGTCTGTTCGATTTCCATGTACAACGACAGGTAATGTTTGTCTAAAATCGCCACCCAACAACATTACCTTTCCACCAAATGGAAAAATATTATCCATGACTTCACGAAGCAAACGGTCAATACATTGGAGGGCATAGCATGACATCATTGTGGCCTCATCTATTATAATTAATTTACATTTCTTCAATTTCTTTGCTTGTAAGGATGTCATGCGAATATCTGACACAGAATTTTCCAAAATAGGCACTGGCAGTTTAAATCCACTATGAACAGTTCTTCCACCTTCTAATAAAAGTGCAGCAATTCCAGTAGTGGCAAACGCCATTGCTATTTTTCCTTGTGCTCGTACTGAACTCATTAATAAATTGTACAAATATGTTTTCCCTGATCCGCCAGGTCCATCAAGATAGAAATAACGCTCTGTCACCATGTCATCATCTATAGCATTTTTAATGGCATGAAATGCTTGCAATTGTAGTGTATTTAAAGTTGCAAGTCTTTCTTCTGTTCTTTCTGCTTGTAGTTGAATGTCATAGTCTTCAAAGTTAATGTCATCTATTAGACCTGGATCAGGCAAATTAAAACTTGCACAACTTAATCCATGAGTTAAAAAGACTTCTTGAATTTCCATTAAGGCTTTTAAGTGTGCAATGGGTTCATTGTATCGTCGCATAAAGTCTTCAGCCATATTACTTTTAAAAGTCTCCCACAAAGCTAATGCATTTGGAGCATTTGAGAAGATACAAATAAAAGCAAATTGTTCTCTCATCTGTCGTGGCATTTGACATTGTGCTGCTTCTTCTAAACATCTTTCCCACTCTGTATCATCAGCGAGTAAGTTTCTATGTCTTGCAGCTAAATGGAAGGATTCATATACAATGTCATTAACAGTTCTTAATTGTTCAAAACTTTGTGCTCCTGGAACATTTAAAAGTAATATCCGTAAGCAAAATCGTTCAACATCTCTTGGACTGACTGTGTAAATTCGTGGAATTATTTTATTGCCTCTGGTTTTTCTTGCTCTCCATAATCCATTCACAAAAACATAGTGATATGGAATTTCAATATATAAGTATTGTGTTGCTTGAGCATCAGTGGAATTTAATGCAAACCATGCAGTTAGTGTAGTGTGACGATCTTCACTTTGGGCCAATGCATTCATTTCATTTCCAGCATGGAAATAGACTAAATGTCGTTGTGGCAAATGTACTGCTAACCTATATACTGCATGTGATCTATCATGCATTTCAAATTTTAAAAGCCACCACATAGCTTCTGGCGCACTGACATAGCGAGCATCTACATGAGTGTACTAACTCACTACTTTCAGGGTTGTCTGCACTTTTGACGACTACAGTAGCTGCATCGTAACCTTTGTAAATATATTTGTAGACATATTTAATGGATTTGATGGAAGTGCAGGCTTCTACGTTGATGTGGGCGTTGTACTTCATGAGTAAATGTGGATTGTAGGGTACTACATATCTATTGTCCACTTTTTTTCCACGAATAATGGCACTATCTCCTTCTCTTCTTTTATAAAGTGGATATCCATCACAATTTGCATATGTTTTGTCTCTATAATCTTTTGGAAAATCTTTTGAACATTTATTATTTTCCATACATGGTGATTGTGGATTAAGGTCTCCACAGGGTCCATGAATCATGCGATGAGTAACAATCTCATATAGTCTACCATATAGTTCTGGATCTGGTAGTTCAGCAACTATGACTGCATCCACTTTGTCCGAAGTATCTAATTTATCTTTCTCTTGAAGTATTATGAGAAGATGTGCATGTGGAAGGCCTCTTTTTTGAAATTCAATGGTATATACATAAGCAAGACATTTGCCAAATAACTGATTTATAGTGAAGTCACGTATTAATTCATTTAATTTGATCTTAAAAACTCTGGCTACTAAATCTGGTCGATCTGAAGCACTTTGTCCAAGAAGTAGATTTTGATTAATTTCTGGCCATTGTGGATTACATGTAAATGTCACAAATAAATCTGGTTTTCCAAATTTTGTCACAATAGCCATAGCATCATTGTATCTTTCTCTCATATTTCGAGGAGATCCTTGAAAGGAAGATGGTAAAATGATGGCTTTGCCAGCTGTCATGTCTCTGCTTGTAGCCACGTCAGCAACATAGTCCATGAGTCCACAATATTGTTCTACACGTAGTTTATCTTGTTGATATTTTATAAAGTTTAAATTATTTGCCTCAACTTGCAAATATGAATCAATAATCCATTGTTGTGTTAGTTTCCCACCACATAAAATTGGATTAAATTCATCTCTAATCGCAATTTGAGCAACTTTAAATTCAAGCATAGAAACATTATTTCGGATTCTGGCTTTAGCATTTGGGTAACTGGGAAGGGTTAATTTTGGTTGCCAACCTGCTTCTCCGTGTGGGAAAAAGATGGGATATGTCATTGGATCTAAATTTGGACTTAAGATATTAATATTAATAAATGGTTGCTCCTCATTTCTTGGATATACTCTAATGTCTCTTTGAAATGGTGGTTCTCCTTCATCATTCTGAAAGACCATTGCAACCTCATTTGATGTTGGCAAGTTATAACGACGTTTATCAGTATGTCTGTCTCTTTTAAGCACCATATTAACCTTTGGCATTGGTAATTGATGTCTTTGTGCATGAAGTAGTTGTTCATTTTCTACTTCTGCCAATTTTTTGTAAGCTTTACTGTAGGGATTGTTGTCCATAATGTTATTTAGCTCTATAAAAACACTGGGTAAGCATTTTTTATTTTTCTTCCATCAACAGCTTCCATTGTATCTAGGACATATAGTTGAGCGAATTTTCTTTCCTCTCCTTCCTCTGGATGTAAATGTGAAGTCAGATGATAAATTTGTCCTTGGACTTTAAAACAGTAAGGACCATGTCCTGGTACATTAGCAGACAATGTTGCCCCCATAGATGCAAATGATATGGCACTATTGTAGGATCTTATGTTTGTCTTAAAATTTTTGTAATTTGGAAAAGTAGGTTCAGTCATAATATTTTGTAAATAGGTTGGAAATTGTTTCCTTTCTGGAAGTTTGAACTTTCCTTTTTGACAACAACTAATAAATTGTCCATCTCGGGGTCTCTCCTGTTTAAAATAATAAGCCTCACAAAATTGACATTGAGTAGTCATGTCCCCACAACTATGAACCTCTACTGCTAAAGACTTCAGTAAAGGACAATTTGCAAAGCATATTGGATGTTGACTTTCATATTCATCAGATGAAAAGTCATGAAATGTTTCAACAACAGGTTCTAAATGTTTATTTTTTTTCGTAGCTTTTCTTGGTATATGTTGGACTTGTTTGGTTGAAATGTCCTGTAAGTTTTTAGTAAGAGTTTGTAAATGCTTTGTTTTTGTAGTTGCTTTTTTTGGTCTGTCTTGACTGGTATCTTGTAAAATGTCATCTGATGTTTTAGGAACAGTTTGTAAATGCTTTATTATCTTTTTATTTTTTTTGGTTGTATCTTTCATTTTTGCAGCTGATATTCTTTTATTTGCAAGTCTTTTGCGTTCTTTTTCTCGTCGAATTTCTTTCTCCTCCGGTGTCTGCTGGGCGGCCCATCTCTCTTGTCTTTCTCTAGTTTGACGTCTTTTCTTCTCTTCTTTGGTCTCGTTATCAGCCATATTAATCTGTAAAGGCAAAAAAATAAATGTAATTGTGTATATTTTAATTTGTAATTCCTGTTAAAGATTCTTGTGCACAATTGGTGAACTAAAAGGCAAATCATTAAGGTATCATTTATATTTAGAATGTATCATTTATATTTAGTTAAATTTATAATTCGTGTCCTCACTGGCTAAGAATGTGGCCAATAGAATAGTGCTGTAAATAAGCATGTAACATATTTTTTTAAAATAATGTTTTTATTTATTAAAAACGTAGTTTGTGGATAGATATTTTCCACTGCAAAACTTCTTTGCTAAAAAAAAAAGTGATGTGGTTATTGAGCTATGTATTGCATAGTAGCAATTTAAATAAAATAAGGGAGATATTAAATTAATTATTTTATTTTTCTGTTGACACAGATGCAACTGAAAGCAGTTTCTTTAGTTTTATACTTTAGTACTTATTATACTTTACCTTGGTTGAAGTGTGATTTAAATCCGAATGTTTGTTGGTCCTCGGTTCAAAATCGGTGTCCAATGGTGTGGTCCTCTGTTGGAAGTCCTCGTCCGATGGTGTGGTCCTGTGGCGATAGCCCTCGTCCGATGTTGTGGTCCTGTGGCGATATCCCTCGTCCGATGTTGTGGTCCATTGGTGAAAGTCCTCGTCCGATGGTCTGGTCCTGTGTTGAAATTCCTCGTCTGCTGGTCTGGTCCTGTGTTGAAATTCCTCGTCTGCTGGTCTGGTCCGAGTCCTCGTCCGATGGTCCAGTCCTGTGGAAAAAGTCCTCGTCCGATTGTCTTCACGCAGTATCTGTTGTAATATAAAATCGAAAATGTTGTTTGAGTGAAATGTCTTTTAAATAATTGAAAAATGTATTAATTTGACTGTATTGTATCAGTTATGGTTATCTTTTTTTTTTTTTACTTTCTGTACAATCCCACAACTTTTGTTATTGTTCTTGAAGGTTCTTAGTAAGGCTTGTGGGTTGTGATATATTAAATAAGAATATAAATTTATTTTGCTATGTGTTTATGTTATTTTTTGTACAATCCTGTTTTGTGCACACCACTTGTGGTATACTTATTTAACCTTTATTGTGATGCTTATAGATAGTGAACCATGAAATAATATAATTAATGTAGTTTGCTATGTGTTTGTGTTAGTTTTTGACAATCCTGTTTGGTGCGCACCATTTGTGCAAAAGTTATTTATTCTTGATTGTACTGGTTATAGGTTGTTAAACATTAAAGAAGAATGTTAATTTAGTTTCCTATGAGTTTGTGTGATTTTTTGTACAATGCTATTAGGTGCGCAACACTTTTGTTATTGTTATTTTTTCTTCTTTGTAAGGCTTATAGGTTGTTAAACATTGAATAAGAAATTCAGTTTTGTGTGTAGCAGTTTGTGTCTCATTCAATTGCGATTTGGCTAATTGAATTGTGCCCTAAATAAGCACATAGCATATTTTTTGAAATAAGTTTTTAGTCATTTAAAAACTTTATTTTGGATATATTTTTAGTAACTAAAAACTTATTTTAAAAAAATAGTTATGTTGTCATTTAGAGCCCTATTCAATTGGGCAAATTGCAATTGAATGAGGGCCTTTGTGTGTACCATATGTTGCATAGTTTGCCCCTCATTCAATTGCATTTTTTACAATGTAATAGTACTCTAAGGCCGTCATTGAATTGCAATGGTGAAAATTGAATAGGGTTGTAAATAAGCACATCATCACATATATTTGTTAAAATAGAATAAGGGCCTAAAAATGCTTATTTATAGCCATATTGAATTGCCCAAAATAGCAATTGAATGAGGGCCTTTGGTTACTGCATTTGTTATATTGTGAGCTCCTCATTCAATTGTGTTTTGGCCAATGGAATAGAGCTCAATATCAGCACAGAGCATATTTTTTTACGTAATTTTGTATTTAGTGAACTTGTATCCAAAAGCAACGTGTTCACAAAAGAAAAAGTTCCTTTAAAAAATATGCTCTGTGCTTATATAGAGCCCTATTGAAATGGGCAAATCACATTTGAGTGAGGCCCTTGGCCATTAAAGATATATATGTCCTCATTGAATTGCAATTTTGCCAATTGAAGAGGGCTCTATATAATCACATAACATATTTATTGAGCAAAGTTTTTAGTTATTGAAAACCTTGATTGTGGTTAGAAGTTCAGTAACTAAAAAGTTATGTATAAAAATATGTTATGTGCTTATATAGAGCCCTATTCAATTGAGGAAGTCGCAATTGAATGAGGCTCATGGTTCTTTCTTGTTTATACTTAATACTTTACCTTGCTTGAAGTTTTGAATGACAGACGGTCCCCTCCTGCCAATGTTAATGCGCCGGTCTTCTTGTAGTGTCTTTTTGAAAAAGAAAGTGAAATAGTTATTTGTATATTTATAATGTTTCATGTAGCAAAGCATGGCCTTTTGAGCATGTAATGTCTTGTTGTATCTTACCTCTTCTTCTTTGTTGGTGTTCTTTAAAAGGGATTGTGCTTCACAGTGCACGGTGCAAATTGTTGAGAGACGCTATTGATGCAGAGTCTGTTTGAATATTCAAAGAAATAAAAAGATTCAGCTTTATATGATCTATTGAATTGAAGTAAATGAATGTCATTGAAATATAGTCGTGTAATTTTTTTCAATTAACCTTATTTTTTGTTGGGGGCTACACACATATGTCACATACATGAAGCACATTCCATAGTTTAATGTAATTATTTTGAGTACGTGTGACATATCAGTATACATGACTCATATTTAAATGGTTAAATTAACCTTATATTTGTTTTTTCCAACACACATAAATGTGTGTGTGTGAGATGTAACTATAGATGATACACATATATGTGCGTGTGACATATCAGTATACATGACATATAATGTCATTTAAATGTAGTTGTTTAATGATTTTGTTTTAGGCTAATTTTGTTGCAGTGGCAATACACATAAATGTGCGTATCACATGTCACTATGAAGGGGCAGTACACATAAATGTGTGTGTCACATGTCAATATACATGATACACATATATGTCCGTGTCACATGTCACTATGCAGGGGCAATACACATAAATGTGCATGTCACATGCCACTATACATTCTATACATATACGTGCGTGTCAGATGTCACTATACATTATAGACATAAATGTGCATGTCACATGTCACTATACATTCTATACATATACGTGCGTGTCAGATGTCACTATACATTATAGACATATATGTGCGTGTCACATGTCACTATACATAAACCTCTGTTTAATATTGAATTCTGTTTGTTAAATGAACCGTATTTTTTTTTTGAGCCTATACACATAAATGTGCCATATATGTCACTACATAAATCCAATTTTTGATTTATTTGTTTGACCTGTCCTGATAATAAAATGTAATATATTATAGCTTACCTCTCAGTTGTAATTTGCACAATGCAAAGTAGTAAATTAGTAAAGTATTGTCTTCTCAAGTAAAAGCAGCAGTTATCTCAGAAGTCACTCCGTTGATCACCTGAGGAGAAATGTATTTTTTTGTTTGAAATAGGCAGTATTTATAAACTTGTAGAAAGTTCTGGAAAGTGAGACCGTTAGAACGCAATACGCATGCGCTATTTGCGTTCCAGCTTACAATTTGCGTTCCATCCGCCATTTTCTGCGTATTACTGTTCAAAATGGTGTTCAATATGATTGTGATACGTTCCGCATAGTATGTGTTTCATTATTGCTAGTAAGTGTAGTGTAGTTACGTCTGAAGCCTCGTTTTCGTTTTGTTCGTCGGCCATTTTTTCTCTCGCTTAGCGATGGTATTAGTGTCTAAAGTGTTTTATTTTGATTTAAATGTAGGTGTAACTTGTTTTTTTGAGGTGCTGGCTGGTTCCTCTTGCTGTAGGTAAGCTTTTTATGTGTTTGTTGTGTGTCTTTCTTAAGTTTTAAATGTTTGTATGTCGGCGTGTTGCGTCCGATGTTTGCGAAGTCGTAATGTGTGGTAACGTGTCTCGTATGGTGTTTGCGTGTGTAGCCTCGTTTTCGTTTTATTCGTCGGCCATTTTTTGTGTCGCTTAACAAACTATTTAGTGTCTAAACTCTTTTATTTTGAGTGCAATTAAGTTGTAAGTTGCATTTTTGAGGTCCTCGGTGCTTCCTGTTTGTGTAGGTAAGCTTTTTATATATGTGCTGTGTGTATGTATTGTGTTTTTAATTTTGTAATGTTCGCGAGTTGCGTCCGAGTGTTGCGAGACCGTAATGTGTGTGAACGTGTGTCGTATGTTGTTTGCGAGTGTCGTAATGTGTGTGAACGTGTGTCGTATGTTGTTTGCGAGTGTCGTAATGTGTTGCGACGTAAACATTTTTTTAAATTTTGCAAGGGTCGCAGTTGCTGCAACTGAAGACCTCGCTTTGCGAGGTCCTCAGGTGCTGGCATGGAGCGCCTGCGGCGCTCCATGCCAGCAACTGACAACCTGGCACAGTGCCCTCGCTTCATGAGGCCCGCGTCTCCCTGCACGAGCCGCGGGCCTCGCACTACGCGAGGCCCGCGACTCGCTACGCGAGCCCCGGCCCTCGCTACGCGAGCCCGCAGCGTTAGCAACAACTCGTACGCTCACAACTATATATGTGATAATCCCATACCATATTTAAATTACCTGCAATATCCACAAATATCTGTACTGAGAAACATATATGCTCACTTTCTCATTCAAGAATGGAAAAGAAACTTGCATTTACAAAATTCTGAGAGAGATCCTAGAACATATTTCTTGCCAGTAGCTGAAAAGTGCCTACACATCTGATTCTCAACAATGACCGGACACGAGGAAAGCTCCTGCAATACAAGGAGCCACAGAAAGGAAACAGGGTGCCATTAATGGTTATATACAACCCACCTGGGAGTTCTATGTAAAATATCTTTCAAGCATGTCTGCACATAAATGATAGACTGAAATTTTTTTTTCCAAATACTCCTGATTTGAAAACAGCAAGTAATAAAGTTTTTACTTAAGAAAACGACTTTGAATGGCACAATCCCTACAAACACAAGAGATGTGAAACATGCATTAGCATATCAGTACGAATCCTGCACTCTGATCCACATCATAGAATAATTGGTAACTTTCCCTTTGTAAATCATCAAATGTGGTATACCTCATCATGTGTGTCAAATGTCCTGAAGTATTTTATGTAGAAGACAGGTCTAATGTGAAAAAACAAAACAAAACCTGAGAGTGGACATTTTTGCCAAAATAGACAGTATCAATGATCCGAGAGTCACAATGTTTATGGGGAATTTCAGGACACAGAGGCAGAAAGATCTGGGAATACAAATAGATGAAAAATGTTGCAGGGTATTCATGCCACATTACTCTAGCTCAAGTGAATTCTTTCAGATCCAATAGATCAAAGGCATCCTTTCTTTACTGAGGTGATAATGTAAAATTGCTTTCATGAAGGGGTTATAACCTTGACACAACAACAAAATTAGAGGTTCTCAATCTGAGAATGGACAATACCTGAAGTAGGTTTATCCTATAGGTCTGGTTACCTACTCAGAGAGCAACCTCTTTTAGCTCAGTTGTGCCCTTCACAGGGAGAAATATCCTGTAGTATATAATTCCGGTCTCAGTCAAAAGAGTGACCCAGCCCAGAAATACCAGGCAATTCTACCCTGAACAGGAGAAATAGCAAACCCCATATGCGTTACACCTCCCATCAAACTGTCCTTGAGAGGTCTTGCTCTACTGTCACCCTCCCACTTTCCCATTACCAGTGACAAATTCCAACAGATCCCTCATCATCAAAGCCATAACTAAATTAGCCTTTTTTTCTTCGGCCAAGCAAATTCAACATTTCTTTGTTACAAACCAAGTACCTCACTAAGGAAGACATCACATACATAGGCAATCATTGCATGCTCATTCTTCACTCCACTAAAACTAGTTGCACCCCTGTCACTATCTCCTATTATCCCACTCATAACCAATGGTGCCCTGTTGACCCCCTTTGCTCGCTTCATCAGTCACTGCAGCACAAAGCCTCTAACCACCTATTGCTGTCTATCTCTAGGCAACCACCACATTCATCCATTACATCCGGCTCATTCTCACCAGACTATGTTACAATTCATTCTCTTTTTCTGGACACTCATTTAGAAACAGAGATGCTTCAGTAGCCTCTAAAAGCCAGACCCCCGTCCATATCATTAAGGCCTTAGTCTGCTGGAAATCCCTCTGCAATAATCCACACACCTCATGTGCACACATCTATCACATTAGCAGCCCCACTGTCCCTTATTTCAGCTTTTACATCTCACTTGGCCCTTTTGGCAGACTAAGCTACCATAGAGAGACCCAACTACAAACATATATATATATATTGTAGTTTCAACAGTGTTTTTACTGGTAGCCCTGCTGATGGTGACTGAGTATTTTGTTGAGGAATACGTTGCTTCTAATGGGTACTCAGCAATTTTTCAGTTTTCACAAGGGTTATGACGTATAGTTAAGCAGAGTGTAGTGGGAAATAAACAGCTGCAAAGCTGCGATTCCTTTCGGGGCTCCCGTTACCTTGCAATTCAAATAGACAGCGCCGCAAGGATATCCCCTTACGGCCGGCCGCATATCTTGCAACCGGCCGTAAGCTCAGAAATCTTTAAAAGCAAATATAAATTCAATACGGCACTGTAAAGCTCTGTAAATGCTATGGATCATAATGGGGGACATGAGGATTAATAGCAACCCCCTCTCAAGCTTGCACATCAGCCCAGATCCGAGATTTCGTTAACTGTTTATTTTCCGGCCGCAGCGTGGGCGGGTCTGAGGTGCTCCAAGCCCTCTGGACTTTTTCCACTGATATTTGACATAAATGAAAATAAAAATTATTTACGGATTTGAGTGTAGGGGAATGTTGTGCTATGAATGATTACACCTACAATCACTTTATAGTCTCCTCAGAGTGCAGGATGGCTTTATTATGGCTTTATTATGTGCTTAATTGTGTGCCTGCGGGACCTTTTTTCTGCAAGTAAGCTGCGGCTCGGTTTTAGCCTTGCAGAGAGGGTTCCCGGAGCAATTGAATAGCAACCGGGATTTGCTTGCAGCCGAAACTCTTGTGGCCGTTTAAGATCAAAGGCTTTCCTCCGGTGCGTGCGGCCGCAAGGGATAACAAGGCGCCGGCCGCAAGCCTGCCAGAGCCCCCGGCCGGAAGGGAATAGAATAGGCAAATAGCCTGCGGCCAGTCCTTGCGGCCCCGCATCTCCTACGGCCGATAATAGAATGAGGCCCATAGTATTTATGTGGTAGTCTATGCATATACTGTATGTATGCATACATGAATTTGAAGACTACATGTGTATGTGTCCCCAGGAATATTGCTGAGAATGCATGCATATGAGTGAAGTGTGTTTATGAGAGAGATTTTGTGTGCATATATAAGAATGTAACAAATCTAAAAATAGTGCTTGACACTGATTTTTGAGCCTCTTTTCTTTGCATTTTTATGATTGGGGCAACCTGTGTATGAGATTTGCCATCACTAGCACAACATCTTTTTTATAAAATATATTTTTTAATATTTTTCCTTGTCATAGTGTATACTTTACATCATTTGCATCATCAAGTATTAGGGGTTAGACTCACAGATAGTCGCTATATTCTTTTCTTTAGATTCATATTGTTTTTTATTAGCATTTTTACACTTTTTTCTTAAAATAGGTGGTCACTTTTTACCCTCTATCAAGAAGCTTATGAATGGCTATTAGTATTCTTTTTTCACCTATTAACATCCTTTTATTTTCACTATATGCCTGTTTAAGGTATTAAATTAATGTTTCAATTTTTCTGTTAGTGATGTTACGTCTCATCATAGAGGTATAGACTTACATCTGTTCCCATTCTAAGGGAATTATAGATATTTATTATCTTTTGACAATATATCACTTTTGGACTCTTTAAATCAGTTGTTTATACCGATTAGATTTAATGTTATACTATGTATGATTTATGCCTGTTTGCTTTTTTGAGTATTTTTTTCACATATAAGAATGCATGTATATACATAACAGCATGCATGAGAGTGCATGTGTGGGATTCTGTGACAGAGAGCATGCACAAAACACTTAATTGTGTGAGACATATTACATGGGAAAGCAGTGATAGTGGTAACAGACAAGATGGAAGTTGGTACCTGTAGGTCAGAGTCCTATTGGTTACTGCACCATAATCATACACAGGAGTAGTTTTGCAGTTATTCTGATCTACATGGGTCCTTGTTTGCATAGTTAAACTACTTGCCAGATTTAATTGGACATGGTCCCTATGCCTACTTGTGATCTGTCTTTGCTAGTATTACTGTGTAACTTAGGTTGTGTCTACCTGCCATCTACCTGCCATCTGTTGAGTGTCTTCTGTTGTGTGACTGCTATTCTGTGACCACTTTCCTGTGTCTTTAGTTTGCCTATTTGCTTATTTATGTCTATCTGACCTTGAACAAACACAGCCTCGTTACCATGTGATCCTGTACTGCTTGAAGACCCAGTCACTGAAAATCCTAACACTATAAGACAACTAGCTATATTATAAAGCCATTTGATATCGTGCTACATATGATGCTGATTCTTCCCAGGTACATTAAAGCTTCATAGCAGGCAATGTTTGACTGAGAGTTCACTCGTATCACACATCAATCCCAGATCAGCTCTTTTTATTAGATGTAACATGTGAGACTCAGTTGGTTCTGAGGTCTTGCTAGCCCTTTGCCACTTTACCTGATTAAAACTGGACACATGTACTATATATTAGGGTCTTTTGACATGTTGTATGCTTCTTGTTTACAATAATATTGTGTTTTAACATATTAAAATAGAAACAAGATAAAAACTATATTTTGCACACACTGTAAATATGTGTAGTTCTGAAATGGAGAAGTACAGTTTACTAGTCCACTAAACTATATACTTATTTACATATGACATTTTTTACATGTGTACTTTACATAGGATATACCAATTAACCTATTTTCCATAATAATTTGGATTTTTATTTAAAATTAACCAACATTTTATGTCAATAGGAATAGTAATGTAAGACCAAATAAACCTCATACATAAACATGTTGCTATGAGAACACCTTAATATTTTCTTTTCAAAATCTCAAAGTCTCAAGTGCTAGCTCTACCAAATGTACTGAAATAAAATAAAATAAAAGTTTTTAAATGAAAAAATGTAGGTATGTGTGCAAATTTGGTTTTGTTAATATTTCTAGTATGCCTTTTGAACAATGTCCAATGGCATACTTTAAAGAGTTATATTGCAAATCATTTTAACTACACGTTTCGATAATATATCTAAAGATCTTGTTAAATGAGAATTTATGTGATTTAATTTAAATACTGGCACAGTTGACAGTAGCGATTGGTATAGATACTGTTGTATTTTGTCAAAACTGCTTTTGAACTTTACAAGCATTTTTGATGACTTACCTGAGTGACATTCAGTAATATTCCTTAGAAACATTTAACCGATAAAATAGAGACTTCATTATTAGAGCTTCCATCTTTAATCCTCTGGAAATATGTGCTTATGAGCTATACTAAAAAAAAGTTTTATCTCTTAGTAATATCCTTTAATACAAAGAGATAACTACATTTCTAGCAAGATATCTGATTTGGCTTATCCACTACTGCATTTCATTTTGATAGCACCAGGTAGATTTGCTTGAGCTATATTAACATTCTAGACCTTAAGCAGAGATAGTTCAAAAAAATGTGCAAGGGCATGTGCATGTCATTATCATCATGAACTTTACATTTCAAACCTCATATCATCTGCTTTAATTGAACCTGATCTTCAATACAATTTAAAATGCATTGGCATTTCTCCTCAGCAATTTAAGCAAATTAGCAAAAGCAGTAGCTAATGATGAGTGTTCTGTAAGGTCACTCAATGAATATCAAAGCTCATTGTTTTAAACTATGAACCTCTGGTTTATGTAATCTATCATGAGATAGAACTGCAGTATTTTTCTGAAATAAAGTTGTTCTCTGCTAAATTGGCTTTCTCTAAATTCCTTAATATATATTTATGCCATGTATCATGCAATTCTAGGATTTGTTGTTAAAGAACACTAAAACTGAATAACTAGGAGAGAAGATTAATCTATAGTATTTAATATATCAATAAGTATTATATTTAAAAAAAAAAAGTTATTTAGAAGCTAATCTGTGGATAAATAACTGCAATAATACTGAATTTACCAAAAGTCTGTAAACATTTTTGGGTGATATATATGGTTATTAGGTTATATTTAAAAGCATTTTGTCATTGTCATTTAATATAGATATTGCTTTTTCTTTTCTATTTTTTTAAATCATTTGTGAAGGGAAATTATTTTGCACTAATCTGCTACCTTGTCGTGGTGAAGGGACTTGTGTAATTAAGCTATGAATAAATGCCAAGATAACCTTCTGGGTAAGCACAACCCAGAGACATAATGATATGTCACAGGAAGACGAGTCCCTTAGGCCAGAAGGTGCCTACCACATTACTGTGAAAGAGTAAAGGGTACATACGAGTAGCACCAGATCTCATGAAGTGTTTGGGCCATAGCCAAGAGGACACCCAGCTGGGGAAGTGTCTGGAGGGGAAAGAAAAATACACTGCTGCAAAGAACAATTTAGCATAGGGACCTGGAGTGATCGAACTATGACCCAAGGAAAACGGAAAGTGGTCAAACATTAGATGACAAAATTAAACATGCTTCAGGAGAAAATGTTGGTATGACCTGAGTCTCTGAGGAAAGCAGGAAAGACAGGATTCCCTAAAGAAGACCGATTCTGGGAAAGATTGAACACACACAAACAAGGGGATGGCAGTCGATGTGTAGATGAGGCAGTGTCTGACAGATAGTTGTCCATGATTGAATGACTAAACAACAAAGTTGAACCACTTCCTTCTATAAATCTTTTTTTTTTATGTTACTCTACTTTTTATTAATCGTTTGGTTACAATCTATCATTACAGCTGATGCTTAAGGAAATTCAAAAATGGTGTTTAAACAGATTTTCTTATTGCTGCTAAAACTACAGTTGTTCAACACAAATAACAATATAATTTCTGTTCAGTTTTTCTATTCTTTTAACAAACACAATGAAATGATAATTGTCATTGAAAATGTTCATCTATTAGCATCTTTTACCTGCAGAATATACAAAATTCAAGAAAGTTTAATGGACTCAAGCAAGCAGGTAAATGGTCAGCTTTTATATTAGTTATTTATTTTGCATCAATTCATGTAATATTGTTACTTTGTGTTTTCATAAGATACAGTTGTGCTCAAAAGTTTGCATACCTTGGCAGAAATTGGGAAATTGGGCTTTTTTTTAAAATTATGACATGGAAGTATTTTATTGAAGAATAGTGATCATATGAAGCCATTTATTATCACAGAGTTGTTTGGCTCCTTTTTTAATCATAATGATAACAGAAATCACCGAAATGCCCTGATCAAAATTTTACATAACCTTGAATGTTTGTTACAGACACACAAGGTGACACACACAGGTTAAAATGGCAATTGAAGGTTAATTTGCCACACCTGTGGCTTTTTAAATTGCAAGTAGTGTCTGTGTATAAATAGTCGATGAGTGTGTTAGCTCTCATGTGGATGCACTGACCACGCTAGATACTGAGACATGGGGGGCAGAAAAGAACTGTCAAAAGATCTGCATAACAAGGTAATGGAACTTCATAAAAATGCAAAAAGGATATAAAAAGATATCCAAAGCCTTGAAAATGCCAGTCAGTACTGTCCAATCCCTTATTAGGAAGTGGAAAATGTGGGGATTGTCAGCCACAGCTGCCAGAAGAATTGTTCAGAATACAAAGAAAAACCCACAGGTAACCTCAGGAGAAATACAGGCTGCTCTGGAAAGAGACTGTGTGGTTGTTTCAAGGAGCACAATACGACGATACTTGAACAAAAATTAGCTGCATGGTCGAGATGCCAGAAAGAAGCCTTTACTGCACCAATGACAAAAAAAAAACATTGGTACAATATGCCCGGCAACACCTAGACATGCCTCACAGCTTCTGACACACTGTAATTTGAAGCGACAAGACCAAAAAAGAGCTTTATGGTCACAACCATTAGTGCTATGTTTGAAGAGGGGTCAATAAGGTCTACAGTGAAAAGAATACCATCCACACTGTGAAGCATAGTGGTTGATCACTGATGTTTTTAGGGGGGCATGGGGAATTTTGTGAAAATTGATGGCAAGATGAATGCAGCATCTTATCAGAAAATACTGGCAGATAATTTGCATTCTTCTGCACGAAGGCTGTGCATGGGACACTCCTGGACTTTCCAGCATGACAATGACCCCAAGCACAAGGCCAAGTTGACCCTCCAGTGGTTACAGCAGAAAAAGGTGATGGTTCTGGAGTGGCCATCACAGTCTCCTGACCTTAATATCGTTGAGCCACTCTGGAAAGATCTCAAACATGTGGTTCATGCAAGATGTCTAAAGAGTTTGCATGACCCGAGGCATTTTGCCAATACGAATGGGCAGCTATACTACTGGCAAGAATTATGGGCTTTGTAGACAAATATGGTCATAATTGCCCCAGAGTGATTGGAGAAGCAAGACATTCCAATTAATTCCCTGGCCTCCAAATTCCCCTGCTTTAACCCCATCGAGCACCTGTGGGACCACCTTGATTGCCATGTTCGCTTTTTTGCAAAGCTGTGTAATGACCATCTTTTTAATTTTTTTATTTTTATTAATTTATTTTCTGATCGCACTGTATGTGTGTAATTGAATTGGATTATATAATCCAGGAGTTAATACATCTGTATCATTGAACAGATGAAGACATTATGTAAGTGCTGGGTGCATTACTTGTTACTTCTATTATATGAAGTGATGAATGATGTATGATGACATTTCTAGTTATCTGATTATCATTACTGTGGTGTAATGACCACATGTGACTGGTAGATGCTATGCATCATTATTATACAGTATTACCTTTAACCCTTTACATTTTTCACGGTTTCACTTTTGTCGTCTGGGGGATTGAGCACACCACACCCAGGATATTAATGCACAGTTGCTGACATTTATGACTGTGCTCTGTGTATATAATCAACTATTTTATTGTTATACCACAATCAATGTCTACACATGTCTCTAATGTTTACTGATTTTGGACATCAACATACATAACATTTACATAACATTTTTTTTTGTAAATAGATCAGCTTTTTGTATACCAATCCCTTCATGCATTTGATGACTGTAATCTTATGTTTGCATGTCATTAAACTTATGATGTCATGGCCAAGTGTTTACACTTTCTATGTTAAATCTGATGTTAATATAATCATTGCTTAACATCAATTCACATATTGATGCACAAAACACCAAATAATTGAATTTAGTATGATATCACAATTACATATTTAGCTTTATTTTCTACTAGTGACTTGCCTGTCAAAAATGACGGCATTAAAATTTGAATCCTGGCAATGCTGTTTGCCACACAATGCAAGGCTTTTCCCCGCTAACTTGTGGGCCTTCAGCGTTCATCGCAAGCCCAGCAATGGGTGGCTTTGCTGCTTATTGCAGGCATTGGCCAATCTGCAACTTTCGGGCCTTGCAATGAGGCGCCTTTGACTCTCATCGCGAGCCCCGCCATGAGAGCTTTTGATGCTCATCGCAAGCTCTGTAATGAGCTCATTGTGAGCCTCTCCCCACTCTCCCCATGTCTCTTTGTCCCTTTTCCCTCCCCTGGGTTTTTTCCCCTTATCTCCCTCCCCTGTGTCTCTTTCCACCCTGTCTCACCCTGGGTCTCTTTCCCCACCTCCCTCCCCTGTGTCTCTTTCCCCCCTCTCCCCCCTTTCCCTCCTCTGTACTCCTGTTTGTATTAACAGGTGTGAAACCATTTGCGGGCTTGGGAAATTGTTAATTTTCCCCAAGCCCGAAATGTTTTTCCGATTTACGGGCTTGAAAAAAAGTTACGGCTTTACGGCCATCATTTCTTCCTCACTTACCTGTTTTCAGACCTCCTTAAAATGACAATTAAATATCAAATTAGCTTGCAACCTCATTTACAGGCTCCCTGTAAGTTAATTGTTTTATTAATTGGAGTGGCTCCCCGATGGCTCCCCAGTTACAGGCGTGGGATTGGAGTGTGGTGTCTCCATTTTTGCTGATGACACAAATTTGTGCAAGGTGATTAAATCAGAAAATGATGTACTTTTCCTCCAAAGGGATTTGCATAAATTAGAGGAATGGGCATCTAAGTGGCAGATGAGATGTAAAGTTATGCATCTGGGAAGGAAAAATAGCCATGCAATTTATAATCTTAATGGAACAAATCCAGGGTTATCAGATATTGAAAGGAATTTGGGAGTACTTGTGGACAACCACCTAGGTAACAGTGCTCAATGCCAAGCAGCATCTGCAAAGGCAAGTAAAATATTAGCATGTTTTAAGAAGGGTATAGAAGCAAGGGAAGCAAATATAATTCTCCCACTATACAAATCTCTAGTACTCCCTCATTGGGAATATGGAGTACAATTTTGGGCACCACTACATAAAAAGGATATTTTTGAACTGGAAAAAGTACATAGAAGAGCAACAAAGCTAATAAAGGGAATGGAGGGGCTAAGTTATGAAGAAAGACTAACCAAATTAAACTTATTTACTCTAGAAAAAAGGCGTTGAAGAGGGTATGTGATTACCCTATATAAATATATCCAGGGTCAATACAAGGCTTTGTCAAGGGAACTTTTTGTGCCAAGAGGTTTTCAACTGACAAGGCGACATCCTTTGAGATTAGAAGTAAAAAGATTTCACCTTAAAGAAAGGGTGGTTAATCTGTTGAATTCTCTGTGAATGGTGACAGTGGATTTGATAGATAAGTTTAAAAAGGGATTGGATATATTTTTAAATAAAAAGGGCATTAAGGGCTATCCTGAATAAATAGAGAGGAAGTATTGATCCAGGGATGAATCCAATCACCATTATCTTGGGTCAGGAAATAATTTTATATTTTTTTCCCCCGTTGAGACAATTGACAACGTTTCACTGTTTTTTTTTCTGTTTACCTTCCTCTGTATCAGTTAACAATAAATCTGTGTATTGCAGAACAGAGAATATATAAAAATATTGAAACTGATGGACTAAAGTCTTTTTTCAACCTAAATTGCTATCTAACTATGTAACTACAGTGTATGTAACGCATGAATGGGCCTAGCGATGGGTGCCTTTGGCGCTCATTGCTCATGCGCAAGCCCATAACTTTTAACATAACATTACCAACAAAATTGCAATTACGACAACTATATTTGTGATCAAAAACACTGTCATTGAATATTACAGACCATTAAAATGACACAGGTATGGTCACATGTTCTAAATATGTCCAAAGTGTGTTCAAGCATAATTTTATATGTTATTATCACAAAATTCCAAATCATGAGTGAACAACAGTAATACCAATTTTTGGGAGTTTAAACTTTGACATATTTACTTTATAATACTGTTCTGGATTAACATTCCATTTAAGGGTTTTTAACCAAATCAATTGTAAGTTAAATACTATTTAATACAATAACACTAGCTGTAATTTGCCTTTTTTATTTGTGGCACATATGTTGTCACATGCACAACCGCAATGGTGTGGAACTTCAAAAGGACAGGTTTACCCAAGATCCCTTTCGATGGAGATAAGTTTCATGTTCTCTTCTGCATCTCCATAGCCACCTTGTGTCATTGCTAGCTTTACTCAACAGCCAGTACATTGATTCAAAACTCATTGTCATGATTTGTCCCTATATCCCCATGTACCAGTGCCTATAACTTCCTGTTCCTTACATGTTCCCTGAACCATGTAGTGGCATACCTGTTGCATTCACCCCCATTATGGATTAGAGGCCTCCTTTTAGCTGCAATTGGTGTCACTATTTCTCTTAAAGTGCCAGAGGCTATCCATGATGAGTTTCTCACACACCAGTGTATTACACCCAGCGGTATTGTGTAGTTAACATACCTTTCCATGGATATGATGTACATGAATGGTCTGAGTGCTGTGATGTGATTATGATTCATAGTGTTGATGAGTATTGTTTGGGGGGTGTCTATCCCTTTAATAGTCAATGCATTGAGTACCTGTTGTAAGTCATGTGGGTTTCCTGATTTGTATTAACCTCTTGTGTTGTGTACTGAGGTATATCTTACTCTTGAGGTTGATATGTGTTGTGCGGAGATACATTATTCCCAATATTTGCTGTTCCCAATATGTATACTGACTCAAACATATTCATTTTTAACTGCTTTTGCAGTCACAGCAATGCTTTTTTTTAAATTCATTAATTTTTTTATTAGATGGGAATCGGATCACATATCAGGTAAGATATACCATACATTTCATTAACATCAGAATGATATGTATTTCCAGAATATATAATCTGTTATATGAAGTATAATACAATTAGCTGTAATCCTAGGTAACCCAGTTTCCCAACTCCTGACTAATATGGTTCCCTATTGTCGCCAGTCGTTATCCCTTGTGTCTTACCATTGACTCATTATAATTATGCATATCTAGGGTTCCTACTTAGTTTATATGGGAACCATTAGGTCAATTATTTTTACCCTTTGAATAATTGCATGGGGATATTAAATAATTTAGATGAAAACTTAGAAATACTTTCCCATATTAGTCTCACTCTTGGGCTGTCCCACCATATATGAATAAATGAGTCAATGGAATTACAGCCCCTAAAGCAGTTTCCCCTGGGCATATCCACACATTTTTCTGGGGTGAGATAAGTACGGTTTAGCACTTTTACAGCTGTTTAAAGAATATTATGATTAAGAGATCCCCTATAAATACTCCCCCAGGAGACTTCCCATTTTTCCTTGTCATAACTCTCCGTCAGATCTTTCTCCCATTCCTGCATATAGCTATCTTTGATTGATGGATCTGGGGAATTATATAGATCATATATACCACTTGGAAGGCTTTGGGTTCTGACCATAGAGTCAATAAATTGTTGAATCCTACGCAGGCGATAAAGTTCATGCAGAGGTAGGTTAAAGGAGTTTATGATTTCCTTATTGCTCAATAGCTTATCATATTTGATCCAGGTTCCTAACCTGTCCAACCCCCTGGATTTCCAGCAAGAAAGTGAATCTTCACCGAAGCCCTTTGAAGATTGCAGGTGATGAAGAGTAGGGGTTAAACAGGAAGGGTATGAGAACAAATTAGAGTGAACCCTGTCCATTTCCAGCATTGTACTGTATGATGTATAAGTGTGTGTCTCATCTTATAGGCCCAATCTGGCATTTTATCTAGCCAAATAAAAGTGTCCCAAGAGAATGGCGCCAATAATTGGTCCTCCATAAAAATCCATGCCAATTGATGTTGTGCCGAGTGGATAATAGGAATGAAAGAAAGTTGGGCGTCCCTATAATATTTTCTCAAATCAGGGAGTGATAGTACTCCTTTCGATTTATGCTTAAACATTAACATCCCTTTGATCCTCGCTGGTTTGTTCTGCCAAATACATTTGGAGACTTATCTTTGGAACCCCATAAGTTCAGTTAAATTGATGGGTAAAGGATGAGATTGGAAAAGGTACAAGAGTTCAGGGAGCACATGTATTTTGAAGGCATTTATTCTGCCTAACCAAGATATCTGGAGTTTATTTGATTTTGTCAGATCCTGACTTAAAGATTTAAAAATAAGATGGTAATTCTCCTTATATAAGGATCTCAAAGAAGGGGTAATTTTTAGGTACAGATATTGAATATGCTCTGGAACCCAATTAAAGTTAAACTGCTCTTTTAATGTTTGCTTTAAACGGTCAGGTATGGCAATAGCCATTGCCTCTGTCTTATCTACATTTATACATAAGCCTGAAATGAGGCCAAATTCGTGAACAATGGCCATAAGTGACCTTAATGAGTTGTCTGGGTCCGTTAGGGTACACAAGATGTTGTCTGCAAGCAAGGACATTTTATAGTGATGGTGCCCAAATTGTAAACCCTTTACTGCCTGCTCTAAGGTTCCATCGCTAGTGCAAACAGAAAAGAGTGGACAGCCCTGCCTGGTACCCCTAAAGATGTTGATCATTGGTTTAGTTGGACCCTGTAGTTTAAAATGCGCCTGGGGGCTGATATAATACATCTTGATCAAATTTACAAACTGCCCTTGAATGCCGAATTTGCCCAAAACGGCTTGTAGATCGTTCCAGTCCACTGTGTCAAACGCATTTTCGATAATCCAAAGCTAAGAGACACAAAGGTGTTTTGGATGAATTTGCTTGATGAATTATATTAATGACCTCCCTTTGATTGTCTCTAGCTTGCCTATGTGGGATAAACCCCACCTGAACTTTATGTACCAGTCAAGGTAGAAAGATTGTAAATCTATCTGCCATCATTTTTGCTAATAGCTTAATGTCCCCATTAAGAAGGGAAATTGGTCTATAGTTTTTGATTTCCATATTATCTTTCCCTTTTTTCGGGAACAGTGTTAGCGGATTACCCCCCATTATTGAATTAAAAAGGGCAGCTAAGTGTGGCGCAAGTAAATCTTGAAATTTCTTGTAGTATACATTGGAAAAACCATCAGACCAATGCTTTTGATGTTTTCAATATTTATAATGCCTCAAACATATTAATTGAAATATATATATATATCACATATAATAGTTGTCAAACTATGAGACGTCACGTTTTGCGTGGTGTGTACGACTTAGTCGATGATGTGAATCGTTAACTCAGAGCACTTAGGCAATGAGAGCCTTTGGCGCTTATCACCTGTGAGCCTCGCGTAGCGAGCCGTTAACTTGCAGCACTTAGACAATGAGCGACAAAGGTGCTCATCACCTGCAATCCTCGTGTAGCGAGGCAAGCCATTAAGGCACTAATACTCGCAGCACAAAGACGATGAACGGCAAAGGTTCTCTTGCCTGCTCGCCTCGCGAAGCGAGGTGAACAGTGAAGGCAATGAAACACGCAGGACTTAGCCACCAAACACTTAGTAAACGTGGGATCGCCTTTCACCAACGCAAAAAAAAAATGACAAGACGCCGGACTTAGAAAAAAGAATACGAGATAGGAAAAATATAAAGTTAACGGCCGAACCACGCAAAGCAAAAACCATAGTCCAAACACCCACATTTTGAGTGTTTTTACAGGCGATATAATGAAGGTGAAAGTTTGGAAAAATGATTTCTTCATGTGGTCATTCAACCAAGTATAGCAACAAACAAATCAGCTGTAATGGCCCTTTCTTTATTGGGTATTCCAATGGACATTCCAATGGACTGCAATGCTATCACAGCACATTATAATATGGGCATTTTAGTAAATTGTGTGATGACAATAGGTGCTATAAGCTATACGTGGAACCAAATCTTAGTAAATCTCCCCTTTGTCTCTTATCATCCACACCTTGACCGTTTGTATAAACTTTTATCAATATGCCACAATTATCTAAACAATAGTGAAATAATTGACTTTATTTATCCCATATTAGTGATGGAGGAGAAATTTTGCAATGCTTTGCATAGGTTGGAAAATGTAATATTCTAAAGAGGTGTACCAGCCAATAAACTTTTAATTATCTTACAAATGTTTCCTTTCTATTTAGAACTTTCATTATGTTTTATTTTGTAAACTGAACAAACAATATTAAATAGTAAATAACAGAGCATTTGTGCATTGTTCACATGTTCTATCACTGAACTATTTTTAAACATGACTGCAAAAAGCAATACAGCCACTATGTAGTTTGCAGTTTCTGTGGGCATCCACTGGGATTTGCTTACCTGCCTGGGTGAGACGAAAGGGCCATGGACAAGGTAAAGGTTTTAGTTAAATCTGTAGACATATTTCAGAAGATTCAGTGAATGCAACTGAAAGATTTTTTTATACTTAACATGTTTAAATACATCACTCTTGACTATCTGATACTACTGACCAAAATAACTATCAAAACTTAAAATAGCTGTATATAACTGTTAAAAAGTAGAGTTGCTTTTTATTTTTTTAGCATCCTAAAATGATTTTACTAGCTCCAGCTTTTCAAAATATCGTAATATAAATATGGTATTTCAGTGGTCATTTGAGTAGCAAACTTTAAATAAACTGTAAATATTGTGCATGTAAGATAAAATATGTTATATATTACAAAATGGCAAAACAATTAACACATACTTGTGAATGAGTACATTTTGTAGAAATCTAATATCTTTTGCTAATTTACCAAAGTAGATTTGATATAACACAAGCTTAATTTAACAAATACAATTGTAATTGCAAATGCATATTCATACAAGTTTCTGGATTATTTAATATGCAACAATGTGTTTCTATAAAGATTAATGCTACTTATTTATGATTTATTTTGATTAAATGACATATAGAAGCTGTTTGTCCAATTTCAAATGAACTGTGGAAGGTTATTTACATATCTCTTCATATCATATGTTCAGACATTAACAGATAATAGAAATGTTTTTTGTAAAATCAGAATATTTAGCTTTTTACTTGTTAAAATATTTTGTGTGTCATACTCTCCATTCCATTCTGATATTTTTTCTCCAAAAACTTTTTATATTATACAGAAATACTTTACTATTCATGATACATTATACAAACTGCCCGTTCCTATTTTGACAAAATAGATCTATAATTAGACATAGAAATAATTGAAACAATAATATAATTTCTAAAACAAAACATACCTGTATCAGCTTTATAATTTGTCATAATTCCTAAAGTGTTATCTATGTTTTTGTTGATCTAGCATTATATAATTCACAATCTGTGACTCTTCCATGTTCGTTTTAGGTGAACCTGCCAGAAGCTGTTTTACCTTTTTAATAATTATTAAGTGTGCACAACCAGGCCAATATTATGGCATTTCTCATTTGATATTACTGCTATGGCGAGAGTTTTATCATTTACTATACTATATTTGAATGTATTACTACTATATTACTAGATTGTGGATTAAGAGGCTTTCCAATGATAATGATGATAATAAAAATGTTTTGGTTGATTCTTCACTTCATTATTTCCACATAAACCTCTAGTGGAGGGCATCTACTTTTTAATTCTGCAACATATTGTGTGTGTATGTGTGGTGGTGATCAAAATAAAAAATAGTGAACAAATGAAAAAAAATGATATTGTAAAATTAGTTTAAAACATTATTTAAAGTATAAATCCAAGACAGGGTCAGCTTTTGAAAAATGTAGACTCTCCTAAAACCGAAATATGTTTAAATAAAGATTGGCAGATACAGCCAATCACTGGAGTAACTGTTATTTTGTTCCCAGTCGAAAGTGAGCAGGAGTAATGTTTTTGTCCAAAAATGCATTGATTAGCTGCACCAGTTACTCATTTGCATAAAGATTATTACAGGTATACTTTTTTCAGAGTATAATCGATTCTCAGACCAAATGTTTGTTTTTTTGTTTGATTTTTCAAAACATTCTCATTGTAATGGCATAATAGCAAATTTGGGAGTTCAGTGGCACTTTAAGGATTAGACATTTTATCAAAAAAGATAAAATCATTGATAATAAGTGGTACATTGAATAAAATGTATGTTAATCTTCACCAGTTTCTTTTCCCAATTGCTTGCTCTATAAGGAACTGAATTCTAAAACTAATTTAAGACAATCCAGTTGGGTTTTCATTTTGTGAATTTCCTTTTATATCTAACTTGATTCAAGATCTAAAGTGCTCAAGTCATTTTCTTTCACAGAAAAGAAATGTATCAGCCAAATGTAGTGGTTTCAAGTTTGCTCTTTATCACCTCATCACACAATAGGAGATATGTTTTGTTTTACCGTCGCTGATGAAGTTTAAACTTTTAGTATTGTTTTATAGAAATAAAATTGTATTAGTCAATGAAAGATAATGCACACTGCTGGTAAACTTACTTATGACTTGTAATACTGTTTAAATATTTATTTTAGTTAATTGGTGTAAGAGATAAATACAGTTTCTTATTCTTTATAAGGATATAAACAAGTTTTCTAACCGTGATCTTGACAATCACAGCCTGCATTTTTATATTCCTAATCTAAAGATTTTAAATGGCAGTCAAACATTAAGATACTAACACATGTTCAAAATGTGACCCCATCCCCTTGGCTTCTTGCTTTCATGAGTGTACCGATGAAGTCAACAGTGTCATTGCTAATTGGCCTCATCTAGAGAATGCCCCAGTACTTTTCTTAGTCAAATGTTTTTCCATTTTTGGCCTATTAACATTTTTGATAATGTATACAGAATGTTTCCTTCCATCTAATTAATGTTTAACATTTTACAGCCTTATTAAATTGAGATTCGGTAAATTTAAAAGGGTTCTATTTAAGCACACTGCATATATTTTTAAAGACGTTTTTACTTAGTAAACTTCTATCCAACAGCAAGGTCTTCACTAACTTAAAACTTCTGTAAATAAAAGGTAAGCTGTGTGCTTAAATAGAGCCCTTTTAAATTTACAGAATCACAATTTAATAAGGCTGTTAGTGTTTAACAGGCAGATACCCAAGTTTAAATTTGGTGAGCTTTCTCATTTGTGTGTTTATTTGTGCCTTGCTCTGTGTGATGTATCTGCTTGTGTCTTTAATGTAATTCAATTAAAAAGTTCTACAAAATATTAATCACCATAAGAAAAACTCTGAATAAAAGGCAAAGTGTAATCATAAAGTTCACCTTCAGGATCGCTCCCTTATCAAGGTGAAGGGGCTTGTGTACTTCAATGAAGCTGTGAGCTTTGCCATGTAGGGTCACCCATGATGGGCGGGTTATAACAGAGAGGTAAAACAAATCACCGTCCATTGGAGAAGGAACTGGCAAACCATTCCATTATCTTCTACAAGAATACCTTTATGGATAAGCATGACCAGGACATAACTATTGATGTGCCTGGCTTGCTGTGGTCCATAGGGTCAAGGAGAGTTCAACATAACCGAAGGACTTAAAAAGAACAACAATCATAAAGGTAGCCAAAGATATGTAAAACTATTTTCTCAATGTTATATTAATGTTGACTAAATTTGTATAGGGCACTTAGCGCAACCATCAATCACAAGTAGCCATTTTCTTCACATAACTTTCATATCTTTCAAGGCTCAATCTTCTGTTCAGAGTGCAAAGTGGTTGTTGCAGAAAACTAAAAAAAATATATAGTTCATTGGGTTGACATGGTGAAGTACATTACATTGTTTATAGAATGACATGTTACATCATTCATGCTAGATAAAATAATAATATAAGAAATCTCCATATTTGTATATTGAAAGTCCTAGAATAATAATGATTTTAACCATAATGTGTATGATTTCTACAAATACTTTTTCAAGGTTCTACTTTGAAAAAGACTACCAAATATCTTCACTATACAGTACAAGAAAATCTTTACAAATCAATGTACAGATTGAAGGGTAAGGTCTGCAATAACCACCTAAACTTAGATTTATTTTACATTGTAAATTCAGTATTCAGTGCAAGAGCCAGCTCAAGAGCCAATCAAACTTCATCTCAATCTGTGTTATGTTCATGTTCTGTATTCTGCAGCAGCTCACATTACTTAACATATGGAGGTCTTGTTGCAATAAGCAAGTGCTAAAAGTGTTGCATCAACTTTGTACCAATGCTTATATGTTCCCTACTATAAGCTTAATAGTGATTGCATTCTAAAATATATACATCCTATACAGTAAATTTTAGTTTCAAATAATTAAACTGTAATGCTGTTACTCTGTATCAATCCTGATAATGGACCCTATTCTATTGCCCAGATTGTAAACTTATACACACTTAAAACCACTCTTAATATTAACATATTCTATTAGCTACCAGCAATACGATATAAAATGAGTAACCTGCCCACAATCACTACAGGCCAGCAAAAACGCAACTTCTGGCTTACATCTCCATTGACTTTAGCACAGCTTGAACATTACGAGCGCTAATTAATGAAATTTAAACAAAATTGGTATTCTATTAGACCTGTATCTCTAGCTCGCAAATTAAGTATTAGCGTCAACTAGCAAAAGTATCAAGTTTCTATAAAAAAATATTACGATTAATAAATAGGACTCGCAATGGCTTTTTCTAATGCTTATCATAGCTGTAGTAGCAACACACTCTACTGTACTTGAAATGCATGGGAAAGCATGGAAGTATATTATAATTAATTGCAGAATAGTCTCAAACCCACAAATATTCAATTAAAAAATATCATATTTTAACTGTTGATTATGTGTCATATTGGGACTCAAGAGGTTAATACATCTCATAAAACACACATGGACTAGAACAGATACTCTAAGGTATTTTATAGATTGCTAGAGTGCTTGATTGCAAAGCCCACTGGCAGATATTACTAATTCGCTCCCATTAATTCATAGCCTCTAATTGAAATTACGTCTAACTTCCATTTTTTACTGACATGCAGAGGGACTCATTTACTATTGGCTGTGTCTAAGAAGTAAATTACGGGATTGCTTAAATATTCCCAGATCATATGATCACTAACCTTGAAATACTCCCTAAAAAGGCATGGTTTACGTGTGCAGGCTGAAAGGTGTAAATTGCGGGCTTGAGTCAATAGAATACATCTAAACATTTAGAGAAAAAAAACCTGAAGCCAAAATTATGGGTCAGAGTCACTTGCTGGCTTTTAATAGAATAGGACCCATAGGGAAACATGAGATAGATGTAAAACAGAGCTATATTTTACCATCATGAACTGTACTTTGCCTTGTTTGATGTTCACTAAAATTTTAAAAGAGCCTTAATCATTGGATTTATCATACACAGTCACCAAAAATTGTGTAGCTATCCCTGCCAGTTTGCTCGGTTCTATTTTTTACCTAGTACCTTTGATACCATGCAATAATGTCTACCTGTGACATACTGCATGGCTTACAGATCCTCTTTCTCTGAATTCCAGGTCTGCGTCTGCTGCTCTCTGCTTCCATCTGATGATCACTTAAACCATATTTTCCAAGGGTGTATGTTCTATTCCCCCTTCTTGATCGCTACCTTATCATGGTGAAGGGGCTTGTGTACTTCAATGAAGCTGTGAGCATGTAGGGTCACCCAAGATGGGCAGGTCATGGCAGAGAGGTCAGACAAATCACGGTCCACTGGAGAAGGAAAACCCACTCCAGTAACGTTGCTTATAAATTAGTGAACTAAAATGGACTGGAATGGAACACTTCACATTAGACAACCACCAGATCTTCTACTGTGGTCATGAATTCCACAGAAGAAATGTAATAGCCAACCATGGATGCTGAATAGGCTGAAGTTGTCCAGATCTACAAAGATATTAAGCACGTCATAGATATAATACCAAGAAAAGATGTTATTATCATCATAGGACATAGTAATGCTAAAGTAGGGAGCCAAAAAACACCTAGAATAACTGGCAAGGTTGGGGCCTTGGAGTACAAAATGAAGCAGGTCAGAGATTAGTAGAATTCTGTCAAGATAATTTTCTGGTCATAGCAAACACCCTCTTCTAACAGCCTCAGACACGACTCTAAACATGGACATTACCAGATGGAAAACATAGAAATCAGATTGACTATATACATTACAACCAAAGATGGAGGAGCTCTATACAATCACCAAAAACAAGACCTGGAGCTGACTGTGGCTCGGACCATGAGCTTATTAATTGCAAAGTTCAAAATTAAACTGACGAAAGGAGGGAAAATCATCAGAACAAATAGATACAAAATTCATAAAATACCTTGTGAATATGCAGTGAAGGTAAATAATAGATTTAAAGGACTAGACATGCAAGATAGAATGCCTGAAGAATTTTGGACCGAAGTTTACAACATTTTCCAGGAAACAGCAACACAGAATGTCCCTAAAAGAAAGAAAAGTAAGAAGTCAAACTGGCTATCTGACGAGGCTTTGAAAGTAGCCCAGGAAAGAAGGAAAGCGAAAGGCAGTGGTGATAGGAAAAGATTTGTCTAACTGAATGCAGAATTCCAAAGGATAGCAAGAAGAGACAAGGAGACATTCTACAATGAGCGATGTAAAGAGATTAAAGAAGATAACATAATGGGTAAATCAAGAGATCTCTGCAAGAAAATTTGGGGACCTCAAAAGCACCTTTCATGCCAAAGTGGATGTGATAAAATACAAAAATGGTACAGTCTTAACAGAAGAAGATTAGATAAATTTGAGGTGGCAGGAATACCCTGAAGGTCTATATAGGACAGATCTTAACAGCAGTGATGACCCCAAAAGTTTTTCCAATGAACTGGAGCCCTAGGATGTGAGATGGATCCTAGTTGGGATGGGCCCTAGGAGGGAAGTGGTAGGGGCCCTATGATGTCTTGCTGCTAATAAGGCTACAGGATGTGATGGAATCCCAATTGAACTGTTCAAAATTCTACAAGATGATGCTGTGAAATTGTTGCATGCCTTATGCCAACACATTTGAAAAACACAACAATGGTCAATAGACTGGAAAAGGTCAGTCTACATCCCAATCTCAAAAAAAGACAGTTGCAAAGAGTGCTCCAATTTCACATGTCAGAAGGTAATGCTTAAGATTCTACAAGCTCTACCCCAACAATATATGGACCAATGTGTGCAATGTGCAAGCCAGGTTCTGCAGAGCAAGAGGCACAAGAGATCAAATTGCCAATGTTCGATGGATAATAGAGAAAGCAAGAGAGTTCCAGAAAAACATTTACTTTGGTTTCATAGACTATTTATAATCCTTTGACTGTGTGGGGTACTAGATCATCTCATCCTCCTCCTGAAAAATCTGTATGTGAACCAAGAAGCTACTGTCAGAACCGAACATGCAACAACAGAATGGTTCAAGATCGGAAAAGGAGTGTGACAAGGTTGTATATTGTCACCTTATTTATTGCCACATGACTTAATTGAAGCCCAGGTGTGGACTGCCTTTAAAACCCAGAGGTGGAGAAATGGATGGGACCCCACAAATTAGGCTCTGTGGCCTAGCAGAGTGTGCAGGCTGTGTGGAGCCTGAAAGCTATAGCTAGCAGAGAAAGCTGTTTTGATTTTAGGGTTGCTGGGACTGCTGAGGGAGTAGTAAGTTTACAGGCTTAGTGAAGAGCCTAAAAGTTTACACTTTTTCTGGAATAAAAAAATGATGTATGATATGGACCGCTGAGAAGTCTGTTGCAGAGAAAAAGGAGATTTTTGCAGAGGAGCTGCCACAAGGACTGGTCACAGAGCAAAGCTGTTGCTTACAGAAGTCTGCTTAACAAGGACTGCTTACAGAGCAAAGTGATTTGAAACTGAAGCCTGCTTTACCAGAGACTGATCACAGCGAAAGCTGGTTGCTGCAGCTTGCATTCAAAGTAGAACAGGCAAACTAACTGGAGACTGTGAGTAAAGCAATATTTACTATAACAATAGACTATGTAAACTAACCCCAGGGAGAGGTCATTGGCATATCTAAGAAATATACAGCACTCGCTAAAGATGCATTTAGTATCCCTGGGGATGGGGCATTTGGATAGTAGGGTGGGCCAGTGCCCCACCTGTCTACTTGTGAGAAAAATATCCATGGTGTATGAGGAATGGTTCAGAAAACCAGAGTAGTGTTGGAAATGAACTGTGCCAACCAAAAAGGACTATACAAAGATAAATGTGTTTTGATTTAATAATTTATATTGCAGAAGTAAGCCATTTCTTTTAGATTTTTGGACTTTTTAAGAAAAAGATCAAACAAATACATTAACTCTCTCTGCTATATAGTAAGAGGTCACTAAATGTCAAACTACCACAATATATATATATATATATATATATATATATATATATATGTGTGTGTTTATATTAAGAATTATTTGGAAGGCTGCTCCATGTTTTTTCTTGCAATTAAGTTATGTACTGTGTCTTTAATTGCTTTATGCATCTCTCAGCAACACTTTTAATGTTAACAAATCAGTCCAAAATATAATGACAAAAAATGTTTTTTGCCTATTCATTCTTTGGAGGCTGTTGTGCAATTAATTCTAATGTATTTCTATGATTTGCCATGCTTTTAAACTACAGTATTGTGTTTTTATTTGCTGCTACATCTCTAAGAAGTATTTGGAAAATGCCTATTTAGTCATATTTTTGACAGAAAGGTGAGAGTTTTTTCATTTGTGGGTTAGTCTTTATTTGCAAGCTAGAGCTACGGGGCTAATAGAATATCAATTTTGTGTAACTTTAATTGTTTAGTGCTCATAAAGTTTGAAATGTGCTAGAACCAATGGAGTTCAAAGGTCAAATTTGCAACTTTGGCTGGCCCGTAGTGATTGTGGGCGAGTAACTCGTAATCGGAGTGCGAGTAGCTAATAGAATATGTGGTCATTTTAAGAGCGGTTTTAAGTGTGTATAAATTTACAAATTGCCCAATAGAATACATAATGTAGCTTTCTGCCAAGCACATTGAGTGTCTGTGATAGTTAGTGAATCTGCCCTAATGTTACCCAAAAGATTGGGTAAATAGAGAAATCTTGATATTCTTTTTTCTCTCCAAATAAATAAAACTAAGTGAACATGCACAAAAACAGTGGGTTCAATCACTTGCAACAAACTCCTTTTTCATATAAATTAGTTGAAGAACAGGCCTATATTTTGACAGCTAATGGTACTAGATGTCTCTCTTGTTGTTAAGGGAAGGAGGGAACACTCTAATGAGTTATTACAGCACATTGCTCAGAGGTAAAAAGAAGCATAAAGTTAGAATGAGTCACTTGAGCTTTTAATTAAGTGAGTCCAGAAAAGCTATACCACACAAAGAAAATAAATTCCTTTGTGAAATTATTAACGTCAAATAAAAATCAAAATAATTTTTTAATAATAGATATTGCCTTATTCAGAAGTATATCTTATAATGTTTAGAACATATACAGCCTTATTAAATTGCAATTCAACACATTCTAAAGGGCTCTATATAATATGTAGTTGTGAAGCCCTTGCTTTTGGATAGAAGTTCACTGACTAAAAACTTCTGTAAAAAAAAAAATGCCGTGTGCTTATATAGAGCCCTTTAGATTTGCCAAATTGCAATTTAATAAGGTGAGTAGTGAAACATGTACAGAAATTGAGAATGTGGGTTATCTTTTCAATAATTCCTTCAGTTTAGTAATAAATGGTGAAAGGCAATGAAGAAATTGTATTAACAGTATATGCAGCAGTCTGTCTTTAAGGGTAATTGAATATTGCTTATAATTATGTATATTATAATTTGTAAGAGCACAGTAACTATAAAAAATAATTATTTTTGTGAATAAAAACAATAACTATGGAATATAAATTGCTTTCAAGGTTATGCCTGTAATATTGGTTGTAATGTTTATTAATAAATTATAAAATGCTTAATATTGATCAGAGAAATAGATCTGCTACTACTCAAAGGTTGGTGATTTGTCTTTATTTGAGACATTGCTCTCTCCTTTTTGTTACATTTGGTTTTAATATTGTCTTGTTCTACATTTATGTTTGCCTTTGAGGAAAAGTAGTAAATCTACCAACTAAACATCAGATTTTAGCTGCACCTTACAGAAGATACATATTATTTTTTTGGGAAAGCTATGAGAAATCAAGTTGTAAGACTTTCTAGAATTTAAACCAACTATTTTTATTTGCTTGGTACCTTTTCAACATCTTTTTATGTGTGTAACTAGTCAATATGATCTTGCATTATTGTATACATTTATTAATTGTAATGGACAATATCAAGTAGACCATGCAACCAGAATTCAGTTCATATTTGATACAAAGTATATGATAGTCATTAAAACCTTAACCTTCAGGGTGAAGAATACATTATTTTGCCTACTATACACATTATTCGCGTAATGTAAAGCCTTTAGGGACAAAGTGGGAACAATCAGAAGATATATGTATTATTTTGTTCCAAAACTACATCCACAGATGGAAAATTAAGAACCTGAAGTAAAGCAAATTACGGTAACACTCTCAATAAGAATGCTTCAGGTCGGGATGCAACATCATATAAGCAGTAACTAATACCAGAGCAGACTATAAAATTTATCTTCTTTTCTGTTTTTACCTAGATTTAAGTTTTTAGTCTATGAAATGAGAACTCCTTGGTAGACATACTCAAATATAAAGATGTGAATTTAGATTTGTCAGTCATGAGGATAATGCAATCTATGGTGATCTTATCTCACACTAATAACCACATTTTCATGAGGTTGCCACGATAAACACCTCATTTGCATGTTAAAAATAAAAGCTGTATGGTCATAGATCTGTAATAATAATAATATAAACTTTCACTCAACATATCATAAGTGAATAAAAGTCATAAAAAGATTAAAGCAACTCTAGATTTAGATGTTGAAATTATTTCTGTACATCTGTATACATACATGATATGAAAAATTACACTTCCTTGGAATAAAATAATAGCAATCAGAAACACAAGCACAATGACGAATATAAGTGCTTGTCACATATATAGTTGTGAGCATGCAGGTTTTTGCTAACGCTGCGGGCTCACGTAGCGAGGGCCTCAGTTGCTGGCATGGAGCGCCGAAGGAGCTCCTTGCCAGCAACTGCGGACCTCGCAAAATTTACGGACTTACGAGAAACAAATACGAGACGCGGGACTTAGAAAAAAAACATTACGACCTCGCAAAAATACGACCTTACCGCCCGAAACCCGCGCACATGAAAACATTAAAAACACAATAAATACACACAACAGATACATAAAAAGCTTACCTACAGCAAGGGGGGCACCGAGGACCTCGAAAACTGAAGTTACGCCTCAATTTCACTCGAACTACAAGAGTATAGACACCCAAAAATCCCCTAAGAGAGAGAAAAAATGGCCACTGAAAAAAACGAAAACGAGGCTACAGGACTCTAAAGACGCAAAACACCACCAAACACCTACGGATTTTCCGAAAAAGACGGACGCGATCCAAGAACAAGGACGCCTGCACTGTGCACAATGCTTCCTGCATATATTACTTCAAAATAGGTAAAGTATATTGATGTATTATTTTATTAATTATTTCATTAGCATTAGCAAAAAAAAAAAAAACAATGCTCATAGCACACAAACAACCAACAAGCTCGTAATGAGCGCTCATCCCTACAACCACCTACGACTTTCGGACCGCAAATGCGGACCCTCACGAAGCGAGGGGCCGCATTTGCGGAGGTTCCCACATCGGCTGCAATGAGCCACAGGCAATGAGCTTGCAATGAGTCGCAGGCTCATTGCAGGCCGCAAATGCGGACCCTCACAAAGCGAGGGGCCACATTTGCGGAGGTGGAGGCTCTACAGGACCTCACACGCGGTTACAAATACCAACACAAGCGGCACTTTACCAAAATACATCTAACATGCAATCACTATATACAAGACAAGGCTGCTACATCATACACAGCCGCGTACCACATACACAGTAGCCGCCATTTTACAACACTAACTTACAGAATGCGGAAAGACACTCACAATAAACACAAAACCCATTCACAGCGCGACTCACATCGAACGCCAAAGCTGCTCATAGCACAAAAAGCCTTGCAATAACCGCAAAAAGCAGATCAACGCCGACAAAGCAATAACAGCTCACAATGAGAGACGAAGGAACTCGGACCACCAACAAAATGAATGTCTCGACCAAACCTTACCTGCCTTACAATTGCATTTCCGTCATTTTTTGACGGGCAAGTCGCTAGGTTTAAATGTTAAGCATAGTTGAGAAGAGCTGGTATGAGTATTTTTTTCCCCAATGGAAAATACTACATATTAATAAAAAGTAATCAAATGAGATGCACTTAAGATGCATAGTAACCCCTCCCCCCCCCCGCTTTATCAGCTGATCAACATGACAGCAACATTATGATTATTATTGATAGTATTTATTTAGTGTGAACTATCATGCACGAGACTTATACAAAGTGATTTGCAAGATTAGGAGTTCAAAAGCTTACAGACTAAAGGATTAATGAAGCAAAGGGTAAGGGAATTAAAAGGGAGAAATAAGTGCTTAACAAGTAATTAAAAGAGAGTAGGAGTTAATTAGTGAATAAGAGCCTTATTAAATTGCAATTTGGCCAATTGAATAAGGCTCTATATAAGCACATAGCATATTTTCTTTACAGAAGTTTTTAGTTAGTGAACTTCTATCCAAAAGCAAGGTCTTCACTAACTAAAAACTTCTGTAAAAATAATGTGCTATGTGCTTATATAGAGCCCTATTCAATTGGCCAAATTGCAATTTAATAAGGCTGTAAGTCTTTACTCTCTAGTAAGGAAAATAATATTTCTACACAAAATGTTTGTCTTATAAGGTCAAGTGATGTCTGATAATACTATATTAGTGTAATAAAAATCAACATTTTCCAAACTACAGTAAGCTGATAATTTGGACAGGACTTCACACTTCATATGTGATTGTTATTTTAAGATCAGTAAGAAGGCATGTGAAAAGACAGAAATACAGTAAGGTAGGGGAAGGAAACTCACACGCACTCCTAGTGCAATTAAATATACCACAATCCATAAAGGGGAAGTATAGTAACAACAGGTAATGAAGAGGATACTGACATCTGCATATTCCAAACATGGGAGGTACAGTAAACTAGCCCCTGTTACATAACCGTTATCTAATAAATCCTCCATGGTAACAGTCCTAGGAATGGATAATAAAATAGGTCCTCCTAATTCCAAGCTCGGTCAAACTCCCCCTCTTTTAACTCTGTGCAGCCATGGGGTTTCTTTTTCATTGGACAAACATAATAATTTATTATGACAAGGTTTGAGAAATAACTTCTTTTCATCAAGTTTTGAGTAGTACTGAGAGATGTACCAGAGAAAGTTCATATATCAGTTCAGAGTTTAAAGTGCATAGTAAAACATCATAGGGAGTCTAGTGTGATGCCATCAGTGATATTAGGGATGATGTCATTTTTCACATTATATGCAATATCATGTGTGATATCACAGCTGATGTCATTTCTATCATATTTGATGTCATGAATGATGTCACCTAATGTTATAGATGTCATGAATGATGCCATTAGAAGAAAATTGCAGGGAGAGAGTGTTAAGGTTGTGTGCCACCTTAATTTCCCAATTTCCTATATTTATCCAGCCTTATGTTCCCTCGGGCTGTGCTGCAACTCTAACTATACTTTATAGTCAAAAGAAAATATAAAATGTTAAAATTTCCTTTAACAACGGACATATCAACATACATGCTTACACCTTAATGGCCGAACCGCGCGAACCTCAAAACATTAAAAACACATAAATACACACAAAAAATACATAAAAAGCTTACTTACAGCAAGGGGGGGGGGCACACAAGAACTCTGCAAGTGAAGTTACACCTCAATTTAAGTCCAAATTCCAGAGTTTAAACACACAAAAATCCCCTAAGCAACAGAAAAAATGGCAGCCGAAAAAAACTAAAACGAGACTCCACGACCCCGGACCGCCCAGCCACGTACAACTTACCCAAGAAGGGATCCGAGATAAGCTCGGAAACCTGCATTTACCCCACGGGATTCAAGATAAGCTTGGAAACCCGCATTAACCCCACATTAACCTTTTGCAGTGGGAGTCCCCGATCGAACATGATCAGGGACCCCCGCTTCAATGAAAATTAAATATTCCCGCCTTATAGGCCCTTAAAGGACTGCAAAGGTCCTTAAAGGACCCATAATAAAAAAAATTAACCCCATCAACCCCTAAAAAACCCTGTCACTTATGGGGTCAATCCAGAATCCCATAAACTCTTAATTAACCCTGTCACTCATGGGGGTCAATACAGATCCCAATAAGCCCTTCATTAACCCTATCACTCATGGGGGTCAATACAGACACCCATAAACCCCTAATTAACCCTGTCATTCTTGGGGGGGGGCAATACAGACCCCCATAAACCTATAATTAACACTGTCACTCATGGGGGTCAATACAGACCCCCATAAGCTCTTAATTAACCCTGTCACTCATGAGGGTCAATACAGACCCTCATAAACCTATAATTAACCCTGTCACTCATGGGGGTCAATACAGAGCCCCATAAGCACTTAATTAACCCCATCACTCATGAGGGTCAATACAGGCACCCATAAACCCACAATTAACCCTCTCACTCATGGGGGTCAATACAGACCTCCATAAATCCATAATTAACCCTCTCACTCATGGGGGTCAATACGGACCCCCGTAAACCCATAATTAACCCTGTCACTCATGGGGGTCAATACAGACCCCATAAGCCAATAAATAACCCTGGCACTCATGGGGGTTAATACAGACCCCCATAAACCTATAATTAACACTGTCACTCATGGGGGTCAATACAGACCCCAATAAACCCATAATTAACCCTGTCACTCATGGGGGTCATTACAGACCCCATAAGCCAATAAATAACCCTGGCTCTCATGGGGGTCAATACAAACCCTCATAAACCTATAATTAACCCTGTCACTCATGGGGGTGAATACAGAGCCCCATAAGCACTTAATTAAGCCCATCACTCATGAGGGTCAATACAGACAACCATAAACTCACAATTAATCCTCTCACTCATGGGGGTCAATACAGACCTCCATAAATCCATAATTAACCCTCTCACTCATGGGGGTCAATACAGACCCTCATAAGCCTCTATTTAACCCCATCAGTCCCATAAGGGTATATTATGACCCTTATGGGGCTGTTACAACCCAACATTAACCACATAAGTGCCATGACGGTTCTCAAGGACACTACAAACACTACACTGCACTATACCCCCAATAAACCATTAAATCTAAACTAACCCCCCTCTACACTAACCTATTAACCTACACTACCTACCTATTCCCTCATAACCCCCACCACTCTAATTACAGAAAGAAAAAAAAATGTCACCAAAAATAAAAAATCTACATTACAGAAAATAAAAAAACCTAAATCACAAGAAATAAAAAAATTACATTACAGAAAAGAAAAAACCTCAGTCACAAAAAATAAAAAAAGGAACATTACAGAAAATTAAAAAAATACATTACAACCCCCCCACTACAGAAAGAAAAATAAAAAATTACACACCTGAAAAGGAAATACATAGAATATGATGTAAATGTAAATACAATACAAATAAAAAACAATACAATACCCCCCTATCTATCTAACATACAATCAATACTATCTATCTAAAATACATCCCACAATCTAATATACAATGCTATATAATATACAATACAGCCTATCTATCTAAAATACATCCCCCTATCTAACATACAATAAATGCTATCTCTGTATACAAACCCTAATTCTAAGCTAAAATAAAATAATTAAGACCACTTACCTTTGCAGATGTCCCTTCAGATCAGCAACCTAGGAAGAAAAAAAAAATTAGTACAACACATTTACATACCTTTCTAGCATGTCCCCGTCCTTCTTCTTTTCTTCTTCTCCGGCGCGGCCCCATCTTAGACGGGTGAGGAACGATACATGCCTGAATGATGAAAAACACTTTGGAGGGCATTTACAAAGCATCTCAAGTGTCTGAGTTGAGGCGAGAAAGGCTGTTCCCCATAGCAAACAGTGCATAGTAAATACAGGGATGCAAATCTAAGCTACTTGGAATGCTTACTAACTCCCCTCTTCCCCTTGTCAGTCCTTCATGGATGACATCTATTGGGCTTTAAATAATTTCTGCATTTTATTTATCTCACCTATACAATTTCAATCGCTTGAAAAAGATATATGTATCACATATAATAGTTGTGAGCATACGGGTTGTTGCTAACGCTGCAGGCTCGCATAGCGAGCCTGAGCCCCTTGCAAAGCAAGGGCCACAGTTGCTAGCATAGAGCGCCGAAGGCACTTCTTGCCAGCAACTGTGGACCTCGCAAAATTTACGGACTTACGAAACAAAAATACGAGACGCCTTACGACCCATTACGACCTCGCAAAAAACGTCCCGAAACCCGGCACATGAAAACATGAAAAACACAATAAATACACACAATAAATACATAAAAAGCTTACCTACAGCAAGGGGGGCACCCAGGACCTCGAAAACTGAAGTTACACCTTTTATTTAACTCAAAATAAAAAAGTTTAGACACCCGAAAATCCCCTAAGCGAGAGATAAAATGACCGGCAAAAAAAACGAAAATGAGGCTACGGCACTCTAAAGACGCAAAACACCACCAAACACCTACGGATTTTCCCAAAAAGACGTACGAGATCCGAAAACAAGGACGCAACCCGCGCCACCCGAAAAAAATTAGAAACACAATAAATACACACAACAAACACATAAAAAGCTTACGCACAGCAAGGGGGGGGGGGGCACACAGGACCTCTGCAAGTAAAGTTACACCTCAATTTAAGTCCAAATTCCAGAGTTTACACACACGAAAATCCCCTAAGCAAGAGAAAAAATGGCAGCCGAAAAAAACGAAAACAAGGCTAAAGAACCCTAAACACGCAAAATACCACCAAACACCTACGGATTTTCCGAAAAAGTCGGACAACATCCGAAAACAAGGACGCAAAATCAGCCACAGCCACATACCACACATTAAGCGCCATTTTAGAACACTAACTTATACAATCCGGAAGTACACAGCTACCTTAACGGATTTGTCTCGCGCACGCACACTATTACACTACACTGATGCTGCAGCAACATGAAAACAGATTGCCAGCTCTTCAACACAATGCTTCCTGCATATATTACTTCACAATAGGTGAAGTATATTAATTTCTTATTTTATTAATTATTCATTGCCATACGGAAAAAAAAAACACCAAAGCTGCTCATAGCACACAAACAACCAAGAGCCGGCTCGCAATGAGCACCGAAGGATCTTAAAACACCAACAAAATTAATTTCACACACAAACAACATTACCTGCTTTACAATCTTATTGCGGTCATTTTTTGACGGGGAAGTCGCTAGTGCTTATATAAATCGTATGGAGTCCATTCAGTGCAATCTTATAAACGTAAGCAATATTCTGATTTTTTAATAACAACAGATTATTGATCAACGGAAACTACATTTTTCACAACCTCTGATTTATCTAATTTTATTTAATTTTATGTTTTATCACATTTGTAAATAAATTCATGCACACTCAGACAAAATTTTTTTCAGAATTACTGACACGTCTGTGTAGCTATGCCGTACAAAGTAACAGAACTTGCATAGTAAATTCACTGCCCAGTACATGGTCTATTAGACCCATACATTGGATTCAATTATGCAGGGTGGATATCAGTAGCACTTAAATACAATTTCCACATGCAGTGTTGTATGTTACCACTCCTAACCTTGTGGTTGTATTAGAAAAAGAACAAACTTTGTAGTAAAATCACATGGGGCCTCATTCTATTATCGGCCGCAGCCGTTGCGGGGCCGCAAGGACCGGCCGCAAGCTATCCGGCTATTCTATTCCCCTCTGGCCGGGGGTTCCGGCAGGCTTGCGGCCGGTGCCTTGTTATCTCTTGCGGCCAATCGCGCCGGAGGAAAGCCTTTGATCTAAAACGGCCGCAAGGAAATCGGCCGTAAGAAAAGCTCGGTTGCTATTCTATTGCTCCGGGAACCCTGTCTTCAAGGCTAAAAGCGAGCCGCAGCTTACTTGCAGCAAAAAGGTCCCGCTAGCACCAATTAAGCACATAAAATAGCTCAAATAAAGCCATCCTGCACTTTGAGAAGACTATAAAGTGATTTTAGGCGTTAGAAAAAATAGCACAAATTTCCCCTATACTCAAATCCGTAAAATATATTTTTTTTAATATATGTCAAATATACATGTAAAAAGTCCATAGGGCTTGGAGCCCACGCCGCAGCCGGAAAATAAACAGTTAATTTAAACTCGGGTTTGGGCTGATGTGCAAGCTTGAGAGTGGGTTACTTTTAATCCTCATGTCCCCCAATATGATCCCTAGCATTTACAGAGCTGTACAGTACAGGCTTGAATTTATTTTTGACTTTGTAGATTTCTGAGCTTACGGGCGGTTCCAAGATATGCGGCCGGCCGTAAGAGGAGATCCTTGCGGGGCCGTATAATTGAATTGCGAGTTAACAGAACCCCCGCAAGGAATCGCAGCCTTACGGCCGATTTACGGCCGATAATAGAATGAGGCCCATGGGGTTTATCTACTGCTAGCTCTTTGCATTTTATCAGTATTAGGCTATTGGGAGGATAGAGCTAGGGATGCAGCTGGGTTAATTTCAGTTTTTCTAGGTATCAGGTCTAACTCTTAGATTCAATAAGTTGCAACATCTCTGTATTCACACATGTTATAATAAAGTTCACTATGGGAAGCAAGTCTCAGCACTCAAGAATTCAGTATTCCAAAATGGGTTTATTGTATATTCAATAAATAGAGCATTCCTGCTTCAACCAATCACACAGAAAATCTGTTGCATTCTATTACATCCTTCTATTACATTCCCAAAGTGATTAATGCATTAACTCACTAATATGCACTAAAGGGAAACACTTGTAGATATTTAAAGCACTCGTCATGTCATACAAAATGGAAAAACAAAAAGAAAAAAAGATGTGATCTATACCTTAAGGAGATATATCACATATATAGTTGTCAGCAGGCGGGCTTGGCAAAAAACGTTGCTAACGCTGCAGGCCCTCGCGGAGGTTGCGGGCAGGCATTGAGCGCCGAAGGCTCACCTTGTGCTGGTGGAGTTGAGCACCATAGGTGCTTCTCCCTATGACCCCGTAACACTTTTGGACTGCAAATGCAGACCCTCGCGAAGCAAGGGACAGCATTTGCAGAGGTGGAGGCTCCCACGAGCCCAAGACTCATTGCACACTGCAAATGCCGACAAAGCACCCAATGACTAAATACGGACTTACACTAACAATATGAGCCGCGGGACTTATAAAAAAAAAATGTGGACTTACAGAAAAAAAATACGAGACGCAGGACTTAGAAAAAATCCATTACGGACTTGCACAAATATGACCTTAACGAACAATCCGCGCACAGCCAAAAACATTAAAAAACACACAAAATACACACACAAAAAAAAAATTACCCACAGCAAGGGGGGACACCCAGAACGTCTGCAAGACAGATTACACCTCGATTTCAGTAGAATTAAAAAAGTTTAGATACTCGAAAATCCCCTAAGCGAGAGAAAAAATGAGCACCGGCGAAAACGAGGCTACACAACCCCTAAAGCCACAAAACACCGCCAGGCATATACGACTTTTACTAAAACCCGTATGACCTACAACATACACCATTAGCAAGGACGCTAAATCATCCAAACCCGCGTACCACATACACATTCGTCGCCATTTTACAACACTAACTTACAGAATGCGGCAGCTACACTAACGGCTTCCCCTCGCGCACACAGCCTGTTTACACTACACACTACACACATTGCTGACACTTAAACCTCAGCTCCACAACAGTGCAAATCTACATTGGATGCTGCAGGAACATCAAACACATTGTTAGCTCTTGAGACCATTGTTTGCTGCATATATTACTTACAAATAGGTAAGGTATATTCATTTATAATTTCCTTTATTTAGAAATTAATTATCATTAAAGCATACAGATATACAACACTTTAAAAAACACCACAATACACCATCGCAATAAACGGCAAAGGCGCTCACCACGAGGCTCGCAATCACTGCAAAAAGTACTCACACAAACAAAACACTTAATTTGTGTGCCAAACACCATTCCTTGACTTACAATTCTATTTCCGTCATTTTTTGACGGGCAATTCCCTAGTACATATATAATACTGACCTGTAAAGGGGTAATATGTGCTGAAATAAGAGCTCTATGAACTTATATATTTTATTCTATTTCAATAAGGAATTTCTTATAATAAAATTGAAATAAAATGTATAACTAAATGTACCTTTTGATTTTACATTCCATTTGGCCTTCTTTACTAAAGTGTTTTCCACTTTGTGTGGAATTATTTATTTAAGAAAGATAAATCCAAAACGAGAAAAACTGTTTTTATACAAAATAAAAGCAGTAACTTAAAGTATATCTCTTATTTAATACATAGATAGATTATAATGCTGTAAAATTATTTTCAAATTGACTTCTTTTGTTTTCTTTTTCAGATTTAGCAAGTTTTTTCCATTGCCATTTTGCTTAGAACTGAAATGAATAATACCTGCATTTATCAGCCTCTTTGATAGCCTGCTGGTTTTCCAACCTATAAAAGCTCCCCTGCCCATAATACATTCTGCTTGAGCAGTTTCAGCAGAAATGTGGATCATTAGACTGGCTGCTTTCCATGCATATTGGTGCTGCTTGAAGAGGTGATGAGCTCTCTAAACTCTTTTATTTCTCTTATTGTTAAAATTGATTACACATTCCATATACAGCAGTGTTTGGAAGATAAGCATTTAGTATATTGTTAACCACAAAGACAGAGCTACCATAAATAATTTATATATTTTCAATGAATTACAAATCATTTTGTATCTTTTTTGTACTTATTTATGTAGACAGATATTTTATTGGTGCTAAGTTATTTAGATTGTGATATCACTGTATATAGCAATGCAAATGCATTTCTGATATCTCCAAACAATTCACAAAGGGATTTTCATTAAAATGATTCATTTATATCAGGCTATAGGATTTAGCCTGTTTTTAGCAAAACTTTGTTAGTTTTGTATACAATTACATGTAAGAAAATGAAAGTATCTTGTACTATTACTACATGTTAATAATGTTTAAATACAAAAAAAAAGCTCCAAATGTGTGTATGTTTTACTTTACTTGTATATTGTTCTTCCTGTGACATGTTTGATCAAGCATATTATAGCAGTGTTCAACAAATGTTTTGTCGCATGTATATTTTTATTGTTTCCAATGCATTTGCTTGCTGAGTTCAGAAATGCACTCAGAATTTGTCTATCACCCAGACTTATTGAATGACATATATTCTCATTTCAATAGCATATAAAATAGTAATACTAAATCATCACTACTTAAAAGTACATAGTTAGTTGGCAGCGGTTTATATATGATAGTAAGATGTCACTGGTTTGCCTGTTCTGCCTGTTCTTTTATGTCAACCAGAGTTTGAGTCTAGGCTAGATAGGCATAGGCAAGTTTATATGAATGGAGTCTGATTTTGAGCTTGCTCTTCCAACAGTTTAGCATTAAAGTGATGTGTGTTTTAAAACTTGTTGTGTCATACATAAAATAGTCAGTATGTCGTGAAAATGTTCAAATAGTGCAAATATTTATGTTATTTACATGGCTATAAATCTCAAATCTTTATTCTTCATGTTAGAAAATCATATGAGTTTTATTTTTGCTTCAAAGAAGGTGATCAGGGTAAATCATCTCTTGTATGATGTGTTTGTTGCTTACCCAGTGGTAAGGGGACAAGGGGCACCTCAAAACCTTCCTAATTCCAGCTTGCAGGACCACCCTTGGGACTGATTCACTGGAAATCTCATACATCTAGGTATCAGGTCTAAAGCTTAGATTCAATAGGTTGCAACATCTCTTTATTCACAAATGTTATAATAAGGTTCGCTATGGTAAGCAAGCCTCAGCATGACACTCAAGAATTTAGTATTACAATAATGGGTTTATTGTATATTAATAAATAGAGGATTCCTGCTACAACCGAACACACAGAAAATCTGTTGCATTCTATTACATCCTTCTATTACATCCCCAAAGGGATTAACTCACTAATATGCACTAAAGGGAAACACCTGTAGATATTTAAAGCACTCATGTTGCCATACAAAATGAACAAAACAAAATGGAAAAAAAAAAAGATCTATACCTTAAGGAGTTATATACATTGCACACGTGTTAAAAGAATAATATTTTCTTACCAGCATTTAAAATCAAAATCACCTTTTCTTCTGCACACACTCAAAACTAGGTTGCACCCCCCAATACATGACCTATTGCACCCCCAATACATGACCTAAACTGGCACTGTATACTGACACTGCACACACATGAATGACAGTAACTATCAAGAACGAAAATCTAAATGCAAAATAGATCATGTACAATATCATGATCACCTTAACTTGTATCCCCTGTAAGGATTAGTCCATATATTCAGTGTACATTTATAGAGTTCACCATATGATATAATTCATGGTATTAAAAGTTCTCTGTGGTGTGTCGCTAGAGCATGAATTATATCATATGGTGTTTTTTTACTTTAGAGTCCTGGACAACGCATTTGATCTCATATAAGCAGCACTAATTTATAAACTCTTATTGATTGTGCAGCCTCTTAAACTTGCTCCTTAGATGCTTAGAAGTTAATTTGGAGGTGTAATATTTACCTTTATATTAGGTACTAGTGCATCTCCACTTGTAACTGAGCCCTCCCAATTCTATTCTTTTACTGATCAGTGCACATTCGGGTGTTATTAAGGCCTCCTGTGCTTCCTACCTAAGCAGTGTCTAAACATTTTGGGGTTTAATGTATTGCCCGACGCGGTAGCTGCACAGGCTCCCTGGGTCCGCACCTAGCGTCACGTGACCCAGTGGAGCCTGTTAAGCGTCGTCGGCCAATCACGACGCATCAGGGGGGGGGGGTGACTTCCACCCATTTTGCACGCTTCCCAAGAGCAGCGCGGCCTCCATCAGGAATCCCACCCCCACACCTTGTTTTGGATTTGTGTTAACTAAGTTAATTGTTGTAAGAACCATGTTGTGAAAGAATTATACAAAACAAAAGAGAGTAAAAGTCAATAAGATAACTAAAGGTTTTATATGTTGGAAAGGGTGGCCTTATCAATGTTATGTTTAATGTATTTATGTGGTTGGCGGTAGGTGAGTTGGCCTGCCCACTGGCCTTAATATAAGCATTGGGGGCCCTGGGCATGGGCACAAGGTGTGAGGTCACTGTTCATGGCCGGGCTCCTCCCCCTAAATTATGTTAATATACGGTACTTATGGTTATTTTGTTATGTAATTAATAAAGCTGTGGCCCGTGTTTTCTCCCACTCAGTAGCCGTGTCCAATTATTTACCATCTAACCCTGAATGGATCATGCTTGGGTCAAGCTTTACACTGAGTACCCACCATGTACTACTTACAAACACATCATCACAATTCTATAAAAATCACTGTACACAGGATATTGCTGGTGATATCATTCCCATCCAGGCATTTTATAAAAAGATATTAAAGAAACACTTCTCTTTTATGAATTTCCACAGCTTCTTTTAATTTCCAAACAAAGGCACATTTATTGTAGGTATTTCTTCAACTATTTATCTTAAAAAAGCATGTCAGTTTCACTTTGAAAGCCCTGCAGAAACATAGCCCCAGCTTAGCTGACTTTGTCTAGGAAAGTCTCACTAGCATTCAGTCATACAAATCAAAGATTTAATGCATATTTTCTAAGTTCCTATGAGTTTATATCCATAGTTGGAAGTTACCAGCATTTTCTGATATACACAGCTAATATTAAATGTAATACGTCATTCAGAATATGTATTGTAAAATAAAATGATGCTTTATTGTAATACAGATCTAGACCCTAAACACATGAACTTAGGAACAATGAATTTGAAGAAGGAATATTTGAGAACATGGCTTAGTCAATCTATAAAAATTGCTGGGCCATCTTTCTATTATCCCTGTTTTTGTGATGATGCCCTCCAGATTAAACCTTATCTTCCTTATTAAGCTGCGATTCTGTAAATTTAAAGGGGCTCTATTTAAGCACACGCATATATTTTTTACAGAAGTTTTTAGTTCGTGGACTTCTATCCAAAAGCAAGGTCTTCACTAACTACAGACTGGTTAAATCTAAAATTGTCTATAAAAAAGAATGCAAAAAAAATCCTGAGGTCACTCTAAGTTTAAATAAAAAAAGAAAGCTATTCTCTGCCTATAGTTTTTGTTTTTTTGAAAATGTATGATAGACCTTTAAAAATTCCACAGGGTATTTGCATTTGTAGTATATAGCTGTTGTAAGAATTATTTATCTTGCTAATGAAAAGTTAGTCACAGTCACAGCACTAATTAGAATCACAAGAGGATGCCTACTTCAAAACAGCTTTTGTTATAGCAATACAAGCAGCAGTACAGTGTCTCTTTTTACATAGCAAAATAGTAATTGAGATTGAAATAAAACTATTGAACAATAAAATGCAACCGTTTTAAATCGCATCTGATTCATGTATTATGTGAATACTTAGTTTATCCAGAGGAAGGCAAAAAACTGGTCATGGTTGGGTATAGCTGCACATGTGAGGAATAGCAATCTTATTGGCTGAGGTGCTGTAAGGTAGGAGAATATAGCTGTAAACAGATGATTGTAATAAAGCTGGAAGCTGCAAAAGTCAGGATAGCTGGAAGCAGCAGGAGTCAGGATATCTGGTAGCTACAACAGGCTGCATAGGTGTAAGTTGCAGAGGCCAGGATACCCAGGAGCAGCTGAAGTTAGGATAGCAGGGAGTTGCATAGGTGGTTGTTACATCAGTAAGGAGAGCTTGACTGGAGCCACAGGAGTCTTTGAACCTACAGAGTCACATAACAGACAGGGAAAACTTGCAGCAGCTGTCTACAGATTTCCTGCAAGCAACTGCAGAAATAAATGATGTCTCATTTAAAATGTGCACTAGCAATTGTGCGCATGCATAGTGCTACCGGCACCAGTGCTCAGACACCTGAGTGTAAGGTTACTGGAAGCAGGAGTGCTGGAAGTATCTCTGACAATACTCCAAAATATACAACCCCTTTTTAAAGTTATCTATTATTTCTGTTGTAACAACCTCCTTTGGTAGAGAGTTCCATAGATTGACTTTAGGTGAAGAACGATTTTCTTTCTGTAAGATAAAATCTTTTTTTTTCTCTTCTTGCCACAAAGATGTAAACCTCTTGGCAAAAAAGTTCACCTGGTAAAGCCTTATATTAGACCTGAATGTATTTTGTCATGATCCCCTGACCACCTTGCCCCTTTGGACTCTTATTTATGTGATTGTGGGACGAGGCTCAGTAGTTCTACAGTATGTTTTATAGTTATTTAATATGTTATGTTGATTACCCAATGTATGTAAATTTTTGTATGTTATGTTGCTTCTCTATGTGTGTTTGACTTAGGATGTTAGATTCTGTATGATGCATGTTCGGTTCATGAAGAGTTAACTGATTTAGAAAGTGATGAGGTAATCTATAACTATCATAGAGAGAGGCAGTTAGTAAGAAAAGTTTGCTCTGATGGTTGGTAAATAAAAAACCTGTATCTGTTATAAAAATCTTTTATGAAGTTCCACCACAATAAAAGCAGTTCCAGCACCACTTGTCCAGATGAAGTACACTGTATGCTGATCCTGTGTGCTCCCATTTTTTTAAATCCTGCATCCAATTAAACAATTTTAGAGACATCTGCTGCCTTGGTCAATGGATCAAAAGAACCTGAAATATCTGCTGGGTAGATTTTCCCATAACAGCCTTATCAAGTCCATATGAAGAAAGCATATTATAACATATTTATATATGTATTCATTCATTTTGTTGTCTTTGTCTTTACCTTTTCATGCTCTACAACATACTTTTTTTGAATTGGCAAAATTATTTTTGTTTCAATACCACTTTTAATGCATCATGCTACATTTTGCTTGACTTCCCAGCTGCTGTCTGGTAGTGAGCACTGTTAGGTTAGTGGTTATCCTAAATCTTTTTCTACCTGATAACCATATTCTACTTAGATTATAAATAGTACAAATATTTTTCATTCCCAAATTCGTTGTTTAATATTTCTATATGTCATCTGCCATTTAGCTGCCAATTCTACTAATTTATACAACTCCATTTCCTGTGAAGGGATGTAATTGTCTAATTTAATCACCTTGAACAATTTAGTGTCATCAGCAAGCATAGAGACATTACTCTATAGACCTTCTTCTACATTTTTAATTATGTTGTTGTTCCGTCCTTCAATTGTGTCCAACTCTTGGTTACCATATGGGCACATGGTGACCATATGGACATGCCAGGCATATCTATCTGTGTTTCTAGTTGTGCTCGTCGACATGTTTTTCTTGGCAAAGATACTGGAGTCGGTTGCCTGTTCCTTCCACCTCAATTTGTCTGACTTCAGTTGCCTGTTCCTTCCATTGCAATTTGTCTGACTTCTCTGCTATGACCTGCCCAGTTTGGATGACTCTACATGGTATAGCTTCATTGAGATATACAAGCCCCTTCACCACTACTATGCGATCCATATATTTACTAAATATGTAGAAAAGAAAAGAACCCTTAGGAACCCCACCTACCACTTTAACGTAAATTTCAGTATGGTCTATTTACAACAATCTTTGGCCATTGCTGCAGGTCACACTCCGTGATCCATGTCAGGGTACCAATCCAGCACCTTAGTAGAGGCTAATCCCACAACACCTCTGCAGATCTAGGTCGCTGCTGCTTCCTTGTCAATGATTCTGTCCACTTATAATCTTCACAGATAGAAAGATCCTTAGAAGAATGTCAAAGCTCCAGGTTCCAAAGAACAGAGGAGCTAGAAAAATCCAATTAAAATGTTTAATTATTTATGACAATAAAAGCAATATATTCACGCATACATAAAAATACGGGTCAACTAACTCAAGTGCTCACACTGATAAAGTCCATCAGATCTCTTTGAGCCTGATGTGTCAGGACTGAAATTATCATGGGGCACTTTACTTGTCTTGTTTACAATTGATAACTTGTTATGTATTACGTTGCTTATTGTCTGCTTCAATTCTATTTTTTAGATGACCTCTTTATCAGTTTGGTTGCATTGTGCTTTATACCTTGATTAGATTCCTGTGTTTTCTCTTATTCCCTACTTATGTTTTCACTTTAAGCCAATCACTATAGACTTTTCACTTGTGAATATCGTTTTGTGAAAATGTATATTTCCTTATCAGTACCCATAACATATTATAACTGTACTGTAACCAACAAACCTACCATCACTATACATCAACTTAACACCTTTATTCTACATCTGAAAGTATGTTTTTGCTCTTTCCAATTATATTCAAATATTCTATCAATATTTACTTAATGTAGTCAAAGTGGAATATAAGTATATTTTAACAAAGGGTAATCCTGAACAAACAACTACCTGTATAAGAATCATTTATGCATAAACATTTGATCACAGTTCTAAAAGAAAATATTTGTATTTTTAAATAAAACATTGTGGTGTCACATACTGATGTCCCTTTAAAGTCTGTGCCTGTTATTACAACACATATCTTAAGCATAGCATGAGTTGAATGTTTATAAATTAGCTACACAAAGACAGCTGATTCTTCAGAGTGAGGCTGGCTGCAAATTCATGTAGTGAACCTGGGTACAATGTTAAAGGGACCCTAAGGTGTCATATTTATAATATACTAGAGACTTGCCTATCAAAACAGGATGGTCAATAAAATTATAAGGCTGGGAATGCTGTTTGGCACACAATGTAAGGGTTTTGGTCGTCTGAGCTCCTTTGGCACTCATTGCAAGCCCTGCAATGAACACCTTGGGTGCTCATCACGAGGCTCACAATGAGCACCTTTGCGTGTGTCAAAGTCTTATGTGCTTGGCAGGGTTGCGTGTTAATTGGTCGTGTAGCCTCGTTTTCGTATTTTTTTTGCCCGTCATTTTTTTCTCTCGCTTATGGCGATTTTCGTGTGTGGAAACTCAGCAAAGTGCTGTTAAATTGTGATGCAACCTGACTCCCAGATGCCGTGCCTGTCCCCCCGTGCTGTGAGTGTTTTTTTTTTTGTATTTTTGTTAATTTCAGTGGTGTTATTGTTGTTTTTGTATGGGCATTGTTTGGCTGTTAACTTTGTATATTTTTTACCTCATATTTTTTTTTTCTAAGTGCCGCGGGTTGTATTTTTATTTTGTTAAGTGCCGCTTTCCTTTTTGCAAGTATTAGGTGCCGTAATCTCTCTGCGCTTTTTTTTCAAACTGCTACTGGTCTCGCATTGTGAATAGTGTAATTGAGATTTAGTTCTGCGGGTCGTCTTTGGCGTTCATTGCCAGCAACTGTGGCAATCATTTCACGAGGTTTGCAATTGCAGCGGGCTCGATATGCGAGCCCGCAAATGTTAGCAACAACCTGTATTGCTCACAACTATATATGTGACTAGCGACTTGCCCATCAAAAAATGACGGCAATGTGATGTATATGTTTGTAAAGTTGTTTAGTTATTAATATACACATTTGACACTTGTAAGTATTGTGATATGAACGTGTATTTTTGTAAAATGTTGAGGTAATGGTTTTTTAACATGAAATTTGTATCTGAAGAATTGTTAACTTCAATATACATTGAATCCAGAGGAAAGCAAACAGTAAAAAGCCTTGTTCAAACGTACACAATTTTAATATGAAGTTTAAAATATATGTAAGTAATAAACTTGAAAGTATATTTTTTGAAACTTGAACTTTATTATCTGTGTAACTTTGGAACTTGACAAAACATTTGTAGAATTTGGAACATTATAAACAGTAACATAGTGAATACATTTTTTAACATAATTTTGTATTAAAAGTATTAACAGTTGAATGTAAAAACAGTTACACTTTAAACTAATCATTATTGTAAACTTGAGGTAATGGTTTTTTAACATGCAATTTCTATGTAAAGAATTGTTAACTTGAATATACATTTAATGCAGAGTAAGAGAAACATTATAAAAACTCTCCTTTAACCGTACCCAATTTTAACATGAAGTTTGTAATATTTTTAAGTCAGAAACTTGACATAATATTGTTTTAAACTTGAATTTTCTTATGTGTGTAACTTTGCAACTTTACAAAACATTTTTACAACTTGGAACATTATAAACAGTAACATAGTGAATTAATATTTAAACATAATTTTGTATTAAAAGTATTAACATTTGAATGTAAAAACAGTTGAACTTTAAAGTAATCAGTATTAACGTGCAATTTCTATCAGAATAATTGTTAACTTCAATATACATCGAATGCAGAGGAAGGCATACAGTAAAAACTCTCCTTAAAACGTACCCAATTAAATTAATTCCTTCCTGACCCCATGAACTGGCGATAAACATTAATCCAGGGAGTAATCTTAAGATACCAGACAATATTTGCATTGTGACTTAAACGTACTTGAGCTCTTAACATGAACTTTGTAATATGTTGAAGTAAAGAACATGAAAATATTGTTTTCAAACTTGTAACATTAGAAACATTTTAACATAATTTGTCCAAAAAATGCAAGGCAAGTATTTTGTGAGGCGAATCATCCATAAACAGTACTTCCATTAATTATGACTGAATTAAACAACAAATTGTTTTGTATTTTTTAATGCTTTTAAAATTGTTTTGCATGGGTTTAATTTCTAAACTGAAAAGTTATAGTACTTCATAGTAGACAATGTTTTTAGTAAAAATACATCCATCTTCTAATAAATCACCTTGACTTTCATTCTTTTCAATGTAAACTTTAATAGCCTGTGGATTTTTGCACCGTGACAACGCAACGTACAATTGACCATGTGCAAATACTGGCTCTTCCAAGAAAATACCCACAGATTTGAACGTTTGACCTTGTGATTTATTAATGGTCATGGCAAATGCCATAATAATGGGAAATTGTCTTCTTTGAAGTATAAAAGGGAGGTTACTTTCACTTGGTGATAAATCTATTCTTGGTATGAAAACTCTTTCTCCTTTATGGGTACCAGTTAAGATTTCAGCATCTATAAAATGGTCCTTTAATTGTTGAACAATTAATCTTGTCCCATTGCATAGGCCTTTTTGGGGGTTCATATTTCGCAGTTACATGATAATTGCACCTTTCTTTAGCTGCAAAATATGTGGTGGCATTCCAGAAGGAGTTAGTGAGTTCAGTAGAAAAGTTAGCCTGACTTTCATTGTCATCAGCAAGTACAGAATCAGCACTGTGATAATTTTTTTGTGGTGCATTATTTTTTTTAAAGATTTCATTATTGAGGATTAATGCATCTTTTTAATTTTACACGTCAGTATGACTTGGTTGGCAAACTCTGAATATTCTTTGTTATTTATGCTCCCTTCAAATATAGCCGATATAATATCTTGGTGACAAATCATATGAGGTGGGATCTCTACAGTGTCGTCAGCTAAATGTAGTATTTTTTCTGTTTTGCCTTCTCCAATTTTAATAAGCCAATCATTGAAATCAGTTTGGCCTTCTGATCTCATATTTTGTTTCAGTTGAAGATGGGTAAAATGTTTCCATACTGTGCTTGAGTTTATACAGGTTTCGATAATGTCAGTTCGATTTCCATGTACAATGACAGGTAATGTTTGTCTAAAATCGCCACCCAACAACATTACCTTTCCACCAAATGGAAAAGTATTATCCATGACTTCACAAAGCAAACGCTCAATACATTGGAGGGCATAGCATGACATCATTGTGGCCTCATCTATTATAATTAATTTACATTTGTTCAATGTCTTTGCTTGTAATGATGTCATGCGAATATCTGACACAGACATTTCTAAAATAGGCACTGGCAGTTTAAATCCACTATAAACAGTTCTTCCACCTTCTAACAAAAGTGCAGCAATTCCAGTAGTGGCAAACGCCATTGCTATTTGACCTTGTACTCGTACTGAACTCATTAATAAATTATATAGATAGGTTTTTCCTGATCCACCAGGTCCATCAAGATAGAAATAACGCTCTGTCACCATGTCATCATCTATTGCATTTTTAATGGTATTAAATGCTTGCAATTGTAAGGTATTTAAAGTTGCAAGTCTTTCTTCTGTTCTTTCTGCTTGTAGTTGAATGTCATAGTCTTCAAAGTTTATGTCATCTATAAGACCTGGATCAGGCAAATTAAAACTTGCACAACTTAATCCATGAGTTAAAAATACTTCTTGGATTTCCATTAACGCTTTTAAGTGTGCAATAGGTTCATTGTATCGTCGCATAAAGTCCTCAGCCATATTACTTTTAAAAGTCTCCCACAAAGCTAATGAATTTGGAGCATTTGAGAAGATACAAATAAATGCAAATTGTTCTCTCATCTGTCGTGGCATTTGACATTGTGTTGCTTCTTCTAAACATCTTTCCCACTCTGTATCATCAGCGAGTAAGTTTCTATGTCTTGCAGCTAAATGGAAGGATTCATATACAATGTCATTAACAGTTCTTAAGTGTTCAAAACTTTGTGCTCCAGGAACATTTAAAAGTAATATCTGTAAGCAAAAACGTTCAACATCTCTTGGACTGACCGTGTAAATTCTTGGGAAGATTTTATTTCCTCTGCTTTTTCTGGGTCTCCATAATCCATTCACAAAAACATAGTGATATGGAATTTCAATATATAAGAATTCTGTTGCTTGTGAATCTGTGGAATTTAATTCAAACCATGCAGTTAGTGTAGTGTGACGATCTTCACTTTGGGCCAATGCATTCATTTCATTTCCAGCATGGAAATACACTAAATGTCTTTGTGGCAAATGTACTGCTAATCTATATACTGCATGTGATCTATCATGCATTTCAAATTTTAAAAGCCGCCACATAGCTTCTGGCGCACTGACATAGCGAGCATCTACATGAGATGCAAGTTCATCATGTACTAACTCACTACTTTCAGGGTTGTCTGCACTTTTCACGACTACAGTAGCTGCATTTTAGCCTTTGTAAATATATTTATAGACATATTTAATGGATTTGATGGAATTCAGGCTTCTACATTGAAGTGGGTGTTGTACTTCATGAGTTAATGTGGATTGTAGGGTACTACATATCTATTGTCAACTTTTTTTCCATGAATAAGGGCACTATCTCCTTCTCTTCTTTTATAAAGTGGATAGCCTCTGCTGGTCGGCCCATCTCTCTTGTCTTTCTCTAGTTTGACGTCTTTTCTTCTCTTGTTTGCTCTCGTTAGTAGCCTTGTTAATCTGTAAAGGCAAAAAATGAAACGTAATTGGGTATATTGAAATTTGTAATTACTGTTAAACATTATTGTCCATAATAGAGAAATAAGAGGTAAATCATTGTATCAGTTCTATTTTGTTAAAAGTTATAGGGCCTGGCATCATTGAATAGCAATTTGGGCAATTCAATACTGCTGTAAATAAGCAGGTAACATATTTTTTTGAAAGATGTTTTTAGTTATTGAAAACCTTGTTTGTGGATAGATGTTTACCAAGTAAAAACTTATTTCCAAAAAAAACAGTGATGTGGTTATTTACACATGTATTGAATTGTGCAAATTGCAATTGAATAAGGGACGTAGTTATTGCTTTTTTTTTTTTTTTTCTGTTGACACGGATGCAGATGAAACATGTTTCTTTAGTTTTCTCCTTTTGTACTTATTATACTGCACCTTGATTGAAGTGTGATTTGAATCAGAATGTTTGTTGGTCCTCAGTTGAAAATCTTTGTCCGATGGTATGGTCCTCTGTTGAAAGTCCTCGTCCGATGGTGTGGTCCTCTGTTGAAAGTCCTCGTCTGATGGTCTGGTCCTCTGTTGAAAGTCCTGGTCCGATGGTCTGGTCCTCTGGTGATAGTCCTCGTTAGATGTTGTGGTCCTCTGTTGAAAGTCCTCGTCCGATGGTCTGGTCCTCTGGTGAAAGTCCTCGTCCGATGGTCTGGTCCTGTGTTTAAAGTCCTCGTCCGATTGTCTCCACGCAGTATCTGTTGTAAAAGAAAAATGAAAATGTTCTTTGAGTTAAATGTCTTTGAAATAAATCAAAAATGTCTTAATTTTGGTGTAGTGTATCTGTTATGGTGAATTTTTTCTATGTGTTTGTCTGACTTTTTTTACAATACTGTTTTGTGCCCACCACTTTTGGTATGCTTATTTAGCCTTCTTTGTTAAACATTAAAGATGAATATTAATTTACTTTGCTATGTGTTTGTGTGAGTTTTGGTGCCATCGTGTTTTGTGCGCACCACTTTTGGTATGCTTATTAAGGCTTCTGTCTAAGGCTTATAGGTTGTTAAACATTAAAGAAGAATATGAATTTAGTTTGCTATGTGTTTGTGTGACTTTTTCTACAATCCTGTTTTGTGCGCACCACTTGTGGTATACTTATTTAGGCTTCTTTGTAAGGCTTATAGGTTGTTAAACATTAACTAAGAATATTAATTTAGTTTGCTATGTGTTTGTGTGAGTTTTTGTACAATCCTGTTTTGTGTGTACCACTTTTGGTATGCTTATTTAGGCTTCTTTGTAAGGCTTATAGGTTCTTAAACATTAACTAAGAATATTAATTTAGTTTGCTATGTGTTTGTGTGAGTCTTTGTACAATCCTATTTGTGTGTACCACTTTTGGTATAGTTATTTAGGCTTGTTTGTAAGGCTTATAGGTTGTTAAACATTAAAGAAGAATATTAATTTAGTTTGCTATTTGTTAGTGTTTTTTTTGTACAATCCTATTTTGTGTGTACCATATGTTGCATACATGGGGCCTCATTCAATTGCGATGTGGCCAATTGAATAGGGCCCTAAAGAAGCACATAGCATATTTTTATTAAAAACGTTTTTAGTTACTGAAAACCTTTCTTTTGGATAGATGCTTGCTAACTAAAAACGTCTTTAAAAAATATATGTTATGTGCTTATTTAGGGCCCTATTCAATTGGCCAAATTGCAATTGAATGAGGGCCTTGATTTACTTAATTAGGCCCTCATTCAATAGCGATTTGGCCAATTGAATAGGAGTGTAAATAAACACATGACATATGTTTTTTAAAAAGTTTTTTGTTAGTAAGGGCCTCATTCAATTGCGATTTGGCCAATTGAATAGGGCTCTAAATAAGCACATAGCATATTTTTTTAAAATAAGTTTTCAGTTAGTGAAGACCTTGCTTTTGGATAGATGTTTACTAACCAAAAAAATCTTTAAAAAATATATGTTATGTGCTTATTTAGAGCCTTATTCAATTGGCAAAATTGCAATTGAATGAGGGCCTAAGCATCTATCCAAAAGCAGGGTTTTCACTAACTAAGGTCCTCATTCAATTGCAATTTTTCCAATTGAATAGGGCTCTATATAAGCACATACCATATTTATTTGACAGAAGTTTTTAGTTAGTGAAGACCTTGCTTTTGGATAGAAGTTCATTAACTAAAAAGTTCTGTCAAAAAATATTCTATGTGCTTATATAGAGCCCTATTCAATTGTGCAACTCGCAATTGAATGAGGCTCCAAAAAGTTATTTGAAAAACATATGTTATGTGCTTATTTAGCCTCTATTCAATTGTCCAAAATAGCAATTGAATGAGGGGCTTTGGTTGCTGCATTTGTTATATTGGTGGCCATTAACATATATAGGTCCTCATTCAATTTGAATTTTGGCAATTGAATAGGGCTCTATATAAGCACATAACATATTTTTTTGACAGAAGTTTTTAGTTAGTGAAAACCTTGCTTTTGGATAGAAGTTCAGTAACTAAAAAGTTCTGTCAAAAAAATTTGTATGTACTTATATAGAGCCCTATTCAATTGGGCAACTCGGAATTGAATGAGGCTCATAGTTGGTTTCTTTTTTGTACTTTATACTTTACCTTGATTGAAGTGTCGAATGACAGAGGGTCCCCTCCTGCCAATCTTAATCCGCCAGTCTTCTTGCAGTGTCTGTTTGAAAAAGAAAGTAAAATGGTTAATTGTATATTTCTTCTTTTTGATTTAGCAAAGCATGGTCTTTTTCAGCATGTAATGTATTTTTCTATCTTACCTCTTGTTCTTTCTTGGAGTTGTTTAAAAGGGAATGTGGGTCACATTGCACGGTGCAAATTCTTGAGTGACGCTGTTGATGCAGAGTCTGTTTCAATAGTAAAAAAAAAGGAGAAAGATAGATCTTTAATGTAAATATATACTTCTGTAATTACTTTCAATTAACATTACTTAGTTTTTGGGGCTACACACCTAAATGTGCGTGTCACATATCAGTATACATAAATCTGATTTTAATATTTTTTTTTTTACTGTCATTTAAATATAGTTGTTTAATTAGTTTTGATTAGTTGTTTAATTAGTTTGGATTAAGATTAGTTATTTGCAGTGGCTATACACATAAATGTGCGTGTGACATGTCACTATACATGAATCCTATTTTAATAGTTAAATGAACATAATTTTTTTTTGGGCCTGTGTGTGTGACATGTGACTATACATAAACACTAGACATGAATCCTATATTAATATTCAATTATTAATTTTTTTGTAATGTCATTTAAAGATTAGTTTGTTGCAGGGGCTATACACATAAATGTTCGTGCCACATGTCACTATACATAAATCACAGTTTCATACGTAATTTTTTATTTTTTTTGTCCTGTCTTCATAATGAAATCTAATATATTATAGCTTACCTCTCAGTTGTAATTTGCACAATGTAAAGTAGTAAATTAGGAAACAATTCTCTTCTCAAGTAACAGCAGCAGTTAACTATGAAGTCACTCCGTTCAACACCAGAATAGAAATGTAGAATTTTGTGGAAAGTAGGCAGTATTTATAAACTTGTAGAAATTTCTGGAAAGATAGACCGTTAGAACGCAATACGCATGCGCTATTTGCGTTCCAGCTTACAATTTGCGTTCCATCCTCCATTTTGTGCGTAGTAGTGGTCAAAATGATGTTTAATATCAGTGTGGTACGTTCCGCATAGTATGAATTTCATTCTTACGAGTCAGTGTAGTATAGTTACGTCTGAAGCCTCGTTTTTCTTTTGTTCGGCGGCCATTTTTCTCTCGCTTAAGAGATTTTCGTGACTTTAAACTCTTTTTTTTGGACTTAAATGGACGTGTAAGTTAACTTTTGGAGGTGCCCCCCCTTGCTGTAAGTAAGCTTTTTATGTGTTCGTTGTGTTTATTTCTTGTGTTTGTGATGTTTTGATGCGCGGTATTTGGAATGAGTCGTTTCGCGGCCGTACTTTGTTGTGAAGCGGCCGTAATTTTTTGCGATGCGGCCGTATTTTTTTGCGAGAGACGCAGTTGGATTTTACGTGTACGACGCAGTGTTTTTTTTTCTAAGTCGTGCGGATGTGTGTTAACGGCGTGTGAGGCGCCTTTGAGGTGTTTTTTTTTAAAGTGTTGCGTGTGTGTGTAAGTGGGTGTGAGGCGCCTTTGAGTTTTTTTCTGTTAAAAAGTCGTGTGTGTGTATGTGTGTGTTAACACAGGCAACGTTGGAGCCTCCACCTCCGCAAATGCGGACCCTCGCTTCACGAGGATCCACATTTGCGGGGACGTTGTTTTTTTTGGGCTGGGAGATCGGGTGTTTTTTGTTAAGAATTCGTGTGTGTGGTGTGTTTGTGTTAACACAGCCGACGTTGAGTCTCCCCCTCCGCAAATGCGGACCCTCGCTTCACGAAGATCTGCATTTGCGGGGACGTTGGGATGCTCCACCACCGCAAATGCGGCCGCTCGCTTCGCATGGTCCCGCATTTGTGGGGAACTGCGCAAGGCCGCAAGCGTTAGCAACAACTCGCATGCTCACAACTATATATGTCATTCTTATGAAGAACTTGATATTTGACTAAATGTAGTAGAAAAAACATATATACATTAGAGATGTCACGAATAGTTCGCCTGCGGACTGTTCCCGGCGAACATAGCATGTTCGCGTTTGCCGCGAACTGCGAACATATGCAATGTTCGATCCGCCCCCTCTACTTTATCATTAAACAAACTTTGACCCTGCACCTCACAGTCAGCAGACACATTCCAGCCAATCAGCATCATACCCTGCCTTCCAGACCCTTCAACCTCATGGACAGCAGCCATTTTGGAATCATAACTAACTTGCAGTCTTACTGAGAGGAGACTGAGTGTAGGTGATACTAATTCAATAGGGAAAACCATAGCTAGGCTACTGTACACAGTGTCCAATACAGTCATGAAGGACTCTTTTGATCTCTGCTGCAAGGACAGCACCCCAAAAAGCCCTTTTTAGGGCTATAACATCAGTCTGTTTTTTTTTTTTTCTGTCTAATCTAAGTTCATTTGCCTGCCTACTAGCCAGTGTGTATGTCAGGCTCACAACTTATACTGTGCCCAGTGCAATCAATCCAATCTGGTGGTGTACCAGCAGTTTACTTTTAAAAATCAAAACTTTTATTTTGTCTAATCTAAGTTCATTTGCCTGCCTACTAGCCAGTGTGTGTGTCAGGCTCACAACTGATACTGTGCCCAGTGCAACCAATCCAATCAGGTGGTGTACCAGCAGTGTACATTAAAAAAAAAACAAATTGTATTTTGTTAAATCTAAGTTCATTTGCCTGACCGCTATTCTGTGTGTTTCTCAGGCTCACAACTGACACTGTGCCCAGTGCAATCAATCCAATCTGGTGGTGTACCAGCAGTCTACTTTTAAAAAACAAGACTTTTATTTTGTCTAATCTAAGTTCATTTGCCTGCCTACTAGCCAGTGTGTGTGTCAGGCTCACAACTGATACTGTGCCCAGTGCAACCAATCCAATCTGGTGGTGTACCAGCAGTCTACATTTAAAAAAAAGCAACACTTTTTTCAAATTTCATTTGCCTGCCTGTCAGCGTGTGTGTCTTAGGCTCACAGCATATACTGTGCCCACTTGCCCAGTCAGTGCCACCACTCATACCTGGGGTTACAGTCAGTGGTCCACATTTAAACAAAGAATTCAATTTTGACTGTAATACATTGAGTAGCAGGTACTTGTCTGCAAGCGTGTGTGTCAGGCCTACAGAGTCTACTCTGCCAAGTTCTGCAAGTGCACAGTGCCACTCATATCTGTTGTCACAGTAGCTTGCACACATAGTACCACTAATCGCAAAAAAAATGACAGGCAGACGGAGGCCAATCCGCAGGAGCCATCGTGGTCGTAGTGCTGTGATTCCCTTTGGCCCTACAATAATGCCCAGTGTTCAGAGGCCAGTAACCCAGAACTTAAAAACTTCTGAGGACATAGTTGACTGGCTATCATAGGACACCCAATCTTCTACAGCTTCCGCTCGGAACAATGACGCACCATCCTCCTCCAGCTTAGCTTCGGGCACCTCTCCAGTTACCACTCGCCCGCCTGCCGCCACCACCAACACTTGTACCACAGCCGCTTCAATTGATCAGTCAGAAGAGTTATTTACACATCAGTTTGAAGAAATGAGTGATGCGCAACCATTATTGCCAGAGGATGTAGATAACAGGGATATGTCTCAGTCAGGTAGCATTACACACATGTACGTACGGTGTGATGATGTACCCGCTGCTGCTTCCTTTGTTGAGTTGTCAGATACAAGTGAAGCGGGTGATGATGATGACGATGCGTCCGTGGATGTCACGTGGGTGCCCGTTAGAAGAGAAGAAGAACAGGGGGAAAGTTCAGATGGGGAGACAGAGAGGAGGAGGAGACGAGTTGGAAGCAGAGGGAGGTCATCGCAAGGAGCTAGTGGCACAGTCAGACAGCATGCATCGGCACCCGGGGTCAGCCAGACAGCACACCAATCAACTGATGCTGTTGCCACCACCAGAACGCCGTCACTGCAGAGCTCAGCAGTGTGGCACTTTTTTTGTGTGTTTGCCTGTGACAACAGCGATGCCATTTGCAACCTGTGCCAAAAGAAACTGAGTCGTGGGAAGTACAACACCCACCTAGGTACAACTGCTTTGTGAAGACACATGATGTCACATCACAAACGCCAATGGGATCAACACCTGAGTACAAGCAGCACACAAACTCAAAGCCGTCATCCTCCTCCTGGTCCAGCATCTTCATCCACGTCAACCACTGCTGTCCTCCTTGCCCCCTCTCAACCATCCGCCACTCCGTCTCTTGCCTCTAGCTGTTCCTGCTCATCTCCCCACAGTCAGGTGTCTGTCAAGGGCATGTTTGAGCATAAGAAAAGTCACCCCCTTGCCCGGCATCTGACAGCTGGCTTGTCTGAACTCTTAGCCCGCCAGCTTTTACCATACAAGCTGGTGGAGTCTGAGGCGTTCAAAAAATTTGTAGCAGTGGAAGGTACCCGCCCAAAATTTCTTTTCACAAAAGGCAATCCCCAACCTGTACTCGATTGTGCAAAAGGAAGTAATGGCATGTCTGGCACACAGTGTTGGGGCATGGGTCCATCTGACCACTGATATCTGGTCTGCAAAGCATGGTCAGGGCAGGTATATCACTTTTACTGCGCATTGGGTAAATCTGCTGATGCCTGCCAAGCATGGAATGGGTGGCTCTGCAGAGGAGTTGATGACACCGCCACGACTTGCACACAGGCCTGCTGCCATCTCCTCTACTCCTCCTACTCCATTCTCTTCCATAACCTCCTCAGCTGAGTCCTCTTCTGCTGCTGCGTCTTGCTCCACATCAACGGCACCCCCCAGCTCCCCAGATACTATTCCACATCCCGGATACGGCAGTGTCACGCTGTCTTGGGGTTGACTTGCCTGAAAGCAGAGAGTCACACCGGGCCAGCACTCCTGTCCACCCTGAACGCACAGGTGGATCAATGGCTGACTCCGCACCAACTGAAGATTGGCAAAGTTGTTTGTGACAACGGAAGAAATTTGTTGGCGGCATTGAATTTGGGCCGGCACATGTGTGTAATCTGATCGTACAACACTTTGTGCACAAGTACCCAGGCTTACAGGACGTCCTGTAGCAGGTCAGAAAGGTGTGTGGCCATTTCAGGCGTTCCTACATGGCCATGGCGCACTTTTCAGATATCCAGCGGCGAAACAACATGCCAGTGAGGCGCTTGATTTGTGACAGCCCCACACGTTGGAATTCAACACTCCTAATGTTCGACCGCCTGCTCCAACAAGAGAAAGCCGTTAACGAGTATTTGTATGACTGGGGTGCTAGGACAGCCTCTGTAGAGCTGGGAATTTTTTTGCCACATTACTGGACGCTCATGCGCAATGCCTGTAGGCTCATGCATCCTTTTGAGGAGGTGTCAAACCTTGTCAATCGCACAGAAGGCACCATCAGCGACATCATACCATTTGTTTTATTCCTGGAGCGTGCCCTGCGAAGAGTGTTGGATCAAGCCGTAGATGAGCGTGATGAAGTGGAAGAGTTGTGGTCACCATCACCACCAGAAACAGCCTTATCAAAATCGCTTGCTGGTCCTGCGGCAACGCTGAAGGAGGATTGTGAGGAAGAGGAGTTAGAGGAGGAATGTGACTTTGAGGGGGAGGAGGAAGACCAATTACAACAGACCTCCCAGGGTGCTCGTTGTCACCTATCTTGTCACCTATCTGGTACCCGTGATTTTGTACGTGGCTGGGGGGAAGAACATACCTTCAGTGAGATCACTGAGGACAAGGAACGGGACATGGGTAGCTCGGCATCCAACCTTGTGCAAATGGGGTCTTTCATGCTGTTGTGCCTGTCGCTGGACCCTCGTATAAAAAGGCTGAAGGAGAACGACCGGTACTGGGTGTCCAGGCTACTAGACCCCCGGTATAAGCAGAAAGTACCTGAAATGTTACAGAATTACCGCAAGGCAGAAAGGATGCAGCAGTTCCAAATGAAATTAAAAAGTATGCTTTACACTGCGTATAAGGGTGATGTCACAGCACAATGGGAATCTAACAGGGGAAGAGGTGAAAGTAATCCTCCTCCTCCCACGACCACGCCGGCAAGGACAGGACGTTTAAAAGACGTGGTGTTGATGGAGGACATGCAGAGCTTTTTCAGTCCTACGCATCGCCACGGCCCTTCGGGATCCACCATCAGAGAACGACTCGACCGACAGGTGGCAGACTATCTCGCTTTAACTGCAAATATCGACAGACTGAGGAGGGATGAACCCCTTGACTACTGTGTGTGCAGGCTTGACCTGTGGCCTGAGCTATCCCAATTTGCCATAGAACTTCTGGCCTGCCCCGCTTCCAGTGTCCTGTCAGAAAGGACCTTCAATGCAGCAGGAGGTATTGTCACTGAAAAGAGAAGTCACCTAAGTCAAAAAAGTCTAGATTTCCTCACCTTTATAAAGATGAATGAGGGATGGATCCCGAACGGACTGACACTGGGCAATACATTAGACTAAAAAAGAGCTGATGAGATGAGCTGCCTTTAGCGCAGTTTCTGCCTGGGAAACAAACGTAAATTTATCTGGTCGCTGCAACAGCAGCGGCTGCAACAATACCTAATTTTTGATAAGTGCACGCATCACGGGGAGTCCGCGCTCGTCGGCATGTATCAGCTCTCTAATTCGACAGTTATCAAAGTAACAGATGGAGCGATCAAGGGAACCAGTCTATAACTGATTAAATGAGCAATTCGCAGTTTCACTGTACCAGCTATGTGTATTTAAATGTGCATGGCTTAATCTTTGAGGCAGGATCAACCAGGTAGCCCGACGAGGGGGCGCCCCCCCGGCCCTGTGACAATAGGAGGACAAAACCAAGCATCTTTTCCCATCTCCCGGTTCCAAAAATCCAGGCCTTATACACGTCCACTGATAGGTGACGTAACAGGTATTAAACTGATAAGAGTAGTACTACTTAACACACCTTATAATAATGCAGAGAGAGGCAATGCAGTGAGAGGAGTCTGAAGAAGAGGAGTCAGAGGAAGAAGGTGGCTTTGAGGAGGTGGAAGACCAAACACAGCAGGCATCCCAGGGGGCTTGTTGTCACCTTTCGGGGACCCTTGGTGCTGTACGTGGCTGGGTGGAGGAAAAGACCTTCAATGACATCAGTGAGGACAAGGAACGGGACATGGCTAGCTTGGTATCCAACCTTGTGCAAATGGGGAGTTTGCTGTTGTGCAAATGGACTGTTTGCGGTTGTTTGCTGTGCGTTAAACGGGGAGTTTGGTCTGTCACTGTGAAGCGGGCCTAACCCTTACACTACCTGATCGATACAACATCATACCTGATGTTTTAAAGCACGTTATTCCAAACAATTTAGGAATGTTAGGTAACTTATGCCCTTTATGGCTTAAAACCAGACTCTGCATCAACTATGTAATATCCGTGGGAGTTTTGACATGGATCCCCCTCCGGCATGCCACAGTCCAGGTGTTAGTCCCCTTAAAACAACTTTTCCATCACTATTGTGGCCAGAAAGAGTCCCTGTGGGTTTTAAAATCCGCCTGCCCATTGAAGTCTATGGTGGTTCGCCGGATTCGCCGGTTCGCAAACATTTGCGGCAATTCGCGTTCGCGGTTTGCGAACCGAAAATTTTATGTTTGCGACATCACTAATATACATAAATATAGTGTTTATTTTTTAACTGTTTTATTAATTTTGCATAAAAAGTGTCAGACAGTTTGCCTTTACAGAATTAGTAGAACATGGTAGAACATGTATTTAAGTAGCATTTACAATCAGTTCTGTCACTGCAAAGTGGTACTTGACAATATAACTGAATAGAGGGTTATCCTAGTAGGATAAACATCCACCTTAAGCTGCAGGCAGTCTAGCTACAGTGGATATAAAAAGTCTATACACCCCTGTTAAAATGTCAGGTTTCTGTGCTGTAAAAAAATGAAAACAAACTGAAATCTTTGAGGTAGAGGGAAGAAAAAATATAAAAATAAAATAATATGGTTGCATACTATGCACACCCATAAACTAATACTTTTTAAAGCACCTTTTGATTTTATTACAACACTCAGTCTTTTTTGCCCACTCTTCTTTGCAAAAACACTTCAAATCTGTCAGATTGCGAGGGCATCTCCTGTGCACAGCCCTCTTCAGATCACACCACAGATTTTCAATCGGATTCAGGTCTGGGCTCTGGCTGGGCCATTCTAAAACTTTAATCTTCTTCTGGTGAAGCCATTCCTTTGTTGATTTGGAAGTATGCTTTGTGTGGTTGTCATGCTGAAAGATGAAGTTCCTCTTCATGTTCAGCTTTCTAGCAGAAGCCTGTAGGTTTTGTGCCAATATTGACTGATATTTGCAACTGTTCATAATTCCCTCTATCTTAACTAAGGCCCCAGATCCAGCTGAAGAAAAACAGCCCCAAAGCATGATGCTGCCACCACCATGCTTCACTGTGGGTATGGTGTTCTTTTGGTGATGTGCAGTGTTGTTTTTGCACCAAACATATCTTTTGGAATTATGGCCAAAACGTTCAACCTTGGTTTCATCAGACCATAACACCTTTTTCCCACATGCTTTTGGGAGACATCAGATGTGTTTTTGCAAAATGTAGCCTGGCTTGGATGTTTTTCTTCGTAAGAAAAGGCTTTCATCTTGCCACTCTACCCCATAGCCCAGACATATGAAGAATACCGGAGATTGTTGCCACATGTACCACACAGCCAGTACTTGCCAGATATTCCTGCAGCTCCTTTAATGTTGCTGTAGGCCTCTTGGTAGCCTCCCAGACCTGTTTTCTTCTCTTCTTTCATCAATTTTGGAGGGAGCTCCAGTTCTTGGTAATGTCACTGTTGTGCCATATTTTCTCCACTTGATGATGACTGTCTTCACTGTGTTCCATGGTATATCTAATGCCTTGGAAATTCTTTTGTACCCTTCTCCTGACTGATACCTTTTAACAATGAGATTCCTCTGATGCTTTGGAAGCTCTCTGTGAACCAATTTCAGAAAAGACCAACTAGAGCAGCTGAACTTTATTTGGGGTTAATCAGAGGCACTTTAAATGATGGCAGGTGTATGCTGACTCCTATTTAACCTGATTTGGAATGTGATTGCTAAATTCACAGCAACATCCCCAGTTATAGGAGGGTATGCAGACTTATGCAACCACATTATTTTTCTTCCCTCGACCTAAAAGATTTTAGTTTCTTTTTCAATTGAGTTGTACAGTTTATAGGTCACATTAAAGGTGGAACAAATTCTGAAATGATTTATCTTTGTCTAATTTTTTTACAGCACAGAAACCTGACATTTTAACAGGGGCATGTAGACTTTTTATATCCACTGTTTATACAATGCAATAATGCCTTACACAAGCAGGGTATGCTAAATGAATATTTTTTTTTATGCTTTTCTGTGTATTACTTATATAACTGCTAAGGATGGTAGTCTGTTACACACTTCACAAAAGTGACTGCTTTCTCAAATAACTATGGTTCTTTGACTTCCAGAAATTCCTTTAACTTAAGAGTTACTCCAAGATAAAACTGTACTCTATGTGGGTAGGTTAGTTAACTCAAGTATATCCACTTCACACTATGAAAAAAAATTGTTTTTTTTGTGTGCAAGGAACCATGTAAGAATTATTTGGATATAAGATTGGAGACACTGTATGATATGATTTGATTGTTCTCATCCATAGTTTCTTGACTGCAGAAAAAACATTCTATTTTGTGAGTGGGAAGCAGATGGAGGAAAATTTTCTGACATTTATACATACACACAGATTTAAACAGAATTATTTATGTTTGATGTTCAACTATTTTATAACATAAAACAATTAGTAGGAATAAACTCAGAAAAAGTACAAAACAAAATCTAAATAGTTCACCTTTTGTTCATAAACATATTGTAATTACTGTTTAATGCATCTAGAACATGTTTCACGATTTTCAGTATGTTATTATTTAAGTACTAGTGACTTGCCCGTCAAAAATGGCGGGGCAATCAAATTTGAAGCAATGGTAATGCTGTTTGAGACATAATTGAAACCGTTTTGTACTGTGAGGACCTTCGGTGCTCATTGCAAGGCTTGCGCTGAGCACCAGTGGCGCTCATTGCCTGCCTCACAATGAGCATCGAAGGTCCTCAGGAGCCTTGCAATGAGCACCGAAGATCCTCAGGACCTTTGTCGTGTAGTTTTGGTCCTCTGAGAGAGATATCTATTTCTATATATATGTAGTTAAGTAATAATTAATGATTTCTTAAATAGATTAATATAGTTTAATTATTTGTAATTGATATATGCAGCGAGCAATAGGCTGAAGAGCTAACAATCTGTTTGTATTTTGCGTCTGAATAGAATATGCATTTTGAGTGTCAGTGCCCTGCTTATAAAGTGTAATGAATGTTTCAAGTGTGCATTCTAAATAGGCTGCGTGCACGAGGTAAAGCCGTTGGTTTATTGTGTAAAGCGGCATTGTATAGTCGTAATGTTATTAATGTGGTACGCGTCTCATGAGCATTTTACGGCTTTTGTAATAGTGTATCTTGTAGTTTGTAGTGTGATGTGTAAAGTGCTATGCATTTTGCAGTGTTTTGCACGGTTCTGGTTTCGTGTAGACTCGTTTTAATTTTTTTCGCCTGCCATTTTTTTTCTCACTTGCCGATTTTTGGAGTGGCGAAAATCGTCTAAATCGAGTTAAATTTGCATTCCACCTCACTCACAGACGTCGTGGCTGTTGCTCCATGCTGTCGGTGATGTTTTGGGATTTTTTTGGGGTGTGTTTCTCTGTTTTTTTGTTTGGCCGCTAATCTTGTAAATTTTTGCATCTCGTATCTTTTTTTAATTTTTAACGGCTCGCCTCGCTTGCACTAAGTGCTACAATTTAATGTCTCACCTCGCTTTGCAAGGCTCGCATCGATGAGCGCCTTCGGCGCTCATTAGCTAAGTGCTGCGATTTAACGGCTTGCCTCGCTTTGCGAGGGTCGCAGCGACGAGCGCCTGTGGCCTGCGGTGCTCATCCAGTCAAGTCGTATGCACCTCGCAAAGCGTGACGACGTCTCGCAGTTTGACAACTATTATATGTGATTATATGTATTCTTATATATTGCACATTTAAAAAAACTTAACATTAGAGGATATTTTAAATTTTACTGTATTTATTGAATGTTTTAAACTTATATTTTATTTTTTGTATACATTTCTTTGCATATCATGATATAAATTATAAAGTCATAACTTTGTTATTTTTTATTTTTTTTGGTTACTTTAGCTCAATCTCTGTATTTAAATTTTCAATGGTTATTTCAGTAAGTTTTACCTAGAAATAGAAAAATCGGTTGGTTTATACATATACAGTGTTAATGTTTGGAAACAAAGTATAAGACAAAGTAGATTGTTGATTCCAACTGACACCATGCCAATACATTCTCTTCCTTTCCCAACTCAAGCCTTCCAATTGCTCTGGAGTTGTAATGCTGAAGCAATTTTCTAATACTAGGAAATGAATGTATTTTGTCTGCTGTTGACAAAATCACTTACATTTGCAAATTACAAAATATGAAGCCAAAGCACATTTCATGAATCAACATTACAAATGAAATGGACACATAGCTGGACTGTTATGTTCTCAAATGACATTTGTGGTATATTTTTTATATGTTGCAATACTTTTTGTAGATGTTTTTAATAATATTATTTTGGTGGAAATGCATGTTATTCCACATATACTCTTTAATACACCTTTCTGTATAACTCTGTTACCTTACATTTACAGTGTAGCTAACATTAATGCAACATTAATGTTGTGATGAAAATTAAGCCAGCTTTCTCGTTGGTGCTAATTAACACATACATTATTGCAAAACATTATTGAATTTCTGCACATGCATCACCCCTTAGATGTTTCTAGGGTCACATTGTATTTTTTTTTATCATTATGTAGTGTTTTATAATACATATGTTTCCATTTGCAATTGCAATTTACCCACTGTACTTGCTGTGTGTGGTATATATATACTATTTATATGTGCAAAAACCTTTCTATTAATGCTGAAAATAATTAATGTATCATTTTTTAAATGCCTCTTAAGAAAAAATCTTATAGTAAAGAAAATTAATTAATAAAGTTTTGTGATAATGATTTCAAAAGTTGCTTTCAAATCTTGTTTGATTTTCTTGGATAGCTGAAGGTCCAAGTGGCAGCCTCACTCAGTGTACATCCTGCCAGATATATGCACTGCTGGAGCTGATCCAGGGTTCATACTTCTGTGAAAGGTAAGCATGCTGCCTCACTTGAAGGTCAATATTACTCCACTGGAAAGGGAGTAGGTGCTCACTGAGCACTGTTAAGCTGGGTCTAGCAATGAGGGTGGAGGTTAATGTGTGTCTTAAAAAGTGGTGCATTAAAAAGGAGTTTGGATTTTTAGAGCACTGGTCTGACTTCTTACTTGGATACAATCTCTATAGCATGAATGGATTGAACCTTAATGAAGAGGGAGCTAGTGTGCTACGGAAAGGATGGTAAAAAGGCTGATGAAGTTTGTAAACTAGTAGGTGGGTGAAGAAACTAGCTATAAGTGATGGGATGGAAAGTATAGAATGGTAGGGGATGAATTAGCTACTTATGGGGAAGGAGAAGGAAGTTAGTATAGTCAATATTGAGGTATTGCTAAGTAACTCAAATATAGTGGCAAGCACTTCAAAACAGCAGAGTAATAGCCACATAAAGTGGTGAGCTAGAATTATTAGCAGTAAATGAGAAATGGGACTTGATAGGTACTACTGAACCATGGTATGATAACTCTAATTACTGGACTGTTACTTTGGATGGTTATAACATATTTAGATAAGGTAGGGGCAATGGTAGAAGAGGAATAGGCATTTGTCTGTATGCTATGCTTGAATTTAAGCCAATAGTCACAGTAGATATTTATGGTGAGACCAGCCGTTCAGCTTAGGGTAACAGGTTCTTGAGTACACTCAGAGATCATTATCTGGCCCTGATTATACAAAAACCTACTAGAAATGTGGCTATCTTGGAATAAGTCATCTTGAATAATGTTGATATAGTATTGATGTTGGGAAACAGTGATCACAACACAGTCTCGTTCGAGATTGAATAAAAAAACTGCATAGATTGTTTTAAGCGAGTACAAAGGAAACAAAAAGGCTTGCAAAAGAACTATTAGACTGGCTAAAATTGAAAATGAAAAGTTTGTTGCAAAGGAGACTACGTCTAATCTTAATGAGTATATATACAGCATGCATAAGCTTAAAGGAAGCCATGTTTGATAATGGCTACGGAATGAAGAGCGAGGCATTTGTGGGCACATTTGTGTGTCCCAGCTCAACTTCCCAGAGTGCAGCGTAATAACTGTTTTTCTCGGAACTCTGAGCTGGAAGCAGGTTTTTTTACTTGCTTTAGACATTCAAATGTGAACACAGATGTACTTTTTATTTACTATATATATATATATATATATATATATATATATATATATATATATATATATATATAGTAAATTAATAGTACATCTGTGTTCACATTTGAATGTCTAAAGCAAGTTAAAAAACCTGCTTCCAACTCAGAATTCCAAGAAAAACTGTTATTAAACTGCATTCTGGGATGCTGAGCTGGGACATGCAAATGTGCCCACAAATGTCTCGCTTTTCAATCCATAGCCATTTTCAAACAATGCTTCCTTTAAGCTTATGCCTGCTGTATTAGATAGCTTTAATGCAAAGCCAAGGCTGGATTTTACACAAGCTGATAATCCTACTATCCATGTACAGCCGTTTCAAGCTTACTGGCTATCATCAGTATGGAGCGGGATCTCAGCGTGTGTTGTGGACCTTATGAGTAGGCAGTTATATATATATATATGGTGGGCAAAAGAGCTATAGAAGCCCTCCACAGTACAGTAGTACAGTAAATGAATAGTACATCTGTGTTCACATTTGAATCTCTTAAGCAAGTTAAAAGAACCTGCTTCCAGCTAACATATATATATATATATATATATATATATATATATATATATATATATATATATATATATATATATGGGAAGGAGGCCTGAAAGGAAACTATAGGAACATTACAATTTTAAACAGGCCATCTGATAAATGGTGACCAGAAAAAGGCAGATGGGTTATTTTCTTCAGTATACACAAAGATGGGTTACATAACCTTCATCAAATAATTGGTTAATGCAGGAAAAAACAAAAGAGGTGAATAAAAATGAATGTTAACAAAAGCTCAGGTCCTGATGGAATACATCCAAGGATAATGAGGGAACTGAGTTCTGTAATAGCCAACACATTATGTCTGTTGTTCAAGACTGAAAAATCACCACTGGGTCACTACCAGGTGACTGGAGAAAATTAAATGTGATATCTATATTAAAGAGGGGAGCAAGAGCAAACCCAGGAAATTATAGACCTGTAAGTCTCACTTCTGTAGTGGGAAAGCCTTTAGAATGGTCAATATGGGATTGTATACAAGAATATTTCCACATGAACAAGATTATAATTAGGAGTCAACACAATTTATGATGGACAGGCCATGACAAACAAATCTAATTCATTTATATGAGGAGGATAATAGGAACTTGAATCAAGGCAATTCAGTGTATGTAGTCTTTTTGGATTTTGCAAAGGCTTTTGATACAGTGCCAAATGGAAGACTGTTGTTCAAACAAAGGGATGCAGGAATTGCAGTAAATATTTGCTCATGGGGTGAGAGCTGGATAAAAGACAGGAAGCAAAGGGTTGCTGTAAATGGAACATACTCAGCTTGGACTAATGTGGTAAGTGCGGTTCATCAGGGTTCAGTATTAGGAGTTTTTGTTGGCCCCATTAAAAAAAATGTTTTATTCAATCTCAAATTAGACTGTGTTGTGATCACTGTTTCCCAAAGGTTTCCCTATTTCAACATTTGATACTATATCAATAATATTTGTGATGACTAAATCTAAGATAGCCTCATTTCTAGTAGGCTCTTGTATAACCTGGGCCAGATAAGGATCCCTGAGTTTACTTAAGAACCTGCTCCCTTAGCTGAACTGCTGGTCTCATTTATCCAGTTTATTTCAGGGTAATTAAAATCTCCCATTATTAATACTTGACCATGCTTAGCTGCATTTCCAATCTGTAACAATCATTGTATTTCCTCACTTTCAGCTATATTTGGGGGTTTATAGCATACTCCTACTAATATTCTTTTGAAATTTGCTGCTCCCCTATCTACCCACAAACATTCAACATTACTGCTAGTTCCACCATAAATATCTTCTCTAACTATAGGCTTGTGTTACTGGTAGTATCTCAGAAAATACTATCTTGGCGGTCCTTGCCTTTAGCTTATTATCTAGTTCTCTTAAATCATTCTTTAGGACACTCCATCTTCCACTAACTTTGTCATTGGTACCAATGTGTACCAAGACCGCTGGTTCATTTTCTGCCCCTCCCAATAATTTGTCTACCAAATCCACAACATGCCGAACCTGAGCACCAGGGAGACAGCAAACTGTTCGATCTCTGGGATTTGGGTGACAAATAACCCTGTCTACCTTCCTAATAATAGAGTCCACTACCACAAAAACCTATCTGTTGCTCTGCCTATTCTGCCCTCCCAGTCCTCCAGCAGAACTGTTCTCCTGGCTGTTAGAGGGAACAGCTCTATCTGGCACTGCCATTCCTGAATGGGCATCCCCAACAGTTTCACTCAATTTGGCAAATCTGTTGTTGTTTGCCAACTCAGAAGTGGCCCGCCTTCTCTTCCTGTTCCAACTGTTTCCCCTTCGAACTGTAACCTAGCTACCTCCCTGGACATCCTCACTAGCCCCAGCTCCGCCCTCCATGCTAGGCCCAGCTAAATGGTGCTCAGTGACCAACTCCCTTTGCAGTGGAGCAATATCAGTAAGTGCTGCAATTCTCCTCTCCAGTTCTCCAATTTGAGCTTCCAGAGAGGCAACATGCTCACACAAAGAATTTAAAATAATATATCTGTATAAAGTTTTGTAAAAAAAAATGTATATATATATATATATATATATATATAAAATATATATATTATTCTTCCCTTTGCACTATAAATATGCCCCCTTTTCTTTGAACTCCCTCCTTTTATTAAAACTCCTACACTTGTACTAAAACTGCACTCCCTCCTTTTATTTAAACTCCTACACTTTTATTAGAATTGACATTTTATACAAGAACCCTGGCATATTATTTTAGCAGCCTTGATTTGAATGTTAAATAAGTCTTATATGATAATAAGAAGTGGTATCACCCTCCAATTATTTTGGAATATCTTGTTACCACTTAGATCAAGTTAAGTTTAAATGTCATGCAGAAAAAGTGTTTTGCTTTTTTCAGAATCATTGCTGTTTAAGACATTTGTAGTTTGGAGTTCCAACTTGTTTGAATCCAACTCGAAAACTCTGCATTAAATATGAGTCTGCACCAGCTGAGACTTTGCAATCTACTGTGCAAGACTAAGTTAGAAAGTGGTGCAGGAACCCATTTACAAAAGAGGAGGAATTTGTCTATATTCTGATACAATGCCTGCAGCCAGGGGTGATATTTATGGTGGCACAAGTGGCAATCAAGGACACAAAAAAAGGACACCGCAGTTGCCTGTTGCAGATGTGAGCCAATGCTATAGTTGGCAAAGAAACAAGTGATTTTTACAACCCCAGCAATTACAAGGACAAACTCTTAAATAGTTTATTTTAACATGTGGAATCCAAGAAAGGCAACTACAGAACATTCTGCAGAATTAATATATTAGCAGGTGGTTAAACTCTAGGCATATATGACATTTTTCCTCACAGAGATGCAATTATTACTGGAGCTTGGAGATTATTTTGCACCTTGCTATTCAAAAATTACGAGATTGTATATGGAAATATATATTATGTGAACAGGGTAATAGGAAGGTTTCCTGGCTTGTGAATAATCCATCCTATGTTTTGCTGAAATGCAGTGAACAATGCCTAAAAGGAGTCATGTATACAGTTATTGTCACTGACCCCTTTCCAGGGCCTGGATTGTAACCCAGTGAGCTACCATAGAGAACAGACATCCCCATTGGAAAATGGGTAGGTGAATTATATTGCCAACATGCTTTAAGTTTCTTATTGCATATGCTCCCTTCCTCATCCTGTATGTAATTCTCCATGGAATATTACTGTGTTCTGTGTCATGTTTAAAGGTTATTACTGTGTTGTACTGCTATTTGTAACATTGACCAAACAGGATGGCACCTGTAACTAGTCTTGGTGCTTTGTTCTATAGCTTCATGTGGCAGCTCAGGTAACACAGACCAACTCCCAGAAGAGGGCAGCCCCTTTCTGTGACATCACCTCTGTCCCCATGGACACAGGACTATGCTGATTGGACAATGTGATTTCAGGTGGTACAGCTATTCAGCTGATTTGTGCTTGTGCATCCAGGTGGAGAATTCAAACGTATCCCCTCCCTAGTTCATGAATATTGTTTTTGTATTTTTCTAAATTTAGCAGTTGTGATTTAGAAGCGAATAAAGGCAGTTCACTGCTGAGGCATATAGAAAATAGTATGCCTATTATTTTGCTCCTGGTAGCTGCCATAGTAATATATTTACCTATATTTACTCTGCAAGTAACTTGACCTCATCACTACCACAGGGAAGTTACTGGGACTCCTGGAAGTGACGATTCCTGATGGAGAGACCCTGACTGATACAGAATCCAGATATCAGGATGCTGGTGGTGAGATTTCAAAGAACCCAATGGTTCTTGTGGGTAGTTAACATATAGTCTATACAGTGGATATAAAAAGTCTACACACCCCGGTTAAAATGTCAGGTTTCTGTGCTGTAGAAAATGAGACAAAGATAAATCATTTCAGAACTTTTTCCACCTTTAATGTGACCTATAAACTGTACAACTCAATTGAAAAAAAAACTGAAGTCTTTTAGGTGGAGACCAACTAGAGCAGCTGAACTTTATTTGGGGTTAATCAGAGGCACTTTAAATTATGGCAGGTGTATGCTGACTCCTATTTAACACGATTTGGAATGTGTTACTATTCATTTTCTGTATTACTATATGTATATATAGATTGTCAGAGTATGTTTGAGAGTTTTTCATCAAATAGAATGCTTGAAAAAGTTCTGTAAAATTATTGTATGTTCTGTTTCATCCTATGTATGGCATTGCAGAATATAGATAAAATATTATATATAATATATCTAAAATTAATTTATGGTGTGGGACCAAATCAAAAATATATGTTTTGCCTGAAATTTAGTTTTTCCCCAGGGCCCTCCACAATAGCTGTGTCACTGGAGGCAAACCATACGTCTCCTATATAAGTATGTCTTATGAAGTGTTATGTGTCTAGTTGTTTATGTTGGTTCATTGTTACATTTATATTAGGTTCACATGCATATACCTGTTTCTCTCTTATCTCTCTGAGGTGTGCAACCAACCCCAGACCTTTCACATAACTTTATTTTATGGTGCCCTCTGACATTACTCTTCTTTAACCTCCTTTATTGGTGAATAGACATTACACTTGTTAATATTTACTCAGTATTGATTTTAACAGAAAAAGGCATCTCTCAAAAACTTTTCACTGCAAATTAAATGTTTGTCAAGTTAAAAAGTTATCATTGTATGCTTTAATAGGAATATCATTACATTGAACTACTGCACATTCACAGCAATTTGTTACATAATATAAATATTTCTAAAATTAAATTTTCTAATTTTGCATTAATTGTAAAGGAGGGCATGGGGAAGAGGGCATGTTCGGCCTAGGACAATCTAAAACTTAAATACACTGCTATGTTGACGTGTGTCATATAATTTATACATTTTGTGAGGGAAATATTTGTTTTGAGAGTTCTTTTATGGTTGAACAATATTATTTAATTATATATAAACTGTGTGTGTGGAATGTTATATTACCATTGTCAAAAAAATTCTAGATATGTCTTTTAGACTGATTTGTATGGTATTTAGCTTAGCAGATGTCAGAGTTATAAGGTCATAACTTAAGCCTTATTCCCACAAGATGCCTAAGGTAAAAAAAAAGTGAAATGTCACAGATAGAATTATTCTAAATCATCTTATGATATACTTCACTGTATGTATAGAATAATAAAAGCATTAGCACAAATCCGAGCTGTTTACTTGCATGTTTAGCAAATAAACACGTATAAAAAAATATTTATATAAGGTTATATAAGTGCATAAATTATTATTGAAAAAATTGGAAACATATTTGTTCAAAAATTAAAATCAAGTAGAATAGCAGCAATTTTTTCTCATATGTGAACACATTCAATTATAAATACTAATATCTAATACAAATGTTGCCATATATTTATATTGCAGTATATTTAACAAAGTGGAGTCCATAAAATTGGATGTAAATATACCTATTTATCTATCTTTTCCTATATATTGGTACAGTGTTTGAACATCTTCATAGCACAAATGTAGAGGTGATTAGCTGGAATGTATTTTTGGCAATAAAAATATATATAAAACTATAGTTAAAGTCAGTGGTGGAGTTAGTTAATATATGGCTCCGGTGCAAAAAAAAAAGAAGAGTTCCCCCCTCACATGAGGGGAGGAGGTGAGATAGAGGCAGAGAAGAGGAATATAGAGAGAAAAGGGATGGAGATGGGGATAGAATATAGGGAGAGGAGGGGAAGAGAAAACAAGTTGGAGTGATGGTGAAAAGGAGAGGAGAAAGGGGAGAGGGGAGAAATTGAGGAGAGAAAAAGAAGGGGGGGGATGAGGGGAGGAGAGAAATAAAGGAGACAGAATAGAGAAAGTCAAGGTAGATAGAAGAGGGTATAGAGAGGTAGAGACAGGTGGAGAGGAGAAATGCCTCTCTTGCAGATACATCTGGTCTCTGTGGCAGGGAATCCTGAGTGATGTCACGTGTCTCAAGTGACCATTGTAGGGCAAAAGTAATTACAAAAACAAAATATACAGCACTGGGGCCCCCTCCAAGTGCAGGACCAGGTGCACCAGCAATATCCCTGTATAAGAGACTGAGAGAAAATAGGAAGACAAATTGGGAAGAGTGAGAAAGAGAGACGCACATAGAGAGAGAGAGAGAGAGAGAGAGAGAGAGAGAAACAAGCTTAGGGGGTGGATAGAGAAGAGGGAAAGAGGATATTGGGAGAAAATTAGAGTGAAAGTAAATAAAGAGAAGGGGAGAAGAGAGAAAGGGGAGGGAGAGAATTTGGGGAAAGGGAGAAAGTTTCAGAGGCATAGAGATAAGTGGGGAGAAAGAAGGGAGAGAGGCAGGAAAGGGGGAGAGGAAAGATGATGGACAGAGAGAAGGGTAGAGAGAGAAATATAGAAATGGTGAAAGAGAAGAGGAAGGTGTGGGGGAGGATAGACAAGCAGAACAGGGGGAAAAGAGGGGCAACTAAGAGAAAATAGAGGAGGGAAGTGTAGAGAAAAAGATAACAAAGGGAGAGAAATAGGGGAGAGATGAGTGGGAAAAAATAGGAAAAGATACATGAGTAGATAAGAGGGAGAAAAGGAATTAGTACAGGAATAGAGAGGAGAAGAGAGAGAAGATGGGAGTGTGAGAATAGGGGAGAAGAATGGAGAGAAAAGAGTGGGCAAATGTGATAGGGGTGAGAGTGAAGTGTAGAGAAAAAAGGAGAGAAGGGGTAAAGGAAAGAGGAGAGCAGTTTGGGAGGGAAGTAGAGAGTGAGAGACAGGAGGGACACAGAGGTCCTTGGGAGGGCCAACGGGGTTGCAGGGATCCATGGGGTTTGTCAGGGGAAAGAGAGGGCTGACTGTGCCCCTGGGGGCAACTGAAGTGCTAAGGGGTTTGCAGGGAGCCAGAGAGGGCTAATAGAGCCACCAGGGAGGTGAGTCTCAGAGAAGGGAGTCTCGGGACCAGAAGAGGCAACAAGGGCCCCCTGGAGGTGAGGCTAATATTAAAATGACATCATCCATATTACTGGTGACATCATACTCAAGTACTGAAATTTGAGTCATATTTAAAGGATGTAACAAGCTAACAACATAAACATCTGTGTAAGTTTGTACATACATTTTTTGGGTGGGAATCAGAGTTTTTGAAGGACCTCTTTGGGTAGAGAAATCCATTTTATGTTTGTTACAGCATTTCCTCAGAGTTTAATAAGTTGATTGAGGGGTGGTATAAGGATAAAAAGTTGAATACACTTTTGTAAAAGTGGTGTATTTTGTAAAACTGCTGAGAGAAAATAAATAAAAAAAGCAATTAACTTTCATATTATGAAGAAACACAAATCCCAGAGAATTCAACATATGCCCATACAATATGAAGCACAATATTACATCTATTTTCATTTATTTTACAAAAAGAAGATACTCTCTTGATATCATGTATCAAAAGCTGCAATTTATTTGTGTACATTAGATTATAAAAAAAGTAGGTTAAGATTGCAACGTTGAACTAACAGATTCTTAAATATTTTATGTATATAAATAGCACAAAACCATTATTTTGCAAAAAAAATGAAGTGTTTTGCTTTTGAAAAAAAATAATATCTTGCTACCCATGTAGGGTCATGATAAAACCTTGCAAAATCTTAAGCAACTTTACATAACTACATGATACATAGATAAGCAAAAGAAACATTAGTGGTTAATCCATCATACTCTAATGTCTGCCAATAGCAGCACAATTGGCCACTATGCATTTAAAAGAATTAGCTCCCTAACTGCATTTTGATTATATCCTTTCCTTCAGTTATGAAGGAAAGCCAATATACTGTAACATAACTAAATTATAGGAGTCAGAGAGAAAATGTGACCACAGCATCCCTGATTAGAATAGAAAAACAAAATGAAAAATGAAAGTATATTAGCTATTTTGTTTCAACAAACATATTGCATTCTATGTTATAACAAAGTAAAGATTAATAATGCAATGATAAAGCAAAAAGATTCTCAAAAAAATAAATAAACACATTTACACACATACATATAGTAATTAAACAGCACATTTGTGTTCACATTTGAATGTCTAAAATAAGTTAAAAAAAAACATATTTCCTCCTCAGAATTCTTGTAATACAGGTAATGCACTGCACTTTGGGAAACTGGGCAGGGGCATGCAAATGCACCAACAATGTTTTCCCTTTAATCTATGGCTCCTTTAACATATGCCTGCTGTATTACACCGCTTTAAAGTATAGGATGGATTATGAAGGAGTTATGAGTCCTATCCAGAGATGGCTGTTTCGATTTTAAATGGATATCATCAGTGTGAGGCTGGTAACTAACTTTTGTTAAAGGTCTGTGGGAAACATATTAACCACATCATCATTTGGCATATAGTGGGCTAAAGGGAGATATAAGCCCTCCACCATACCGAGTACAGTAATAAAATTGTACATTTGTGTTCACATTTAAACACCAAAAATAAGTTAAAAATGCATTTCCTAATCAGAATTCCAAGGCAGCTATTTTATGCATTTATGACGCATTCTTAATTGTAGCAATTTTTGCATTTGATTCTTTTTCTTTCAAAGGATTATGATTAGCTAAACAACTTATTGATGTATTTTTTCAGTTAAAAAAGCATGTCATGGTATTTTGCATGCTACTGTATGATGATTAGCTGTCTACTTAATGAGTATGTGCTAGTTGCATGTTTAGACATAGACTTTAAACTGAAAAAAAAAACTGAAAAAAAAACTTTTTCAAATATTTTTTTATATTTAAAAAGATGCTGTACATGTTTGTTAGACATCTGTTTTGTCATCAATATGACTCAGTAGTGAATTAGTAGCACATTATGAAAATCAGCATTGTGACAAGAAAGGTTGTGTTTTGAGCACACTATGTGTAATATATATACATTTATATATTTGGACTACATAAATAGGTTGTTTTTTTTAACTACTATTTTTGCAGCGCCTCTACTCAAATTAAGTTATGGCATTGTAGTATCTCCAGTTGAACTAACATAACTGAAGAAATAACCTCCTTAAACTTGAAAGATTATAAAATATTGCTTGACTGATACAGCTGTTATCTAAAAGACATCACAGCATTTTAGAATTTTTGAATGATAAAGTATTGATGAAGCTGGATTTACTGAATGTTCGCCTCAGGGTATTACTATGCAATATGCAGCAGACTTTTGTAAATAAATACATAACATATGTTTATTCCAAAAACTAAAGCGATCTGTCCAACATCTGTAAATCCAGCAATTACAATTACATTTTTTACAGTGATACATAACTTTTAATGATCAAGCTTGTATAATTGTTATTATAGAAAGAGTAGAGGTGTGTATAATATCTTGCCTTTACATAGTTGGGTCTATGTTATCCAAACGCATCTGCTTAAACTTGATAAAGAACCAAGCAGGCTTGAAAAATCAGTTATATTGTCTGCTTCTTTGCCATATTAATAAATCCACAGTTTTGACTTTCAGTACTGTAATTTTCTACTTTAGAATAGTGCACCTACAGAAGTGGTAGAGGCTAATACAATAAAAGCCTTAAAACATTTGTGTTAGACATAAAAGTAGAGGAAATTAATTAAGTGATGAAATGTGAATGATATATTGAAGCACAACATGACAGATCTATATATTCAGTTGGGGCCTCATTCTATTACCGGCCGTAAATCGTCCGTAAGGCTGCGATTCCTTGCGGGGGTTCTGTTAACTCGCGATTCTATTATAAGGCCCCGCAAGAATCTCCTCTTACGGCCGGCCGCATATCTTGGAACCGGCCGTAAGCTCAGAAATCTAAAAACGCAAAAATAAATTAAAGCCTGCACTGTACAGCTCTGTAAATGCTAGGGATCATATTGGGGGACATGAGGGTTAAAAGTAACCCACTCTCAAGCTTGCACATCAGCCCAAACCCAAGTTCAAATTAACTGTTTATTTTCCGGCTGCGGCGTGGCGGGTCTGAGGTGCTCCAAGCCCTCTGGACTTTTTACATGGATATTTTACGGATATTAAAAAACAAATATTTTACGGATTTGAGTATAGGGTAATTATGTGCTATTTTTGCTAACAACGAATATCACTTTATAGACTCTGCAAAGTGCAGGATGGCTTTATTTGGGCTATTTTATGTTCTTAATTGGTGCTAGCGGGACCTCTTTCCTGCAAGTAAGCTGCGGCTCGCTTTTAGCCTTGCAGAGAGGGTTCCCGGAGCAATTGAATTGCAAATAGGAATTTCTTACGGCCGATTTCCTTGCGGCCGTTTAAGATCAAAGGATTTCCTCCGGCGCGAGCGGCCGCAAGAGATAGCAAGGCACCGGCCGCAAGCCTGCCGGAATCCCCGGCCGGAGGGGAATAGAATAGCCGAATAGCTTGCGGCCGGTCCTTGCGGCCCCGCAACGGCTGCGGCCGCTAATAGAATGAGGCCCTTGGTTTGTATAGCAATATTGCACTTAATTTTCTATCTTTTGTATAGAAAAACAAGTAACAAATCAATACGGTCTTAAATAATGAAGGGAAAAATATGTTAGGTGCTTAAATCATTTAAATATAAACCATGTTTTTCAAAGTTTAATTTTCACATTGAATAAAGTAAAAAACAATGAGGAATAAAACTGCACATTTAAATATACTGGATAGGGAATAAGATAAATCAATTTGATTTGTTGTAATCAACCGATTATATAAGTAAATACTAATGCAACATAGGGGAGATTAACTAAGATTGAGTGTGATGTGCACAGCCTACATCTGCACACTCCTTTGGGCATTGATTAGCCAGGGCATTGATAAATTCCCTGAATTAGTTTTATTATTATTTAACCCCTTTCCTTCAATGGAAAGGGTTTTATATAGATAGCTAGGGAAAAGCGAGAATGTTAGGGAAGAGCTTACATTTTCTGTGATTCTTTTTTGGGAGAGGATAGAATAGCTCCGATTAATTTGCTTTTCAAATTTCCAGTAGCCAAGAGTCAGCCTTATAGGAGTTCTTACTGTGGCCATAGAAAAGAGGCCCATGTTTAATACCCCATTTAACACTGGACACTAGGAGTGTTAAGAGAAATATTGTAAACAGGGTCATTTAACAAAGGGTAGATAGGGATAAGAGAACTCACAAAACAATACCCAAAATAAATTACATTTTCAAAATGTTTGGCTTTATATAAACTTTTAAGAAACTGCAAACGTAACAACAACACAAACTGAATTGTTTTTAAGGAAACATCACACATAAACAGATCCCTTTAAATGGAAGCTTCAGGCTCATTCTCCATTAGGTTTTTTTGTTTTTTGTTTTTTGCTTTCTGCAGCCATTTAGGAGATGCTGATAGCAAGACACTGCCACAAGAATGCTGTGTCTCACATTTCTGCTCCTGACACTGTCCAGATCATTGGCCTTAAAATGATCCAGAAGGTCATGGATGGACCGCAAACTCTTGGTTAGGAACTTGGTGCAAAATTGTTTTGCTTCCTCAGTGTCAAAGTCACTGATTTCTAGGCTTTCAGAATGCCCTGTTTTGCCAGTTGTTAGCTATCCTCATTGGTAAGGCTGTCACCTGAACCTTTCAACAATTCCTCAATGTCCTGGCTGTCTGCTTCTCCCAGCCATAATGACCAGGTATACAATATTGTCAATGATGGGCTGTTCTGGGTCCATATGTGCACAAAGCTCTGGCCATCTTCCTCCACACTGGTTTTAGACATTGCTGTGTCACTTCAAGGACAAATCAATAATAGTTATGGCCTGGTTGATGGTTTACGTTTTCCAAAAATTATTATTTGGATTTTTTTTACTTGCTGTCTGTTTGGTCAAAGACATGTCAGCATGTGCAGTGAGAATAATGTGCCTTGAAGGTTGCAATGACCCCCTGATTCATTAGCTGGATGAGTGAAGTAATGTTGGGTGGCAGGAAAACTATTGCCAATGGGATGCAGCAATGGAGCTCAGGCGAGTTGGTATGGTGGTTTGAAGCATTGTCCATCTACAGGAGCAATTTGGCCTCAATTTCTTTATGCCTGCAGTAGCGTTGCACCGATGGACAGAAATATTTGCTGAACCAGTTTTCAAAGGTGTTCATGGTGATCCAAACTTTTTCGGTTGAATTGCTAAATACCAGGCGTTTTTGAATGGTACACCAGAAATGGCTTGATTCTGAAATCTGCAATGGCGTTCCCACCAAGAAGAAAGGTTACACAGTTTTTGGCTGCTTTGAACCCAGTGTTCACTTCTGCTCAGGTGTTATGAAGGTGTGGCTGAAAATTTGCTTCCAGAACATTCCTGCTTCATCAACGTTGAATACCAGTTTTGGAGGATAAGTGCCTCTTTCTATGATGTTCTTCAAAGTGGCTGGAAAGGCTGCAGCATCTTCTCCGTCAGTGCTCGCTTCTTCTCCTGTGATTTTGCTGTTATACAGGTTGTTTCTTTTCTTGAAACGATCAAACCAACCTCTACTTGCTGAAAAGCATCTGGTGTTTGGCTTTGGATCTGACTGCAAATGTTTCTGGCCTTCTCCATGATGATGGCCTGTCCGAGAGGCACATCATCACTCCAGATGAAAAGCTGCTTCTCCATTTCCTCCAGGATGTAGCATATGCACCAGGTAATCTTCTTGACAGAAGATGTAGTGCTGGGGTTTGCTGAACACTTGGAGCAGTTTTAAATTGCCATTCACTACATTTAAAAGGCTCATTTTTTTTTTACATATTATTTTTTTTTGCATATTTTTTTACAGAAGTTTTTAGTTAGTGAAGACCTTGCTTTTGGATAGAAGTTCACTTACTAAAAACTTCTGTAAAAAATATGCTGTGTGCTTAAATAGAGCCCTTTTAAATTTACAGAATCACAATTTAATAAGGCTGATAATCTTCTCCTTATTTTTAAGGACGATGCAGAGTGTGGAGGTTGGTAACTTTAAATCCTCTCCGATGCCCACTTGACATTCTCCTTTTTCCAAGTGTTCCAGCACCTTCATCTTCACAATCCAGAGAAATGCTCCTGCACTTCAATTTGGACGGATCTTCTTTGCGTTCACTCATGTTCTGTAAAAAAGTACAATAACAATACAATTACTGTAGATTTTATTTGACAATTAACAACCATATCATGAGAAACAAGGGGACATGAAAAATAGTCTGTATATTGTCTCTGAATTGTTGAGGTAGGAATAGGTTTCTTTCTGTAGCTCTCTGGTCATTCAGGCTGTCCATTTTCTGGTCCTCATTGCCAAAAATCAGTTCAATAGCAGGGTTTAGTGCTAAGCAGGTAATTACAGCAAAAAGAGCATTATAGCGAATCAGCGTACGGGTAGCCTTAAGCGCAGTATACCCGTATAGCATAAATGTGTTCAAGAGATTTACTGCTGGTTTTTCAACAGGCATTTTTAAGATGTTCATCACTATTGTGCTGCCAAATTAGATGCAGGCATTTTCTAACGTATTAAATGAAGTATAAGCACATTCGTTGCTTTCTACATAGGTGGTGATTTCAACTTTGATAAGTCTGGATTATATTGTGCAAAGCATAATATATGTTAAATGCAGTATGCCAAATAACACATAAATATATTTTCATGCATATACTGTACTCACTGTTTTATAGAATTACAGTAGACGAAAAGAAGAAGCAAATTCTACAGTGCTCTATTCACAAACACACACCAAAGAACCTACAGGTGGATAGGCACCAAAAAGCTCTTGAGCTCAAGGTAAGATTTCAAGTAAACAATATTAAATTTATGCAAAAACACAAATAGATACTAGCCATACTCATTCTTGGGATTAAAAATCATGTTTCTTTGATTTCAAGCACAGGGTAGCTACATGGTTGGTGCTTCTTGTTACACTCAGGGCCCTATTAAATTCGGCAATTTGTAGTTCCCAAAGCCCGTAAAGGAGCCCACAAAAGTTATTGCTATTAAAATGGCCTCTTTTAGCTACCCGCAAGCAATCTGTGGGTTCCAGGCTGAGAATCCCTACGGCTGTCAAAATTGGCAATCCGACCCAACTAAGCCTTTGATCTTTCGAGCCCATAAATCTTACAACCGCAAATCGCTATTAAATTGCTAAAAGTCCTCAAGCCTGTAATTGCTTTCACACCTGGAAATGGCAAATGTAGCCAAAAAACCTACAGGTTCTAGAGAGGACCCGCAAGGGGGTTAAATTCCAGTCCGTGGCACTGTAAAAGCAAATATAAACACACTACTGTATTTTAAATTACAGGGAAAGCGATGATTATTAAGGTATTAAAATTAATAGCACAACATTCTCAAGCTTGCAAATCTGCAATATTTTTTTTCATATTTATAGTTAATTTCCGTGTTATATTGATTGTGTTAATACATATAATAGAACTTGCATGGACTAGAATATTATATTTATTGATTTTTTCATATTAAATTATTTCTGGAATGCAGGCCCAATCGCAACTCGGACTTCAAAATCGTAAGTGATTGAAATTTAACCTCCATGGTTTAGTGGCGTAATGATGACGGTCTCTTTTACTATTGGCTCTGTCTAGACCCATAACTATGGGTTTAAATAATTTATCATGGTCACATCCAGAAATGCTACATGCTGAAGCATGGTTAAGGATTTGCATTCCCGCCATGACATTGTGGCCTTTTCTAATTGAATCGCTCTGTAACTCCTGAAATGTAATAGGGCCCTCGGTTTGTAGTTTCACCCTATAATTCTAATATAACTAAATTACTTAGTTTGTGAACAGTTGAACATTTTTCATAAATGTATCCAGAACAGAAGAAATCTTGCCTTACATCCATGCCAGCCTCTTTTAAGGATTGTAAACATAGGTACTATAGCGTCCAACTTTCTAAACCAAATTATGCAGCTGTTTTAATTTATGTGCCTTACATCACACAAAAACAAAAATAAGTCTTAAATTATTAGTAACAGCAGTATTTGGAATACAATTATGACCCACTGTAATCTATCCAATAGAGTCAGTAATTTTAGTTAAACATCTATTGTACCATATGATCTTCATAACACGTAAAATTCACTAAGCTTCTAGATTATAAACATTTAGCAAAAAAGTATTTAAAAGTCTTTGGATGTCTTTGTCTTCTTCAGAGTACCTGGTGTCACTCCCAATTGAAGAAACAATAAAAACACACCACTTCAAAGTTTAATAACCGATGTAAAATTGTTCGATTCACTAAAACAGCTCACATTCAACTCACATTTGACTCTCAATCAATCTATATGTCCTCCATTCAAGTAGGAACCCCTGCTTGCTTCAACCTTTGTTCTATTTTAACCTTCTTCAATATTGTTTGTGGAAAATGGAAACCAGTTCCAAAGTCCCAATATTCAGACAAATTACTTTTTTGGTGACCCAAATTCCACACTAAAAGCATTTTGTCTAATTAGATTTCCTCACATCTCTGGTGGTATCATCCAAATACCCTACTAACCATTGCCTATGACATTCCCTTAGCAGGGTACCAGGGTAATCACCACACTCACCAATACCTGACTTGTCAGCACTTTGGATGCCATGGATGAGTGCCCCGTGCTCTATACCCAATATAGAAATTCTCTTACACTGGCTGTAAGAGTGGCTGTTTATATCATTGGCCTAGTAGGTTGGGCAAAAGATACATCTTCCCTGTAGTGAATTATACCACCCAGTATCCGGAGGCTGTAGATCTTTGCCATGCTATCAGCCTTATTAAATTGAGATTCGGCCAATTGAATAGGGCTCTATTTAAGCACAGAGCCTATTTTTTTTACAGAAGGTTTTAGTTAGTAAAGACCTTGCTTTTGGATAGAAGTTCACTAACTAAAAACTTCTGTAAAAAAATATGCTCTGTGCTTATTTAGAGCCCTTTTCAATTGTCCGAATCACAATTTAATAAGGCTGTATGGCAGCAACAGTAGATGATGCCTTGGTTGCTATTTTCACCCAGTTTGGGTACCCAAGTGAAATTGTATAAGTTCACGGTACCCAGTTTATGACTGAACTGACCTGGCAGTTATGGCAGAAATGTGGAGTGATCCAGTTGAGGTTGGCCCCCTATCAGACCAAAGGCTTGTGTGAAAGGTTCAATGGCACCCTAAAGCTATGATTAGGGCCTTTGTGGACCAGGACACGGATTAAGAAAGTTTCTTTCCTACCTCCTCCTTGCTTACAGAGAGGTTTTTAAAGAGTCCACAGGTTCTCCCACTTTGAACTCTTGCATGCATGGCGAGTGAGGGGGCCATTTTAGGCATTTTGTGACAGGGACCACCAGGAGGAGGAACTTCCTGTATTGCCATTTATACTGGAACTCAGAGATAGGCTGGATACATGGGCTAGGCTATCTAAAACTACCGGTATGATCAGAAAACCTGGGCTAGGGAATTCCATCTGGGCCAGGAAGTATTAATGTTTGTACGCGAGCCGGCAAGCGTTAGCAACAACTCGTATTGCTCACAACTATATATGTGATATATTACAAGATGACAAAATATATTATGTTATTACATGGGGCACATAGTTTTTTTAAGTTTGAAATTAGGGTTTATGGAATCATATAACAGTACATTTGTGTTCCTATTTGAAAGTTAAAATCTCATTTTCTGCTTGGGTTTCCCAGAAATACACTCTTGGAAATTGGGAAGCAAGCCCACAATGCATTTTCACTCTTAAATACCAAAAACATTTTTATACATAGCTCCTATTAGGTATGTGCTCACTGCATTACACAACTTTAAGTATAACAGATGATGGATTATGTACAAGGCAAGAGACCTACCCACAGTACTATTTCAATCTTAAAACGGACCTCGAGATGAAAATATACACACATAGATTTTTATTTATATAATTGTATATTTTTTATCACTGTTTGAATCACCTGATTCAGTGCAATTTGTCAGAAACCATTAAGAGTATGCAATTGTTATAGATATGGGAAGATTTTTGTGTATGGGAAATAGTACATATTTATGGTTTTTGTCAGTATTCTAATAAAAACATGAGATTTTATAAGGAAGGATAATCATATTTGTTTTTGTAAATAACTTTTTGTAACATTTAGTAATTTTTGCAGTTTATTAAGGTTTAAGTAAATGAAGAGAGGAGAAGTAATGAACAGAACTGAGGTGATGTGATTTTATTAAATATTTATTCATAATGCAAGACACTTAGATGTGGTATTTGATTATAATATCAAAGCCTTGCAGGAGTCTAATTAGATGTAACGCGTTGGCAGTGGTATGCATATCACTCAAGTGGTCATTAATCTGAATATTCGCACATTTGGACTGGTTTCCATTTTCGACAATAAAATCTTGGAAAAGATTAAAATAGAGCATCAAAGGTTTAAGCTAGCTATTGCTTCCTGACTAAAAGATGTATAGACTGATTGAGAGCCTTAATGTTAGTTGGATGTGAGCTGTTTTTTTTAATACAAATTTTTTTTACAAAAGCTTTTACAGTTAGAGGTGGTGTTTTTATTATTTTCAGTTTCATGTTTCTACAGTTGGGAGTGACACCAGAAACAATGAGGAAGACAAAGCAGAAGACTTCCAAGGACTTTTAAATACATTTTATTACATTACATGATGTATCCTAAGGGATTGACTCTATTGGATAAATTATGGTAGGTCATAATTATATTCCAAATTGCGCTGTTTATAATAATTTAACACTGTTTTTAAGGATTGTCCCTGTGACATGTTTATAGTTATTATTCACTTCTAAATACTGGTAAATAGCCAGAAAAGAGGCTATGTTTGGGAGAGAAGTCAAGTAGAAGTCTGTTCATAAATAGAGCAGGTGTTGCACTGTATACTCATCAAAAATAAGATTCAGGACTTTAAAGGAAGTCTTCAACTTTCTACCACTCCCTCTCTCTATTCATACATGTAGCACAGGCCTCTCTAGTAGGTCATGGTAAAGAAAGTGACCAAGTGACATGGTATGAATGACTCTCAAGAGTACTAAATTACTGCTTCATAATAAATACCCAATAGATAATCAGTTTGGCTGAGAAAACTTCATGAGGGGGGCTGGGAAGAAAGACCAGATGCTGAAGTTATACATTGTGGGCACATGTTTCTTTTACGGAATATATAACATAAATAGTGAAGTCACTTTGAGCATTGCTATGCATGATTTCATTGTTCATACTTGAATCAGGTAATACATCACATATATAGTTCTCAGCAGAGCAACCTTGCAAAAATCCGTTGGTAACGGAACATTAAAACTGTGGTCTCGCATTTGCATGCTGCAACCGCAGACCTTGCGAAGCTAGGGCCGTTGTTGCGGCCAGGCAAGGAGCGCCTTTGCGAAGCTATGGCCGCTGTTGCAGCCAGGCAAGGAGCGCCTTTGGTGCGCCTTGCGCTGGTGGAGATGAGCACCGTAGGCGCTTATCCCTACGACCCCGTACGACTTAGGCAGGGAGCGAAGAAGGCGCTCACTGTGCTGGTGGAGATGAGCGCCATAGGCACCCATCCCTACAACCCTGTACGACTTAGGCAGGGAGCGCCGAAGGCACTCACTGCGCTGGTGGAGATGCGTGCCATAGGCGCTCATCCCTTCAACCCCTAATGACTTGCGCATCATACCTACAACCTGCGGGACTACAAATCAACACAAAACTCAAATACACAATTCATAGAAAAAATCAGCTATAAAAAATTACGGCCCGTAACACTCACAAAAGGAAACCAGCACTTAGTAAAAAAAATACAAGCCACAAAAAATAAGAAATTAACGGCCGCACCGTGTACAGCGAAAAAAAGGGAAAAAAACTCAAAATACAAATTAAGATAAAAAAATAAATACAAACACAGCAAGGGAGGACAGCCATCTGGGAATAAGGTTACACACCAATTTAAATACAATTTCAAGATTTTCGCAACTCAAAAATCCCCTAAGCAAGAGAAAAAATGGCCACAGAAAAAAACAAGGCTACACGACCCCTAAGCACGCAAAACACTGCTAAGCAGATACGTCTTTTACACAGACCCATACGACCTACTAAATACACTATTAGAAAGGACGCTAAATGCTCCACAGTCACCTAACACATACACAATTGCAGCCATTTTACAACACTAACTGCAAACTAATAACATTACCATTACAAAATGCAGAACTACACAGCTAAACAAACGGTTTTCCCTGGTGCACACAGTCTATTTACACTACACACTGCACACATTGCTGACACTTACACCTCAGCTCATCAACAGTGCAAATCTACATTGTATGTTGCAGGAACATCAAAACAGATTGTTGCTTCCTGTATATATTAATTACAAATAGATAAAGTATATTAATGTATAACTTTACAAATAAATTAATGAACATTACAAAATTAAAGACACAAAAAAAAACAGAATCACAATAAACACTAAAGGCGCTCAGCGCGCCCCTCACAAGTAGCGCCAACAGTGTTTTGAGGAGCACAACTACACCAGGGGAGAAGCTCGCAATGCCAGCCAAAAAGCCATCAGCGCAAACCTTGCAATGAGTGCCAAAGGAGCTCTCATAACCAAACATACACCAACCAAGAGGCTCGCAATGAGCGCCGAAGGTACTCACACAACCAAATGACTTACTTTGTGTACCAAACAGCATTTCCTGCCTTACAATTCTATTGGCTTCATTTTTTGACTGGCAAGTCGCTAGTATAAAATATTAAATTTCATTTTGATGCAAACCAAAGATCTAATTGTACAGGAAATATAGAGAAGTGGATTTTATTATAACATGAAATCTTAGGAAAAAGACATAAGGCCTCTGCAGCAACAAGCAATGAGCCCCCCACTTTAGTGAATCTAGTCCACTGTCTCAGTTCTTGAATAAGAGAGATGCCATTTTATTTTGTGGTTTCACAGTTCATAAAGCATTTCCCTTTATTTATTTTTTAGTATTGAGTTTTTTTTGTATTTAGTATTGAGTTTGCCAAAATTTTTTGCTGTTTTGAAGACATTACTTTCCAGTATTATTAAAATTTTAGGTATTTTACTATATTAATAGCATTTCCGTTTTAAAAAAGCATATTTGCTAGTTTGAATAAGACAGTTCACATTAAATCTAGTTTGGATTTTGCTTACATATAAAAATATAACTATAAAATTACTCAAATGGATGTAGCTCACAACTAGTGTTGGAAAATCATAGAAGTCCATCATCATTACTACAAGCTCAGAAGAAAAGGCAACAAAACCTTTAGATGTGCAATTTGCAAATTGTACAAAAGAACCTAAAAGTGCACTCTAAATGCTAAACTAGTTTACTAAGAGACTTTTTCTGTGACATGGATGGTTTCCAATGAGCTACTAATATTTTATATGGACAATATCAAAACAGCTTATTTAATATCATATATTTGTAGGACTAAGGTAAATGTGTGTGTATTTATATTAAAAAAACTTACATTTCATTCACTTGGAAGATGTATATATATATATATATATATATATACATATATATATATATATATATATATATATATATATATATATATATCCCATTTGTGTTCACATTTGGATGTCTAAAAATAGGTTGAAAATGTACTTCCTACTCAGAATTCAAAAAAATACAATTACTTTATTGCACTCTGGGAAATTCAACAGGGACATACAAATGAGTTCCCAATGCATTTGCTCTTTAATCCAATACCACATTTTCCTGTTAGCGTATGCCTGCTGTATAACACAGATTTGAAGCAAAGCATAGCTTATGCACAAGATACAGTGTCTTGCAAAAGTATTCACCCCCCATTTTTCGTGTCTTGATGCCTAACAACCTGGAATTAACATGGATTGTTTGAGGATTTGCATAGTTTAATTTACAGAACATGAAGATTTCAACTTTGAAGATTTTTTTATTTTTTTATTGTGAAGCGAACAACAAATAGTACAAAATAACAGAAATATTGTGCAAAACTATTAACCCCCCTAAAGTCAATACTTCGTAGAGTCACCTTTTGCGGCACTCACAGCTCCAAGTTGCTTTGGATAAGTCTCTATGAGCTTGCCGCATCTTACCACTGGGATTTTTGTCCATTCCTCCTTGCAAAACTGCTCCAGCTCCTTCAAGTTGTATGGTTTATGCTTGTGAACAGCAATCTTTAAGTCTGACCACAGGTTTTCTATTGGATTGAGGTCTGGGCTTTGACTAGGCCATTCCAACAAATTTACATGTTTCCGCTTAAACTACTCAAGTGTTGCTTTAGCAGTGTGTTTGGGGTCATTGTCCTACCTCAAATCACGCATAGAGTGGTACAGGATTAGCTCAAGAAAATCCCTGTAATTTGCACTATCCATCTTTCCCTCAACTCTGACCTGTGTGCATTCTAGAGCAGCATGAGCTCCGAGAGGGCAGACTAAAAAAGTTTTTAAGCACCTCTTAATGAAATAAAGTATGTAAATGAATACATAGATATATTATAAAATTTATAAGTTATTCTCGACTGAAGTAACTTAACTAAAAAGAAGACACAAAGAGGATAGTGTACAATAAATAACTGAAACCACCCTGACACATAGTTGTAATAATAATCAATTGTGTACAAAAGAAGCAAAAGAGAACAACTAATAGTGTAAACTGGTGGTAAATAGGTGTTAAAGAGACACCAAAATATATACGTTTGAGAAATTATGCCAATTCTACTCATTGAAATCTATATGGGATGGATATAATAAAATCAGCTCATAAATATGACCAAATGGGTTATCTATAAAGACACCCCATTCCTGGTCAAGGGCATATGCAGTCACAGCTGATATAAAGAGCTGATAAGAAAGCTTAAAATATAACTTTTAATAATATATATATATAACATTTGAAGGGGAATGATAGATATAAAAAAATCAGCTTAGCTTATAAAAACATAAAGGGGGCGTAAGGAGAAAACCACAGCCCCATATACAAATTGTGCAAAATATATGACAATATAAATTTATACTGGTGTAAACATAATTACACATAACCACATAAGGATCTAAAGATCTCCAAACATTGAGCATAATATCTGTAGGCAGAGTAAAACTCCCAAACTGGGGATCAGGAAAATAAATTCCCTTTTAACACATGAAAGGAGTGCATATACACTCAAAACTCATTAAGAGTAATGTATAGTAAAAAAGGGAGAAGGTACACTGGAGAAATCTCCTAGTCACCAAACATATGTTCCACGATTTAATTGAAAAAGTCCCCAAGTACAGTAAGTTAGTACCCAAGTTATCATGCCCAAGGGAGATACCTAATCCTAAATTGGGGCTGCCTGCAGAGCTGTGGTCTCCTCCGGATGGCAACCGCACGCCGCGCCACTCGTCAGTGACGTCACGCATGCGCACCTACGAACAGCGAGTAGGGCAAATCCAGCGCATGCGCAATGAACCCGACGCACGTTTCGCAACATAATGCTTTTACAGGGGAGAGCAAGTACCCTGTAACTGCATCCATTTATACTGATGGAATCATTAACTCTTTAAAGGGCTATACTATAAAGGTTGTGACCTGCCCAGATTGTAAGAACTTGATGATTTAATTGATAGTGAGGAGAGATTACAAACACTATATTTGAGCAACAATCAATGCCAAATATTTATACTCTCACACTTCAGATGTGAGATAAATAGCTTAAATCCAAATAAAACACTTAATCCATAAAGAAAAGAAAATACTAAAAAATATTTTGTATGTATATAAGATAATCAAATTCCTCACTATTATATTTATATATATCAAAGAAACTACCTACACCATAAAGGTAAAGAATATTTAAGGAAGAGGAGGAGGAGAAAAGGATAACCAAGAGTTACAGGAACACTGTAAAATGTATTGCTTCATTTAAACCTGATGGTGCCATCGTATCCAATAGGAATATCCATTTGCGCTCACTTCTCAGAAGTGCACTCTCTAGATCCGCACCTCTAATACTTAAATGGATCTGTTATATCATCCAGCATTTTATTTTAGATGGATTAGAGTCATGAAATTGCCTGAAATGTCATGCCACTGATGTCAGTTTTTTATGATTTTCTATGTCTCTTGTACTGTTCGTGATGTTTCGGATATGTTCACTTTTTTTTTTACGAATTTCCCGTGAGGTCATCCCTACATATCCCTTGGGTGGAGGGAATGAATATTCCTGTACATATATGACTTGTTTGGAACTACAATTAAACAGCTGTTTAATTTTATGATGTTGTCCTCTAATATCTTGAAATGTCTTCACATTCTTAATGTTCTCACAGATCCTACAATGTGCACATGGATAATTGCCATAAATATCCTTCTTTTTATGACTGATTATTTCTCTACAAAATGGCTCATAACCAAGGTATCTTTCAGTGATGGTGACTTCCGCCAACTCGCTTTTATTCCATTTTGCAACCACCCATTCAGATCTTCATCTGTTTTTAAGATATGATTGTGTGTGTTAAGGATACTCAAAATTTGTTATAACTCCCAATTAATCTACTGTTGTGATCCATTACTCTAGAAGTCTTGGGAGTCAATAGAGAGTCTCTTTCCATATGAAGGGCACGATGGTATGCTTTTTTTAGTTTGCCTGTTCCTGTAACCTCTGTGTTTTAGGCGTCTTCGAAGTTCTTGTGCCCTAATTTTAAAAGTATCCCATTCAAAGCAGTTACGCCTCAGTCTTATAAATTCACCAAATGGGATCGCCCTCTTGGTTGACGGCAAATGGGAACTCATATAATGGAACAAACTGTTTGTGGCTGATTCTTTACGGTAAAGATCTGTACAAATTTGGCCATTCAGGCCTCTGTAGATGGTTATATCCAGAAAATCAACTTTATTGAAATCCAAGCAGTAAGTCAATTTCAGATTAAGATCATTATGATTCAATATTTGTATGAACTCTTCAAATAGTTCCTCTGAGCCATCCCATAATATAAATAGATCATCTATAAATCTCAGCCAAATTAGAACATGCTCCATGTATTTATCCATTTGGTCTGACAGTGCAACTTCACATTCCCACCACCTTAAATAGAGGTTGGCATAGGTGGGGGCACAAGAGGTCCCAGCACAAGAGGTCCCAGAAAATATGTTTTAGTTTTTTCTTTTCTTTTGTGGATTAACTGTTTTATTTGGATTTAAGCTATTTATCTCACATCTGAAGTGTGAGAGTATAAATATTTGGCATTGATTGTTGCTGTATATAGTGTTTGTAATCTCTCCTCACGATCAAAGAAATCATTAAGTTCTTACAATCTGGCAGGTCACAACCTTCATAGGTATAGCCCTTTAAGAGGTAATGATTCCACCAGTTTAAATGGATGCAGGCACAGGGTACTTGCTCAACCCTGTAGAAGCATTCTGTTGCGAAACGTGCGTCGGGTTCATTACGCATGCGTTGGATTTGCCCTACTCGCTGTTCGTAGGTGCGCATGCACAGGCGTCGGCACGCAGGCGTGATGTCAATCAATTTTTGGAGATCTTTAGATCCTTATGTGGTTATGTGTAATTATGTTTACACTAGTATAAATTTATATTGTCATATGTTTTGCACAATTTGTAAATGGGGCTGTGGTCTTCTCCTTAAGCCCCCTTAATGTTTTTGTAAGCTAAGCTGATTTTTTTATATCTATCATTCCCCTTCAAATGTTATATATATATATTATTAAAAGTTATATTTTAAGCTTTCTTATCAGCTCTTTATATCAGCTGTGACTGCATATGCCCTTGACCAGGAATGGGGTGTCTTTATAGATAACCCATTTGGTCATATTTATGAGCTGATTTTGTTATATCCATAATTATGTTTATGGGTGTAGATATCCATCCCATATAGATCTCACTGAGTAGAATTTGCATACTTTCTCAAATGTATATATTTTGGTGTCTCCTTAACACCTATTTACCACCAGTTTACACTATTAGTTGTTCTCTTTTACTTCGATTGTACACAATAGATATATTATAATCAAGAAACCTTCCATGTCACTTTAATTCTCCTCTTCCCATTGAAGGATCTTTGTTTAAATTCTTACCTCCAGGTCTGACGGCATTCCGGGGACCATATGCCTTTGGGGACATCCTGGACACGAATAGCACCATCATACATTTAATCTAGCTATAACATTCTGCACTTAAAAAATGCTAACATGTAACCTTTTGTTAGTGACCTCTGTCTATAGGTTCCTTCTAGCTTTATGTGTTTTGGAAAAGTGCCATTACATGGCCTCACCTATATACTTTGCTAAATCTATGTGTGCTCACCAAGACCTGTAGACACTCGCTGTGAGTCAAAAGTACACGTAAAATCAGCTAAACCCATAATAAGCATTTCATGCACTTTATAACCTAATGCGAAATGTAATCTTCAGAACTTTGTGTCAACTATATTTGAACATTCAGCACCAGTTTTATTATAAAGATTATTATAAAGATTATTCTTTCAAATATAAACTGATTAAGTTATCTACTTGTTGCTGAAATATCAGTCTATGTGGGATTTGTTAACATATCTGATGTGGTTATGTATGTATAAAGTGTGCTGTTGATGTGCACTGTATGTGGTTCACTTACAGTATCAGGTTGAAGAGGTACCCGAAGTGAAAAAAATAAAATAAAGACTCAATCTCATCCACAACCATGGCACACTACACACACACGTTACATTCAGAAGTGCTCCCTCACTGCTGAACGACTATGGAGGATATCACGCTCCACAGCAGATTTCCTTCATTACAAGTTTATGCTACGTTCCTACTCCTCCGCCCCCAACCTGGCCAAACAGCACTAATTCATATCACTAATATCAACTCTGTCCTCCAACCCCAAATGTCTGTTTGCCACATTCAATACTCTCCTCCACCCACCACCTCCTCCCATCCCTTCCTGTCTCACGGCTGAAGACTTTGCCAACCATTTTACACATACAATTTAAACTATCCAAAATGAATGCTCCTCTCATCATGGATCACACACTCCACCTTCTCAACTAACCAACAATACCCAGTCTACTTCCCTCCCCATTCCCACAGCCACTTTGAACTACTTTACCCCTGCAACAGAGGATGACGTCTCCATCCAAATATCATCCTCTCAGCTCTCTACCTGTCCTCTGGATCCCATTCCATCTCAGCTCATCCATCCCCTCTCTACTACACTAATACTAGCTCTCACATACATCTCAACTTTTCCCTAAACACTGGCACATTTCCATCATCTCTAAAACATGCCCTAATTACACCCACTCTCCAGAAACCCTCATCCGATTCTGATGTTGCATCTAACTATCGCCCTATCTCTCTACTTCCCCTGGCTTCCAAACTGCTGGAGCGGCTCATCTATAACTGCCTTACCAGTTTCATCTCCTCTAACTCTCTTCTGGGCACATTCCAATCTGGCTTTTGGCCCCAACACTCCACTGAGACAGCCCTCATAAAAGTCACCAATGACCTGCTCACTGCCATCTCTAAAGGCCACTTTTCCATTTTGCTTCTTCTGGATCTCTCTGTTGCATGTGGACACAGTTGACCATCCGCTTCTACTCTTTACATTATCTCCTCCCTTGGCATTCGAGACACTGCTCTCTCGCTGTTCTCATCATACCTCCAAAAACAATCATTTAGCATCTCCTTCTTCGGCACCTCTTCTTCTCCTCACCCCCTGTCTGTTGGTTTACCCCAAGGATCAGTCCTAGGCCCCCTCCTCTTCTGCATCTACACATCCTCACTTGGTACCCTAATAAACTCTTTTGGCATTCAGTACCATCTCTATGCAGATGACACTCAAATCTACCTTTCAGCCCCAGATCTATCCCCTATCTTCTAGCACACGTCTCCAACTGCCTCTCTATTATATCCTCCTGGATGTCCGCCCACCATCTAAAACACAACATGTCTAAGACTGAACTCATAATCCTCCCACCCACTACAGCTTCAATTCCTCACATCTCTCTCACTATCAACAATGCCATCATCACTCCCAAGCCCATTGTCTTGAGGTTATACTGGACCCTGACCTCTCTTTCATCCCTCACATACCTCTAATTAAATTGCCATTACCTCACACAAGACAATACGAAGATTCTAATACACTCTCTCAGCATTTCTCGTCTCAACTATGGCAACTTGCTTCTTGTTGGCCTGCTCACTGCCCCAATGCCTCTGCCAGCCTCATCTTCCGTACACATTGTTCATTGCCGGCAGCTCCCCTCTGTCAATCACTCCACTGGCTTCCCTTAGCCTCCAGAATAAAATTTAAAATCTTGACTTATAAAGCCCTCAACAACAGCACACCCCCATACATCTCTCCTCTCATCTCCAAATACTCCCCCACATGCCCTCTTCATTCTGCTAACAACCTGCTTTCTACCACTATTGTCACCTCCTCTTACTCCCGCCTCCAGAACTTTTCTTGTGCTGCCCCTATTCTCTGGAACTCCTTGCCTCACTTCACCAGACTATCCTCCTGCCTCAAATCCTTCAAAACTTCAATAAAAACACACCTCTTCAACCTTTAGATTGTAAGTCTGTGAGTTTCAATCCTGCAAGATATTTTAGGGAAAGTGCTATGGACACCAGATTCCAAGCTCAAAGATAGGGCCCTCCATTCTTTGCAATGTTTTAATCTTGAACTTGTCATAACTTGTCATTGCCTGTAACTTAACTTATGTATAGCGCTATGGAATATGTTGCTGCGTTACAAATAAACAATAATAATAATAATAGTTAGCTACAAGGGTCTCCATATCGCTGTCGGGCCTCACAACTTATTGGGAAGTGTGAATGTAAGATTCTGGAGAAGGAGGAGTTGTGGCTGGTGGTCAGACTGTGATGGTGGACCACTGCCTTGGGGGACCTATCTTATGACCTATGCTTTGATGAATCATTCAATTTCTTGTCTGAAGTGTGTCTATTTGTGCCTGGAATAGCATCTTCCTCTGGTGCCGCCTGTTGTCTCATTGTCTGTCCCCCACCTGCAGTGCTTGTAATAGGTGCTAGTGCTTCTATCAGCATGGTGGTATTGGATGAGCTGTGCCCATGAATTGAAGACTGATGGAAGATAGTTTGATGACCTCTGAAGCTCCTCCTCTCTCCATACAATTTCTTCTTCCCTCTCTTCTTGGTGCATATCCTGGCTGATGACCTCCTCTATTGGCTATAGAGACAGTTGTGGGTCTGTTGATAAAATTAACATTTAGTTTCTACATTCACTTTTTGTATGTTATAGTTGCAATTAGGATTAGAAGGTATCTTGACAATATTAATAACCGTAATTTCCATTGTCATGGGTCTGGGGATTTGCAGATTATCAGCCTTATTAAATTGCTATTTGGTAAATATAAAAGTGCTCTATTTAAGCACATAGCATATTTTTTTCTCTCGATGTTTTTAGTTAGTGAAGACCTTGCTTTTGGATTAAGTAACTAAACACTTCTGTAAAAAAATATGCTGTGTGCTTAAATAGAGCCCTTTTAAATTTGCTGAATCGTAATTTAATAAGGCTGTATATGTTGTAATCTTGTTGATGTACCCATGGTTTGGGCTCAGAGTTTGGTTCTATAATTGGTTTTCCTTATATTAATGACATAACCTTATGATGTACATCATCCTTATTTTATCTTTGACAGGCATCAGTTTGACTATATCTTTTAATTTTATAGTTCAGGTGAGAGAAACAGTAATTGCTATGTGCTGTAGGTTATATCACTGAGTGTGGTATATGTTCTGTTATAATGACTGATGATTGCATTGTATGAGTTGTTCCAGTCCATGATCACCTTGCAGGGTGTCAGGCAAGTCACTGCACAAAAACTTTAAAATGTAATTTCCACGACTGTGCTCATCAACATCCTGCTCCATGTGGAGGGTCTCGCACTTGGTGTAATGCACAATGACTATGAGGTTACCATTTGTTGCTCTCAAGTCAGCAGCTTCTATGGCCCTCTCGTCTTGATTTGTCAGTCATCGCAATTGTGTTTTTTACTATTTAATACTCTCTGAAACACTATCACAATTCTGACCTCCTTAGCCACCTCTCTTCATATATGTGCCCTCTGTCCAGCTCTCACCTACTTACCTCCATGAATGCTATTGATACTGTCATAGCGGGCATTAGGAAGTACCATAAGGGGAAGTGATTAAATCTATAAGTGATCAGCAAAGAGGTTAAACCTTACTGCTGATCACCCCTGTGATGCTTGCTGTTGTAAATGGAGCCCCGTATTATCAATTAAGTATCATGGGGTCCTTAAAGGAATACCATGGTAATCTAAATTAACGCTATAGACCCCCATGGTAAACTACAATTAACCCCTAATGTGCCATGGGGGTCCTCAAAGATACCCATGACATTATATGTATTAAACACCTACACTAACACTTATAAAAAATACCTGCATTACAAAAAATAGAAAAGCCCCATTAATTACAAAAAATAAAAAAACACCAATGTAAAAAAATAAATAAAACAAATAACACAATTATTACAGAAAATAAAAAAAGAAATTACTACTATAAAAAATTGCAATAAAATGTAAAATGTAATTTAATAAAACAATAGATTAATTATACTCACCTACCCTAATGTTCCTCCAGCAATGATCACTGATGCCATGCAATGATAAGCAATGAATGCTCTGGGTTGGCAACAGACAATCAAGAGATACTACCAGAATTCTAAATGAAGAATTTCTGATACACATTCCTGTGAGTTGGTCTCTTCAATAATACAGTATATATCATATTTAAAATTCAACAATCACCAGTGAACAAAATAAAAAAAAAAATGCCTAGACTATTTCCCTAAAAAGATGATTTTATAACTCACATCCTTAAATGACTGAGAGATATATTGCTGATTTTAATAACATCTTAATTAACAGTAGTGGTCTCTCTCAAATTTGTATACGCTGAAAGTATAAAATGGATGAAATGTCTGAATGTCTGTTTCTCTGAATAGTAAAAATAAAAGACATACTGCCACTCGCAACTTGTAAAAAAAGTATATTCTCAATATGCAAATTTAAATACTGTTAAATACACGTTGCTTGTCCTCTTTCTAGTTTTAGTTTCAGTCTCACATTTACAAAAATAGCTTTTTTTTATTACTGCTAACGCAGTAATACACTTTATATGTGGTCCTTCTCCATTTATTGTCATGCTGGTGCTATGCTAAATTTGAATAGCTTTCTTTAGCATGTCAAGAAAAAGGTACAATTAAAGGGTTGTGAGAAACTACTCATTAACTCTGCTTATTCTATCCCCTATAATATTTGTCAAATATCACCACAGAATGGTGATTATATTTTGTCAATATGTGAAGTCTCATCCAGTTTGTAACTGGAGCTTTCAAAGAATTCTTACATAGTTTGTATGCATGAACAAATGAAAATACTCCACATCAAATAAAACTATTAAAGTTTCCTCTGGACATTTGAAATACAAGCCTCAAAATATAACATACCTCGTAAATTCCATGAATGATGAGTCTAAATTATTTATTTTACTGTATCCTGTCTCTCAGATGTAGCCAATGAGTTATTCTCAATTTGAAAATGGCCTCTCAAGAAATTCAAAATGTAATGTCATCCTTCATAATAGATTGGGCACAAGATTATGCCATACCTGCTTTACCAAGTGTTTAAATATTTATGAAGGGTGAAATATTTCACCCAACCACTACCACATCACTGTGATTCACAAGAATGAAGGACAAAACTGCTTGCTGCAATTATTGCCACAGAATTTAACTTGAGACATGAAACATTGAAACCCTTCTCTCTAGCTCTGCACCTTAACAATTTAGTTCTGAAGCGAATCCATTATGATCAAATGGGCTTTATGCCAATTTGCATAAGCTTCTAAAACATTATTATTATAGTTTAAAACATTAAACTTGTTAGAGATAATAACGAATAAATAAATACTAAAAAAGAAAAAGGTAATATGTTTCTCACCTTTTGAATTGAGCAGGGCCAGAGCTACCAGTGGTGCAGGTGGTGCAGTGCACCAGGGCCCTCCTGTCGGAGGGGACTTAATGCTGTGTAAAAAAAATGTCTTTGCATTTCATTTTTTTTCTTCTGTAGTGTAGGGATGGATGCTAAGAGGGTTATGTTTTGTGTGGGGTTGGAAGAAAGGGACTGGGTGCAATGTAGAGATAGTATATTTATTTCTGTAGTGTAGTGTGGTGTAGGTGCCCCCTCAGCTTTGCCCTGTGCGAGTCCTGGAGCTGTGCTATAGGCAGAGGAGCTTTGGTAAGTGGTGCTATTTTAGGAAGGGGTCTTAAGGCAGGCGCTGTTATGGGAATGGCCTTTGAGAAGGCATTGAGTAAATTGGTACCAGGGAGGCTTAGAGCAAAAAATACATTTATATCTTTCTAAGATATACTATAATCCTATACACCATTCCACCTGAAATTATAGCAGTTGGTGCCTTAGCCTGAAACCATTGAAAGAAACAGCATTAGACTGGGATGACCCTTGTCACCCCCTCACATATACTTTGGTTATTGAAATACAAGCACCACTAAAGGATAACAGATTGCCAAATGGATAAAATTTACATTTACAACAATTTACTTCACTTCAATATTATCACAACTGTTTCTCGTGAGATGAGTGAGCTGGAGATATATTACTCATAATCCAATCACTGTTGCAATAAGATGAAGATGCTAGTTTTACATATTCCTAAGGCAAAACATTTAAATAACAAAACAACACATTAAATATTTAGAGGGATTCTACAGAGGCCCTCTGTTCTTTTGAATCTCTGAACTATTACAATACTGGACCAAAAAGAACAAAACTGTTTCATGCAACTGGGATTTACTTCTTGCAAGTAAAGTGTGATTATTTGCTGTTTGCACTAATTTTGTACAGGTGAGAGGGGAGTGGTTTGCCTGTGTTAAACTTGCATACAGTTTTATGACTTGTCTACATCCTGTCATATGTATGCACTACTGGAACAGATGATCCATGTTCCATACCTGTGTGACATGTGTGAGCATGTTCCCTCTCTAGAAGCTTAAATTAACAATGATTTAAAGATCAAGATACAGAGTGAAAAACAGGCATTTATATTATACAAACCAGAGGGGAGAGAGACTGCCTTAGGTACAGTAAGTAGAAATAAACCAACAAGGCTTGCAAAGGAGCTGTTAGACTGGCTAAAATAGAAAATGAAAAATTAGTTTCAAAAGAGAGTAAGACTAACCCTAAAAAGTTTTTTAAATATATTAATGGGAAGAAGTCAAGGAAGGAAGGTATAGGAACATTATGTATGCACAACGGGAGGTATCATTTGTTGGGACACTGCAACATAATGGGGCTACACTACCATCACCAAATAATTGGTTAAAGCAGGAAGAAATCTAGAAGTGGTTGGAAAAAATAAATTTAATAAAGCCCCAGGTCCTGGTGGAATACATCCAAGAGTACTGAAGGAACTGGGTTCTGTAATAGCCAAACCATTATATTAAATTTTTCAAGATTCACTCAACTCAAGGTTGCTACCAGAGTACTGGCAGAAAGCAGAGGTGATACCTATATTTAAGAAGAGAGCTAGAGCAAATCTGGGAGCCTCACTTCTGTAGTGGGAAAGCTTTTAGAAGGGTTAATAAGGGATAATATACAAGAATATGTCTATTTGAACAGGTTTATAAGTATGACTCAACATGGATTTTTTTTTTGTTTCAAAGATTTTTTATTCAACAGCTTTTATGTTACATAACAAACAATTACATTGCAAACATCTGTTAACTGAAATTATTGAGATAATTGTGTCTATTGTTATTAAAATATAGTATTCATATCAATAAACAATCATTCAGCCAGATATCTCACATTTTTTTCCTTTTTTGGTGATGGTTTTAAGTAAATACACAATTAAAGTTCTACTCCTAAATGTTCCTCACTACATCCATTCCTATGATCTCCAGTGCCACCCTCAGTACCTTTTGTCGTCTAGATGAGTTGCCTCTCTGCTTCCCAGCTCTACCCGTTCCAGTCCGCTCCACACTCCGCTCCCCGGACAAGCCACCGCTGTTAGCCAAAGTGTAATGCTCTTTCCTGTCCAGACCTTACAATGTGCTATCTGGAGACTGAATCCAAGGTCCCCAAATTTCTAGGTAAATTTGGTGAGTGTCCAACAAAGTGTGAGTCATTCTTTCGTTAATGCAAAGATAATTTATTTTGTTTATGACTTCCTGAAATTGGATATGACTACTTTTCCATCTTCTAGCAATTATATTTTTGGCGGCTAAAAAAATCATTTGGGCCAATTTGTTCCCCTTATTACCCAGCCCCTGGTAATGAATTCCCAACAGACAAGTCGAGATTGATGGTTCTAGGGGAGATTTAAGAATCCGTGAAGCTAATTTGGTAGCTTCAATCCAAACATCAGCCACTCTAGGACATTTCCACCACGTATGAATAAAGTCTCCGCTTCCCTGGCATCCTCTAAAGCAGCTATCTGAAGTTGTTGGAGATAGCTTATTTAGCCTGGCAGGAGTCATGTATGCCCGGTGTAAGATTTTCAACGAGGTTTCTAGCAAGCTATAGTTATATGAGCCTTTAGATAGACTCAGAAAGGATTCCGCCCATTTGTCCCCCTCCCAGTTTTGTTGCATGTCTATCTCCCATTTCAATGTGTAAGCAGGCTTCCACGAAGCCTTTGGGGCATTAAACATAGTGTACAGTGAGCCTAAGGTTCCTCTAGTTAAGTTTGTGTTTTTACATATTATTGACATCCACGATTCTTTGGGCGGGCCATGAATCCTATGTATCTCCTCAACCCAATGTCTAATTTTGATGTAGTTAAACATTTCTTGGTGTGGTATCCCTATTTTCCTGTTCATTTCTGCCCAAGAAATAATTCTGTCGCCCTCAAACCATGCCTCAAGTTTGTCTAAATTGTGTGTGGTCCAGAATGCTTTGGAGTCAGCTGTGAGGGTGGTCGCTAGAGAGGTTGATGTAAAGATTGAAGTAAGAGGTGATACGGGGTGAATCAGTTTATGTTCCTTCCTAGCCCATCTCCATATTTTCAGCGTAAATTTAGTTATAGGGTTATGGATTAGGGAGTCAAACGTGTGGGAACTCGGAGCCCATAAAATGATTTCCCATTTTAATGGGGCCATTTGTAGCTCTTCAATAAAAACCCAATTGGGCTGTAGGGTGGTAGAATGTATTAACGGTATAGAGGCAATTTGAGCTGCCTTAAAGTAGGTACTGAAATTAGGGCAGGATAATCCTCCTCTAGACTTATGTTTATACATAGTATGTCTGGCGATCCTAGGAGGTCTATTCCTCCAAACAAATCTAAAGACCTGGGCTTGAAACTGTGCCAATTCCCTATTATTAATTTGGATCGGCAGAGTCCTGGCCAGATAAAGCAGCCTCGGCAAGATGTTCATCTTGACCGTGGCTATTCGGCCCGTCCACGAAATCTGCCTTTTTGTCCAGCTGTCTAAGTCCCTTCGAAGAGTCTTAAATAGGGGTGGGTAATTGGTTTTATAAATATCCGCTAGTGAGTTAGTCAACTTTATCCCTAAATAGTTAATGTAAGAGGCAGGCCATAGAAAGTTGTGTACCCTTTTCAGTTGGTCCAAGATGTCCCCAGGAATGCCCACACTTAAGGCTTCTGTCTTGCTATGATTCAATCTCAGTCCAGAGAGAGTGCTATATTCATTGATTGTGCCCAGTAGGGCATCTATGGAGGAGCCAGGATTCGAGAGGGTGCACAGTAGGTCATCAGCAAACAAAGAACATTTTAGATGCTGATGTCCCACCCGCACCCCCTCTATAGAGGAGTTTGCTCTTATCGCCTGGGCCAAGGGCTCTATGGCCAAAGCAAAGAGCAGCTGGGACAGAGGGCACCCCTGTCTCGTGCCTCTCTCTATATTAATACTAGCCGTCTGGGAGCCTGGTAATTTTAAAGTTGCCTTGGGTAGCGTGTAGTAAGTGTGTAATAAGTTTAAGAAGTTGCCTTCAAACCCAAACTTTGCTAACGTGGCAAATAGAAAGGGCCACTCTAAGGTGTCAAACGCTTTCTCTATGTCCAATGCAAGCAGGCAGACCGGGGACCCCCTAGACCTAGCCAAATGGATGACATTTAGAGTTCTCCTGATGTTGTCGCCAGTTTGTCTATGCGGGATGAACCCTGACTGGTCTTTGTGAATCAAGAATGGAAGGAATATTGAGATCCTTTGAGAGAAGATCTTGGCAAGCAACTTGACATCCCCATTAAGCAGTGAGATAGGTCTATAGTTCTTGGCATCTCTCTGATCTCTACCCTCTTTAGGGAATATTGTTAAGTCAGCATGGTTTAGTTCTGGGGGGGTAATCTCCCCTCTCAGTATCGAGTTAAAGAGATTACATAGATGAGGAGCCAGAAGTGTTGAGAATTTCTTATAGTAGATATTGGTGAACCCATCCGGGCCCGGGGATTTTCCTAGTTTTAGTTCCTTAATCGCTTCTAGAACTTCCTTGATAGTAACTTCCTTATTTAGAGAGTGTAAGTCAGCGGGCGAAATCTGAGGAAGGTCCAGTGAGTTTAAGTAAGAAGCAATGTTATTTTCCATGGCCACCTGTTTAGTGGAGTATATATTTTGGTAATATTCCCTAAAAACTTTTTGTATTTCATTTTGGCTATATATGAGGTCGCCCTCTTTATTCCTGATTTGGGAAATCCTGGATTGGGCGTACTTTGCTCTCAGGCTTCTGGCTAACAATTTATCCGGTTTATTCGCTTTATTGTAAAACAAATGCTGCGTCCGTCTCAGTGCCTTGTCCGTTTTTATGGACAATACGCTATCTAGCTCCAGCCTCATCTTGTCTATCTCTGTTCTCAGGGAGGAGGAGGGGGAGAGCTGATTTCGAAGCTCCAGTCGTGCCAATTTGTTTGCAAGATCTCTCTCCCTTTGTAGATTCTGTTTTTTTAACTGAGAAGCCAATTTGATGCACACTCCTCTTATAAAGGCTTTATGTGCCATCCAAACCCATCCTGCTCCCGTCTCCCTGCCCGCATTGGACCCAAAGAAGTCTAGCAACTCTCTCTCTATCTGCTCCTGAGTTGAAGGCAGTGAGATTTGGTATTCATTCAGCCTCCAGGTGTAAGGCATGCTGAATTGACTTCCCAGGTCCACTTCCAATAAAACTGCTGAATGGTCGGACCAAGTGCAAGGCACTATAGTCGCTCTGTGTGAGCTGTCAAGAAGTGAGCTGCTAATGTAAATAGTGTCAATGCGCGAGTAGGAGCCATGTATGGGTGAATAAAAAGTTAACTCTTTCCCTCTCGGGTGAAGTCCCCTCCAGGCATCTACCAGGCTAACAGAGTGCAGGAGTTTCTTAATTTGTCTAATTTTGTTGGAGAATCGGTCACTCACTGGAGCCCTAGATTTGTCCGCCTTTGGGTCTAAGACTAAATTGAAATCCCCTCCTACCACTAAGTTCCCCCAGTCCCCCCCTTCCAGTGCCCTTAAAAATCTTATTAGGGCCTTATGTGGTGCCGTTGTGGGGGCATAAAAGGAAGCCAGAGAAATTGTGTTTCCCAAGATTGTACCTTTTATAATGATAAAGTACCCTTCACGGTCTACCAGTTTGGATGTTAACTGGAATTGGAGGTTCCTATGTAGCAATATTGCTACTCCCTCTTTTTTTGAAGTGTGGGTGGAATGGAAGAATTGAGGGTAATCTTTATTAAGATATGTAGGGGTCTTAAGCCTAGCGAAGTGGGTCTCCTGTAGGAATATTACAGATGGTTTGTAAGTCTTATAGTATAAAAAGGTCTTCCTCCGCTTGAAAGGAGAGTTAAAGCCCTTCACGTTGTGAGTGAGTACTGTTATGGGCATGGGTAAATTAATAAGGTGTCTGTCAGATATGCTAAATTAGCTTTACCTTTCCGGCGAGATGTCGAGTAGGGAGTGAGGAGCGGCTCCTCCTTCTGGAGGCGTGGAAGTGGCCGAGCCCTGGGTGAGCGAGTTCTAGCAGGCTTGATTCTAGTTAGAATATAAAAGCAAAAGTGCGTGAGTTTAGATGCCACCCCCTGGTGCCTTATCATAAAAAACAGTTGGCTTAATTTTGGCTCGGATAATGTAATTATGAATGGGATTAGATTGTGCCCGTTGACCTGCAAACAGGCAGCCACTAGAGCCTCCACCAAATAAGGATCATTACGCTTATGCCCTGAGACCCCGGGAATGCTAAAGGGGCGCATGGGGCGAGTAGGCAAAGGATGTGGGTAGTTTAAATTATTTGGATGGTGATTGACATTAGGAGGTCGGGTAAGCAGCGTAATTAGCTGATCCCAGCTTAGATATACTCTAAAAATGTATGCTTTGGCAGGGACACAGTAATCAGAGAGTGAATTGCTTAGTTCCGAACCCAGTAGAGGGTGGTTGAGCACCGGTTGGTAAGTAAATGGTAGGTGAGCACAAATACAGAAAGTTGTGAGAATAACAAATAGAGTGGTTATTGAAAAATCAAGCATTCTTAGGACCTCTAGCCCTAACCTATTCCTGTCAATCCGTTAAAGTACTAGCAGGTTCCGCTTCAGGTCCTGCCGGCAAGGACAATTATAAATAAGATAAAAAGGAGTGTTACCGTAATAGAGTAGCCAGATCTTAAATAATTTGTGCTAACATTAATAACAAAACTCTTTACATAAATTATAAACAGTAGAAACAGCTAAACCTAGACCAGCCAGAGGGGTCTCGCCATGCTAAGTATTATTCCCTCAATTAGCAACAGTAGGTGTTTCTTTAACAATCTACTACAACCTGCTAGGTAGGAAGGAAAAGCAAAGCATGGGTTAATAACAGTTCAAAAGTCTTTTGTCAACTGGGTACAACTCGTAGCAAAAGTCCTGAGTTCCTCCGGGAGCCAGCCCAAAAGGCAAGAAGTAGGGGGGAAAGGTAGTAAAGAACAGTTAGCTCAGTTCTGAGCAACCTTCCTGAGAGTCTCCCCTAGGTAGCAGCAAAAAAGCAAACAAAAAAAAAGCAAAAAGGAAACAGGACTTTTTGATAGCATGGTGCCTCTTTAGTCGAACCCTCATTTTGAACAGTCCTGAGGATAAAGACAATTGTGCTAGTGTGTCAGCGTTTCCATGTTTTGGCTGGGGCGTCTGTTGGCAGTTTTTGAGACGTGATCAGCAGACATATTTTGTCTGGTCACTTCAGACCATTGTCTCTTTGGAAGAGGCAAAGTCGCTGAAGCAGATGCCATAGGGGCTGGGTCCCCCCCATTTAGTTCTAGACGCTTAAGAAGCTCTTGGCAGTCATCTAGGGAGCGTGTTGTATATTGGATACCTCCCACAGAAAAGATCAGAGCAAAGGGGAATCCCCAGCGATATCTGATGCCATGGCGTAGTAGCACTTCCAGGGCCGGCTTCATCAGCCTCCGTCTTTGTAGCGTAGTTGGAGAAAGATCCGCAAAAAACTGGAGCTAAGCCCCGTCAGGACCACTGATCGAGGTCTTGTTGCGGGTAGCTGCGAGGATCAGGTCTCTGGATTGTTGGCGCAGAAGCCTGACAATGATGTCTTTAGGGAGGTCTTGATTGCGGCTCCCCCCAAGGGCTCTGTGAGCTCGCTCTACCTCCCACTCGTGGTCCAGGTGTCCTGAGAGGATCTCATGTATCGTGCCCTTAAGGTAGCGTGGTAGATCGACTATAGCCGTGGGGACGCCTCTAATCCTCAAATTAAATCTTCTGGATCTATAATCCAAGTCCTCCAACTTATCTTCTATATCCGAGATACGGGAGGAATTGCCAGCAATGTTGGCCCTGTCCTTCTCCTGCGCCTCTACCACTTGGTCCATGGTTTCCTCAAGTTGATGGGTCCTCTGTCTGATCTCTTGTATGTCTTTTTGCAGTGCCATGACTGCTCCGTTGATATGGGAGGCCAGGAGCGCTTCAATCCTTGCCATTGAGGCACTATTGATGGATACCTCCGGCTGTAAGGTTACCTCCTGAGAGTCTAAATCTGAGATGTCCGATTACTCTGAGGCGAGGTCTTGTGCCGGTGTTTCCAATGCTTCCAGAGTTTTAAAATGCTCGTAAATTTTTTTTGACGGTAAGGATTTTTTATTTTTCCCCATTTCTGCGCCGCTGATTGTCTCCGGGTTGGCTGTTGGATGCCTAGGCATTTAGCCAGTTGCTCTGATGAGAACCCTCCGCTTCAGCTATATCCTCTCAGGTAATTAGATCTGCTGTGTTTGGTGCTGTCGGGATACACCCAGTTCCTGTAATGTTGTCTTGGTGTTTTTTTTTGGTCCTTGCCGGCTAGAACCATGTAGGGCCGCTGTAGTTACATCTCAATGTATTGTTGAGCTCTGTCAATCATGTGCTCTCAGTAGGTCCAAGCTGCTTTCATCAATGTCCCACTAGATGGCGTCAATGCTCTGTCTGGTGCGGGTGATGTATCTTGTTGAGTGCTGGACTGCACTATTTTCTGAGCACCAGTAGGTGGCAGTGCTGCTCCCTCCATTGATAATAGGATGTTTGGTTTGATGTTGTACCAATACTGAGCACAGGCCACAGCTGAAGCAGTTATATAAGGAAAGGTAAATCTTGTTACCGTTAGTAATGAGGCAGTAGTAATGAAGATGAAAATAAAGAGGTTGTATGCCCCCTTCTTCAGTCTTATAAGCAGTGCAAAGTCTATGTCCCCTTAGGGTCAGTATCTAGGCCTTAGAATCTTAAAGTCCTGAGCAAGCCCTTATATTACTTGAGTCAGGGAGCAGTGAGGTCACCCTTTAGTGTCCCTTTGGAGTGTTTTTAACTGTACAGGTCCCTGAGCTTTTGGGAGCCAAGAGTATTAAAGCCTCCTTTTAGTGCCTCTACAGCCTTGCTGCTACTAAAAACACTACAAACCTAATCTTTTCTGGGCCTCTCACACAGTCTCTTCTTGTTAGGGTGCAACTTGCAGCTTCTGGATCCCAAAACTTGATTTTTAAAACCAGCTGGGTCCTCCTGTGCACAATCCTGGTCATATATATCAATTTGGTGATAAATAAGTCACTTTATATATGGTCTTAAATGTTTTTTTCAGCAGAAACACACATCCTCTTTCATATATTATAGCTTTGAGAGATAAGCTGCTGGGTCTTCTTCTCTTAAAAAGTAATACAGTTTATTGTGTCCCATATCTTTAGATTATTACACAGACTAGATCTCCAGTAGTATAAGGCAAAGAATTGTATCGGTTTGAAACAGACAGGCAATATGAGTCATTACCAACCTTAAGTAGGCATGTTGTTTATCAGTGTTTCAGAGACTCCTTTGTTCTGGTTCAGCTGCAAATCTCAGGAAAAAAGTTGCCAAACTTGATTTTTAAAGCCAGCTGGGTCCTCCTGTGTGCAAATTTGTTGATTTGGTGATAGAGAAGTTACTTTATATATAATTTTCATGCTTTTTAAAGCCTCATTGCTGGGAGCTATGTAGTTTTGCTTCCTCTCTGTTTGCTGCTAGCCACACCCTCCTCAACATGGATTTTTGAGGGAAAGGTGATGTCAAACAAATCTAATTAGTTTCTATAAGGAGGTTAGTAGGAATCTGGATCAAGGCAACTCAGTGGATGTAGTCTTTTTGGTATTTGCAAAGACTCTTTTTCCGCATGGAAGACTATTGTACAAACCAAGGGATAAAGGAATTGCAGTAAATATCTGCTGGCTAAAAGACAGGAAGCAAAGGGTTGCGGTAAATGGAACATACTCTGATTGGACTAATGTACTAAGTGGGGGTTCCTTAGGCTTCAGTATTAGGTCCTCTCCTTTTTAACATATTTATTAATGACTTATAGGTGGTATTGGAAAGTAGTGTCTACATTTTGGCTGATGACACAAAGTTGTGCAAGGCAATTCAATCAGATAATGAGGTATTTTCTCTCCAAAGGGATTTAAAAAAATTAGAGAAATGGGCAGCTAAATGGCAGATGAGATTTAATACAAATAAATGTAAAGTTATGCATTTGGAAAGGAAAAATAGCCATGCAATGTATAATCTTAATGGAGCAAATATAGGGGTATCAGATATGGGCAACTTCCTAGGTAACAGCGCTCAATGCCAAGCAGCAGCTGCAAAGGCAAATAAAATATCAGCATGTATTAAGAAGAGTCTAGAAGCCAGGGAAGCAAATATAATTCTGCCACTATGCAAATATGGGGTACAATTTTGGGCATCACTTCAAACAGAGGACAGTTTAGAAAAGGTACAGAGAAGGGCTACAAAATGAATAAGGGGAATGGAGGGGCTAAGTTATGAAGAAAGACTAACCAAATTAAACATATTTTCTCTAGATAAAAGGCCTCTAAGAGGAGATATGATTACATTCTATAAATACATCCATGGTCAGTATAAAGCTTTGTCAAGTGAGCTTTTTGTGCCAAGTGGGTTTCAACTGACAAGAGGACCTCCTTTGAGGTTAGAAGTAAAAATATTTCACCCTAAAGAAATAAAAGGATTCTTCACAGTAATCTGTGGAATTATCTACCAAAGGAGTTGGTGACAGCAGATAATTTGTGTGTATCTCACAAATTAGCTTGGCACTAATTGCAGCCAGTGACAAAGTCACACATGCGAGCTCTGGAAAAAAAAAATATATATATAACCTCGGAAAAATGAGAATTTAGCAGCCGACCCGTGGAAATCGAAAAACAAGAAAAATAATAAAAAATAAAAAAAACTCATTCAAACACAGCACAGGGGTAGAGCCAGGATACCTGGGAGTGAAGTTGCAAGTGATTTTGAGCCTTATTTGATGCGTTTCGTCACTTGAAGATAGGCTATGCGAGAAGAAATGACGGACGAAAAATAAAAAAAATGTCTGGAATTGAATGAAAACAAGGCTGAGCAAAACCAGGCACACGGGACTTCGAAAATACATGATGGCAAAGTCACTAACACTTACACCAACAAAATACGACCTCAGAAAAATAAGAATTTAACGTCCGAATCGCAGAAATCCAAAACCACGAAAAACAAGAAAAATAATGAAATAAAACATAAAAACACACATACACACAGCACAGGGGGAGAGCCAAGAAGCATGGGAGTGAGGTTGCAAGTGATTTTGAGCATTATTTGATGTGTTTTGTCAATTGAAAATCAGCTAAGCAAACGAAAAACATAAATAATTCTGAAACTGGATGAAAACGAGGCTGAGCAAAGCCAAGCACACAAGACTTAGAAAATACACAACGGCAAAGACACTAACACTTACCCCAACAATACCAGGCACGCAGAACTTTGAAAATGAAACAAACAGCAGTCAGCACGCACCACACAGTCAGCAGACACACAGAAGAGAAACACACGGGAAAGGCACAGGGGGGAGATGCTGGAAAGAGACACATGGCATTCCCAAGCACAAAACTTGCAGGTAGTGAACCCTGCAATGAGCGGTCTGTACAGTAGGTGGGAGGAAAGGTTCACAATGAGCACCGAAGTTGCTGAAAGAAGTAAAAGCCTCACATTGTAGGGCAAACATCATTGCCTGGCTTACAATTTTATTGCCGTCATTGTTGACGGGCAAATCGCTAGTACTGTATATATCGTACTGTATATAGTACTTAATATATCTAAAAGTGAAGAGCGTGCTTATTTAAGACAACATTTACAACATAACTGGAGTCAAAATGGTATCACACAACTTGTAATAGCATTAAATTCTAAGTTAAAGAATTTAGTTAGAAAGAATTATGAGAAGTTATATAAACATATTTAAAAAAAACTTTTCTGATTGGAAAATTATGATATTTCCTTGGTCAGGGAGAATTTAAGCAATTGAAATGTCATACCTGCCAAAGATTACAAATTTATTAATAAATATTCCAGTAGAAGTCTTTAAACATTTACTGAAGAGATTAAAGAGCCTAATAGAATGATTTATATATAAAGAGAAAAGAACATGTATAAAACAATTTATAATTGAAAAAAAATATTCTGGAGGTGGTCAAGCGTCACTTGATGCTGTGAGGCTTTCACATATAATGAAAACGTGTTATTTAAAACATAGAGGGATGCAAATTGAAAAAACCTTTATTGACTAAAGAGGAGCTTAACCATCTGTTATGGTACAGTGAATTAAGTAAAAATAGATTAAAAGAACTACCCTTAGTAATTAAATCTGGCCTAAATACTTGTATAAGTGTAGTAAAAAAGACAGCTATACCAATAGAGATGCTAGGTAAAGAACTTCATCTCTCACATGTGGAGTTTGGCAAAATGGGGTATACATATTTTACCACAACTACATATGACTGGGTTTTTAAAAGATCCTTCAAAGAATAGTAAAGAATATGACATCCCAGAAAAGAATTGGTTAGTCTACAATGACATGAAAGCAGCAATAAAAGTTTCAGGAAATAATATGAAAGAACTGATAAATCTAACTCATTTTGAAACTTATCTGTCTTCAGATATTTTCTTTATCTGAATGTTATATTATTTTGAGAACCAATTATGAAATAGGAAAAAAGAGATAGAGTGAGAGAGTGCGAAGATTAAAAGTGAGAGATTAAAAACAAGAATGGCAAGAATCTGAGTGGTGGAAGCCCTTCGAGATAACTGGAAATTCCACAAAATATATCTCTTTTAAAGAGGTATACTTTAACTTGACTAAAAGATGGTACTTAGTTTCAGTTATATTATCAAAAATTACCTCTGATGGAAATATGGATAAGAGCGTGTATGTACATATATGGTGGGAGTGTAATAAAATACAAGATTTTTTAACCATATTCATAGATCAAATATCTAGTATTAAGAGAGCACTCCCAAAGTTTTCAGAAATTATTTTATTTTACATATTTTCAACAAATATAAAATATACAACTAAATGCCTAATGATACAGATATAATTGATGATGACAACAAAATGGAAACAACAAATATTACCCTCTTGGAGTGTAGTGGTAGAAGTAGTTCACATGAATAGACAGATTGACAGATGCTTCCAAGATCTAGAGATATCAAAAGATAAGATTAACTTAAAAAGGAGTATGTGTGATTAATTCAAGGAAAAGAGTTGGACACTGCCCCCATTTGCTGCTTTAGTTTCACTTTGTTACTGATATATTGATAGTTGATAGAATTTTAAAAACATTTTTAAGAAACTATATAAGATTATGGCATAATAGAATAGATGTCTATGTATTGTTATGTTTTGTAACGTTGGAAATATAAAGAAAAATTAAAATTAAAAAAAATGTATTGTAACGGGGCACACTTAACATTGATACTAATATTCATTAGAATAATCATATTCACTTATTTTCAAATAAATATATTTGCAGTGCAAACCTAAGATAAATACACATGTATCAGATAACAGAACATAGGAACTACATCAGACAAAAATTGATGCTTGATCTTCATTTACATTCGGGGCAGTTCTTTGTCTGTTATGTTTGAATTTTCTTAATATTTTCGCCTCAGACCCACATTTCCCTTAAGACATTTAACCTCTAGCTTCAGAGAAGGATTTTGTCACGATCTGCTTCTTCAAGGGGGCTTGATATGAACCTAGTTCAAACCTACCCCAGCAGAATCATGTACTTCCTGATCTCTGTGGCACAAAAGATGGCTTCTGAAGATTGCAAGGCCCAAAAGCTACAGGCAGAGAATACTGGATCCAGGTTACTTAGTGGCCCATAGCAAGACCACTCCCCAAGTCAGGATACAACACACAGAAATAGTCTCACACCTTGTTTATGTGAAAACTATATTGTAACCTTTATTGAATGAACAAAACAACATATTTATACTCTCCAATACCACACCCTTGTGTACATTTGTGTATGTGTGATGTCAGACCATCTGGCTTGCAACCTTGGGCTATCAAAGCTCTTGAGATATCATTCATTAGATAACCTTTATGTTAAACTCAAGTGTTTGCCCAGGACCACTTGAAGCACATGCATCTGTCTTGACCCAAGGTCTGCATGTTTGAGTGTGCAATGATCTGCAGCTAACTTCTATCCAGAACATTTCTACCAATTCCACATATGTTCTATATAACATTTTCCCTCATAATATATTATACCTAGGATACATAATAACCATGTACAGGCAACATATAACCGCACAATAACACATAATCCCAATGCAACAATGTCATGCTCCCTTGGACATACTCACAAACCACTGACAATATGAGTCCTTAAACAATTAAATCATGACAACTTCTCCCCCTTCCTTTCTAGTATAGCATAGAGGATCATCCTAACGGATAATTCTCTAGCTATACTGCTTTTACTTGTCCTCCTGGCTGGAAAGTCCATCCATGTGATAGCCTCAGTGGCTCTCTGGGTACCCTGCCTCCCCCTGTCCAGGGCGAATACTCGCTCCTTCCCAGTGGCCTTGTGACTTTCCCAAGCTCCTGGGGAGACTTATAAGACAACTGCCATGGAGGACCCTTCAAGGTAGTCCAGGGGAAACAGTACATCCCAGCTAGTAAGTCCAGCATAAATTTGGGAGGATCCTTACCCAGCAAAGCCCTTTCCTTCCAGGCTAGGGAGACCTCCTGTCCTGCCGATTCTGGATCAGCACTCTGTCCCATGGGTAAAATTGAAGAGTACAAGGTTCCCTTTGTCAGGCTTGATCTTTCTCCTGAATAAACTGGGATACGGGAGTTGCAACATGGGCTAGTGACATTCACTGGTGGCATCCATGCTGGATTAATGGGCAGTTCTGATACAAGCTGTTGTGGCTCAGTAGCCAACCTTTCTCCCACCAAGCCTGGCCAATGGCCCCTTCTTTCCAGGGTTACAGGTACACAGCCAGTGTCTTTGGGTAGCTGCAGGGGAGTCATTGTAGGGATACCAGGAGACAAATCACAATCTGGGGCACCCTGTGGCTCTTTGGTCTCTGGATCCTCAGGTGGAACCTCCTGACTCTCTCCATCTGAGACTGCCTGGTGTGTAGTTACAGGCAGCCCTTAAGAAGCAGCAGCTACTTCCTCTTGTTCAGGCTGAAGAACAGGGCTACTTTCTGTTTCTGCTCCAGGGTCTGTGGCTGGCTCCTGGACAATGGTCATCCAAGGAACCTCTCTACAATTTCCACAGTCAAATGGTAGGGCCCAGTGCTCATTAGGTTCTTCTCTTACACTAGGAGCAGAGTAGCTTTTCCCCAGTTCTTCCCCTGGGCCTGGCACTGCTGTGGTTTGGCCCTGTCCCCCTTCCTCTAACTGGGTGAGACGTAGCCCCCTAAAGATAGGGACCAGTTCTTCCTCTTCCCAGTCCCCCCCATGGATGCCGGCATCCTTGTTATTTTGAGAATCATGGATATCAAAATTCTCCCCACAGTCCATACATTTATTTTCTGACCCCGCCTCAGCAATATTTAGCTGGGTCTCTGTAGTACCTGTTAGGTGGTTCTGTTCCATGCCTGACTGGCATGAGCCCTCCCAGCTGGCTGGCCAACAACCATCCAGGGATGCTTCATCCAGTAAGTCTATATAATCCACCTCCAGCTGTAGCTCCTGCTGGATCAAAGGCCAAAGTAAGTTAGCTGTATGAGAGCCTGTCTCCAGTCCCAGCATGTGACAGCGCTTGGCAAACAGACACAGCTTTCTTTTCTCTGTCCCCAGGCCACAGTCCGGATCCCCATGTACTATGTCCCAAATTGCCTTTTCCAGCCCCAATGAAAAATGATGATGTATCCCAACAGGTCCTACCCAATAAGCATATTGATCTTCCAGGGCGACCTCCTCAAATACCAATTCTTCCAGCCATTCCATTAGCCTGTGACCTGGCCATAGTCCCAGGAATGCCATCCATTTATTTAGAAGGCCCATTCCTCTACAGTCCTTTCCAGTCACCAGAACATTCTCTGTCTCTACTGGGGATAAGCATTTCCCCTCCACAGGAGCTGAGACAGGGCCATTGCTTACCCTTCTCCTGTTCCCCTGTACCTCCTGTGTGATTTGTATCCGGAGTTCCCTCTGTTGATCCTTAGTAAAACCTGCAGGCATTACCTCCATCCATCTTTGATACCGTCTGGACACTTCCTCCTCCTCTGCTGCAGACATCTCTTCATAAGCTGCCATCCTTCTGTCTACTGGGGATAAGCATTTCCCCTCCACAGGAGCTGAGACAGGGCCATTGCTTACCCTTCTCCTGTTCCCCTGTACCTCCTGTGTGATCTGTATCCGGAGTCCCCTCTGCTGATCCTTAGTAAAACCTGCAGGCATTACCTCCATCCATCTTTGATACCGTCTGGACACTTCCTCCTCCTCTGCTGCAGACATCTCTTCATAAGCTGCCATCCTTCTGTGTTTTTTACAGAGACCCCACCACTGCCAGCCAAATGTCACGATCTGCTTCTTCAAGGGGGCTTGATATGAACCTAGTTCAAACCTACCCCAGCAGAATCATGTACTTCCTGATCTCTGTGGCACAAAAGATGGCTTCTGAAGATTGCAAGGCCCAAAAGCTACAGGCAGAGAATACTGGATCCAGGTTACTTAGTGGCCCATAGCAAGACCACTCCCCAAGTCAGGATACAACACACAGAAATAGTCTCACACCTTGTTTATGTGAAAACTATATTGTAACCTTTATTGAATGAACAAAACAACATATTTATACTCTCCAATACCACACCCTTGTGTACATATGTGTATGTGTGATGTCAGACCATCTGGCTTGCAACCTTGGGCTATCAAAGCTCTTGAGATATCATTCATTAGATAACCTTTATGTTAAACTCAAGTGTTTGCCCAGGACCACTTGAAGCACATGCATCTGTCTTGACCCAAGGTCTGCATGTTTGAGTGTGCAATGATCTGCAGCTAACTTCTATCCAGAACATTTCTACCAATTCCACATATGTTCTATATAACATTTTCCCTCATAATATATTATACCTAGGATACATAATAACCATGTACAGGCAACATATAACCGCACAATAACACATAATCCCAATGCAACAATGTCATGCTCCCTTGGACATACTCACAAACCACTGACAATATGAGTCCTTAAACAATTAAATCATGACAGATTTCTTTTACTCCAGTACATGCATCTATTCTGATCTTTTTTTAATGTATTGATGTTATTTTGTTTCATCTATCAGGCTGCTTTGTCTAGTCAAAACAGCAGTAGAATGCAAACAAAAATTCACATACACATATTAAATGACACTTCAATGTCATGTAAAAGCAATGAATAATATGGTAGTGGTTAATGTTAGCAGAATATTTTTTTGTTTTATATTTATTTTTAAGATGTATTCATCTTCTACTTTTTTCAGTCTTAATTGCTTCTCTGGGTAAAATAAGATCCTTTCCTTGAACTCTCTTTGGCAATCTTCATGGCCCATTGTGGAATATAAACTCATATGCCTGTCCATATTTCCTCAAAACTTGATATTGAATATTTGTTGAATAATTTGGGACAGGATCCTTAAATAATGTTGTTGTAAGAAACAAAAACATTTTTTTCTCAGGTATTGGGTTAAACATTTAAATGGCAGATTAACTATAAATATATGCTTTATTTTGGCAATTTTTTTTAGCATGTATATTAAGAACATAATTTTACCAAATTAAATTAAACAATAACACTTTCAGTTTTTCTATTACACATTTGTCTCCAATAGAATATGCTGAAGCAGCATAAGTTCCTGTGACATTTGCAAAGCTGTTTTCCTTAGCTTTGATATTTTACCTGCTGTGTGCTGTTCCCATTCACACAAAGCAAAGTAGTTTCCCCTTTTTGATAGGCACTATGGGCTTAGACAAACGTGACATCCGGGCATTGATGAGGATTCTCTTTACTCAATTTCTGACTTTTACAAATATTGATTTTATTTCAGAGGAAGGATTAAGATAATTTCATCAACAATTCTTAGAGAAAAGATATCTCTAACATAGGTATATGTAGCTTTTATTTATTATACTATACATTTAGTATAGTAATACTTTTGTTAATTACTATTTCATATAACATGTTGCATAGTCTATATAAGAATAGAAGTATCTTTTTATTTGCTATTAATATTAACTTAATTCCATAAAGGTCCTTAAACGACCTCTGTGGCACCTAAACATTAACTCCTACCATGGGGGTCCCAAATGAACATCTTGGCACACAAAATGAACTCCTGCAAGGATCACTGTGTCAAAATTAACTCCTATAAGGATCCCTGTGTCATCTAACAACCATTCCAGATATGGAGGTACTTTGAGAGAGAGAGAAGGAGATTGGTTGTTTATTGCAGGTAGGAATGAGTTTTGTTACTTGTTATTACACTTAATTTACTATACATAACAGTTAGATTATATATTTCACATAATTTGCCAACACAGATAATTACATATGCAAAGTTACATTCTCCACACATAGGCCCCAGAAACATACTCATACTTACACTGTAAGTATACACATAGAACATACATTTTTCTTTACTATTTTCATATAAACATACACATTAGAATGTATTATTTTTTTATATTTGATTTATTTGGAGAACGTATGGAAGGAGGAGTGAGGAGGAGAGAGGAGGAGAAGATGTCACCAGGAGAAGAGTGGGAGAGGGAGAGGAGTGGGGAGAGGAAGAAGAATGGAGAGCAGAAAAAAGAGAAGTAGTAGTGATGAGAGACGGAGAGGAGTGAGAGGAGGGGGCAGGGGTTAGAGTGAGCAGAGAAGAGATATAGCCTGTGGTGGCAGCAGTGAAAGTTCTGGGAGGTGTGTATGTGAGGTTAAGAGAGGAAGGGATGACCCCTCAGCTGCAGGAACACAAAGGTCAGAGACTGATGGGGTCCCAAGGGGGAGTAGTGGGGATGGATAGGTCTCTGTGACAGATGAGGAAGGCCAGGATCTCCAGCACCAGCTAGGAGCATACAAGACTTTTCCCAAGCACAGGGCCTCTAACTATTCGCACAATGAGATGATGAACCTTCTCTGTGTCCACACATACATCCTATATGGGGGTAGAGACATGAGGCCTGCCCAGAGGGCCAAGTATTGGAGTGAGATGGTAGCTGAGTTAACTGCCTTGGGATATGCTAACACGGATATGAGGACGGAAAAATGCTACTATGATGATAGCTGGTTTAATAGGACAGAGGGCAGACTGCAGCAGGATTAATTATTTTGATATGAGCCAGTACTAACCAAGCACATAATACACAGCAATGATTATTTTTTGCAAATAATAACTCCTTACAAAGGCAATTAATTCATCCAGCCAGGTTCAAAACATTATAATTTCATAATATCGGAATACAAAGAGATCAAATGATATACATAGTTACATAGTTAGATAGTTACATAGTAATTAAGGTTAAAAAAAGACTTTCAGTCCATCAAGTTCAACCTTTTAAGATCTCCTCTAATCTGCAATATGCGGATTAGTTATTAATTAATTAGTTATTAATTGTTATTAATTATTAATCAACTCGTTACTTATTTATTTATTTATTTGAATTATTAATAAATTAATCCAAAGGAAGGCAAACAGAAAAAAAAAACTAGTGAAACTTAGCCCATTGTACCAAAGGGTAAAAAAATTAATTCCTTCCTGACCCCAGATACTGGCGATCGGATTTCTCCCTGGATCAATACACTCTCTCTAATTATCCAGGATAACCCTGAATTCCGTTTTTAATTAGAAATAAAACCAGTGCCCTTTTAAAGGTATCTATCGAATCCGTTGGCATCACCTGGTAGAGAATTCCACATATTAACCGCCCTTACTGTGAAGAACCCTTTTCTTTTTTTAAGATGAAATCTTTTTACTTCTAACTTCAAGGGGTGACCTCTTGACAGTTGAAAACCTCTTGGCTGAAAAAGATCCCTTGACAATTCTTTATACTGACCCTGGATGTATTTATATAATGTAATCATATCTCCTCTTAGACGCCATTTTTCGAGAGAAAATACACTTAATTTGGTTAGTCTTTCTTCATAACTTAGCCCCTCCATTCCCCTAATTAGTTTTGTTGCCCTCCTCTGTACCTGTTCCAGTTCTAAAATGTCCTTTTTATGAAGTTGTGCCCAATATTGTACTCCATATTCCAAATGAGGGCGTACTAGAGATTTAAAAAGTGGCAGAATTATATTTGCTTCCCTTGTTTCTATACCCTTCTTTATACATGCTAATATTTTGTTTGCCATTGCAGCTGCTGCTTGGCTTTTAGCACTGTTACCTAGGTAGTTGTCCACAAGCACTCCCAAATCCCTTTCAATATCTGATACCATGCCTATTTTTCCTTCCCAAATGCATAACTTTACATTTATTCGTATTAAATCTCATCTGCCATTTAGATGCCCATTCCTCAATTTTATGTAAATCCCTTTAAAGGGAAAGCACATCATTATCTGATTGAATTACCTTGCACAACTTTGTGTCCTCAGCAAAAATGGAGATACTACTTTCCAGTTCCACCTCTAAGTCATTAATAAATATGTTAAAAAGGAGAGGACCTCATACACAACCCTGAGGAACCCCACTTACCGCATTAGTCCAATCAGAGTATGTTTCATTTAGCCAGCTCTCAATCCATGAGCAAATATTTACAGCAATTCCGATATCCCTTGGTTTTCACAAAAGTCTCCCATGTGGTACTGTATCAAAACCCTTTGCAAAATCCAAATAGACTACATCCACTTAGTTACCTTGTTTCTACTAATCTCCTCATAGAAACTAATTAGATTTGTTTGACATGAGCTATTCCTCATAAATCCATTTTGACTTCTACTTATAATCCTGTTCAAATAGACATATTATTGTATATTATCCCTTAGGAGCCTTTCTAAAAGCTTTACCACTACAGAACTGAGGTCTATAATTCCCCGGATTTGCTTTTGCTCCCTTTTTAAATATAGGTATCACATCGGCTTTTCTCCAGTCATCGGGTAGAGACCCTGTGTTGAGTGAATCTTGAAAAATTAAATATAATGGTTTGGCTATTACAGAACCCAGTTCCCTCAGTACATGTGGATGTATTCCCTCAGGACCCGGGGCTTTATTAACATTTATTTTTTCCAACCACTTTCGGATTACTTGCTGCATTAACCAACTATTCGGCAAAGGTAGTGTAGCCCCTTTATGTTGCAATGTCCCAACCACTGGTACCTCCCTTGTGTATACCAAAGAAAAGAACCTATTTAGCTCATCTGCCTTTTCCTGGTCACTAATTTTCAGATGGCCTATTTCACATTGTAATGTTCCTATAGATTCCTTCCTCACCTTCTTCTTATTAATATACTTAAAAAAATATTTTAGGGTTAGTCTTACTCTCTTTTACAATTCATTTTTAATTTTCTACTTTAGCCACTCTAATATCCCTTTTGCAAGCCTTGATGATTTCCTTGTACTCCTGTAAAGCAGTCTCTGTCCCCTCTTGTTTGTGTATTTGAAATGCCTGTTTTTTACTCTGTATCTTGATCTTTAAATCATTGTTAAGCCACTATGGATGTGATTTACTCTTTTTACTTTACTTGGTATATGGTGATAAGTATGTATATTTAGTAAGGATTTAAATGTTGTCCATTTATGTTTAGTATTTTTACCTTCCAGGTCTTTGTTCCAGTCTACTTTGTATTGCTGCCCTTAGACCATTAAAATCTGCCCTTTTAAAATTAAGAGTTTTTGTTGGCCACTGAAAATTTAGTTTTTTTTATTTAATCTCAAATAAGATATACATCTCATGATACAAATTATATACAATGTTATTAACTCATATACTTTTGTTGAGATTGTTTAGATTGAGGATGAAGATTTTGAGGAGGAGGAAGCTGATTATGCCCCCTCTAAACAGGATCCGTTGTATTGAGGATGAGCAACAGGGAACCTACGAGGGCCCAGGATATGAGGAGGAGTAAGAGGATTGAATCACCACCTGAGGCCTTATATTGGACCAACCCACTGTCTATTTAACAAGCTCCATCACCACCATTATCTCCTCCTCATACCACCACTACCACCACCTCCTGGACATAAATATTGCAGCACCCTCCAACAGTGCTATCAACACCAGCCACAACTGAGCACCTTCCCACTCTGTCACCACCACCACCTACTCCCACAGGTGCCCCGGACATGGATGTTGATAGGTGCCAATAACCTTGCCTAATGTTGGAAACTAGGCTAATGGAGATGCTGGTGTATAGCTGGAAGATGCTATGGTCAGCCTCTGACCAGCATCTCCTTCCAGCAGACCAGTTTGGACCACAACATCAGGATGTTATTTAGGGAGAGAAGAATGGAGAGTTTTGGGGGCCTTGAGAAGAAAATCAAATAAGCCCTCAAAAGATAAGGAAATTTATGTTTTATTTTAAATTTCTTGATGATCCTTAAAACATTTTGAGGGAGTCGGCAAAAGTATTTACAGTTAGACATCCTGCTGGCTAGGCCTGGGAGAGATGAGAAATTCTTTCACTGAAGTTCGGTAGAAAAACTGGACCAGGTCACGCACGATGCACTGGATGTCTGGCTGGGAATGATAAGTATTTTGCTGGTCTCCTGTTGAACAGCAGAGAAAGGAATTGCAGCACTGATGAGGATGCATCCCTTCTAATCAAGTAACATTGTGGATACTGTTGACTGTAGCTGCATCCTGATCAGTCGTCATGAGGATCCACAGCCGGCAGCACAGTGAGCGCATGTTGCTTGTGGCCGATGAAAACCAGTGTGCATATCAGTGTCATCTCATTCGTGGTGTGTAGGTGCAGTGGGTGAGTTGAATATTCTTTCATGTTTGGAATCAAAGTGAAGGGAGGAAAACTTAATTATTCAACCATTCTCTAACATTTACTCCAAAGTCTTCTCTATATAAACTGCTAGATATAGAGATACACCATAGCAATCCACAGTAAGTGAAGCTTTATAGCCAGCAGTGGCAGTGCTTATCATGTGTGCCTCTAATTGACCACTACTGGTACCAGTGTTCTAGTAGTTTGCTGCTGGTAAATTGATCATTAATTTTAAAATGTCAAGATTAGAAAAACTGAAAAATGTTCTAATGTTTGCTGAGATGTATTTTTATTTAACAATGCATTTATCATTGTAAAAGTGTGTTTTGTTTTTGACTATCAATGCAGAGAGGTTCCAGTGTGTCAATAAAATGCATTCTACTGAAGAATGTCAGCCAGAAATTTGAATATATATGTTTAAAGCAGTAAAATTAATATTTATCAATCATTTCACCCTTTCAGATTAAAAATTCAAGAGAAGCTGGGATTTGAGAGTAGAGCATGCAAAAGAAGAAGGAAGCATGAAGAACTATTCAGTCATTGTACAAAATTACTTCATATTGTATTCAAACCCAAGGCAGCAGCAGAACAACAGCCAGAGCAAACAACAAGTGTATCAAATGATAACACAAGAACTGAGGTTCATGTTGTCTCTGATAACACTGATGCCAATGGATTGATTCTGACATTGTTCATAAGAGGAACTATAATCTTGCATTTGAGTATCAAAATGAAATTAGTTGTGGACAAATGCAAATATAACAAAGGAGGTATGTGACTTTTGGTGCAAGATAGGTCATGTGGAATGCAGGCACCATGATGACTTTTCTCTATCTAATAATACGCCGACCATAAAAGAACATTTCTACATTCTTTGATATTCCAAAAACACAAAGCTGGTGAAACAATTAAAAGGGAATGGTTAGTGTATTATCCCTCAACTGGGAACGTATATTGCTTTGCTTGAGTTCTCTTTGATGGTATTCATGAGGCAAAATCACGGTTCTCTGATGGTGAACTATCAGATTGGGATCATGCCAGAAAATGAAAACAGTTACATCATAGGACCTCTAAGAAGACATAGAATTCTAGGGGTAAAGATTTTGAAAGAATTGATTCAATATTGGAAAAAGGAAAAGGAATACTTGGTGAAAGTACTGCAAAGAGTAGTTTCTACTATCAAAATTCTAACAATTGTAAAATTTAAATAATCAATGCTATCTTTTTCAGTCACTCAAAGATAGAGAAGAAATCTGGAAATAAATTGATGATTAGTTTAATGAAAATTCAGTTACTTCCAAAACAATGCTTTGGAACACACAGAAAGCCCTTATGAGAGGCTTATTAACATATCGAGCTGTCCAAAAAATTTGAGAAAGAGGAACTCCTTTGAGAATAGGCTAGAAAGATCTAATAACATGGCCCCTGATTCAGGGGTATCTGTTGACATTTCTAAAATCCAATCTCAGATAAAAAAAAAAAATCTACCAATTACAAGTTCATAAGAAGCTTTGGCTCCTACAGCAAAAATGTTATCATCTTGGAAATAAAGCAAGTAGATTATTAGTAAATCAAATTAAAAACAAAAATAACAGCAAAATGATTCAGAAAATGGTGGATTCAAAAGGAAAGATAAAACATAACCCTAAAGACATAGGTGATATTTGTGTGAATTATTATAAAATCATTATATAATTTGGAAGAGAAGCCTAACTTTTTTTAAACCTTCTACGGATAAAATCTCTACATTTTTTAAGCTTTTAAATCTTTCTAAAATAACTAATGAGCAACTGGTGATTATAGAAGACAATATCTCTGAAAAAGAAATAGAAATAAGTGTTAATTCTTTGAAGATTAATAAAGCCCCTGGACCTGATGGTTATCCAAGCAGTTATTATAGATTATAATTAAAATTCTTAATAAGCTATATGAAAAATACCTTCAATGAGATAAAAAATATGGGAGCTGCACCAAAAGGGTTGCTTGAAGCAGCGATCATAACGATCCCGAAAGAAGGTATTTTTATTTGTACAAAGTATCGCCAATCTCATTGTTAAATATAGACATAAAGATTTATGCTAAAATGTTTGCGCTTAAATCTTCATTAAACCAACTTATTGACCTTGATCAAACTGGGTTTTTAAAATTGAGACAAGGGTCGGACAACGTGTGCAAATTGATAGACCCACTAGCATACTCTAAAGAAGACTCCAGTAGTGTCAGTCTCTTTAAATTGCTGAAAAAGCTTTTGACCGCATTCATTGGGAATTTATTGACTTGACCTTAAAAGGTCATTTTGCAAGTTTGGTTTTTAAAGCCATAATGGCACTTTATTTGAATGTATCTGCATTTATATCAGGGACAGGATTTAGATCAGACACATTCCAGATAAGAAATGAAACAAATGTCCCTTATGATTTTTGATTTATGTGTAGAAACTTTGGCCCACATGATAAGAGGTAATGAGGCAATAAAGGTTTAGAATGTATATATTCTGTCGCTAACATAACTTTATTCGCTGATGACATTGTAGATATGATGACAGACCCTATAAATTAAATAAAAAATCTACTGTCTACTATTGACATTTATAGCAACCTCTAATTATACAAGCTAAATTCCATAAAGACAGAAGTTTTAAGAATACATTTTTAGATGGGAACAAAATCGTATAACTAATTTAGGGATTACCTTTACTCCAAACTTAAAAATAATGTTTAAGAGCAACTTGGGAAAATTATACACATTGATATGTAGGATGTTGAAGGATTGGAGCGAGCTATATCTTTCATGGTCAGGTAGGATAGTAAGTGTTAAAATGTTTATTCTACCTAAAATCACATACATACTAAGATGCATCCCTATGTATATCTCAAAGTGCATAATTAAAAAAATCCAATTCGTATTGGATTAATTCATCAATTTAGGGGGCAGAAAGCCAGAGTTAGTAGCGCCATTGTAAAAAATAAATTCTCTCATCTATCTGATTATTCTGAGGCAATCCAGATTGAAATAGGTTTTTCTCAAAACTTAAAGCTGGATCATTTAATCTGGTATAAAAGAAAAATCACAAAGATTACTTGTAAAAATTCCAACATTGATTAAATCCTGGGATCAATAGAAAATGGTAATTAGTTCCCTTCCCATCACCGGCAACTCTAATTCAAATGTTCTATGATTTACACCCGTTAGAACAAAATGTGAAATGGAGTTTATGGAAACTGAATACTCTAGCAGACATCTATATTAATGGTTAATTTAGACCTTTTGTAGACCTAGTAAAAAATAATAATGTACCTAGATCCTATGTGCTTTATTATAATACATTAAAACAAACTGTGTTCAATTCTGAATATAAACTAACTGAGAGGACAGATTAGACCTTATTTGAAAAATTATGCTTGGAGGGTAAAAGTAAATTCTCAATTTCTAACTGTTGTTAGATGATGCCTTGGGAAACTATAAATCTGCAGGAATGATTAGTTGGGAAAAAGACCTTGAAACAAACTGTGAGGTACAAGATTGGTTTAAAGCTTCTGTAACTATTGAAAGGAATATAAAATGTATTACACTCAGGGAAACTCACTTTAAGATTCTTCACAAATGGTATATTGTCCCAATGTTTTTGAATAAGATTGACCCTGCAGCACACTAGACACCTGTTGGAGAGGTTGTACTGAATAGGGCACATAGGTCCATATGTGGTGGGCATGAGAATGAATTCAAAGTTTCTGGGCCATGTGCTCCATCCATATATCACTAATATTTAAAACATAATTAAGCCCCTCTCTGGAATTCATTCTTTTTTTTCCAAATGTTTCCTAAGGGAATGGGGTGTAAAAGAAGAGGTATCACTGTACATATACTTCTGGTGGCCAAATGGCTAATAACCATTAAATGAAAGACAGGTATCCTTCCCAGCTGGAGTGAGATAAGCTCAATTACAGAGCGTAAGAGACAAGTCGAAGTAGACTACTTACTAATTAATGGAGACCCTAAAAACAAGGTTACATTGAATTGGTCCCTATGGGACTGTTTATCTAGAAAATAGATTACCAACGAGCTACTGAGCAAACCCTCAACTTTGACACCCTCGAATGTATGTATGTTTATGTATTTGTTATATGTAAATTTTAACTGACTGGTTGTCAAAATAATTGAAATGTCATGTTAAAGCAAATAAATTAATAAAAAAATAATAATAATTCTCTCGTCCCTTGGATTAGCTTTTCATAGCGATAGAGAACTCCTCAATTCTCAGCAGAATGGCAACTTCCTTGGGATTTTTGAATTACTTGCTGAATATGATTCTTTTCTTAGTTTTCATATAGCAAAATATGTTAATCAGGGACAAGGAAACGCTTCATGTTTATCTTCAACAATATGTGAGGAAATCATAAGAAGCCAAATACTTTTCTCGAAGTGTTGATTCAACACCAAACAATTCTCATACTGATTATACCTTATGACAACACTTAAAACGTGTCAGAATGCTCCAAAGGGCTGCAAGCACATATTATTAATATCAATCCTCTTGCGCAGTACATTACATTTGCTGCACACTCAAAAACTTTTCCTTTTTGGTTCCATGCAACATTTGTGAGTAATTCTTCAATCTACATTAGTAGTTAAAAGGATATCCCATACTAGATGGTCTGCAAGGGCTGATGCCATAAAGGCTCTGTCGAAAGGCTACAACTCTTTTCAAGAAGCTTTAAGGTTAATCTCAAAAGACGGTAATCATATTGCTGACATATGTTACAAGGCAAATACTATGCTCAAGCAGCTGTCAAAGTTGGAAACAGTTCTCTTGGCAGACTTCAGGGTTGTCATACTTGAGAGAGTCAATCAAGTCAGCAAATCACTTCAAGCAGAAATCCTGGAGCTTCAAACAGCAATTAAACTTCTTAAATCTCTACTAGATTTTTTGATGTCACAGCAAAATCAGTTGAAGTGTTTGAAAGCAAAGCACAAGATAAAGCACAAGATAAAGTTGAAAATGAAAAATACTGTGATGAACGAAAATGACAGCATTCAAAAAGAAAAGGAATCAATGTTGATAATGTGGATGATGTTATTTTGTGAGGAATAAAGAATGTTAAGGTGGAAACATATCTACCCATCATAGATAACTTATGTTTAGCTCTTGTAAATCTCATTCAAGCACTCAAACATGTTCACTCACTATTTGGTTTCCTGATCGAATTCTTAGCAATGAGTGATGCAGACATTTCAATAGCAGCCACATTTCTCCTAGATTAAACAGTTGAAGAATGCATACTGATCGACAATGGTACAAGAAAGACTCAACAGACTTGCCATTATGGCAATTGAAAAGTTTATTCTAAAGGACTTATAATTTACTGGTGTTTTAGAGAGATTTGTTTCCAAGAAATTAGGCAAAACAAATGTTTGAATTTTAATTTTTAATTTGTCTCTTCGGTGACCAAAGAAGTAGCAATTAACAAAAACAACACCAAACCGTGACATAGTCACATTGCATACAACTATATATCTAAGAATTAGAAAATATAAACATGTAGTAAGTATATTGAAATTAACATTTGTCAAGTGACTTATGCCCAATACAATATGACTGAGGGCCTCACAGTACCGTAGCACCAGTGCCTACAATGTTTTAATTCAGCCTGGCAGCCGACTATCACATAGTCCATAACACTTTTCTCTGTGGACACATATGGTTATGGTTAACATTTCATCAATTGATGGTCCCTGAGAAATGCTGCAGCGAAGAGATTATTTGATACCTTGTTTAAGGAATAATATTTATTTTTATTTTAGGCAATTTTTATATCTATTAAGGCATTTTGTTCATCTGCAAGCAGTGCTAATAAATACAGTATTATGCTTTAACTCCCATGAATGATGTTAGGTTTAATTTGTACCAATGCACAAATGGCTATGGACTTGCATAGTCTTAGAACACCATGTTACTCAAACCCAACTGTTATGGATGCATTGGTTAAGCATGGCATACTCTTTACAATTAAAGGCCAGATACCTTTGTTTGATCTAATTAACAGACATTAAGCCTGATAACCTTTGTTTTCCATTGATATTAAGTATTTGTTTAGAGATCGTGATATCATAACTGTCAGTTATTATATGGTAACACTTGTTTACCTATAAAATGAGATATCAATGTGACTAAACAATATCATGTAGAAATGGTGATAGTACTCTTAGCCCAATGAATGTTGTCACAGCTAAGCATTCCTTGTGAGATCCCACATTGTGATTGGTCATGGCAACTGGTTTCTCATGACAGATACAGCATGGTGTGCACTGCTTGTAGATGAACAGCAGGTACGTTGGGTTATTGTTACAGTAGCAGTATAAAGCATTGTACTGTGTATACAGATATTGCTAGATTTTTGACAAACATTGTAAATAAAGTCTAATTACAGGAAATCAGGTTTAACTGCTCACTGAAAGGTTTGAAAATTCAAATATTTGGGCCATGTTATGAGAAGACAGGATTCCCTAGAGAAGACTCTGATGCTGGGAAATATCCAAGGCACACAAAGATGATGACAGTAGAGGCTGCAATGGTTAGATAAAGTTATTAAAGCAATGCATATGAGCTTGAGGGAGCTCAGAGTGGTAGCTGCTGACAGATGTTCCTGGCGTGCTGTGTTCCATAGGGTCACAGATAATTGGACACTACTGAACAACTAAACAATTAAATTAGATTTCATATTTACTTTAAGTGTAAGAAATCTTAAAACCCCTTATGACCCAGTGCTTGCCATTCAGTTTTTGCAGCCAGAGTTTAATTTGTTATACTACCTAGGTTTTTTCAAAAGCAATGACTAAACTTACAATACCACATGTATAGTCTTAATTAGAATAAAGAATAATACGATTTATATGATCGTACTATGAACATTTTATCATAATTTCTGCACCCTATGGCAATAGCATTTAAAATGCAAAAGAGCTTGATTGCTCTATCCAACCATAGGTAGTCCCATGAACTATCCAGAGTTCATGTACTCCAATGTATATTGCAGAGCATCCCCATAAGGAAATAAACTAAACATAAAAATCTATATAGAGGATCTTCAAGATACGCATAGGTTTAAATTACCTACAGTATTTGTTTCTACACAGTACTTTTGGAAAATATATATGAAAGATGAAGGGGGTATATGCACAATTAAAACACTGCATTTCCGGAAGACTAAATAGTAAGATTCCATATACAATGTTCAAGTACTATTTATTTAATTCCAAAGAGACACAGAACTTTACGTGTATGTAAACATGTTATGTCCCCTGTGACTAGCCATAACCTTACATATATGTTATTGAACTGTTTGTGATATTTGGCTATTAAAACTGTCAGTCAGCTGTATATTTCATACATTTTGCATTCAGTTTGATAGGTTTATAATGGAGTAAATGGAAAATGTCTGTCAAGTCAAATGACAAAAACTATTAAAGGAACAATTATTTATAACACAATATCCAGAAGCAAACTTTATATTTGAATACATCTTACAAATATGCTAAAAAAATAAATGCAGAAATGATATCAAAAGTAAAATATTGGCCACTTGTCTGTAAATAGCAGTATGTCTCTCTAATCAGCACCACATTTCAGGACAGAACCTAGCCAAGAGAAGTGATAATTATTCAAAGGAATTAGGTAATGCATTTATTAATATATAATTTTTTTTATGAACGTTTCTTACTCTGTATAATTTAATTGTATTTATGGTATATTAGTATTTATATAAAACAGGTCTCACATATATTTCCACAAAGTCTGGTTTAAACTTTGTGCATTTTTTAAGGTCCATTGGAAAAGCAAACAGTAATGCTGGTCGAATAGGATATCAATCCACATGACAGAGATAGATATGTTATTAGGCCAAGAGCAGTTAGGATAAAATTCAGACTTAGGGATGGAAGATGGTAAATGGTATGTGAGCTTAGGCAAATTGTCTGGACTAGTGGCAGACAGGTTATCAAAGGTCAGGTGATGGAGGGAGAGGGCAGAAAGTAGTAGAGGTCACGGTCTGGTTAAAAAAACAGTAATACAGTAAGAAAAGCCTCAGACAAGATCTTAACTTGGGCAGGGCTGAGCAGGGCTGACACAATAATATAGGTCACTCCCGAAATTATTCACTCAACATCGGTTTCAAATTTGCTCACGTTTGTTTCCTGGAATTGAAGATATGGAAAAGATCAAGGGATATATTTTAATGTTAAGTCTTATTGAAGATGACATTATGCTATTACAAATCAATTTGTTTATATACCAAACTTGCACTGCTATATATAAGTATACAAAGATGTACACATATAAAAGATGCAGTTATTTCCAATTTTGAAACTAATATGAGAAAATTTAAAATCTTTGTACAACTGAAAACAAATTGTCTGAAAATATCAAATGTCAGAGAAAAAATGTTTTAATGGACATATAAAACTAAATATATTGAGAGTTTTCTTAACTGAAGAGAATAGTAACTTGTATGAAGCAAATTATAAAAAATTTCTTAGATGAGAGAAAAAATAACTTTCATTGGGTAAAATAACTACAGAGATTTTGTTTTATCTTCTGTGTCCTTTTGCGATCTCTTGGACAAAATAGGATTAAAAGACGGAGCAAAAAAAATATAAAAATATTCGTTACATTTAAAAAAATTCATGTATTACAAACAAAGCATATTCAGAAATCAATTGGAGACTAATACATATAATGCAGCGGCAAACTTAAGTTTTAGTGATGTAACTCAGTGTTTAATAATTATAGAGTTATACAAATACAGGATACTATATGTTTTCCAAATATACCACTTTGAAACATACCACAGACCTGTGTTAAATTGTAATCATAAAGATAAAAAAAATCATAGGATTACCGTATTTCCCTTGCTATGTAGTTTTTAAATTCTTCCCCTTATTTATTTTCTCCAATTGTGCTTGATATCTCCCATGCCATCCTTGATTCCTTACTTGTTCTTCAAAAAGGGAACTGCTGTAACCAAACATAGTAATATATCTCATCTGCATTCCAATTTATTAATTATCACTCTCCTTTTTCTATATTATCTAAATAAGTAATTCAATTAGCTATGCTGCCGAAAATATCCCACTTGCTTTTCATTATACGGTTTTGACTGTGATCTTCTTCATTAGTTGCTGCTTAGTTGATTCAATGAAAATGTAATACCCTGCCAAGAGGAACTAATGTTTTAAACATATTCATTGGTCATTTAAAAAAAGTTAAAGGACACCTTCAGTGGTTTTATAAAGGGTTCTTATATTAATAGTTAGGTAGGGTCTCCCAGATCTTTCCACCCCATAAGTGAAATATGGAGTAAAGCCACCCATTGGGAGGGCTATATAAACTGATATACCACAACTGCAGTATAATGGATCTACTCCAGCTAAAATACTTAATTTAGGGGGAAGGGGTAGAGAAATTCATAGCTTAATAAAGTCTTTTTTTCTTATCTTTGCCCTACTGTTCATTAGAGACCACTATATGAGTCCACTAAAGTTGTCCTTTAATAATTTAGAATGGGAATGCCATTGCTGACATTTGGGAGAGGGTCCCCCCACAACCCCAGGGAAACAACCTAGACATGAGGTTGTGGTTGGTCCCCTCTCCTCGTGAAGTTGAGGTGTGGCCTGTGGCTATGCCCAATCTGGCCTGTGAAGAGGGCCAAGGGCCAAATGATGGTCAGAAGAGGGATAGGAGGCCACAAAAGCGTGATTGAGTTGGGGTCTGGCGAAGGGCTGCAGTAGCATTAGGACTTGTGAGGACTTATGAAAGTGTGATGGAAGTGAGCCTGCGAAGGCTAGTTTTGGAACTTATGGAAAGCGTGAACGAGGTAATGCCTATGAAACCTGATATGGGTCATATGAAATCGTAAACGGCATGAGCCTGCGAAAGCTGATTTGATTCGTATGAAAAGCATAAATGAGGTAAGCCTGCGAAGACTGGTTTGGTTTGAATAGAAAGCGTGAATGAGGTAAGCTTGCAAAGGCTGGTTTAGGACTTATGGAATGACGGTGGAAGGTCAGCAGGTTTGGGGAAAAATCTCTAAAGAAGGCTTACGAAAGCGTAGAGTGGAGTGGAGCCTTAGGCATGCATGAGGGACGTAACTTAGCCGATTCATGTCAAAACCCACCCAAAAAGATACAGAAAAGTTGAAAAACTTAGTAGATTTATGCCACAATTTGTGAAGCGGACTTAGCAAAGCCTAAAAGGTGTAGCCTTGAACGTGGACTAGGACACTACTTGGCGAATTCAGGTCCAAACCCACTCAAGAAGTTATAGGAAAGTCAAGAAATTTGGTAGAATAGGCCAGAACTAAACATGAAAAAGTGAAAGCTGAATCTTGGACTAGGATAGCTTAGAACGAGTTGACAACTAACCCTGGATGACAGTAGGAAAAGGGCCAATAAGAACTGGAGCTTGAGATATGAGGCCTGGAAAACTGAAAAACTAGAGCGTGCAGAGAAACAACCTGCAGGCACGGGCTCAGGAATGAACTGAGCAAGGGGATGTGGACAGGAAGTGCTTATAAGGATGAAAGCCACTCCCACAGGAAGAGGCAGAGTGAGAGGCGGACCCTCCCACAAACCCAGGTAACAACCTTGAGAATATATATATATATTTATATATATATATATATATATATATATATATATAAAGTATACATATATTTACTTTCGACTTGCCCGTCAAAAATTATAGAGCAATAAAATGTGAAGCCATGGCAATGCTGTTTATCACACAATTTAAGCTTTGTGTCCTTTGGCTCCTCTGAGAACGTTTTGCGCTCATCACAAAGACAGATATATGTATCTTTATTTCTTTTAAATAGTAATTAATGTATTGATTGAATAATAAATTAATATAGTTTACCTATTTGCAATAAATATATATCTAACAATCAATAGTCTGAAGAGCTAACAATGTCCTTTTATTTTCCTGCAGCATATAATGTTCAGTTGGACTGTAGCTGACCTGAGGAGATAGTTTTTTGAATGTCCCAACTGTGCATTAGAAATAGGCTATTTTAGATGCGTAATGTTGTTAGTTGGAAGTTAGTGTTGTAAAATGGCTCCTTTTTTGCTTCAGTTTGATGATCCACCCTTCCCAGAGAACTCGCTGGAAGTTATATTCTGCTTCCCCAGAATCTGGAGGACAATTCTCAGACATTCAGAAAAAGGAGAAAAAGGTAAATGGAAATGGAAGGATAAAGCTTAAGGAAAGATAAAATTAAAAACTCCTGCAGAAAGTGTATAGTAAATGAGAGCAGCACTAGGCAGAGAATGTTACTTCTAGGGTGGTCAGCACACTCATTCCCTAGACCTGACTACTACCTCTCTAGTTACATTTAATTGAGGGAATGTGTCAGACCCAGCTCAAGGGTAAAGTTTTAGGTTAATCCTGAGGGAGACTGTTTTACTAGGTAGTGTTTGCTTTGATTCCAACTGTGACTGATAATTGTAAACATTAAAGTACCATTTAATTTGATGGTTATGATATTACATTGTGCTGTTAATTATGTAGTCCAATGTGTTTTTTTGGGAATCCATTATTTATGCACACAGTGTAAGAATATTAGAATTTATATTGTGACTGAAAGTCAGATGAAGTACAATGGATGCTAATGCAGCCTTATCATTTTTTTCCATAATCTCTATCCTTTAATTGTGAATATATACATAAATACATACAAATAGAGTAAATAGTAGAGAATAGCATTTAATCTTTATGTTTTACAATATAAATTGTTACATACTGTATGGCGAAAAAATGTCACTTTCTACTATATACTCTATTTCAATATATTTCAACATATTATCAGTTTAATATAATTAGTATACTATTGTCAACAACAAACATATTACCCCCTCTGATAAATGTTAATATTTAATGCATCTTGTGTTCAGTCTTCATTAACCTTGCATAAGGCTGGAATGTCTGGGGGATTGGGATACAATTATTTGTATCATTGTATACACCTATTATAACAATATGTTAAATTAGTTTGCCCAATGTATCAACTGAGGTAGTTTAAAGTGCTGTCCATCTTTAGGAACAGTCAGTAAGGTCCTAATAGCTACTTTGTAGGAAGCTGTTAACCATCCTTGTTTTAAACAAATATTATGTCCTCTACTGGACAACAGTTTGTGCTTTAACAATACTTAAATTAAATATGGCTTGTTCGTTTAAGGGCCACTATAGTTCAAAACGTTCTATCATTCATTTAAAAGAATATATTATATTATTTTATGTAAAATTAGTTATAGGAAAAGTTCCAATAAAACATCGCAGACATAAATAATGTTTGATGCAACCTTTATATTACAAGTTTAGAATAAGTATAACATAAGTCTTGTGGACAGCCTTTGAATAGGTTTTCTTTATCTGTTCATATGCAAAAAAGGAATACAGGCACAAGTAGTTGCAGTCCAGACCTCCCTAAGATTGACTTTCCCTTTGTAATATGTCATTTAGAGGAGGAGAAAACGGTCCCATTGTGTTTCAATTTAATGTCATTTAATGAAATTATTCAAATAAAAATACTTGTTTTAATGTTTAAAATATAATATTTTAAATTAAAGAAATTCTTGGACTACAGTGTCCATTTAAGAAAATTATACTTCAAGCAGCATGCATTTTTGAGGTTACTCTAAAAACATTTGAAACTTTAAAACTAAAATATCCTTAAGCATTAAGTTATATCATTATGTTATGTGTTTATGACTAACTATAGATACCTACTTATGTGAGCAGTTGCCATCGTTACTAAAATGTGTTGCTTATGATCATTGTTTGAAGATAAGAAAAGGGTAGTTGCATTTCACAGTACATTAAGATGGTATTAACGATACACATATGCATACCTTATTCATGTACAGAAATCAGCTTGTAATAAGAGACTATCACTGTACCACATAACATATCCATGGTTTAATAATAAATCATTACAATTTTCTACAACATTTTGTTAAATTATACACTGAAACTGGGTCATTTAAGTAGATGAACACAGACCCTCCCTGACCCAGTTAATGATTTGGCTTAAATATATATATATATATATATATATATATATATATATATATATATATATATCAATGTTTTATTAGACATTTTTAGGTCAATTTTAGACCTATGCACAATAAAACCTTTATGAATAAATAATATGTATATGTAACCACTTTGTCAAAAAAATAATGTGTAGTTACTTAGAATATTGATTTCAGGGAATGAACAATAACATCATTATTACCAGACTAGAAACAAAACAAAAACTAAAACTAAATTACATTCTAAAGACATCTTCCCAATGCCTCATTTTCCCAAATCTAAAACAAAATGGCATGCCTTACTACAACAGTTCTCAAAAAAGTATACGATCTTTGTGGATGTTGCAATTCAAAGGAAACCTGTTTTCATTTTCTATGACCTCTGTTGATTTTGACGCTAAGTCATTTTTAAATTTCGTATTCTTCTTTTCTTTGTTCTCCATGGTAAAATTAGGGACTTTATAATACAATTAGTCCAATTTTACAGTCTCTTTCTCTTGCTAAGGTTAGAACCTGAAAAAGATAGCAGCACACATCAGCTATCCCAAATACATTAGCATATGCTCAAACACAAAACAGAACCTGCACAATAGTCCAATAACAATAACACACACCCTCACTGTGTTGCCTCAACTCTCAGTCTCCCATTTTTATAAAAACATATTACATCTATATAGATTATTCTTGCAGTACCTATTTACACAAAATAGGAAATATATTATTTGACACTGGTAATTATCTGAATGCCCTGGTAGGGGAAATAATTATGATTATATAATGTATAATTGGAGTTATATATTTGTGTTGATAAAAATAGCATGCTAAATAAAGGGATGAACAACAGATTGAGATTTTGATTACATGGCTCCTGTATGAAATTTTGTGAATGAACATTCCTTGTACAGAGACACTTAAGTATTACATTACACCCACAGTAAACACTTGTTATCTGTACATATGAAATGTTCCCTGCTCTACTGGAGATTTTAACTAAAGTGGGATTAAATGGCTTTGTAAGAGCTAAATAACTAACCATCAAGTGCTCACAGTGAGACAAATATGTGTAAACTCAACCTACCACAATAGCAGACAAAATCCTTATGAGAGCACTCTAACCCTTAAACCTTAAAACATGCATAACACTTACATAAATGTCATATCTGGTCAGTATAAACAAATTACTATTAATTTAGATTCTCTAAGAATTTTATTCTAAGAAGACACTAATTGTGCATATAAACTACACATTTTTTTTCATCTGGTTAGTACACCATAATGATTATCACCTAGAAGAAGGGAATCCTATTCAACTACACATAGAACGTGTTATAACACAGCTCTAGAATGCTCTGTTCTGGGCCTTAGGAGGTTGGATGAACAGGTGAGAGTGATAGTGAAGCATATTAGAGGGACGTTTCATCAGGTTTAGTGGACTGTGATAAGTCTTTACAATGCCTTTTAGCTTTCTCCAGCATGGCTGTCCCCCAAAAGGAAGTCCTCAGTCTATCCAAGTTCCTGTTGATGGTAGAGAGCTGCCGCTCGATGGACCAGGCTATTTCAGATGTTGCATTTCAACACTGCATTTGGCTCTGGTGCCTCCTACTATCCAGCCCATTTAGTCACACCTCACAGAGTACCTATCTTTGACAGCCCTCCATCGCCTGGAAATGCTGGCTTATTTTTCTGGTGCCTCACCTCATATGTGGCAGAAAATGGCTTTGGGGAAAATGGTCTGTGATGCTGGAGGGTGAAGCTGCTTCCAATGTTGCTGTTGGTGGCGATATATATTGTGGAGTAGGGGCCAAAACCACAGGCCAGGTCAAGTTACAGTGGGTGTGGTTTTTTGTGGGAGGATGTTCCAAATGGGTCAAACATCAAAGGTGTGATAGAAGGCTGTAGTATTTTCTCCACTTTGTAGCTGATGGCTTTTTCTCTTCAATAACAAGCTGCTACTGGGGCTGAGTCTGTTTATTGGCTGTTGGAGAATAATTACAGATGTTTAGTTTCTACTTCTCATGATAATAGAACCCTTAATTCTTTATATTTGGTGTTAGAACTTTTGTGTTGCAAGAATTAGGAGATATCTTGATTATATAGTAAATAGTAACAGTAAATCTAGATGTCATGGGTCTGGGGATTGGCATAATCTGTGTTGTCATCTTGCTTATGTACCCATTGTTTGGCTTCAGAATTATGTTCTACTATGAGTGTGTTTCATATTAAAGATATATTCTTTTAAATCTATATTGGTTTGATCAATTTTCCCTCTTACATTTTTGAGTGTATTTAAGGGCTTTATCATCAGGCATTAATGGTCATCAGCTAGATTTTATATTGGATTTTTATATTGCTGCATAGTGAACCAGCCATTACTTTGTGATATAGGTCACACCAATGAGTAGGGATGTATATTCTGTGAATATAATTGTGATAGTGTTGGTTGTATGAATTGTGATACATGTACTCACCATGCAGGGTTTCAGACTGATTTGTGTCTAATGGCTGGTGAATGGCCACACCAGGTGGGACAGAAATCCTTCTCCTCAACTGAGTTTCCCATTTGTTTCAGTCCATTACCTTGGCTGGTACACCATAGGTGGCTGTGGTGCTTGCAGTTTCCTCCCCATCTCTCTCCCTATCTTCCTTCTCAAAAAGGACTGTCAGGCTTCATTGTTGTTCTTCATACTCTTAATGACTCTCTCCCTCTCTCTACTTCTCTCCACTGGGCTCCCTATGCCTCCTACTTTTTTCTCCTCTCCTCCTCTCCCCTCTTCTCCTCACTTCATCTACCCTTCTCACCGCCCCCACCATCTCACAATGAAAAAACAAACAATTATACTAATCTCTCACAGATTCACGGGCAGGCCCACTCTGATTAACACACACTAATGCAGATCACTCAATATATACTTCTTTATTTACTGACGTATCATTTTACTAGAGTTGCTGTGAAAAATGCTGAGTGTCCTTAGCTCTGACTCATAGAGTCAATCTCTAAACTACTTAAGTAATATATAAGGACTTGTGAGTTTCTCATTTGTGATAAACCCACAGGCTATATGTATCAGCAAGTTCTGATGAGAAATAGCCTGTGGAAGTCATGCAATAGCTACATACATTCTCTTGCAAGATTTTGCATAGCCACAAATAAGTATTGTGGGAATTTCTACAGTGGCCATGACACTGGGAAGGATCAATTGAGACAATTTGTTATGCTACCAGGGGGATCAAACAAACATCAATCAACATACATGGGCAGTGCTCACACACAATGGGGATCAGTGAGTCACTTTACCTCTTGTTCATGTAAATGTGTTTACTAATATTATCTCAATATACAAACAAATTGTTAATCTTAATGGAATCAACAGCTCTAGTCATAGTGATATGTGTTTTTCTTTTTTTTTTAAGGCTTCTTTTGCAGAATCACTTTGGGGGTTCTAAAACCCAGCAGCTTAACAGTGAGATTCTGTAGGAGCACTCAGAGGACATGGAGGTGAAAAGTCAATGAACACAATTAACTGTGGTAAAAGTTTCACTCCGATTAACTGCATTTTATCAAGAGTGTCTGAATTTTATCTAATCTGAACAAAAGGTCAATCATAGATAAAAATGTCATTGGCTTTTCACCTTTACTGTAAATTATGTTGTGCCAACTTGGCATATAGATTTTGTGAGTGCAATCTTTTCTGTCTCACAGACAAACCCAAGATAAAAAAGTATCAGTATTTTTACCAATTGCTTACAGTCTTGGGGCAGATAAAATCATGTCTCAAGATTAAAAACAGAATGATTAAAAAACAAAATTAGAAATTAAGGAACACACGGGAAAAGGCACATGTATATATTTTTAGGGAAACATTCAGACTCTCTTGACAGGGTGCAACCTCTTTATTAGAGCTGAAAAAATATATGTGTAGTACATATAATGGGTATTTAGATGATAACATTTATATACTTTTTTCCAAATCCTTTTTCCAAATGACCACAAAAAAAATCATTTTAATCTGTAGCGTCAGTCCTGATGAGGTAGAAGCCTGTGATGAAGTAATGTGGTACCTGCTTTTCTTTCTTCCAAATCCCTTCCAGCCTAGGGGCTACTCCTGTGATAACCATGGTTTCCCCTGTTTGACTTTCTATGGCCTTGACAAACTCATACCCAATGGATAATCATTGTGTGTGTGCGTTTTGGACATTGCATGGCTAACCGATTATTATAATAAGTATATCCATGTTAAACATGCCTGATATTGGTATATATTTTTCATATGTAAATTTGTATACTGTGATTCATTTACTGTATGCAATGATAGCTCTAAGAGGCCTATTGTGAAACTATCACAATGGAGGCATTGAGCACTGAAGACTTCTTGCTGAGTGATTAGGTTAGCTGGCCTTCCTATCTTAATCATGTAACCTTGTGTTACTCTGCAGCTAGACTAAATGAATTACGAGGACTTTTTTGTTCTCCCATGTATATAAGTCTCCTGTGTTTTAGTTCTATTTCTGAGGGATGGGAAAAATATTTTTTAATCACTGTGCTGTAGTCCAATTATTTAGGAATCTTGCATCTACATTCCAGAACTGCATTCCTGTTCTCTGCATATCTTCAAGCAAGTAACCTTCCATGTGAATGCCTAGCATGGATACATAGAAACCCACAGAGGAGAGTGCCTAACAGATATGTTAATATAATAGTAAATTAAAGAACCACTGCAATGCTCTAACAACAGCTGTTTGATGTTTTAATTAGGCATTGATCATTAATAACCTTTATATTTAGTAAATGAAAAAACTAATATTGAAAATTAAACTCACATTCAAAGATCAGATATAGCTGCATTTAGTCTTAACTCATTGTAAATTTAACAGGAAGAGGTGGCTTTAGCTGACAGATAGTGCTAAATTGTTAGCACAAGATTATATCACAGGATTTTCTTCACTGGCTGGAGACTGGCCGTGTTAATGTGATTTCAGTTACCACGCAGTCTATGAATGATTTTCTATATTCAAATTGGACTGTTCTTTAGGCATGTCTACATGCACATCATTACCCTTCCTCGATGACTTTACAAGGGTGGAGGCCAACAACTCAACTAGACGTTAATACTGTAATCTTTGAAATTAAATTCAATATGAATATTGCTTTTATAAAACACTGAACATTAATTTTATTAGTGATCTATGCATAATTAAAACAATTGTGTCCTCTACAGGTCCTCTACAGTGATCCTTTAAGAACATTCAAAGAAATAATAGTATTTTATTTGATATATATTACATTATGTACTGTGCTGTTTGTTTTGTGATGCTAACGGAACCAGCATTTCCAATTCAGCAGTTTACTGTCAGATTCTGTTATCACTAACAAAATATTCAGGGAAGTTACTATCTGTTTAATGTTTCAGGTCAAGTGCAAGTGTGATATTTATTCTTGTGAATAATTATCAACCACAAACTGTTTTATGACATATGAGATCAAACATCTAGCAGACTTCACATGCCTACACAGTTTTTCTTCCAAAGCAAAGATGACATGATGATCGCACATAGAAGAGGTGTTTTCTTTGGGTTAATATATTTCACAATATGAAAACTATTCCTCTTTTATTAAAATAAAAAAAGGATCATTACATTCAGCTTTTCAACTGTAATAAGGTCGGCTTTTTGCTACTGTAGAAACTAAGCCACTTCCCATTTGCTATTAAATTGAAAAACACATGTTGCCATTGTTTTTTCTATTATTGATTTATTAGATTTTTTCCATAAATATTCATTTAGAAAAATATTAAATGCAAAATATTGCACCTAGTCAAAGAAAATATCTAAAAGTATGTATCATGTCGAGGATTTTTTATTAGCAATTTGTCTTTACTTCATAAAAAGTTTGATTAGTTGCTGAATATCTTAATTCAAGGGATTAGATTAACAAATGCAGAGATAATTGGTATGCTATATGTCCCATGAACGTGTATCTGACTAGCAAATGCTAAGTTCCTTTATTGCTGTATGAAGTATGCAGATAAACAAAAACATATTTTATTTCTTTCATCATAGTTTTTACATTTCTTAATCAATTGATTAATTCAAAGCATATGACAATGCTTCAGTAAGAGTACAATACAATATCAAAGGCAACAATAAAAATGAAGTCCACCGGACCAGTACATTCTCTGCAGAGGCATGTCTTGTTTATTTAAAAACTAAGGGCTTTATTCACTTGCAAGCCTGCAAATTACGTAATACGGGCTGTATGTCTGCTAGAAATTCGCTACAATTACAGAGCGATTCAATTGAACAAGCCCACAATTTATGGTCCGAAAGCTGAAACCGTAAACCATGCAATTTAAGAGTGTGATCAAGACTGTAAATACTAATTTGGAAACAGCCAATAGTAAATGATATCATCATCATTAAAACATAAAGGTTACGTGTCAATCAATTAGTGTTTAGAGGTCCCATATGTGAAAGCTATTTAAATTTAGCATAGCACCAGCATAACAATAAATGCAGAAGGACCACAAATAAAGGGCCTCATTCAGTTTCAAGCCTGCAGATTGCGTTGTACAGGCCGTATGTCCACAGGCTTGAAATTTGCTACAATTACAGAGCGATTCAATTGAACAAGCCCGCAAATTACGGGCCGAAAGCCGAAACCGTAAACCATGCAATTGTATGTAACATTTCAGAGCGTGAACATGATCAATTAAGTAAGACCGTAAATACCAATTTGGAAACAGCCAATAGTAAATGAGATTGTCATCATTACGTCAGTAAAACATAGAGGTTACATGCCAATCAATTAGCGTTTAGAGGCCCCATATGCGAAAGCTATTTAAATTGAGCATAGCACCAGCATAACAACAAATGCAGAAAGATCACAAATAAAGGGCATCATTCAATTGCAAGCCCGCAGATTGTGTTGTACAGGCTGTGCGTCTGCGGGCTTGAGATTTTCTACAATTACAGAGCGATTCAATTGAACAAGCCCGCAACTTACAGGCCAAAAGCCAAAACAGTAAACCATGCAATTGTATGTAGCATTTCAGAGTGTGAACATGATCAATTAAGCAAGGCCGTAACTACCCATTTAGAAACAGCCAATGGAAAATGAGACCGTCATCATTACGTCAGCAAAACATGGAGGTTACATCTCAATCAATTAGAGTTTAGGGGTCCAATATGCAATCAGACTCGCAATCCTGCAATGTGCTAAATAATAAACATGTATGAAGTAATTGTTATAGTCGATGTGGGTGGCCTGATATGTATTAACTCATTGATTCCCTAGATTGATATAACACCGAAATGACACAAACAAAAAAAACAAATTGTTTACAGATTTGCTAGCTTTAGACTGTTGTGCAAATAATTATAGTGTCTTTCATCGCTTTCCCCATCTTTGAAGGTGCAGTATTGATTTTTTATTTGCGATTAAAGTGCTACGAACAGGTGTTTAACCCCCTTACGAGTACAATCTGGTACCCGTAGGATTTTCTTCTACAATTGCGATTTACGGGCTTGAGGCATTGTGTCAAGTGAATAGCCATTTGCAATTTTAGCAATTGTAACTTTTGCAGGTTTGAAAGATAAAATTCTAAGATGGGTTGTAATTTACGATTTTGACAACCGCAAGGATTTTCGGCCTGTAATCGTAGATCATTTGCCACTCGCTAAAAAATGCCAATTGAATAGCAAATATGTTTACGGGCTACATTACGGGCTCCAGTAACCAACAATTCCTCAATTGAATAGCAACCTAAATGTTCTCTTTTATTGATACTAACATGATTTTTCTTTATACAATATCACTGGAAAAATTATCATGTATGGAGTATGCATTAACAAATATGTTGTGTTGATTGTGAATGATAAACTATGCATTCTAGCTTCCAGGTCTTTGAGTATTGTAGGTCATGTCCACTGATATAGATTAACTAGCGACTTGCCCGTCAAAAAAGACTGCAATACAATTTGAAGCCTGGCAATGCTGTTTGCCACACAATGTGAGGCTCTTCCCCCTCTAACTTGCAGGCCTCTCGATAAGCGCCTTTGACACTCATTGTGAGCCTCTCTCACCCCTCTACTTTATGGTCCTCGGGATGAGCACCTTAGGCGCTCATTCCGTGCCCAGCAATGAACGGCTTTGCTGCTCATTGCAGGTGTCGACCAACCCGCAACTTTCTGGGCTTGCGATGAGCGTCTTTGGTGCTCATCGTGAGCTCAGCGATGAGCACCTTCAGCACTCATTGTGAGCTTCTCCCCACTATCTGACCTCTGTGTCTGTTTCCCCCCTCTCCATTCCATGTGGCTTTTCCATCCCCACAATGTGAGGCTCTCCCACCTCTAATTTGCAGGCCTATCGATGAGCGCCTACAGCGCTCATTGCGAGTCTCTCCCACCCCCTACTTTATGGTCCTTGCAATAAGCAGCTTAGGCACTCATTGCAAGCCCCGCAATCAGCGGCTTTACTGCTCATTGCAGTTGTCGTCCAACCCGCAACTTTCTGGGTTGCGACGAGCGCCTTTTGGCACTCTGTGCAAGCCCAGCGATGAGCACCATCAAAAGCGCTTATTGTAAGCCTCTCCCCACTATCTGCCCCCTTTGTCTGTTTCCCCCCTCTCCCTTCCATGTGGTTCCCCATCTCTCCCTCCCGCTGTCTCTTTGCCCCCTCTCCCTGCTCTTATGTATTTTTCCTCCCTCCTCTGTGCTCTATGTGTCTGAAACCATTTTTGGGCTTGGTAAATAGATCAATTTCCCCAAACCCAAAATGTGTTTCTGATTTACTGGCTTGAAAAAAAATTACGTTTTTACAGCCCAAATTTTTTTTCTTGCATAGCGTTTTCCGACTTTTAAAAAAAACGCCAGTTGGATAGCAAATTAGCTTTCAATTTCACATGCAGGCTCCCTGCCTGTTCCCCTGTGGTGTATGAAGTTGTAAGGTAATTTGGTAATCAATTGGAGTCTTTTGGCGACCGCCGAACGGCTTCAGAGCTACAGGATTGAAAAACTGGAGGCCTTTAAAGCCGTAATTCTTTCAAAGTCTTGTGGGCTTCAGTGCTCATTGCCAGCCTTTTTCAAAGTCTTGCAGGCCTCGCTATGAGTGCCTTCAGCGCTCATCGTAAATCTGCAATGAGCGCCTTCTACGTTCACTGCAGCCCCCATCATTTCAAAATGTCACCGTTTTGCGGGCCTCGCGATGAGCGCCTTTGGCGTTCATTGCAATGCGGGAAATAAAGGCCTGGCGCTCATTGCCAGCCTTTTTCAAAGTCTTGCAGGCCTTGCGATAAGCGCCCTCAGTGCTCATTGTGGGCCTGGCAATGAGCGACCTTGTCGATCATTGCTAGCCTTTTTCAAAGTCTTGCGGGCCTCAGCGCTCATCATGTGCCTGGCAATGAGCGCCTTTAGCGCTCATTGCCAGCCTTTTTCAAAGTCCTGCATGCCTCAAAATGAGCACATTCGGCGCTCATCGTAAAGTCTGTAATGAGCACCTTCTACGTTCATTGCAGCCCCCGTCATTTTAAAATGTTAACGTTTTGCCGGCCTTCCAATGAGCGCCTTTGTCAATGCGGGAAATTAGTGCCTTGGGCGCTCATTGCAGCCCCCATCATTTTAAAGTCTTGCAGGCCTTTGGCGCTAATGCCGAAGCCTGTCATTTTTAATATAGTGTGACCGACAAATCGTAACTATCACAACTATATATATGATTAATTTAAGTGTCACACTAGAAAATGTCCATACCAATCCAACAGTGAAATTGGAATAGCAATCACTTTGGGTTTACTCTACTTCCTCTATCCTTCAAGGTATATAATTCCTAACACTCTCTGCTAAAAAAATATATATATCTGTCATCTGTCAGAAATATGTTCATATATTCTTTTTTATATGCATTTGCTGACCTGAAACCTCATAGTCTGCCTTAAATTTGCCTCACACAATACCACTACTTTCTCCTAGTAAAAGATAGGAGTACCCTAATATGACTGCAATTTTTGAGTAGGTTTGTAACTGCAGTTTTTTCAGCGCTAATAATTTTGGTCTGAGTGTTTACGCCAGGTTTGTCCAACACCAGTTCTTGAGGGCTGAAGCAATGAATGTTCTTGTGCAAGCACATTTAAATCAAAATAAATAACTGCTTAATCCAAGAGTAGTAGATAAGTGAAATAGTCTTCCAGTTGAAGCAGTAGAATGAAACAGAAGGAAAGGGATTGAAGCATGCCTTATTGAAGCCAAACATTTTAATAAGATAGAATAAGCAGACCAAATGTACCTGTTAGTTCTTATCTACCATCAAATCTGTTTTAATGTTTTTATTTGTGTTCTTTATACTCATCAGTATTCTTAAGTTGTTGAATAGTACAATATGGTATTAATCACAGTTCAAAAATTTAATATTCTATGTTTACTTGGCAAATACATGACAGTCAAGTAAAACTAGATAAACCAAACTGGAAAAGTTGGGTAATTGTGTAAAAAACAGCAACCAAAATGGACATCTTCTACAAACTGCTTTTGCCTTTTCAATTTTCTTTCCAGCACATATCACCAATAAAGCCCTACAAACAAATAAAATACAGCAAACCAGTATGCAATTTATATGGGCACACAATAGATTGTGATTTAAAAAATCCAATGCATCAGGAAGGTACGAGATCAAGGGAGTATAACTGACTTGTTAATGCCCACTCTATGTCAAAAGGGTTTTTTAGGGTGCAAAAACATTTAGCACACATTTGTTTATAATTTAAACTTTTACCCATCAAGCACTTCAATGTCCCTTTAAAGTATACTTTATTTTAGCAGGATTTTGCTAACTACTTTCTTTAGAAATGTGTTACATTGCTCGTGACAGTAGCTTCTTATAGGCTTAAATTCCCACCAAGGAATATTTATAACAAGACAAAAAGAAAAGTGTTCATACCCCATGTGATACCACTATAATCAGTGAAGGTCTTGCCATGGGCTTTTAGTTCCTTAGTTGGATATTTGATCTATACATGATAGATATCACTTCCCTATTTTGCCAAAGGGTGACTGATTTAAGAGGCTAAAGACTTCATATATATGCACTTTTGAAGACTGCTATCATCAACAGGGTATGCAGAATGCCATTTAGATGCATATTTTATGTGGCTGCAGCTTTATATAATATGCAAAATTAATCGTATGTTATCTGTTTTGAACACTTTTTGCAAACTTGAGAAATGAGATGATACTATGTTTGTGTAGCAGTTTCAGAGTTGAAGGAGCAAGGGGGATAGGTTAGCTCATTGAATATTCAAAAATTATTTTAAAATTCAATATTTTTCTTCTTCCCTTCTCATGTTAGAATCAGGTAGTTACTTTTCAAATATAAAATTTTGCTATTCCTTTCTGCTCATTACCCGATGTGTACACTGTACAAAGCATATTAATACTATAGTATGATACTAGCTTCTATATACCAGCATAACCTGCTAAAATATTTTTTGTTCTATAAAGTTATCTATTTAAATCCATTATGTATGCTGCCCCTCTGCTCCTATCTCTTCCCCTCCCCACCCCAAACATAAACCCTCATGCTGCAGGGGTCCCAATCGGTGTATACCATTTTGATTGGCTGAAATCTGATTGCCAGCTATTTCAGCCAATAGTGTTATATTGGAGCATGAGCAGGAACCACCATTTGCAGCAAGGCAGGAGCTCCGTTAGTAGTAGCAATTTTTTTTTTTGGGAATGTCTGGATTTTATTGGAGGGGCCTTTCCTGGCCCAGAAGAGTGAAGACCAAGGAATCAGTGAACACAACCCTGGAGTGGCATTTTGGCCATGTCAGTAGACTAATTAACCCTTTCTTTTTTACAGGTTGTAAGTCTTTTTTATTTTAATAGTGTTTCTTATTTTATGTATTATTTTTTATGTTATGTGTAAGTCTTTTGTTTCTGTAATGCTTTTTTTGTTTTTATGTAAATAGTAATTTTGTACTTAGTGGGGGGTTTTATTTTCTGTAATGTGGGTGTTTTTTATTTTTTGTACTTAGTGGGGTGTTAGGGATTTTATTAGGGGGTTTGTGGTTTATTAGGGGGTTAGGTAGGTAGTGTAGGGGTTAATAGGATATGGTCAGTTAGAGGGGGATGGTTAATAGGATGAGGTTAATAGGATAGGATGGGGCTAATAGGATAGGGGTTTATAGGATAGGGGTTAATTAGGTACGGTTAGGGATAATTGGGCACAGTTATGGCTAATTGGATAAACTTAAAGTTAAATAGGACTAGATACAGATAACTGGGTCAAGATAGGGTTAAGTGGTTAGTGATAGGGTTAATTATGCATAGTAAGGGTTAAGTATGGTTAATTACTTAGAGGGGTTAATTACTCATAGAAACTAATTATATGTGTCTGACATGACCTATTCCTCATAAATCCATGTTGACTCCTACATATGATATTGTTCAAATAGACATATTCGTGTATACTATCCCTTATTAAGACTTCTAAAAGCTTCCCAACTACAGATGATGAGGCTTACAAGCAGTGATGTCGCGAACATCTAATTTTCGTTTCGCGAACAGCGGACGCGAACTTCCATCAAATGTTCGCGAACTGGCGAACCCGGCGAACCGCCATAGACTGCAATGGGCAGGCGAATTTCAAAACCCACAGGGACTCTTTCTGGCCACAATAGTGATGGGAAAGTTGTTTCAAGGGGCTAACACCTAGACTGTGGCATGCCTGAGGGGGATCCATGGCAAAACTCCCACGGAAAATTACATAGTTGATGCAGAGTCTGGTTTTAAGCCATAAAGGGCATAAATCACCTAACATTCCTAAATTGTTTGGAATAACATGCTTTAAAACATAATTTATGATGTTGTATCGATCAGGTAGTGTAAGGGTTACACCCACTTCACAGTAACAGACCAATCTCCACGTTTAATGCACCGCAAACAACTGCAAACAGTCCCTTTGCACAACCGCAAACTCCCCATTTGCACAAGGTTGGATACCAAGCTTGCCATGTCCCGTTCCTCGTCCTCACTGATGTCATTGAAGGTCTCTTCCTCCACCCAGCCACCAAGGGTCCCCGAAAAGGTGACAACAAGCGCCCTGGGATGCCTGCTGTGTTTGGTCTTCCACCTTCTCAAAGCCACCTTCCTCTTCTGACTCCTCTTCTTCAGACTCCTCTCTCTGCGTTGCCTCTGTCTGCATTACTATAAGGTGTGTACTGTTAAGTAGTACTATTCCTATTGGTTTAATCCCTGTTACGTCCACTATTAGGGGACGTGTATATGGCATTGATTTTTGGAACAGGGAGATGGAAAAAGATGCTTGGTCGGACCTCCTACTTCGAATTTGGGGCACTGCACGTGCAATGTAATGTGCCACCAGATAGGAGTGGTGTATTAAGTTGTACTATTTATTCCTATCAGTTTGATACCTGTTACGTCACCTATCAGGGGACGTGTATATGGCATGGATTTTTGGAAGCGGGAGATCGAAAAAGATGGTTGGTCGGTCCTCCCACTTCAAATTTGGGGCACTGCGCTGGCAATCTAAGGTGCCACCAGATAGGAGTGTCACTGTGCACTGGCAAAAGTTGGCAGAGTAGGCGCTGTAGGCCTCACACACACGCCTGTAGGCAGGCAACTAATATTCAATCGATTACAGTCAAAAAAGTGTTGTTTTATGTCACTGTACACTACGGTTGCACCAGATATGACGTATCACTGTGCACTGGCAAAAGTTGGCAGAGTAGATGCAATAGGCTTCACACACATGCTTGTCGGCAGGCAATTGCTATTCAATCTATTACAGTCAAAAAAGTGTTGTTTTATTTCACTGAGCACAATATAAGCTGTGAGCCTGACACAGGCAGGCAACTGAAATTAGATTACAGGAAAAAAATGGTTGTTTTCAATGTATGGTACACCACCAGGTATGAGTAGTGAAAATAAGCACAATATAAACTGTTAGGTGTTAGCCTGTCACACACACACACTGGCAGGCAGGCATATGCAATTAGATTACACAGAAAAAAAATATAAAATAAAATAAATGATGTTCTAGCACTAAAAAGGGCTTTTTGGGTTTCTGTCCTTGCAGCAGATATCAGATGAGTCCTTCAGGTCTGTAGTGGAAGCTAAATACACAGCCTGGCTATCTATTTCCCTATTAAATCTCCAATAGCTATACTATCTATCCTTTTACAATGAATACAGCTTCAGAATGATTCTAAAATGTATGCTGTCCTTCAGATGGAAGGCCCTGGAAGGGAGTGTATGCTGCTGATTGGCTGGAATGTGTCTGCTGACTGTGAGGTGCAGGGTCAAAGTTTCCTAAATGATAAACTATAGGGGTCAAACCGAAAAGCGCATGTGTTCGCCGTCCGCTGCGAACGCGAACATGCCAAAATCGCCGTGAATAGTCCGCGGGCGAACTGTCCGCAACATCTCTACTTACAGGTCTATAATTCCTTGGATTTGCTCTTGTTCCCTTTTTAAATAAAGGTTTCACATCTGCTTTTTCTCCAGTCATCTGGTAGAGACCCTATATTGAGTGAGTCTAGAAAAATTAGATATAATGGTTTGGCTATGACAGACCCTAGTTTCCTCAGTACCCTTGAATGTATTCCATCAAGACCTGGTGCTTTATTAACATTAATTTTTTCCAGCCCCATTTGGATTTCTTTCTGTGTTAACCAATTATTTCGTGATGGTAGTGAAGCCCCATTTTGTTGCAGTGTCCCAACCACTAGTACCTCTCTTGTATATACTGAAGAAAAAATTACTTATTTAGCTCATCTGCCTTTTCCTGGTCACTAATTATCAGCCTGTTTCACATTGCTTTGCTCCTATAGCTTCCTTCCTGGCCTTCTTCCCATTATTATATTTTAAAAAAAAATTTTTAGGGTTAGTCTTACACTCTTTTGCAACTAACTTCTCATTTTCAATTGTAGCCAGTCTAATAGCTCTTTTGCAAGCATTTTTGATTTCCTTATATTCAAATAGAGCTTCCTCTGTTCCCTCCTTCTTCTATAATTTAAATTCAGCCACACAAGCTGGCCAGCCATGTTCACCGGTATATCAGGAGTGGGAGTCACTTCCTGGGCCTTCACAAGCATCAAGCAGCAATGCCCAGCTGTTCCAGCCTTTTCCACCAGATATTATCACAGCTGCCACCTGCTCAAACAACATTGCAGACATGGCAGCCCACAACCACTCCCACAAAATGGGGTCCCCCAACCTGGCCGAGCATGGATTGGGTCCCCCAACATGGCTGAACACGCAATGGGGCCCCCCAACAGGGCCTCCCACACAATGGGGTCCCCAAACATGGGCCAACATCCCAGCCCTCCTGCCGACTCCTCAGGCCCTCCTGTCTACACCTCAGGCCATGCTGCCATCACCTCAGTGCAAGCTGCCATCACCCGAGGGCCTACTGCCATCACCTGAGGGGTTTTACTGCCATCACCTGAGGGGTTTTACTGCCGTCACCTCGATCACAGATGCCAAGAGATATTAGGAATGGGAGATTCGGTACAGACTGCAAGTCAGCAAATTAGCCCAATGCCAGCTCATACCTCTCCAGCCTTTGGTTGCACAACAGCAACCCAAGACATTGGCATCCTCATCTCAGATCTTACTAACATCTTAACCTGATCCCCAGCCAGTCAACGTAGTGGCACCCCCCGATCCTCCACAACAAAGATGTGGAAGAGGGAGACGGGGCATGGCCACACAGGGTGGGGGCCCAGTGCTGAGGAAGAGGAGCTCCTCCGCTTGATCACTCCTCACTTAATACTGAGTGGTATAGATGCTGACATACTATTGGCTGGCTACATTGTGTGTACATGTCTAATTATGTTTAACATTTCAACAAGTGATGTTCAGTGTGATTTGACCTTGACATGAGGTGTTGTAGTGAATCAGAATATTGTTACAATATATATCTTGTTCTTGTTCATGTAGGTGTTAATAGCCAAATCTCATGTATGAGCTAATACAAAACCATGCATTTTCTTGCATTTCATCCCGTTAACTGTATGAAAGTGGATTAATGTATTCCATGTCATCCAAAAAAATGGATCATCTCCTTGGTTTAACATAAGGATCAATTTGAATATGTTTAGGAGTAATGTGAACAGTGTAATCTATCTGGTCTTGATACCACCTATATACCAGTGAGATGTGCTATCAGCATGGCACAACTAATGCATGTAGATAGTGATAGTACTTTTTGCTGACAGTTTGTGCTCACAGTGAAGCATGCCTTGTTGTATTACATATCCTCAACATATTCCAGGAAGGCTGATTGAACAGGACAGAATCAATATCGTTATCACTGCTCTATAGATGATGTTCATGTTAATTGGTTTATTGTAGTGTCCAGAGCAAAAATAATATACTATAATAACAGCTTATGATTGTTCTAACACCTCCTCTTTATGTTTTTCAGATTCCTGTCATCTATTTGGGGATCAGCAGTAATGTATGAAAAATTTTTTTGTGTGGAATTGATTAGTATCACATGATCCCTGATTTCTAGCATCTGTGTAATATAGCAGATGGAGTTGTATGCGCATTAATGGTTATTTCTATTAAATTGAGTGTTATATGATGTTCCTATGTAAAATCCGATTATGGTTACTGTGGTGTCCTGACCATATGTGACCCTAGTAGATGCTATGCTTCATCCGTATGATGTTGTCTAACAATCAACCCCTTAGGTGTTCTTTGATTGCCCACAGCCTCTTGCCCTTCCGGTATCCGCCCACACCACACCCATGATATTAATGCACAGTTTTGTCCATTTCTGATTGTGGTCTGTTTATAAAATAAAGCTTTGTTATACCGTTCTGATTCAGTGTGTTTTCAATGGTTGGGGTTATAGGACAATCACATACATCACATTAGTGTCACATTCCTATATATGTAAACTAATGAACCCTAGTTACCATGCAATAGGTCAATACATATAAAATTAATAATAGTCATAATAGCATTAGATATCACATAATATCATATATAATCACATATAATAGTTGTCAAACTATGAATCGTCATCACGCTTTGCGAGCGGAAAGCGAGGGGCCGTATTTGCAGATGTGGAGGCTCTACGCCACCTCACACACGGTTACAAACACCCACACAAGCGGCACTTTACCAAAACAGATCTAACACGCAAGCAATATATACAGATTTACACAAAAAAATCGAACCGCGGGACTTAGGACGGAAAATTTACGGACTTAGCATAAAAAACTATGAGACGCAGGACTTAGAAAAAAATACATTAACGGCCGAACCGTGCGCACCTGAAAACATTAAAAACACAATAAATACACACAAAAAATATTTAAAAAGCTTACCCACAGCAAGGGGGGGGGGGGTGGCACCCAGGACCTCTGCAAGTGAAGTTACACCTGAATTAAAGTCCAAATTTCCGAGTTTAGACACACCAAAATCCCCTAAGCGAGAGAAAAAATGAGCGCCGAAAAAAACAAAAACTAGGCTACAGGACCCTAAACACGCAAAACACCACCAAGCACATACATTTTTCAAAAAAGCTGTACGAGGTACAAGATACACTCTTACCAAGGAGGGTACATCATACACAGCCGCGTACCACATACACATTCACCGCCATTTTACAACACTACATTACACAGCTACCCTAACTGCTTTCCCTCGCGCACGCAGCCTATTTACACTACACAATGCACACATTGCTGACACTTACACCTCAGCTCCACAACAGTGCAAACCTACAATGTATGCTGCAGGAACATCAAACCAGATTGTCAGCTCTTCAGTACAATGCTTCCTGCATATATTACTTCCAAATTTGTAAAGTATATTAATTTATAAATGTATTAATTATTTCATTACCATACAAAAACAAATATACACCAAAACAAAAAAAAACACTCACAATAAACACAAAACCCATTCACCGCGCGACTCACAACGACCGCTAATGTGGCTCATAGCACACAAAGCCTTGCAATAAGCGGAAAAAGCAGATCACCGCCGACAAAACAATAACAGGAAAAGCGCCTAGCAAAAAAAAATAAATACAACAACCAACAGCCTCGCAATGAGTGCCGAAGGATCTTGGACCACCCAAAAAATTACTGTCTGGCCCAAACTGCATTCCCTGCCTTACAATTGTATTGCCCCGTCATTTTTGACGGGCAAGTCGCTATTAATAATAATAATAATAACAAAGGGTTAATACACATGACAAGTTCAATTAGTGATGATACTGTGGAATATGAACATTCCCCTGAGGGCCTAACAGGAATATGACAGGTGACACTGGAGTGGGTTGCCAGTTCCTTTGCTAGTGGACTGTGGTTTGTCTGATCTCTCTGCTATCACCTCCCCACCTAAAGTGACCCTATATGGTATAGCTCACATCTTCATTGCAGTACGCAAGCCCCTTCACCACCACCACCACTTAACAATGCTGAATGGGACCAGGACAACATACACCACACTAATCTACTCTAACCATCTAGAGGGACCGCAAAAACCATGGAGGCTTTGCAGAGGCACGTGCATCAACAGCCAACTCATCTCTATCAGGGGTAATCTCCACTAAGCCCATCCTGGAAAGTCCAACGCTATTGCTGGTGGCCATGTTACAAGATGTATTGCCATTCCCATTTTGTGACTTCCCATTATGTTCTGCTTTTCATTAATTTACATTAGTGTGTCTCAGACAGACTGAGAAAGCTCTTCTCCTGAGAGAGACTGTACTCACTTTAGAAGGAAAGAGGGCTGCCCGGAAAATGATTAGTGCGTCAACGTAACGTGACGTGACGTGCGGACGGCGGGGGATGATGGTGTCCTAAGAAGATAAGCACCTACTTTTCCTAAATCCCTCTACCTCCCTCTAATCTATGTGAGTCACGGCTGGCTCATTGGAGCGTGTATGGGCACGCATACCTGGGTCCCCGGGAGGTCCTGCTCGCATATTGATTGAACCCCTGCATGGACGACGCTCCCCGATGGACAGCGCTTCCCAGCACTGACACAGCGTCACGGCGTGAGGTCGCGTGAGGTCACGAGGAGACTGCGTGAGGACTGGAGGACGACAGGAAGACGCCGTGGCTGTAACCACGCTTGATACGCTGGATACGCCTGATATGTCGCGCTGCAGTGTCCCTCTCTGCCTGCTGTAATGGTTCCCTGGGCCCTGGGAGATTTTGTGCGCTGATCGGTGGCCCCCTGCTATTGAAACTGCACAGGGTGTGAGGTGTGGAGGATAAATGCAGTAAGGAGGTAGGCAGCTGTTACCTGTTACCTGTTACCTGGAGCCTACGGATTATATCTGTTCCCAAGCACCTGTATTCCAACGGGAGACTGCAACTACCTATGAGAGTCATTGTATACCTGTTGGGGGGGTAAGACACACGTTTTTACAAACTATACCTGTCAAGAAGGTTATTGAGCAAACTACCTGTTAAATCAGGAGCTCTGGCCTCCCGATAAACGTGAGATATCTAAGCAGGGTCAATTGTGGTCGTGTTGGTAGGGGGGACCTGGTCATATAACTAGTCATATAACGCTGTCTGGGTGCTCCATGCAGGAGGGGATACAAGAGACCCTTAAGGACTAATTCATAGAATACAGAATCCATATGCTGCATATAGAGACGCTATACTTATATAGGAGATACATATTTTGCACATATTGGTGTATATATGGTTAAGCTCTTGGTCTAGGACCTACATGATCGTTTTTCCTGCCTCCTTCTCCGGCCCTATAGAATAAAGTACGCGGCCTACCGGTGATATATTTACTCTATACTGATAAGGTATAACTTGGAGTTAATATCTCATACAACATGCCAACGAAATTGAAATCAAGGGACAAAGCCAAAAATGAGCCCACAAAGACACCATCAATGTTTTCACCAAGATATAAGGGCTCCGGCTCGTCTACTCGGACAGATCACACTATATCTAGTCCATCAGTAATTGAGTCACCAGATAAAGCGTCACAGACTTCCAGATCGGAAAATTCGGGGGTGGAAGAAGAAGAAATCCTCACTTGTTCCAAAATGCAAGAAATGTTACAATCTTTTCAGACGAATATAATCTCTGAGCTGACAAAGAAAATTGCGGATAATTCAGCAAGGAAGTGAATCAGAGAGTGGAATCCGTGGAAGATATATGTGATAACTTAATCACGGACAATAACAATCTGCTTAAATATACAAAGTTACTAGAGAACAGAATAGAGGATCTAACAAATAAGATATCTTCAATTGAAGACCGTAGCAGATTGAATAATCTCCGCCTGGGAGGTATCCCGGAAACCATACAAGACTGCGACCTGAAATCCTATGCGGAAAATTTCCGTTTGACCCTGGTCCCAAATTCTCCATCTAATGAGACTACTATTGATGTCATTCATAGAATCCCATTGGCGAAACATCTAGATAAGTCTATTCCTAGGGATGTTTTAGCAAGAGTTCACTATCGATCATATAGAGATGAGATTATGAAGGAGGCTTTTATTAAGCAAAAATTCCCATCCCCTTATGAAAATATAAAAATATTTTCTGACCTGTCGGTATATACCCTATCTAGAAGACGAGAATTTAAGGAAATTACCCAAATTCTAAGACAAAAAGAAGTAAGATATAAATGGTCATCTCCAGTTGGCCTATCTGTCTATAAAGATTCTAAGTGGCATAGGATAAAATCTGTCCAGGAGGGGGTAAAACTGCTACAAACATGGAATTTTGAAATTAATCTTTGTAATTTAGAGGCTGGTCAGCCGAATTTAATTTCCAGTGAGCTCGCATGGCAAAAAAATTAGGAGATCTAGGGTGTGACGAAGGGGTCGCGACTGAGGGAGGATGTTTGTTCCATCCATGTTTCCCCCCCCTGTCGTCTCTCCCTATTTCCTTTATGTTTATTTCGGGGGGAGGAGTTGTATGAGGGCGCATAGGGGTAAAACCAGGGTAAACTATCTAGAGTAATCAAAATGTCCATATATCCCCGCCATTGTCTTTATTTTGGTATGAAGACTATGTCCGGTCATTTTCTACCTTTAGGTAGCTGTTTTGTAAATTGTAATGTTTTATGTTGTTTGAGTTCCCATCGGTGGTGGGAGGTTACAAGGGTTTGTGTGTGCATATTTAGGGTCTACAAATCTCTCTATATCCTTTCAGGGTATGGGGTGTGTAATACAAAATTTTCTGTATTGTGGGACAATTTAAGATGTTGGGAAATATCAAATATGATAGTTAAGTTCATATGTTTGGATAATGTCAAAAGGAATAAAAATAATTTCTCATAATGTGAACGGACTAAACTCACCGACTAAAAGGAAAATTGCCTTTGTAAACTATAATAATATCAAAGCTGATATATTATGCCTTCAGGAGACTCACCTGAAGCAGGATTCTATTAAGTATCTAACTGAAAAACAATACCCCTTCCATATTCATTCAACTTTTAGAAGTAAATCTAAGGGAGTTTCTATTTTTTTTAATAGAAAGCTAAAAGTCTCGGAAGTATTTTCAAAAATAGATCCTCTAGGTAGATTTATAATTTGGTCGAGGTATGTGAATAATTCTTTACTAACCATTGCTAATGTATATTTACCAAATACAAATCAGATTAGATACTTAAAGATGTTCCTGAAAGATCTATATAAACTGAAGAGAGGGTGCCTCATTCTATGTGGAGATTTTAACATGATCAGAGATTCAAAGATGGAGAAACTACAAGATAAAATCGGAAGCCACAGAAATAAAAACTGCTCTAGATTTTTCTAATATTATAAATGACTTTGAATTATACGACATTTGGCGGGTCCTACACCCTAATTGTAAAGACTACACATTTTTTTCGCATCAATTTAAATCCTTGTCACGGATAGATTATATTTTTTCTGATGTACATACCCTAAAAACGATAGATAAGTCAGATATTATTTTAACACCCTGGTCAGATCACAGCATGAATAGCATTAACATAGTGGTCTCTCAGGCTGTAAAAGCAATAAATAGATGGAGAATTAATCCAATATTATTTAAAAATGTGGATAATCTCAATGCAGTGAAAAAGGATACCTTAGAATTTTTTGAAACAAATAAAGACTCTGTGACTTCCAGTAAGACACTATGGTGCTCTTATAAAGCCTATATTAGGGGTATCCTAATTTCACGGATGGCAAACCTAAATAAGCAAAGGGGAAAACCCCTAAAAACTCTATATATTGAACTAGAGAAATTACACCAGCTCAATAAAAAATGCCCAAATACAGCTTTAGGTCGTGAAATAATAACCGTAAACAACCAAATTAATCATATTTTACAAACTCAGGCAGACAACCTTCTTTGGAGAGCACAACAATCCAAATTTCTATTTGGTAATAAAACTGGCAAAATTCTTGCAAATAGGTTAAAGAAACAACGTAATAATAACAGGATCACAAATTTACTAGATGATAAGAAAAATGTTCATATGAACCCTGACAAAATCGGTGAGCTTTTCCGGGAGTTCTATGAGAAATTATATAATCTAGACAAGGATGTTAACTTAGTAAAGCCTGGTATGTTAGATATCAATATCTTCCTAGATAAGATCAAATTCCCTAGGATATCCGACCAAGAATTGATAGATTTAAACAGGGAAATTTCAGATATGGAAATTATTAAAGTAATAAATTCTGGTAAAACAAATAAAGCACCGGGGCCCGACGGTTTTGACCACTTGTTCTACATGATTTTTCAGTCGGAACTTACACCGGTTTTGCATAGCTTATTCAATGAAATTAAACAATCAGGGCATATCCCACTAGAAATGACTGAGACTAAAATAATTAATATTCTAAAAGAAGGGAAGAATCCGGAAGAATGTAGCAACTACAGACCAATATCCTTAATAAATATAGACGTGAAACTGTACTCTAAAATCTTGGCAAACAGATTAAAAAATATTATGGTTAATCTGATTCACCCTGACCAATCCGGGTTTATCCCCGGACGTCAGTCATCAGATAATTCCAGAAGACTTCTGAACTTCTTATCATATATTAGGGAAAAAGATATATCGGTCATGTTTTTATCACTAGATGCTGAGAAAGCTTTTGATAGAGTTAATTGGGAATTTCTACAGTGTGTATTGCTGATATTTGGTTTGGGGGACTTCGCTTCTAGGTCTGTTAAAGCCCTCTACAGCAACTCTTTCTCCCGAGTTGTTAATCCGGAATTTGAATCAAAACAATTTAGTATCAAGAATGGTACCCGTCAGGGTTGCCCTCTGTCCCCACTCTTATTTGTACTATTCATGGAACCACTAGCAATATACATACGACAATGTAAGGACATTAAAGGCATTTGTATAGGTAAAGATGAGTTAAAATATATGGCTTACGCAGATGATATCATAATTACCGTAACAAATCCGTTACATGCCTGCTATAAACTTCAAGAAATAATTGAGGAGTTCGGGTGGCTATCCTATTTTAAAATAAACCACTCAAAATCAGATACATTAACAAAAGGGATAACAAATGAAACTACAAAGAAACTGAGGGAAGACTTCTGTTTTAACTGGGACTCTAAATATATAATCCATTTAGGTATAAGATTTTCTATTAGAGTGGATAATATTCTTAAAGACAACATTAATGAGGTGATGAAGCGAATTAGACCCACACTAATGGTATGGACCCATTATAATCTTTCTTGGTCAGCTAGAATAGCTTCAATCAATATGAATATTCTCCCCAAAATTACATATTATATGCGATCCATACCTGATATTTTAGCTAATAGCTATTTGAAGTGTATTCAGGACCAATTAGATAAATTTTTATATTTATCAAAAAAACCTAGGATCCAGAAAAGTATAACATACAAAAAAATTATTAAAGGGGGTTTAAACGCACCAAGTATAAAAGACATTCACCATAAGATAATCATGGCCCAACTCATTTGTTGGAATATCTCCAATGATAAGCCTAGATGGCTAATCTTGGAAGAAGCACTGATGGAGGATCTCCCTATTCGACTATTGCTTTGGCTCCCTGCTTATACCAAAACTATGACTAGTAATCTCCCCAAAAATCTTCGCGCCATGGTAAAACTGTGGTATAAAGTTAGACAAAAGATGCAAATATTTAATACCCCATCAATTGCGGCTCCCCTTGAAATCCTAAAACCTAAGGCACAATGCCCTGTAATAAAGCTATTACTTGATCAGGGCCTTAGTAATATTTCCCATCTATATTACAAGCTCTACAGTTAAATCCGGAGTTAAAAAAACTAAATTGGCTAAATTATGTTAGTCTTAAGCAGAATCTGTTGGCAAGTGGGTTTATACTATCCGGGGTGAATACCCCGACTAAATTAGAAGAACTTATTTTAAAGGGAAAAATGTCACATATCATATCAAAATGTGGGAGTATTATAGATGACCTTACTCCTTTTACTAAAAGCTTAGGGACTATAGGCTGGGAAACGGATTTAGGGATCAATATGGAAGACATTAACTGGCGAGATACCCTTAAAACCACAAAAAAATCCTCTGTTAACGCATCGTATACAGAACTGTTTTTTAAAATTATTCATAGATGGCACCTAACACCAGTTAAAATGGGGAAAATTAATCCAGAGGCAACTGACCGATGCTGGAAATTATGTGGCTCAAGAGGTACTGACTATCATATTTGGTGGGACTGTATTAAACTACAGAAGTGGTGGATAGATGTCTCCCAACTAATATCTAAATTACTGGATAAACAAATGTTATTGTCCCCCCAAGTAGCAATACTGCACATGAACATTGAGAAAATATCCTCTACTGATAGATATCTGATATGCCACATTTTATTGGTGGCCAAATATCTTTTAGTAAAATACTGGAAGCAACCAACGACTCCTACAATTCACGAACTACCTAATCTCGTCCATATAAATAGAGAATTAATGCAGAATCGTTACGACATTTTCTCGGCAGGCTACGCCAGTAATTTTAGTTGGTCAAAATGGGATGATTATATGGAGTATGTATAATGTCTTTTAGTTTCCCATCCGAAGGTTAAGATGTTTCTTTTTGAGTAATATTGTCTCCCTTTATATTTTTGATAGTATTTTTTTTCTGATTACTTATTTTTGTCTCCTTTATAGATTTGCACGGAGTGCTTAGAGCTTGAATAGCTAGGTAATGTTCAAACACTGAAATCTAAATAATAGATTTTATTTTTGATGCTCGAGTTATCCATTACGGCACACTTGTTCTTGTTTATGTATGCTCTGTAAGTATTTGTTTTTTGTATGTTCTTTTGAAACACAATAAAAAAAAAAAAAAATTACATTAGTGTGGATTGCTAAGTGGTGGTGGTAAAGGGGCTTGTATACCTGAATGAAGCTGGGATCTATACCATGTAGGGCCAGTGTAGGTGGGCAAGTGATAGCAGAGAGGTCAGACAAATCACAGTCTGCTAGAGAAGGAACTGGCAACTCCTTCCAGTATCATTGGCATGCAAATCATGTGGAACAGCACAGGCAGAGACTTAGATAAATGTCCTGCAGGCCATAGGGTGACAGAGAGTCAGACACGACTGAAGGACTGAACAACAAATAATATAATGTTTCCCTGGTTCTTGATATATGTGATGTGATGGTGTAATTTGACCACTATTTGTTTTCCCAATGTAGATATTATGAGAGAGAGATGTATATGCAATCATATACCGTATATACTTGAGTATAAGCCGAGTTTTTCAGCCCTTTTTTTAAGGCTAAAAAGGGCCCCCTCAGCTTATACTCGAGTCACTCTCCCCTTTGAGTCTCTCTAACCCCCCCGTGTCTCTCTACCCCCCCCGTGTCTCTCTAACCCCCCCGTGTCTCTCTAACCCCCCCCCGTGTCTCTCTAACTCCCCTGTGTCTCTCTAACCCCACCGTGTCTCTCTAACACCCTGTGTCTCTCTAACCCCCCGTGTCTTTCTATACCCCCCGTGTCTCTCTATACCCCCCCGTGTCTCTATACCCCCGTGTCTCTTTCCCTCCCCCCTCCTCATCCTCAATCCCCCTCCTCATCCTCAATCCCCCCTTCTCATTCTAAACCCCCCTCCTCACTTTACCCCTCTAAATACCTCCCCCTTTCCCTTTCCCTCACTAACCTTCATCTGCAGCTTCTCCTCCGGCCTCCGCTCCTTCCTGCATCGGCACCCGGTATATGCTAATGACGTGGCGCGCATGTGACGTCACGTCATTAGCATATACCGGGTGACGACGCAGGAAGGAGCGGAGGCCAGAGGAGAAGCTGCAGATGAAGGTAAGTGAGGGGAAAGGGAGAGGGGGAGGTATTTAGAGGGGTAAAGTGGGAAGGGGGGTTTAGGATGAGGAGGGAGGATGAGGAGGGAGGATGAGGAGGGAGGTTTAGAATAAAGAGGGGGATTGAGGATGAGGAGGGGGTTTGAGGAGGGAAGTTGAGGATGAGGAGGGAGGATGAGGAGGGGGTAGAGGTTGAGTAGGGGGTTGAGGATGAGTAGGGGGGTTGAGGATGGGGGGTTGAGGATGGGGCGTTGAGGCTGAGGAGGGAGGTTGAGGAGGGGGTTTAGAATAAGGAGGGAGGTTGAGGATGAGGAGGGAGTTGAGGTTGAGGAGGGGGGTTGACGAGGGGGTTGAGGAGGGAGGTTGAGAATGAGGAGGGGCGTTGAGGAGGGATGTTGAGAATGAGGAGGGGGGTTGAGGAGGATGATAAGGGAGGGGGGGTAGAGACACAGGGAAGGGAGAGGGGGGAAGAGACACAGGGAAGGGAGAGGGGTGAAGAGACACAGGGGAGGGAGAGGGGAGAAGAGACACAGGGGAAAGAGAGGGGGGACACATGAAAAGGGCACATGAGAGGGGGACACAGAGGGCACAAGAGGGACACAGGGGGCAGCACATTTCCCACCCTCGGCTTATACAAGAGTCACTCATTTTTCCCAGTATTTTGTGGTAAAATAGGTGCCTTGGCTTATACTCGGGTCGGCTTATACTCGAGTATACACAGTATATATATTCCAGGGTACATATTTGAGCCTCTGTGAGTGAGAAAGGGTTATTATGGCATGAGTTTCATGTTTGTGTGTTGCTATTTAAACAGGTAGTGTGTCTTTAATTGTTTTATGCATTTTGCAGCATGGCTTTTCATATTGGCATGTGCATGACCATTTCAACATATGATAAAAAAAAATTTTTTTTAATGCCCATTTTTTATTTGGGGATTATTTTGCAAGCAATTGTAATGGCTTTCCATACTTTCCCCATATTTTAATGTCCACGGGTGTGTTTCTATTTTCTTTTACAGTGTTTAAAAGTTGTCTTTCAACCCTTTGCAGGTTCTATTTGGAGGCCGTAATGTTTTTGCTTCCATTTGTGGGTTATTGGTCTTGAAAGTCATGGCGTCTTTCGAAATTTGTTGCGAGTGGCTTGCTTTAGGGGGCCAATTTAATAGCTGCAAGTCTTGCGGGCTATGTTATGGGCTACTGTTTTACACGTTCAGGGAGTTCAATAGGGCTGTATATGGTGTATTGCTGTCCTTAGCCCTTTTAAAATTTAGAGATTTGTTGGCCCTTACAATTCTATTTTGTGGATACACTCTCAAATGAAACTGTGTCACTATTCCCCAAGGGTTCCCCTATTTTAACATTTTATATTATATACATTTTACTTGTGATGACTAAATCCCAGATAGACTCATTTATAGTAGGTTGGTGTATAACCTGGGTCAAATAATTATCTCTGAGTGCACTCAAGAACCTGCTCCCCTTGGTCTCATTTATCCAGTTTATTTCAGGGTAGTTAAAATCTCAGATTATTAGAACTTGCCCATGCTTAGCTGCATTATCTATCTGCAGCAATAATTGCAATTCATCAACCTCAACTATATTTGGGGGTTTATAGCATAGTCCTACCAATATTCGTTTAGAATTTGTTTCTCCACTATTTAACTCAACCCATAATGATCCAACGTTATCGCTAGTTCCACTATAAATATCTTCTCTGACTACAGATCTAAAACCAGACTTAACATACAGATAAATCCCTCCTTCTCTTCTACCATTATCCCTATCTTTCCTAAATAAGTTATAACCATCCAAATAAACTGTCCAGTTATGAGCTCCATCCTGCCATGTTGTATTAATGCATATCAAGTATTTATAACTCTAGGTCACCCATTTTCCCAGGCAAGCTTATCAAATTAGCAGGCATACACTTTATGTTTCCATGACTTTCCCATTTTGAAGTGCTTGCCACTTTATTTGAGTTACCTAGCAATACCTCCCTACTTTCTATTGTAACCCTCTACCCTTCTCCTCCCCCATGGGTGGATAATTCACCCCTTTCCCCCTGTAAACTTTCTACCCCAATACTTCTATCTATTCCCCACCCCCACCTTCAAGTTTAAAAACTCCCCCAGGCATTCTACCATCCTTTCCCTTAGCACACAAGCTCCCTCTTCATAAAGGTGCAATCCATCACTGCTATAGAGATTGTACCCAAGTGAGAAGTTAGCACAGTGCTCTAAAAACCCCAAACCCTCTATTCTGCACCACTATTTTAGCCACACATTAACCTCCCTAAGCTCCTTCTATATGCCTGGGCTAGCACGTGGCACTGTTAGTATCTCGGAAAATACTACTTTGAAGGTCCTTGCCTTAAGTTTGATTCACAGTTCTTTAAAATCATTCTTTAGGACACTCCATCTTCCACTTACTTTGTTATTTGTACCAATATGTACCAAGAACACCGGTTCTTTTCCAGCCCCTCCCAATAATTTATCTATCCGATCTACAACATGCTGAACCCGAACACCCGGCAGACAGACAACTGTTCAATTGCTGTGATCTGGGTGACAATTCACCCTGCCTACCTTCCTAATAATAGAGTCCCCTACCACAAAAACCTGCCTTTTGCTCTGCCTAATTTGCCCTTCCTCGCCTCCAGTAGAACTGTTCTCCCGGCTGTGATAGGTAACAGCTTTAACTGGCATTGCCGCTCCTGACTGGACATCCCCAACAGTTTTACTCAATCTGGCAAATCTGTTGATGTGTGCCAACTCAGAACTGGCCTGCCTCCTCCTGATACCACTGCTTACCCGTGTAACTATAACCAGCTACATCCCTGACATCCTCACTAGCCGCATCTCCACCCTCCATGCTAGGCCCAACTACACTGTGCTCAGTGAGCACCAACTAAATTTCCAGTGTGGCAATATCATGATGTGTTGCAATTCCCCTCTCCAGGTTTCCAATTTGAGCCTCCAGAGAGGCAACATGCTCACACCAGCCACTAAGGTGTGCACCCTGGATTAGCTGCTCCGGCAGTGCATACATATGACAGGATGTACAGTGAGGTTGCCGCTGGACTCACTCATGATTACCAGTTACAAATTAGAAAGCAAATCAATGTATTTGTATAAAGATTGCTTTTCTGTACCTTAACTCAATAAAAAATATCTATATATTTGTTTTCAATTACCGTATTGGTCCGAATATAAGCCACACCTGTAAAATTCAAAGGAAAAAAATAGAAAAAAGATAGTACTCAAATATAAGCCGCACCCTTAAAATTGGAGAGAAAAAGACCCTCCAAGTGATCAGCCATTGCAATTGCAATTAGCACTGTAGCTTGTTTTGCAGGTTACAGGCCTTACAGCATGTTAGAATCACTAAAACCGTAAATCTCTATTCAATACCGCAGTCTCAAGCATGCAAATTGGCACCTTTAACTCGCAATAGCGCAAATCGGCAGTAATTTTATGTTCGCGAATAGAAGCTGCACACATAACTCGCAAGCTCACAAATTGGCAGTGAATATAAGCCGCACCAGTAACTCGCAAACTCAAAAATCAGAAAAAAGGTGCGGCTTATATTCGGACCAATACGGTATATTTTTGATTCCCCTTTTTTTTGAACTCCCTCTTTTTATTTAAACTCCCACACTTCAAAATGACTGCACTTACACCAGAACTGTTCACAAGTTCTCAAGTTCGCTCCTTCCCCTGTTAAAATAGACCCTGCCTACTCACCTGCACAACGATTACAGTGCACAGGACAGAAAACCCCCTTTAGCTTCCTGCACTTTTTCACAGAGCAGATTCAAACAGGAACCAAAAGTGAACACAGATATACTTTTACACAAGCAAAACCACAGCCACTCTTACCTGTACAATGATTAAAGCCCACAGGACATAAAACACCATTTTGCTTTTTACACTTAATTACAGAGCAAATTCAAAAAACCCTTTATGCTGTTAGCTTTCACAACTGTTAACTACTGTAATGTTGCATTGCTACATAGTTCGCAAAGATGCGCTGGCCTTTCTAAACTGTGCTTTCCTTATTGAACTTCAAATAACTATTGTAACTAGTGATGTCCCGAACAGTTCGCCGGAGAACTATTCGCGGCGATTTTCGCATGTTCGCGTCCGCCGCGAACGGTGAACACATGCGCTTTTCGGTTCGCCCCCTATACTTTATCATTGAGGAAACTTTGAACATCATTTATTTTATTTTATATTTTTTTGGGTGTAATCTATGCCTGCCTGCCAGCGTGTGTGTGTGACAGGCTAACACCTAATAGCTTATATTGTGCTTATTTTCACTACTGATACCTGGTGGTGTAACATACATTGAAAACAACCATTTTTTTCCTGTAATCTAATTTCAGTTGCCTGCCTGTTTAAGGCTCACAGCTTATATTATGCTCAGTGACATAAAACAACACTTTTTTGACTGTAATAGATATTATGAATAGCAATTGCCTGTCTACAGACGTGTGTGTGAAGCCTATTGCATCTACTCTGCCAACTTTTGCCAGTGCACAGTGACACTGATATCTGGTGGCACCTTAGATTGCACGCGCAGTGCCCCAAATTTGAAGTGGGAGGACCGACCAAGCATCCTTTTCCATCTCCCGCTTCCAAAAATCCATGCCAAATACACGTAACAGGGATTAAACCGATAGGAATAGTACTACTTAACAGTACACACCTTATAATAACGCAGACAGAGGCAACGCGTATAATCTTCCATGCTGTGCAGTGGAAGCCCCCAGACTCTGACCTGTGTATAATCTTCCATGCTGTGCAGTGGAAGCCCCCAGACTCTGACCTGTGTATAATCTTCCATGCTGGGCAGTGAAAGCCCCCAGACTCTGACCTGTGTATAATATTCCATGCTGGGCAGTGGAAGCCCCCAGACTCTGGGAGTCTGAAAAAGAGGAGTCAGAGGAGGAAGGTGGCTTTGAGGAGGTGGAAGACCAAACACAGAAGGCGTCCCAGGGGGCTTGTTGTCACCTTTCGGGGAACCTTGGTGGCTGGGTGGAGGAAGAGACCTTCAATTACATCAGTGAGGTTAAGGAACGGGACATGGCTAGCTTGGTATCCAACCTTGTGCAAATGGGGAGTTTGCGGTTGTGCAAAGGGACTGTGTGCGGTTGTTTGCGGTGCATTAAACGGGGAGATTGGTCTGTTACTGTGAAGCGGGTGTAACCCTTACACTACCTGATCGATACAACATCATACCTGATGTTTTAAAGCATGTTATTCCAAACAATTTAGGAATGTTAGGTGATTTATGCATCAACTATGTAATCTTCCCTGGGAGTTTTGCCATGGATCCCCCTCCGGTATGCCACAGTTCAGGTGTTAGTCCCCTTGAAACAACTTTCCCATCACTATTGTGGCCAGAAAGAGTCCCTGTGGGTTTTGAAATTCGCCTGCCCTATGGCGGTTCGCCGGGTCCGCCCGTTCGCGAACATTTGATGGAAGTTCGGGTCTGCTGTTCGCGAACCGAAAATTTGATGTTTGCGACATCACTAATTGTAACAACTACCACAAATACTACATATCTCAGTACTTATTAAGCCTTTTCATATAAACAATTCCTGAGACTGTTTATGATGCTTTTCAAATATATATGGTGAGTTACTATAGAAAATAATAGTAAAACATTTGTAGGAAAAGAGAAAATAAAACATACAATGATAATCAGGAAACAGCCCTATTAAAGTTGAAGCCCCCTTGAAATTCGGCTGCGTTACAGAGCTATTAGATTGAACCATGCCACGAGTTGCGGGCCGCAAACCCATAAACCATTCTTGCGCACGTTATATGTGCGGCCGTGAACATGATCAATTAGTCAAACCTGTAGTTACGAGTTCAGACGGAGCCAATGGCAAATGAAATTGTCATCATTATGTCACTGAACAATGGAGGTTAGATTTCAAAGCCTTACTGGTCTCAATTACGAGTTTCAATAAGGACCGAATTCCAGAAATTATGCAATAATAATAAATCAGTAAATATGATATTCAAGTCCATGCGAGTTCCATTATATGTATTAACACATTGATTGCCAGGATCGATATAACACAGAAATTAAACATAAAATAAACTGTTTTATATTGCACATTTGCAAGCTTGAGAATATTGTGCTATTAATTTGAATACCTAACAACACTTTCCCGTTAATTGAAAATACGGTAATGTGTGTATATTTGCATATACAGTGCTATGGATGGGACTTTAACCCCCTTGCGGGTCCTCTCTAGTACCCATTGGCTTTTTGGCTCCATTTGCGGGCTACGTGGTTGAATGCCAGTTTGTTCTTGGCAATTTAATAGCGATTTTCGAACTGAACAGTTAAGAGCTTGACAGATCAAAGGATTTTGGCTGCGGAGTTCAGATGTCGACATCCCATGTTTTTTTTTCGCCTTTAACCTGCAAGTCAGTAGCGGGTTGCTTTACAGGCCCAATTTAATAGCTGTATGTCTTGTGGGCTACGTTACGGGCTACGTTTTTACACCTTGAGGGAATTTAATAGAGCTGTAAGAGTGGTGGCATGCCATAAGGGCTCTCGAAAGCGCATTAAAATCTAATCCTGATATCTGCTAATAGCAGAAAGGAATGCTATAGTTAAAAAAAAAATGTTATTTAAGTATTTGACAAATAAAGAACAATAGCAGCTGTGCAAGTTATATGCGTAAACAACATTTTTAGTAAAAATCTAATTTTCGAAGACTCAGTGTAGAAAGTTCCCTCTTGTCCAGTGTCATCAATTGTATATCATTGAAGCCAATGGGCCCAGCCTGTTCTTAGGAGCAAGTGTGCCCAAACTGTGCCTATGAGTCAATGTGCCCATTGGGCCCGCAAGTCCTCTTAGTACATGTAAAGTGAAGTTAAATTATTTAATGATGTTATTGTTGTTTATTAATGTCTGTTTAGTTTTAACGGTTTGTATCCCAAAACAAGACCATCAGTACAAACTAAAATGTAAAATATCTGGTGTCCAGAATGAATGAATCAAATTTACATTGATTCCCATGGGAAATGCTTTCTTACAGTGGGACCTCAGGTTACACCATTAATCTGTTTCAGGCGGGATGGTGTAACCCGAGGTTCACTGTAATTGAAACAGGATAGTGAAAATGTTCATTAAATATATCCTAGAAATAAACAGTCCATACATAATAGTTATGACTTATTGAGTCTCGAATAACATTTGTTAGTCTTTTAATTTTGAAAGAAATTAACGGTTTATGTGTGAAGTCACTTTTGAAATGTTATTTCTAGATTGTCACTGTTTCTCATGTAAGCTTTCCAAACCAAATACTGATATAAACTGGTGATCTGTAGTATAAGTATATAGTATATAAATAAGTTGTAAAAAGGATTGTGCTAGAGTAGGGGTCGTCAAACTTTTATGGCCTAGTGCCCACTTTTGATGGTAAAATGTCCTTACCGCCTACCTGTGCCGCAGTAACTCAATTTATCCTGTCTAATTTCTGGTTTAAAAAAATCATATGACCTTAGCTATGTATCACTCTTTACTTACAAGATAGTAATTTGGTCCTCACTGCGGTCTCTAGGCTCTCTCACCAGCAAAGCGTGGTGCTTACGGTTTTCGGCATTTGATGTCACTCATCAGTGACGCCACCTAGCGGTTACCCTGCTGCCCACCATGAAAGCTAAAATCACCCACTATTGGGCAGTAGGGCCTAGGTTGACAACCACTGTGCTAGATTGGACAGTATTACATAGCACAACAAAAAACAGAAGATAATATTGATCAGCATGTGATGCATTAAGCCCTGAAGCACAATGAATGTAAGAAACTATTTGTTACTAAGTTTCCAAACTTCCCAGTTAAAGTGTGCACCATCATCTACAGCAGTTACAATCAAGTAGAAAACTGTTTCACTGTTTTTAAATACTGCCATATAAAACTTATAGCACTAGCACTATTTATTTAATCTGACTCTTAACAAAAGTCAGCGGCACATAAATATATGATAAGCTTATAGGAATACTCTATGAGGTCCTGAATGGACCATAAATGATACGATATGTCTAAATTCTTAAATTTCTCTTAACTGCAAAAATACTATTCCCATTTTCCATTTGAGATTAGAAATAACCCAGTGGGATAATTAGACATAGTGTATTGATATTTGAGTGTGCTTCTTATTTGGGGTCTTTACAGAACCGTCTGGAAGTGTAGGAAGTTCTACTAAGCTGAGATATGTTATAACCAGGACAATAACTCTCCCATATCAGAGTTTTTTCTCTTGGCTTTTTGCTATTTTATGATGTAGAACAGCAGTGACAGATTCCACATACATATAATAATAAAGATAACAGCATATTTTAATTTAGCTTATTCATATATAAACAACATTTTTTATTAAATCAATCAACAGCTTAGTAAAGGAAATCTGATGGTTTATCTAATTATGAAGTTAGTGGCTACAGCCTCGTCTCTACCTTAGGTTTAGCTACAACATTCCAAACCAAACCAACTCAAACCTGAATCTAATCCTGCAATTTGTGTCGTTTATGCTAATTTCTAATTCAAACCACCTGCTAAAAAATAATTGTCAGCAGGTGTTTATGTGAATAGATTAAGTATGTATTTCATGGGCAGTTGATTAGCTGCACCTGGAGAGACAGATTTAAGACTTCTCCTGGAGTTTGGAGTGGCTGATGATAGACTGTGTGTAGGAGTCTAAGCTGGGAGACAAAGAGAAAAATGTTTTGGCTTGAGAAAGGACACAAACACAGAGGAGGGTGTGTAGTTTACCTAAGTTGACAAAAGAGACATACACACAGTGTACAGATTCTCTGATACTGGAGAAAGACATAGACAGAGAGACAGCAGCTTGCAGCTGCTGATCATTTGGAGCAGAGTGGAAATCTGTAGAAGGTTACCGGCCAAACTAATGTACTGTTTGTTTTGATCCAGGTTTAGCTGGATGACAGCTGAATATTATTATTATCTTTATTTGTAAGGTGTTTTAAGTATGAGACAAAACAAAAATTTAAACATAGCAAATAATGGAGAGCCCTGTCTTTGAGTTTAGAATCTAGTGTGCATGGACCTTTCACTGAAACAGCTGACAAGATTGAAAACACGCAAACTTACAAACTAATGAACAGTAAGGGAGCAAGTGGATCTGAAGTAAAGTTTATGTCAAAACCTGCAAGCAGCACATCTGAGAGGAGCTGAATTGGCAGACTCAAAAACAGAAACTGACAGAGGTGCTGGAAGTACAGGGTAGCTGAATGAAAGGAATTGTGTTACATATAAAAACCCCAGGGAAAAGTCTGTGTGTTTTGGACTTACAGTGCAGTGAACACAAACTGCATAACTAAGGGTATATGGGGTGGAGCATTTGGAATCAAGGGTGGGCCATTGCTCCACCCACTGCTTTTGTTACATCTGGTACAACCAGAGAGTGTAATCACAAAAAAAGATTTTCCTACAAGAACAGAGACTATATTTGTTGTGGCAATTTTCTTTTGCCATGTGGCAGACAAGCTGTACAGATACAGAGATGATGTTCCATAAGTCAGTCAGCTGTATATGTAGATCTTTATTTTCATTACTACATTTCTTGTTCTCAAGTTTTTTGAAACATTAACTCTGTTTTTCTACTGTCTCTCTGAGAGCTATTGTAAGAGAGCACTCTGGAGAGCCTCCTTGGCACAATATAATTCAATCCCTATGTAAAGTTGGAGTTATTTTTGAAAGTAGGCATTATCAGCCTTATTCAATTGTGATTTGGCCAATTGAAAAGGGCTCTTTATAAGCACAGAGCATATTTTTTTACAGAAGTTTTTAGTTAGTGAACTTCTATCCAAAAGCAAGGTATTCACTAACTAAAAACTTCTGTAAGAAAAACATGCTCTGTGGCTATATAGAGCCCTTTTCAATTGGCCGAAACACAATTGAATAAGGCTGTATATAATTTAGTTGAAATGTTTTTTATAAAATCACATTAGATTAATTCAATTTAATTTTGGTCAGCTGTATATATGTATACACAATGGAACATTGAACACAATAATTAGTCTGGCCTTGCCATTCAATAATATTCGTATTTCAACATTTAGTATTAATTATTCAGAAGCTTCCTTCTAGAAATCATTAATTGTTTTAAGAATAAAAGAAAAAAGAAAACAAATACATCTCCTCTTTGGAGACTCCCCCTAAAATATGTATTATTTTAACTTGCATAACTTATTAAAAATATTAGTTTTGGTTTATATAAGATCTACAGTAAGTATTTGTGTATATGGTGTTGATTATGAAAGTTTCCATCAAATACAGTAGATAAATTCAACTCACATAGTTACAAGGAGAAATGAATGTCCTTCAGACCAGCTGGATAATTTAAATGATCTTGAAAGGAAAAGGGTATCTAGCTAGTAAAACTGTTCATATGACATGAAATCAATAGCAAAACTATTCTGATAAAAAAAGCTTATACAATCAAATACAGTAGGAGGGATAGTTAATGATGCCAACAAAAGAGAGTTAATATTTGTAGTTTTATCTAGAGGCCAGAATGTGTTATTTTATTAATGTGTAGTGGACACTGGTGACTGGTGAAAACACGTATTATGAGCAGGAATAATGTCTCTATAAAGAGGATCTCAAATAGCCATTTACTTATTTTGAAACACAATTTTTAAATGTTCCTAATAGACAAAGACAATAATGTAATTCTATATTTAAGGTTTAAACAGAGTGAAACATATAATGGTCTAATAAAACATGATTAAATCAAATAATATACATACAAAGGAGTCTACATGCCCTAATGAATTAAATTGTAGTTACTGCACTAATTGGTGCTCTATTGTAAAAATGTCACAAAAGATGGTTCTTGCACACATCTAAAACACAAACAGTGACTTGTGTGATACTGACATAGGACATTCAATTGTGTCGTTATTTTCTACTTTCACACATCTGCTGTTATAAGACATTTAAATAATTATGTTCAATATTCTTAAAAGACCTAGGACCTCATTCAAATGTGATTTGGCCAATTGAATATGGCTCTATATAAGCACATAGCATTTTTTTTTTACAGAGGTTTTTAGTTAGTAAAGACCCTGATTTTGGATAGATGTTTACTGACTAAAAACTTCTGTAAAAATAATATATATTATTATAAAAATAATATGCTATGTGCTTATATAGAGCACTATTCAATTGGCCAAATTGCATTTGAATTTGCACCTAGGATGCAATAAACACATTCAAAATGATTTATCTGATCTGAATGATGCATTGTGCATAGAAACATTCCCTTCTGGATCACTACCTTGTCATGGTGAAGGGGCTTGAGTATTTCAATGAAGCTGTGAGCTAAACCATGTAGGGTCAACCAAGATGGGCAGGTTATAACAGAGTGGTCAGAAATATTGTGGTCCACTGAAAAAGGAACTGGCAACCCACTCCAGTATCTTTGCCAATGTGCTGACGGACTGTGTCCATATGGTCACTAAGAGTCAGACATGACTGAAGAACTGAACAACAACAACATATTTTTTTCTTCCACACCATTTCAGTTCCATATGAGTATGATGTTATTTTTTTTAAACCAGAAAATATGTCTCTTGCACACAGAGATATATCACTTACCCACATTCTTTGAGAACATAACTACCAAATAGGTGTACTGTATAACCACATATATAGTGGTGAGAGGTCTGGGCATCATAGTAAAATTGCAGGCTTGCACAGCGAGCCCGCTGCAACTGCGGCCCTCGCAAATCGGCAGGAAAAAAAATTATTACCAAAAAAAAAAAAATAAATACCCACTGCTTTTTACACTTAAAAATGCATAAAAGAAATATATACAAGGTTTTAAATATTGCTAATAACAAGATTATTCATGTACAGAAGGATTTAGAAGACAATATGTATAGTAAGATTTAAAAGATAGATATGTTTATGTGGAGTAAAGTATTGTAAACTTAAAAATAACAAATAAAAATAAAAGGTAAAGCACAAAAATAGCTATGATTAACAGATAGTTTACAAAAAAAAAGCTATGCTCTTAGCAAATTAAATTATCATTAATATTTACGGTGGATTTCAACATTTACATATTTATGTAATTTTCCACAGACTCTGCCTGAAGAGTGTCACTGACTAATTTGCAGCACTGCACAGTTTAACACAGACTGTAAACTCTGCAGAAATATACAGACAACAAATTACAATGAGCAGGTAATGTACATGAATTTAACCGATTTAAAAAAAAAAAAAAAAAAGTATGGTCTTAGTCAACAATTTACTAATTTAAAAGTTATTTTAACATTTCGATCTCTTTTTCAAATTTTTAACAGACACTGCCTCAAGAGTGTCACAGGAAGATTAGCAGCAGGGAACGGTTACAAACACCCCTCTGTCACCTCTACTGCTTGAAGAGTGTCACAGAAAGATTGGCAGCAGGGTACTGTTACAAACACACACCTCTGTCATTTATGGACAACAAATTCAAGACAATAGATATAGTATAACAAGTAAATAAATAATATATTTTAGCTACTGCTGTTTACACATATATAATGGAAGGACCTATCAACCCTCTAAGCCTAACCCCATAACCGAATACTTTAATGCCAACAGTGGATCACACAAAACAGGATAGAACAAAAAAAAACGATAAGGTACCCAAACCCCCTAATGCCAATGATACCCAAACCCCCTATTTTGTTGTTTTGCCCTAATGCCAACAGTGGCATACAAAAAACAGGATAGCACAACAAATATTCTTAACACATACAAAATGGAAGGCTCTATCCTTTTTGTGTGCTCCACCATCTAAACCTAACCCCATAACCTAAATTCATAATAGATTTAGATTGTACGTTTCCAGTCTTTGAGAGTGCTTTGGAAAAAAGCACTTTCTACAAAGATTCTAATCTTTGAATTGAATCTGAATAGGACTATATAAACTAGCCTTCACATTTGGAATACTAGAATTCTGTTTGGCTTTATACATTCAAGAAATTAGTTTGCTATATTTTTGCACAAGGCAAAGCCTGATGCCCAAGTGCTTGGGACATTAACCTATGTAGATGATATCTTGATCAAAAGCAGTGTATACATTAGACATGGCTTAGAGCAATTGACACATGCAGGTGTTACATTATCTCTCCAAAATGCACAATGGGGTCAGACTAAAGTTATATTTCCGGGTCACGAAATAACTCCTAAAGTTGTAAATCCACCAAAAAAAAGAAGGTAGAAGCCCTTCTTAAAATTATACTTTATATAGAGGCCTAACATTACAACATGCCCATAATGCCCCAACATCAGGTCACAGAGGTGAAAAGATTACATATGAGAAACTTCTTGACTTGGCCACATATGAATAAATATGTCAAATCATATAGTCAAGGATGTTTAGTATGTACTCAATACTAACTTTATACACCTACCCATCGGGTTCCTTTTCAGAAGAGGGGGTGTCTATTAAGTGGTCAGATTTACTGATTGGTTTTATTGATCCAGTAACAACATTGTCCAGGGGTGATAAATATATGTAAACTGTTAGATGTTTATTAACTAAATGTTGAATAAAAAAAAAAAGAATATAGCTCTAAATATTAACTATTTATACAGTCTTAATATATAAAATACCCAGAAAGATAATTAGAGAGTGAAAAAATACATATATTCAAAAATGAGAGAAGGAAGAAAGAGACACCATTCTAATAATATCTTCCGAAATATGTACTCAGGGAAAAATATCTCAAAATATTAGTATTAGAAATTTTTATTTTTTATTTTAGAAATATATTAAAATAAAATAAAAAATGATGATTTAAAATTGAAACCTTCCAGAACAATCCTGTAGACATTATATAATTGGCTTGAAATATACTGTAATAATTCTAAATAGACTACCACAGTAGCATAACTGGAGACTGACTAAATATAGATGTGCTAAGGTGAATGTGCTAATTTATATTAAATTCTACTAAATATTAAGTGCTAGAAATGACTTTATATAAAACTATACATTTTTGTAATAATATTTTTATTCAGAACTATTTTTACAAAAAACAAAAAAAAAAAAAACATTGAATGTCATTTTACCCATCAGAGGCACAATTACATACATTTTATAATATTATATAATTCTCAACAATAAAACATAATTTTGACATTCCAAAAACAGAACATTAAAAATACAAAATACATTAACAATTCATTCTTACCACTCATACTTCCTTTCATTCATCTTATTTAAAATATTGTAACTAGTCCAGTAGGTAAGGAAAGATCAGTCTTTACTCATGGTTTCACATCTAGCATCCCTTATTGTCCATTTCTTAGGATCATTCCGTAATATCCCATCAATTGATAGGTGTCTCTCAAGCTCCCGACATCGTTTTACAAATTTGTAAGGCTAGTCTGTTTCCACTTTGCAATAATTGCTGTTTTCACTATTGTATCATAAATGATACATCTTATTTACAAAACTTCTCAAGGAAAATCTGTAACGCTATGGGCTGCCGGAGAGACATCTTTCTTAAATATTTTGGTAATAAACTCAAAAGCATCTTTTCCATAACTGTTTAATTAGGGGGTAATCCCACCATATGTGCAGATAACTTCCCTGTAATCAACAACAGTCTCCAGCATATTTTGTCATTGATATTTCATAAATTTTAATTGGAACCAGATGCCATCTAATTAATACTTTAAAATAAGCTTCCCTTTCAGCTACATTTTTAATAACACTGGCTGTTCTCTTCAAAGCCTTATCCATTGCTCTTGCCCATAAATCCATACCCTTTGTTTTAAACTTCTCTAAACTCAATCGTAGGATATTTAAAAATGTTGAGGCCATATATGAAAAATCTCATTTATAAATGATTATTTCAAAATTATTAAGTCTATTAATTAATTTTCCTTCTTTCTTATATACTTCTACAATAAATCTAAGTTGTTAATATTTGGTTGAATATCAAAAGTTTTACTTATTTGTTGTAAAGAGTCCAATTCGTCTAGAAAGAATAAATCTTTCAGATTTTGTAGGCCGTTACTTATCATTTGGTCAGGCCAACTGATATTATGATATTTAGTCACAGTTTTCATTGGACTGACTCTACTCAGGTAAGACAGAATTTGATACTTTTTATTAATTTTCCTCCAGATTAACAATATATTTTTAACTATATATGCTTCCTTATTAATATCTTTCACCTGATAATTTTCTAATAAAAATGTATGCTTTTAAATCATTGTAAGATACCATCCTTTTCTCTATTTGGTACCATGGGAATCTATGTTCTGGTTCCAACCATTTAATCAAGTGAGCTAGCATTGTTGCTTTTTACATATGTTCAGTCAGGGGTACGTGATTCCCCCTTTATTGAATTTCCTGAACATAACTAATCTTTTAAGTCTGATATGTTTCCTCGAATGGATAAAGGTATCAATCATTTTTTTATATTTTGTTATATAATAAGTAGGAATTATTGATTATCATCTTGATACTGGCAATTTGCCCCCGAAAAAGAGATTTTAATATCTTTTCAACTTTCTAAAATAGTTTGTATTTTCTCTTGGGTTTTCCTATAATTAATCTTAATCATTCTATTTATATCTTGATCAAATGTAATACCTAAATGCTTAAAAGAACCTGTGTCCCAATCAAAGCTAAACTCCTTTTTTATTGTATCCTTAACTGTCTTTGAGACATTTATGGTTAGAATCTTGGATTTCTGTGAGTTAAGTTTATAGTTAGAAATCTCACTATATTCCTCTATTATTTTTAATAAGTGTAATAATGAAATCAGCGGGTCTTCCAGAGTCAAGACAACATTGTCTGCAAACATGGTAGTTTTGTGCTCCCACTCTCCCACCCACATACCCCTGATGTTTTTAATATTTCTTATAGCCAATGCCAAAGGCTCCAGCATCAAAGTAAATAGGGTGGGGGAGAGGGGGCACCTCTGCCGAGTCCCATCATTAATATAATATTCCTCAGACCTGAAGCCGACCCCACTTACAGATGCTGATGGGTTGGAGTATAATTCTCCAATGGCATGGGAGATAAATCTTCCAAAACCCCATATTCACCAGTGTTTGATTTATGTACCCCCACCCAATCCTGTCAACTGCCTTTTCAGTGTCTAAAGACGTGAACAGGGTGGGGGTTTTCCTATTCTTCTCAACACATACCAGGTCCATCAGCTTCCTAATATTATCAGGGCCATGCCTACTGGCAATGAACCCTGATTGCTCAATTAATTTAATTTTATTTAAAATATTAACCAATCTGGTGGCCAGTATCTTTGCATAGAACTTAAGATCCGTGTTCATCAGTGATATTCGTCTATAGTTACTGCACAAAAAAGGTTCCTGTCATATTTTTGGAATCATTATAATATGGACTTTCATAATATCTTTCAGAATTTTTCCTTGGTTCATAAACTCATTAAACAATTCTCTGAGTTGTTTTATCAAGCCTGAACAAATTGTTTATAAAAAAAAATTGTATATCCATCTGGACCTGGTGAAGTGTAATTGGTAAATGTAGTCCTCCAACTCTGTTTCTGATATTTTTGGTAAATTAATTTTATTGAGAAATTTTTGAATCTTTTCTAGACTCGGTCCTTCAAAATTTGGATTCTTTTTTAAATTATATAAGTTTTCATATTATTCAGCGAAAAATGTTGCTATATCTTTCGGTTTGAAAACCTATTACCTTTATTCATTAAATATTCAATTTCTAAATCCTGAGTCTTATTTTATTTATTTTTTTGTTGCTAACACTTTACTTGTTTTGTTATCATGATAATGAATTTTTTGTTGGAGTCTCCAGATTACTTTATCTGAAATTTGTTGATGAATTCTATTAATCTGTTTTTGTATTTTTTTGATCTTGCATATGTGCTGACTTTTGGGTTTGTTTTATTAACTTTTTCCAAATTGTATAACTGGATTAATAATTCCCGTAAAGGCAGATTTCTCTATTAATTAACTTGGTGTTTAAACTTTATTAAGAGGCCTCTTAAATAGGCTTTAAAGGTCATCTATATTGTACTATTGTAGTCGACTGTTCCAGTATTTATTTCAAAGAATTGTTTAATTTCCTCTTTTAATAATAAAGCTCTAGCTTGATCTTTTAATAAAGTATCATCTAACTTCTGATGTGAGCTACAACCTCTTTCTTGGTTAACCTAATATCCAAACATATAAACGCATGATCTGTGACAGTTATTTGACTTATCTAAGCTTCTTTAATGATATTCAAGTAGAGATGTCGCGAACAGTTCGCCCCCGGAGGATTCGCAGCGATTTTGGCATGTTCGCGTTCGCAGCGGACGGCGAACATATGCGCTTTTCGGTTCGCTCCCTATACTTTATCATTGAAGAAACTTTGACCGTGCACCTCACAGTCAGCAGACACATTCCAGGCAATCAGCAGCATACACTCCCTTCCAGAGCATTCCATCTGAAGGACAGAAACCCAAAAAGCCCTTTTTAGGGCTAGAACATCATTTATTTTATTTTATAATTTTTTTCTGTGTAATCTAATTGCATATGCCTGCCTGCCATTGTGTGTGTGTGTGACAGGCTAACACCTAACAGCTTATATTGTGCTTAGTGAAATAAAACAACACTTTTTGACTGTAATCAATTGAATATCAGTTGCCTGCCTACAAGCGTGTGTGTGAAGCCCATTGCATCTACTCTGCCAACTTTTGCCAGTGCACAGTGATACGTCATATCTGGTGAAACCGTAGTGTACAGTGACATAAAACAACACTTTTTTGACTGTAATCGATTGAATATCAGTTGCCTGCCTACAGGCGTGTGTGTGAGGCCTACAGCGCCTACTCTGCCAACTTTTGCCAGTGCACAGTGACACTCATATCTGGTGGCACCTTAGATTGCACATGCAGTGCCCCAAATTTGAAGTAGGAGGTCCGACCAAGCATCTTTTTCCATCTCCCTGTTCCAAAAATCAATGCCATATACACGTCCCCTAATAGTGGACGTAACAGGGATTAAACCGATAGGAATAATACTACTTAACAGTACACACCTTATAATAACGCAGACAGAGGCAACGCAGAAAGAGGAGTCTTAAGAAGAGGAGTCAGAGGAGGAAGGTGGCTTTGAGGAGGTGGAAGACCAAACACAGCAGGCGTCCCAGGGGGCTTGTTGTCACCTTTCGGGGACCCTTGGTGGCTGGGTGGAGGAAGAGACCTTCAATGACATCAGTGAGGACAAGGAACGGGACATGGCTAGCTTGGTATCCAACCTTGTGCAAATGGGGAGTTTACGGTTGTGCAAAGGGACTGTTTGCGGTTGTTTGCGGTGCATTAAACGGGGAGATTGGTCTGTTACTGTGAAGTGGGTGTAACCCTTACACTACCTGATCGATACAACATCATACCTGATGTTTTAAAGCATGTTATTCCAAACAATTTAGGAACGTTAGGTGATTTATGCCCTTTATGGCTTAAAACCAGACTCTGCATCAACTATGTAATTTTCCGTGGGAGTTTTGCCATGGATCCCCCTCCGGCATGCCAGGTGTTAGTCCCCTTGAAACAACTTTCCCATCACTATTGTGGCCAGAAAGAGTCCCTGTGGGTTTTGAAATTCGCCTGCCCATTGAAGTCTATGGAGGTTCGCCGGTTCGCCCGTCCTCGAACATTTGATGGAAGTTCGCGTCCGCTGTTCGCGAACCGCAAATTTGATGTTCGCGACATCACTATATTCAAGCACATTTCATTCACCAAAAAATATTATAACTTATGTGTTTTAGAAACCTTTGTGAATTTTTGAGAACCATGTAATTATTTTGGTTAATTTTCTCTGATTTCCTATCTATTATTGGGTTAATGGTTTTGTTAAAGTCCCCAGCTATTATACTAATATATTGCCCAATTTTTTTGAATTGTTTCAAGGTACATTTTATGAATGGGAGCTGTTTGTTATTGGGGGCATAAATATTGAGAAGAGAGATTTTTTGATAGTTAATTTCTCCCACCCAAAGTATAAATCTTCCAAAGGGATCACATTCAATGAATTCTTCTCTAATTTTTAAACTACAGTCAAAAACTGGGAAACCCCTCTGGATTTATTATTAAAGGTGGAATTATAATTACCGTATACTCATAAATTCTAGACCCAAATCTGGGAATTTTATTTCTTGCCCAATAAAAAAAAAACACATTGGCTCTCTCCTGTTTAATCAGCCTCAATGTTAAAAGTCTCTTATTGGGAGAGTTCAGAAATCTCACGTTTAAACTTAATAATTTTAATGACATAAATCGATCAACAGATTGAATATTGCCCACTTCAATCTTATTTTAAATGTTAACTTTAAGTCCCTTACACCCATTAATTCTAATTTGCTTAACAAACTGCTTGGACTTCCGATTTTACCTTATTTCTATCATACCAGTCATCACCCATACATACTCAATTAGCCTTACATATATTAACATACAATACACACACAAAATTAACCCAAGGGCTATAAGCCGATGTCAAGAAATGTTGGAGCGACTGTAATGGGGAATACATATTATTAGTGTGTGCATACTTTGCTCTATCCTTACTTTAGTGAATAAACGTCTTTCAATCCTTTACTGAGTTGTCCTGTTCCTTCTTTCTTTCCCTTTTTCCTTCTAAATATACATATACTGGTTAAGTTTTATTACTTTTTTCTTTAATTATCCACAGCTAATGTGAACCGATACAAAACTTAGTTTATTCTCACGTGTTTCTTAATTGTTGTGAAGTATAATTTTTAAGTTAGTTTAAGCCTAAATTAATTGAACTATACTACTTTCTTTATCTGTGCTATTATTTAGGAGCAGTACTGAAGGGTCCATACAAAGCTCAAAGGTAACTTTCAGCTGAACCCTATTGTCCCAAACCAAAACTTGATTAAAACTACTGTAATATCCATATTACCACTACTTCAGCTAGAAATGTAGTTTTCAAAAAGTGATTAAAGTGATTTAATTACTTATATATCTTTAGGCAAAAAGTAATTGTGGGTATTTTGAGAGTTTGCTTTATTATTCATTTTAGTCTTACCATGCCCGTTGCCTTTGGCCATAGGCATATTGCTGACAAAAAAAAACTCTTAAATTCTTAGATTCCAATTATTTTGCCTGGTAAAGTTGCAAATTTATCTGACTTAGCTTATCAGACAAACTCAGTATCCCCATGTACTCTTGAAACTGGTAACTTTATTGCTAGACTTATAACCTCTTTATTGCTTGGTTAACTCTTTACATATATGTCAATTTTCTTACAGAGTTCCTTGCTTGTTGGTTCCAGAAAAAAGAGACCTTATGCAATTAAAGTGACATTCAGCCCATATAAAGAAAAATAAAATCACTTATCTTTGAAGATCTTTTGTGTTGCTGCTTGAATGATACTTGAATTGGAGAGATAATTATCTTTAATTTTCAAGGGAAGGGTGTTTTAAACACCTTTTAATTTGCCATACAGCTTCACAGTACCTCTTTCACAATGTTGTACAGGAGTTACTGCTGGTTCCCTTTCCAATTCTTCTAAGCTTCAGGAGAATTGTCCTTTGCTTCCCAGCAGCTATCCCAATTTGTGATCTATGATCACTGAGGACATCCCTGATAGCTCCACGTGTACGGCTGCGTCTCCTTCAGACCCACTTCACCTCACACTCTGGGCCTCGGGACCTGTGTAAATCTTTCTCCTCCTCACAGTGAAGGTCTGTGTTGCCCTCAGACAACGCGTACCTAGCAGCTCCATGAGGCGGTTGGCAGATGGTGTTTCTGTCGAGCCTCACTCACCGCGTGAAGATCCCTCCACCTCTCAGCAAGTACTTGCATCCAGCAGATCAACCACCAGTCGCAACTCCCGCCAGAAACAGCGCCACGCCTATCACATTCCCTGGTCCACCAGATCAACAGTAAATTATCTCGTGGTGCCTCATCATCCTTATTATAAAGCATCAGTTGAAATGCTTAGAAAATTGCTTTTAAATGCTTCACTTCAGCTCCATCAGCCAGCCAGTAATTTTGGCAGCATATAGTGCATATAGTGCATGATGTGGAGCTAATCTCTCATGCTTCTTTTCCCCATTGGTCCATTGCCGTACCACACGGATACAGGTACATTTATGGTCACGCCCCAAAGTCATTCTCATATAAAACTATACATGAATATAAAGTGCTTATAGTAACAGAGCATGACAAAAAGGGCCACGAGAGAAAGGAAACAACTTTTGAAATAACTATTGGTATGTCTATAAAGATAAATCACTCTAGAAAAAAAATATAACAGCTAAATAATATAATTAGTGTTTCTTGATTAATTCAATAGATTCAATATACGTAATATAAATCTAATTTAATTGTATACATCTAATGTTAACCTAGTTGCCCTTACTGTCATGGCACATATCACTTATGCTCTGAAAAATATATATAGTGATAATTTTAGAATAGTCAGATTGCTAATAATGCTTAAGGCAGTAATTTCATATCTTTGTATATGACCCAAAATATGATCGTATGAATCATAACAGTTCACCGCTTTTCCAGTGCAAAGCACAAAACATATATACTCTTAGGCCCTCATTCAATTGCAATTTGGCCAATTGAATAGGGGTCTAAATAAGCACATAACATATTTTTTTAAAGAAGGTTTTACTTAGTAAACATCTGTCCAAAAGCAAGGTTTTCACTAACTAAAAACTTATTAAAAAAAAATATGTTATGTGCTTATTTAGAGCACTATTCAATTGGCCAAATCGCAATTGAATGAGGGCCTTAATGTCCAATCTAATACATGTGCATCAATAAAATGTCACTTATCTTATAAATATTATAGGTTTCTGGCTTATGCTCATAGTAAGATCTGTACTTAAGCCTATCGCGGCATCATCCACGTTAAGGTCTCGAGGAAGCAGAAAATCGCAAAACGTACGTCGACCACCACTACTGGTTGCGCCCTGTAATGTCAGACGCCGCCAGTCGATTCCTCGATAGGCTAAAATACAGATCTTAATATGAGCATAAGCCAGAAACAGGTTTGTCTAAAGGGTTGCTCTGGAAGGTTTACATTTTAATCGTAATTTTTTAAAATTTGAATATATGTATAATAAATACTATTTAATAATACTAATATTTTGAGATATTTTGGAAGATACTATTAGAATGGAGGGTCTTTCTTCTTTCTCTCATTTTTGGATATTAACTAAATGTGTAGAATGTCTTTGAGCTTTTGAGAGATAATGCCTCTCTTTATCAAGTCAAAAAGCGATACTGATACAAGTATGGACTAAAAACAGTAAACAGAAAGAGATGGGGAAAAAATTGGAAAAACAAGAAAAATAAAATTCATACCAGAGTTAAGTGAGAAATAGACCAGCATTGTGAATAATGTCCTGATAGGTCAGTAAGTAAGTCTATAGATCAGGTTGTAGATAAGAACACAGCAGAGTAAAATAAAGAGCAATGCATTTCAGCATAGCATGTAGCTTAGAAAAACAGTAATAGAAGGGGGGAGGTAAGTGGAATGTGTTAGCTATAAGACATTAAGATAGTGGGCCAGTATCAATAAATTGTTATAAACGATTACTTAATGCTTTGCAACATGCAAGTTAATTTGAAACATTAGTGAACCATTTTCTTTTAACAATACTAACATTTTTAAATCTGAGGTATGGATGAGTAACAACTTTATATCAATGAGTATATTAAACCATTACATAATGGTTTGTAACATGCACATTTTATGTAAAGCATTGTTAAACCACATAGGTATTGAAACCAAAGGAAGGCAAACAGTAAAAAAAAACTTGAAAACTTAGCCAATTGTATCAAAGAAGGGAAAAAATGAAATCCTTCCGGACCCCATTAACTGGCAATCAGATTACTCCCTGGATCAATGCTCTGTATTTAATTATACATTTAATTTTTACAACAAATGATCATCCTCCTACTAACATGAATCCTTAATTACATACTATGAACCAACTTTTGTGACCTTTGAAAAAACAATTTTAACATTATAAACAGTTAATGTATTAAAATGTAAGCAGTAATGGTAATAAAATGGAACATCACTGTTTTGTGGGGCCAATCCTGGCAAAAGGCCACTTACAAGACATTCCAATACTTTTTGTTTTTGCATGTCCAAATGGTTCTTTAAAAAAGAGCCCAGCAGACTTTTCATTGTGTCTGTGGGATATAACCACTGTTTATTCTTGTTGTTCTGCTTTTCCAGTTTAGTTGTTATTGTTGTAGTTTTGTAAAATTGTACATAGAGTTTCCTATGTGAAATATTGATCCTCTAAAAAGAGCCAGTGACATCAAATTCTTTCCTCGAAATTAAACCACTGTTCTCTATGTTTACAAAACCTCATAGTACACAATGTTTTTGGTAAAAATGCATCCATTGTGTAATAGATCACCCTGACTTGGGTTGTCTTCAATTGAAACTTTAATATCATCTGGATTTGTGCACCTTGAAAAAGCAACATAGAGTTGTCCATGTAAAAAAAACAGGTTCCTGTATAAAAATTCACACAGACTTAAATGTTTGTCCTTGGTATTTTTTATGGTCATGGCAGATGCCATGGTAACTGGAAATTGACTCCTTTGAAGGACAAAAGGCAAACCACTCTCACTTGGAGCCAAATCAATTCTTGGTATAAAAACTAATTCACCCTTATGGGTACCAGTCATCATTTCTGCATGTATGAAATTATCTTTTAAATCGTGCACAATTAATCTGGTCCCATTACAAAGTCTTTTTTTTGGGATTCATATTTCTCAACAGCACGACAATTGCCCCTTTTTTCAATTTCAAAACATGCAGTAACATTCCAGATGGTGTTAAAGAATTGATACATTCTATACTAAGGTTAGGTTCACTGTTTTTATCATCAGCCAGAACTGAATCTTCACTGTAATAATTATTTTGAGATGCATTGATGAATTTATTTAGATTCAAGGCATCTATATTTTTGGATGTTAATATGACTTTGTTTGCAACGTCTGAGAAATATTCATTATTAAGAGTGTTTAGAAAGATTGCTGATATGAGAGATTCCTTGCAAACCATTTGTGATGGATTTTCGATGGTATCATCTGGTAAATTATTTATTTGTGGATGTTTTCCTTCTCCAATTTGAATGAGCCAATCATTGAATTCAGTTCGGCCTTCGGATCTCTATTTAATTCTAATTTCAGGTGTAAAAATATTTTCCACAGTTTACTGTCTTAAAACATTTTTCAATGATGTCCGTCCTATTTCCATGGAGCACAACAGGTAATGTTTGGCTAAAATCTCCTCGTAACAACATCACCTTTCCACCAAATGGCAAATTATTATCCATCACTTCTTTCAATAATCTATCAATACATTGCAAGGCATGACATTTCATCATTGTTGCCTCATCTATGATAATTAATTTACTTTTTTTTAAAAATTTTTGCTTGTAAAGAATTTAGTCGAATATCTGACACTGATGTTTCTAAAATGGGAACTGGCAGTTTAAATCCACTATGCACAGTTCTGCCACGTTCTAACAAAAGTGTGGCAATTCTAGTTGTTGCAAAAATGATTGCTTTTTCAGCTGGAATGTCTCTGTTGGTAGCCAATTCAGCGACATAATCCATCAATCCACTATATTGTTCTATGCGAAGCTTGTTTTGTCTAAATCTTATAACATTTAGATTATTTGCTTCGACTTGTAGATAGGAATCAAAAATCCATTGTTGTGTGAGTTTGCCCTCACATAAAATAGGATTAAAATGATCCCAAATAGCAGTTTGTGCCACTTTATATTACAGCACAGAAAATTGCTTCTAACACAAACTTTAATATTGGGATAACTTTGCAATTGTAATTTCCGTTCCCATCCTGGCTCGCCATTTGGAAAGAAAATGGGATTTGTCAATGGATCCAAATTACAACTTAACATATTTATGTTTATAAAAGGTTGGTCTTCATTGCATGGATATATTCTAATAGCCCGCTGAAAAGGTGGTACACCATCCTCATTTTTAAAGACCATGGTAACCTAATTTACTGTTGGTAAATTATAACGTCTTTGATCAGTATTGCAATCTCTTCTCAAAACCATTTTTACTCTTGGCATTGGGAATTGATGAATTTGAGCATGTTACTATTGTTCTTTTTCAACCTGTGCCAATTGTTTCTATGCTTGACTATATAGGCTGTTGGCCATAATTTTATCCAGCTGTTCAAAGACTATGCGAAAACACTGTTTATTTTCTGGAAGGGTCATCCTTTGTTCAACAGCTTTCATTGTATCTATAACTGTGCAAATTTCCTTTGCTCTACTTCTTGTGAGTGTAAATGTGAAGTGCATGGTAAATTTGTCCTTTAACTCTCAAACAATATGGACATGTCCTGGGACATTTTGTGCTAATGTAGCATCCATAGAAGCAAATGATATAAGCAAATTGTTATAAGACCTGATGGTTTTTTTTTTATTGTTATAATTTGGAAATGTTGGATCGCTCATTATACTTTGTAAGTAATCTGGAAATGTGTGTCTTTGTGGAAGTCTTACCTTTCTGACAGCAACTAATGAAGTCTCCGTCAGTTGGTCTTTCCTTGAGAAAATGATAGGCCCCACAAAACTGACAAACCACATTGAGTAATCCACAATAATGAGTGTCTACTGTTAGAGCAGTAATGAAAGCAGTATCCTGAGCTTCCTCAACATAGATATAACTACAACTTTCTAAATCTACATTGGTGTCATGTGTATGAACATTGGTGTCATGGGGCAATATTGGATCATTGGGCAATGGTTCACAGACATGTTTTTGTTTACTTTTTCTTTTCTTTGGAGCTCCAGCAAACTCAGTTTGTTTTTTCTTACTCATTTTTCAGTTATTTAAAAGTCTCTGTCGGTTTTCTTCTCTTAAGCGTTGGGAAGTCTCGGAGAACTATGCATCTCTCCACCTTTGCTTTCTTTCCCTTGCCGCTCTTCTTTTGCATTCAGTCCTGTCTTCTCCGTTGTCCTCCATTGTAATCTTTAATTGTAAATACAGGTGTAAGATGTATTGTTTGTATTGTACATATTGTGTTGTCCTGCTCTCAATGCAAAACCTAAATAGCATTATTGAAAGAATGCAATGATTTGAAAAGCATTTGGAATTTTTCTATGAAATACATTTTTTTTATTGGCATACATTAAAAAGGAAACCACTGCACATATATATATATATATTGATAAGTAAGTGATATTTATTTTGTTGTAAGAATTAATTATTAATAAATGAAAATATGTTAAATTAATCAATAACTGACATCAATGGTAAACCTAAATAGGTAATTATTAATTAAATTAGGCCCTAAATTAATATAGGTTAATTAATTCATCATTAACGGTCATCAATGCAAAACAAAAAGGGCATCATGAAATCATATACCTGTGAAATTGATGTTATTGCAGATAAAATCCTGCAGAGCTCAGTCCCTGACTTCAGTCAGGTGCAGAGATCAGGAATCTGTAAAATGACATGAAAATCATTGTGAATGTTTCTATTCAATTAATTTGTGACTCATTGAAACTATGATGTTCAATTGGTATACATGTAAAACATAAATGCATAATCACCAATATATTCCTAAAAGCAGTATAAAATATTAAATATAGCACATGTCAGAATCTAAGAAACTGCCTTAAATATTTAAGTGTTTTGAAGGTCCTATCAGCAGCAACACACATATGTCAGTGAATTTTAAAATATAGCTTCAGGGTCGTGTAGCCTGGTTTTCTTTTTTTTCGACTCCATTTTCTTCTCTCTAAGCCAATTTTTAAGTGCCAAAACTGCTTAAATTGGACCTAAACTTGCATTCCACCTCACTCCCAGATGTCCTGGCTCTGCTCCCGTGCTGTGTGTGATGTTTTTGTTGTATTTGTTTTTGTATTTTTCGTGTTTTTTTGCTTTGCGCGGTTCAGCCATTAACTTCATATTTTTTCTATCACATATTTTTTTTTCTAGGTCCCCCGTCTCGTCCCGCGTTCGTTAACTGCTTACAGCTTAAGGTGATTCCGCGTTTTGTAAGTGTTTAGAGGCTAAGTCCCGCGCGATTCAATGTGTGATTCGGCGCTCCTTTCTGGCTAAGTCCCGCGTGTTTCATTACCTCCACTGCTCACCTCGCTTCGCGAGGCTCACAGGCAATGAGCGCCTTTGGCGATCATCAACTAAGTGCTGCAAATTTTAGTGGTTTAGCGTCTCGCCTCTCTTTGCGAAGCTCGCAGGCGATGAGCGCCTTTGGTAGCTCATCGCCTAAGTGCCCCCAAGTTAAGGGCTCGCCTTGCTATGCGAGGCGAGCAGCCAATGAGCACCTTCAGTGCTCATCGCTGTAGTACGCACCATGCAAATCGTGATGACGTCTCGTAGTTCAACAATTATAATATGTGATGGGTGTTTTCTTTGGTTGAAAATATACTTCTGCATTTTCACTGGAATAGACATTTTCTTGTTCCTTGTTTCTGGTAGAGATATTTTTTCACATTCCTTTGCTAATCTTTAGGGAATAGTTGAGATTATTCCTTACATTTTCATAAAATAAAAATCAGCCATAAGGAGTTATTTTTATACATATAATGTGTGGGAAGACATCTTTCTCAGTAAAAATCACATATATAGTTGTGAGCATGCGAGTTGTTGCTAACGGTTGCGGGCTCGCAAAGCGAGGGCAGTGGGCGAGGGCCTCAGCTGCTGGCATGGAGCACCGCAGGCGCTCCTTGCCAGCAACTGCGACCCTCGCAAACTTCACGTCACAACGCAAACTACACGACACACCAATTACGACACTCGCTAAATTTTACGAGCAACGCAAACAACATACGACTCCACGTTAACACACATTACGGCCTCGCAACACTCGGACGCAACTCGCGAACATTACAAAATTCAAAACACAATACATACACACAGCACATACATAAAAAGCTTACCTACAGCAAGAGGGAGCATCCAGGACCTCAAAAATGCAACTTACACCTTCATTTCATTCAAAATAAAAGAGTTTAGCCACTGAAAAATTTGCTACGCGACAGAAAAAATGGCCGCCGAACAAAACGAAAATGAGGCTACACACGCAAACACCATACGAGACACGTTACCAGACATTACGACCTCGCAAACATGGGACGCAACACGCCGACATACAAACATTTAAAACACAATAAATACACACAACACACACATAAAAAGCTTACCTACAGCAAGAGGAACCATCCAGCACCTCAAAAAACCAAGTTACACCTTCATTTAAATAAAAATAAAACACTTTAGACACTAATAAAATCGCTAAGCGAGAGAAAAAATGGCAGACGAACAAAACGAAAACGAGGCTTCAGACGTAACTATACTACACTGAGTCGCAAGAATGAAATATATACTATACGGCACATACCACACTAATATTAAACACCATTTTGACCACTACTACGCACAAAATGGCGGATGGAATGCAAATTGTAAGCTGGAACGCAAATAGCACATGCGTATTGCGTTCTAATGGTCTCAGTTTCCAGAAATTTCTACAAGTTTATAAATACTGCCTATTTTCCACAAAATTCTACATTTCTACTCAGGTGATGAACGGAGTGACTTCATAGGTAACTGCTGCTGTTACTTGAGAAGACAATTGTTTCCTAATTTACTACTTTACACTGTACAAATTACAACTGAGGGGTAAGCTATAATATATTACATTTTATTATCAAGACAGGACAACCAAAAAAAAACATGTTAAGTATGAAAATGTGATTCATGTATAGTGACATGTGACACGCACATTTATGTGTATAGCCCCTGCAACACACTAATCTTTAAATGACATTACCAAAAATTAATAATTTTATATTAAAATAGGATTTATGTATAGTGATATGTCACACACACATTTATGTGTATAGGCCCAAAATAAAAAAATATGTTCATTTAACTATTAAAATATGATTCCTGAATAGTGATATGTGACACGCACAAAAGATAAATACATTTAACTATGAAAATGTGCTTCATGTATGTGACATGTAGCATGCAGACTTCTGTGTATAGTCCCTGCAAATAACTAATATTAATCACAAATAATTAAACAACTATATTGGAATGACCGTAAAAAAAATGTTTTTGTATACTGAGATATGACACGCATATATATGTGTATCATGTATAGTCACATGTCACACGTACATTTATTGTGGAGCCCCAAAAAAATAGTCATGTTCATTGAAAGTAATTACAAAAGTATATCTTTACATAACATTAATTTTTTGAGAATTCAATATATAACCTAAACATCAATCTTTCTCCGTTTTTTAATACAGACTCTGCATCAACAGCGTCACTCAAGAATTTGCACCGTGCACTATGACCCACAATCCCTTTTAAACAACTCCAAGAAAGAACAAGAGGTAAGATGCAAAAATACATTACATGCTGAAAAAGACCATGCTTTGCTAAATCAAAATGAAGAAATATACAATTAACCATTTCACTTTATTTTTAAAACAGACACTACAAGAAGACCGGCGGAAAGATTGTCAGGAGGGGACCCTCTGTCATTCGACACTTCAATCAAGGTAAAGTATTAAGTATAAAAAAGAAAAAAACTATGAGCCTCATTCAATTCCGAGGGCCTCATTAAATTGCGATTTGACTAATTGAATAGGGCTCTAAATAAGCACATAGCATAATTTTTTTTAAAGATGTTTTTACTTAGTGAAAACCTTGCTTTTGGATAGATGCTTACTAACTAAAAACTTCTTTAAAAAAAATATGTTATGTGCTTATTTAGAGCCCTATTCAATTGGCCAAATTGCAATTGAATGAGGGCCCGAGTTGCCCAATTGAATAGGGCTCTATATAAGCACATAGAAAAAAATTTCAACAAACTTTTTAGTTACTGAACCTCTATCCAAAACCAAGGTTTTCAATAATTACAAACTTATGTCAAAAAAATATGTTATGTGCTTTTATAGAGCCCTATTCAATTGATAAATTTCAAATTGAATGAGGACCTATATATGTTTAATGCCTGCCAATAAAATCGCAATTGAATGACGGTCTCATTAAGTAAATCAAGGCCCTCATTCAATTGCAATTTGCACAATTGAATATGGCCCTAAATAACCACATTGCATATATTTTTCAAATACGTTTTTTGTTAGCGAGCATCTATCCATAAGAAAGGTTTTCACTAACTAAAAACTTCTTTAAAAATATATGTTATGTGCTTATTTAGGGTCCAATTCAATTGGGCCGAATTGCAATTAAATGAGGCCCCAACTATGCACCATATGGTACACACAAAATAGGATTGAACACAAAAAAAATAACAAATAGCAAACTAAATTCATAATTTTCTTTAATGTTTAACAACCTATAAGCCTTACAAAAAACCATAAATAACTATACCAAAAGTGGTACACACAAAACAGGATTGTACCAAAATCACACAAACACATAGCAAAATAAATTAATTTTCTTCTTTAATGTTTAATAACCTATAAGCCTTACAAAGAACCCTAAATAAGTATACCACAAGTGGTGCGCACAAAACAGGATTGTATAAAAACTCACACAAACACATAGCAAACTAAATTCATATTCTTAGTTAATGTTTAACAACCTATAAGCCTTACAAAGAAGCATAAATAAGTATACCACAAGTGGTGCGCACAAAACAGGATTGTACTAAAACTCACACACACACATAGGAAACTACATTAAGATTCTTCTTTAATGTTTAACAACCTATAACCATTACAATGAAGCATAAATAAGTATAGCACAAGTGGTGCGCACAAAAGATTGTAGAAGAAGTCACACAAACACATAGCAAACTACATTAATATTCTTATTTCATGTTTAAAAACCTATAGCCATCACAATGAGGCCTAAATAAGTATACCACAAGTGGTGCGCACAAAACAGGATTGTAGAAAAAATGACACAAACACATAGCAAACTGAATTAATATTTTTCTTTAATGTTTAACAACCTAGAAGCCTTACAAAGAAGCTTAAATAAGCATAACAAAAGGGGTGCGCACAAAACAGGATTGTAGATAAAGTCAGACAAACACATAGAAAAAATTCACCATAACAGATACAATACACCAAAATTAATACATTTTTGCTTTATTTAAAAGACATTTAACTCAAACAACATTTTCAATTTTATTTTACAACAGATACTGCGTGAAGACAATCGGACGAGGACTTTCAACACCGGACCAGACCATCGGACGAGGACTTTCACCAGAGGACCACAACATCGGACGAGGCCTATCGCCAGAGGACCACACAATCGGACCAGAATTTTCAACTGAGGACCAGACCATAGGATGAGTTTTTTCAACAGAGGACCACACCATCAGACGAGGACTTTCAACAGAGGACCAGACCATTGGACAAAGATTTTCAACCGAGGACCAACAAACATTCGGATTCAAATCACACTTCAACCAAGGTACAGTATAATAAGTACAAAAGGAGAAAACTAAAGAAACATGTTTCATATGCATCCATGTCAACAGAAAAAAAAAAAAATGAATAACTATGTCCATTATTCAATTTCAATTGGCACTATGCAATACATGTGTAAATAACCACATCAATGTTTTTTTCAAAAATAAGTTTTTAAGTGGTAAACATCTATCCACAAACAAGGTTTGAAATAACTAAATACTTATTTTAAAAAAAAAGATGTTAACTGCTTCTTTACAGCAGTATTGAATTGGCCAAATTGTTATTCAATGAGGCCAGGACTTATAACTTTTAACAAAATATAACTGATACATTAATGATTTACCTCTTATTTCACAATTGTGCACAATAATGTTTAACAGTAGTTACAAATTTAAATATACCCAATTACATTTCTTTTTTTGCCTTTACAGATTAACATGGCTACTAACGAGAGCAAACAAGAGAAGAAAAGATGTCAAACTAGAGAAGATTGGCCGCCCAGCAGACACCAGAGGAGAAAGAAATTTGACGAGAAAAAGAACGCAAAAGACTTGCAAGCAAAAGACTATCAGCTGCAAAAATGAAAGATACTCCAAAAAAACCTACAAAGCAAATAAAGCATTTACAACCTGTTCCTCAAACATCAGATGACATTTTACAAGATACAATTAAACACATACCAAAAAAAACAACTACAAAAACAAAGCATTTACAACCTGTTACTGAAACCTTACAGGACATTTCAACAAAACCAGGACAACATATACCAAGAAAAGCCACGAAAAAAACAAAGCAAAACCTGTTGTTCAAACATTCCATGACTTTTCACCTGATGAATATGAAAGTCAAACTCCTATATGCTTTGCAAATTGTCCTTTACTCAAGTCTTTAGCAGTAGAGGTTCATAGTTGTGGGGACATGACTACTCAATGTCAGTTTTGTGAGGCTTATTATTTTAAACAGGAGAGACCCAGAGATGGCCAATTTATTAGTTGCTGTCAAAAAGGCAAGTTCAAACTTCCAGAAAGGAAAGAATTTCCAATCTATTTACAAAATATTATGACTGAACCTACATTTCAAAACTACAACAATTTTAAGACAAACATAAGATCCTACAATAGTGCCATATCCTTTGCATCTATGAAGGGGCAACATTAGCTGCTAATGTACCAGGACATGGTCCTTACTGTTTTAAAGTCCAAGGCCAAATTTATCATCGTACTTCCCATTTACATCCAGAGGAAGGAGAGCAAAGAAAATTCGCTCAACTATATGTCCTAGATACAATGGAAGCTGTTGACCAACGTATGTAGATGGAAGAAAATAAAAAAATGCTTACACAGTGTTTTTATAGAGCTAAATAACATTATGGACAATAATCCTTACAGTAAAGCTTACAAAAAATTGGCAGAAGTAGAAAATGAACAACTACTTCATGCACAAAGACATCAATTATCAATGCCAAAGGTTAATATGGTGCTTAAAAGAGACAGACATACTGATAAACGTCGTTATAACTTGCCAACATCAAATGAGGTTGCAATGGTGTTTCAAAATGATGAAGGAGAACCACCATTTCAAAGAGACATTAGAATATATCCCAGAAATGAGGAGCAACCATTTATTAATATGAATATCTTAAGTCTAAATTTAGATCCAATGACATATCCCATCTTTTTCCCACACGGAGAAGCAGGTTGGCAACAAAAATTAACACTTCCCAGTTACCCAAATGCTAAATCCAGAATCCGAAATAATGTTTCTATGCTTGAATTTAAAGTAGCTCAAATTGGCATTAGAAATTGATTTAATCCAATTTTGTGTGGTGGAAAACTAACACAACAATGGATTATTGATTCATATTTGCAAGTTGAGGCTAATAATTTAAACTTTATAAAATATCAACAAGATAAACAATATTCTGGACTAATGGACTATGTTGCTGACGTGGCTACAAGCAGAGGCATGACAGCTGGCAAAGCCATCATTTTACCATCTTCCTTTCAAGGATCTCCTCGAAATATGAGAGAAAGATACAATGATGCTATGGCTATTGTCACCAAATTTGGCAAACCAGATTTATTTCTGACATTTACATGTAATCCACAATGGCCAGAAATTACACAAAATCTACTTCTTGGACAAACTACTTCCGATCGACCAGATTTAGTAGCCAGAGTTTTTAAGATCAAATTAAATTAATTAATACGTGACTTCACTATAAATCAGTTATTTGGCAAATGTCTTGCTTATGTATATACCATTGAATTCCACATGCACATCTTCTCATAATACTTCAAGAGAAAGATAAATTAGATACTTCGGACAAAGTGGATGCAGTCATTGTTGCTGAACTACCAGATCCAGAACTATATGGTAGACTATATGAGATTGTCATTCATCGCATGATTCATGGACCCTGTGGAGACCTTAATCCACAATCACAATGTATGGAAAATAATAAATGTTCAAAAGAATTTCCAAAAGATTATAGAGACAAAACATATGCAAATTGTGATGGCTATAAACTTTATAAAAGAAGAGAAGGAGATAGTGCCATTATTCATGGAAAAAAGTGGATAATCGATATGTAGTACCCTACAATCCACATTTACTCATGAAGTACAACGCCCACATCAACGTAGAAGCCTGCACTTCCATCAAATCCATTAAATATGTCTATAAATATATTTACAAAGGCTAAGATGCAGCTACTGTAGTCGTGAAAAGTGCAGACAACCCTGAAAGTAGTGAGTTAGTACATGATGAACTTGCATCTCATGTAGATGCTCACTATGTCAGTGCGCCAGAAGCTATGTGGCAGCTTTTAAAATTTGAAATGCATGATAGATCACATGCAGTATATAGATTAGCAGTACATTTGCCACAACGACATTTAGTCTATTTCCATGCTGGAAATTAAATGAATGCATTGGCCCAAAGTGAAGATCGTCACACTACACTAACTGCATGTTTTCAATTAAATTCCACTGATCCTCAAGCAACACAATACTTATATATTGAAATTCCATATCACTATGTTTTTGTGAATGGATTATGGAGACCAAGAAAAAGCAGAGGCAATGAAATTATTCCAAGAATTTACACAGTCAGTCCAAGAGATGTTGAATGTTTTTGCTTACGGATATTACTTTTAAATGTTCCAGGAGCACAAAGTTTTGAATACTTAAGAACTGTTAATGACATTGTATATGAATCCTTCCATTTAGCTGCTAGACATAGAAACTTACTCGCTGATGATACAGAGTGGGAAAGATGTTTAGAAGAAGCAGCACAATGTCAAATGCCACGACAGATGAGAGAACAATTTGCTTTTATTTGTATCTTCTCAAATGCTCCAAATGCATTAGCTTTGTGGGAGACTTTTAAAAGTAATATGGCTGAAGACTTTATGCGACAATACAATGAACCCATTGCACACTTAAAAGCATTAATGGAAATCCAAGAAGTCTTTTTAACTCATGGATTAAGTTGTGCAAGTTTTAATTAGCCTGATCCAGGTCTTATAGATGACATAAACTTTGAAGACTATGACATTCAACTACAAGCAGAAAGAACCAAATAAAGACTTGCAACTTTAAATATGTTACAATTACAAGCATTTGATGCCATTAAAAATGCTATAGATGATGACATGGTGACAGAGCGTTATTTCTATCTTGATGGACCTGGCGGATCAGGAAAAACCTATCTGTATAATTTATTAATGAGTTCAGTACGAGCACAAGGTCAAATAGCAATGGCGTTTGCCACTACTGGAATTGATGCACTTTTATTAGAAGGTGGAAGAACTGTTCATAGTGGATTTAAACTGCCAGTGCCTATTTTAGAAACTTCTGTGTCAGATATTCGCATGACATCATTACAAGCAAAGAAATTAAAGAAATGTAAATTAATTATAATAGATGAGGCCACAATGATGTCATGCTATGCCCTCCAATGTATTGACCGTTTGCTTCGTGAAGTCATGGATAATAATAATAATAATAATAATAATTTTCCATTTGGTGGAAAGGTAATGTTGTTGGGTGGCGATTTTAAACAAACATTACCTGTCGTTGGAAATCGAACTGACATTATCGAAACCTGTATAAAGTCAAGCACAGTATGGAAACATTTTACCCATCTTCCACTGTTACAAAATATGAGATCAGAAGGCCAAACTGATTTCAATGATTGGCTTATTAAAATTGGAGAAGGCAGAACAGAAAAAATACTACATTTAGATGACGACACTGTAGAGATCCTACCTCATATGATTTGTCAACAAGATATTATATTGGCTATATTTGAAGGGAGCATAAATAATGAAGAATATTCCGAGCTTGCCAACCAAGTCATACTGACGTGTAAAAATAAAGATGCAGGCTATTAAAGTTTACATTGAAAAGAATGAAAGTCAAGGTGATTTATTAGAAGATGGACATATTTTTACTAAAAACATTGTCTACTATGAATTACTATAACTTTTCAGTATAGACATTAAACCCATGCTAATTTTTTTTTAAAGTATTCAAAAATACATTACAATTTGTTGTTTAATTCAGTCATAATTAATGGAAGTACTGTTTATGGATGATTTGCCTCACAAAATACTTGCTTTGCATTTTTTGGACAAATTATTTTAAAATGTTAATTCACTATCTAAATGTTTCTAATGTTACAAGTTTAAAAACAATATTTTCAAGTTCTTTACTTCAACATATTACAAAGTTCATGTTAAGAGCTCAAGCACCTTTTAAGTCACAATGTAAATATTGTCTGTTATATTAAGATTACTCCCTGGATTAATGTTTATCGCCAGTTCATGTGGTCAGGAAGTAATTAATTTCATTGGGTACTTTTTAAGGAGAGTTTTTACTGTATGCCTTCCTCTGCATTCAATGTATATTAAAGTTAACAATTATTCTGATAGAAATTGCATGTTAAGACTGATTACTTTAAAGTTCAACTGTTTTTACATTCAAATGTTAATACTTTTAATACAAAATAATGTTTAAATATTAATTCACTATGTTACTGTTTATAATGTCCCAAGTTGTAAAAATGTTTTTTAAAGTTTCTTAGTTACACACATAAGAAATTTCTGACTTAAACATATTCCAAACTTCATGTTAAGATTGGATACGTTTAAAGGAGTTTTTTTTTAATGTTTCTCTTACTGTGCATTAAATGTATATTCAATTTAACAATTCTTCAGATAGAAATTTCATGTTAAAAAAACATTACCTGAAGTTTACAATAATGATTACTTTAAAGTGCAACTGTTTTTACATTCAATTGTTAATACTTTTAATATAAAATTATGTTACAAAATGTATTCACTATGTTACTGTTTATAATGTTACAAATTCTATAAATGTTTTGTCAAGTTCCAAAGTTACAAAGAAAATAAAGTTCAAGTTTCAAAAAATATACTTTCAAGTTTATTGCTTACATATATTTCAAACTTTATGTTAAAATGTTGTACGTTTCAACAAGGCTTTTTACTCTTTGCTTTCCTCTGGATTCAATGTATATTGAAGTTAACAATTCTTCAGATACAAATTTCATGTTAAAAAACCTTTACCTCAACATTTTACAAAAATACACGTTCATATCACAATACTTACAAGTGTCAAATATGTATATTAATAACTAAACAACTTTACAAACATATACATCACATTGCCGTCATTTTTTGACAGGCAAGTCGCTAGTATATATATATTTGTATGCATAAGCTGATATTGCAGAACCATTAAGCTGTTTAGTTACTATTTCATTTATGATCTATAGGTTAAAAAGATTATATGAACTATTTTTATATTTTTAAATTAATAAATTGATGGAATTGATGAAACAAAGGTACTATCTTGTGGTTAAATAAGGATATTATACTGTGTAATGGAGTATACGGGTGTTATAGGATCCATTGTGTGTAAGCTCTGATCTCATCACTGTCTCCTATTGGTTAAGGGAAATATATGACTTGATTGGAATGTTAATAGAGAGTCCAGACTTGACTGTATTTAGAGCTCTGAGACAAAGGGAGAGGATCATACTGCCAAAGGAGATTTATAGAACACACACTCAGGAGGACACTGCTAAAACACATTCAGAAGGAGACTCACAAAGACTCTCTGATTCAGATATACAGACACTCCCAGAGATACATTTCCTGACACACCTAAGACACCTACTGTACCAATTGACATTTGACAGCACACATAAAAGAAGCAGAGACTTTCTTGAACAAAGGAAATATCTTTCACCCATCTGGGGCCTAGTCATTCAGTTAAGCAAAGCTCATATTGGTAAAGTAAATAATTGTAATTATAATTTTTTCTGATATAATTGAGAATCATATTACAGTCAATTTGTCTGTTTATTTTTCAGCAAAGAGATATAAAATTCCATAGGCATTGAAAGTCATAATACGGATATGAATACAGAATTTATATTTTATGTTTCTTTGCCTAAAACAGATACATTGATTTTACTTAGTTATACTTAATCAATTATGTTACAAAATATCTTACCATAGATATATTATATCATAGATCAATTTTAATAACTGCACAAACACACATATATCATTATAATCTTATTATTTTTAATTTGGTAATTTTTTATTATTGGTTTATATTGTTTTATTTCTTTGATTGCTATACAGTTTCACTGTATATGTGATTAGCAATAATTTTATTACATATATTGATAAATCAATTTTAAATTTGCTATTCCATTGGTACATACTATTGTTGGTCATTTATTAGATACACTGATATTGTAGTTTTACATGCTTTACATCATTGAGATTTGATATTATATATTGCTGCTCGGTGAAAATGCTAAGTTGATTTATATTTTATAAATATGTTTTGCTATTGTTTTTAACTTGGCTGATTATTGATATATTTGAATTATTCTGTTAATTCTGCCAATTAGATTATATTTTGCTTTGTTGTCAATAAACATTATTTTATATAAATATTTTTTTGCCTATAAATTGATGGTGAATTCAAATATATAATTCTATTTAATTCGAATTTCTGTAAAAAACTTGCTTACAATAGGTTAATAAACAATTTTTTATCTCTGTATCATTTTTACTAACAAAACTCTCTAACTACATCTAACTTACTCATTTTTATGACAGTACAATCTCCAAAAATGTTTTTTTCCTGATTTTCCTTATATTATCTAATATTCAGCATCATATCTGTTGAGTGTTTAAACTGAACAATCTGTATCACCCCTCATGTTCAGACAATAGTGCAAATTTCACCTTTCATAATATGACTTTTCTCAGCCAAGACACAAACATTATTAATCTTACCAAATGTATCTCAACTACTATGTTGTAATTGGAATTACCATCAGACATCCAAGGTTTCTCTAATGAATATGGCTACTTTTTAAATTGTCCTCTTACCTTGCCCTTTGCTTATACTTTACTTCCTCTCTTATTACTCATTGTCCAATGTACACAATAATAATTTTTTGTACTGTACCATATTTATGTAATTTTCATTCATGCTCCTTGTGACTAGCTTACAAAAACACTACCACCCTTTGTAAACTTAGTCATACAGAAAATTACTTTGCAGATTGCATACATGGAATTTCCTCCACAAGAGCAATACAAATTTTATATTCTTCACTATGTTATGCAGAGTTTACTTATTGTCTTGTTACTTCCTTGCATTTCCATCTGTTGTGTCTAGTCTAGTTAATTTTATATATCTACCCAGCATTCTAAATAGTTTATAAAACTTGAAACAATCCCTAAAAATAATATTTTTTATATTTTTAATGATCAATTAGAAAACAAATACAGCAGAGAAAAAAAGACCTGACAGCGTCATACTCATGGCATACAATCCCTTCTTCTAGTGAATCCAGTCTGCTGAGAAAAATATCCATTATTCATCAGCACCATCCTTGTGCTTCTTTTGCTTTCTCAGTTCCTCTTTTTTCATTAATTTTCACTGTGTTGCTCTAATTTGTCTCATGCAAGATGGACTCATTGCAATTTTCTGTAAACATTGCATATATTACTATGGAAAGTGGTGATAATATGCAAACAGAATTATTAGTAATAATACTATTAATAATAACTAAGCAAAGAAATTTCAATATTTAATATGAAACAAAGCCAATGTTCAAGAAAAAAAATATTCAGAACATTACATTTTTGTTATTATAATGGATGAGCATGAGTAGAGTTTCAGAGAACAGAATTATAGAATGTATCAATGGCAGCCTACATTGGCATTTGACAAATACTTTCACCATAACAACACATTATGCATACTACATGGTATAAATTTGATTAGATTTGTTGATATTATTTGTCATTTTATAAAGGTAAAAAAAGGCTGCACAGTACATAGCAAAGTTAGCAGATATATTAACATATTATTTGATTAAAAACTCATTGTTTCTTGCTATCATGTGTGGCCAACTTTGGGCCTCATTCTATTAACGGCGGTAGGCGATGCGTCGCCGCAAGGACCGGCAACAGGCTACTTGCGTATTCTATTCCCTTGCGGCCGAGGGCTCCATCAGGCTTGAGGCCAGTGCCCTGTTATCCCTTGCGGCCCCCCGCGCAGCAGGGAAAGCTTTTACTCTTACACTGCGGCAAGAGTTTCGGCCACAAGAAAGCCAAGGTCGCTATTCAAAGGCTACCTGAACCCTTCCGTCAAGGCTGTAATTAGCTAAAACAGAGCCGCAGCATACTTACACCAAAAAGGTCCTGCAAGGCTGTTACTTACAAATCGGAGGATCAATTAAGCACATAAAAAAGCCATCCTGCACTTTGATGAGACGTGAAAGTGATTGTAGGTGTGAGAATTCATAGCACAACATTCCCCTACACTCAAATCTGAAAATCATTTTTATTGTAATTCCTGTTCAATTTCCGTGTCCAGAATCCCACGGGCTTGGAGCACATCAGACCCGCAAAGGCTGCGGGATTAGCCTCCGTCAAGTCCCTAAATGAATAAAATAGACCCACAGATGGCAAAGGGCTTACTTACAAATCATAGCACTAATTAAGCAAATAGAAAAGCCATCCTGTACTTTTATTAAAAGTGAAAGTGATGTTTGATCTTAGAATTAATGGCTCAACATTCCCCTACTCTCAAATCTGCAAATAAAGAAATTTAATTTCATGTTCAATCTTCGTGTTCTATCTATCATGCAAGCCCACACAGGTTTGAATAATGAGCTACGGGCTTGGAAGACAATCACGCACCAAGCCCGCACAGGCTTGAATAACGAGCTACAGGCTTGGTCATTGGGACTTGGATGGATTTTAAACCTAAAATCAAAGATTATAATTTGGCGATGTGCAAGCTTGAGAATGTTTCATCATTTACAGTGCTTTGCAGTGCTGGATTGAATATATATTGGCTTCTACAATGCTTTGAGTTTGCAGCCTTCAACTTCCGAACCTGTACGGGTTTTAACAAGGACAAGCCCGCGGGACTTGGGATGGAAAATAAACCGTAAATGAAATATTAGATTTGGGCGATGTGCAAGCTTGAGAGGGTGTTGCTATTAATCCTCATGTCCCACATTATAATGCCTATCATTTACAGTGCTTTACAGTGCTATCTTGAATTTATATTTCCATTTACAGTTTTCCGACTTTGCGGCATTGAAACACGATTTACAGGCACACAGGAAACGCTTGCGGCCAATTGCATGATTTGCGGCCGCCTTTAAGGGGGACCTCCTTGCAGCTCCGTCCATTTTAATAGCAGGGTAGCAGTAGCGATACACAGGGCCGTAAGATTGCTGCAAGGAATTGAAGCATTGCGGCCATTTTGCGGCATTAATTGAATGAGGCCCTTTGATAATTTATTTTCTTACAGCATTTGTTATTTGTTCTAATCCACAGGCATTTGAATAACATATGTTTTTCCTTAAGCATAGACAAACTATAATCTAGTTAGACTCACCTCTAAATATTTACCAACATTTTCCTGGATAGCCATCAAATATATTTCACCTATAAATTAATTTTCACCAGGACTTTTAAATATTTTTACCAATTAAAGCCAACCTACTTAAATAAAGGTAGAGGGTGGGTAACTAATGTTTATTGTCATTAAATTTAGATTCAGATTAAGTATACTATATATTTCAAATGCAAAATGAGAGCATTTTTATCATGTTTTGAAGGAATGTTATGCTTAATCTGAAGCATGTATTGACTTAGGGCCTCATTCATATGCGATTTGGCCAATTGAATAGGGCTCTATATCAGCACAGAGCATATTTTTTTTACAGAAGTTAGTTAGTGAAGACCTTGCTTTTGGATAGAAGTTCACTAACTAAAAGCTTCTTTAAAAAAATATGCTCTGTGCTAATATAGAGCCCTATCCAACTGGCCAAATCACAATTGAATGAGGCCCTTAGTGTTGTAGTAATTATTTAACATGTGTTAAAACTTTAATTGTGTAATTCAAAATTCTAAATTATAGCATATTTAAGGAAAGTGAATGTCAAAACCATATACAACAAAATATTTTAAACTGTATTAATTAAAGCAAGTTTAAAAACTCAAATATATCTAATTAGTTACAAGGCAATACTATTGAACATTATTAAACATGAATGAGCTTGTATTAATTTTAATAATATTATTTCAAATATTGAATAATATGTTGATAGTAGAATTTGTGCATAATATTGTTTAGATAATATATACAAGTATACCAGTGAAAACCTCAATTTTGACTAACGTAAGCTAATATATTTAATAAAGTTGGTAGTTTTGCTTTGCTGCACTGTAAACACAAGTACATGTCCTACAATACCATGTAAATATCTTTAATTGCTAAATAATAACAGGCTAAACAAACGTGGACTGTATAAAATCAGTCATCTGAATTAAACTACAAATTTGAATTCACACATAGTTTCCAGGCATTATGCTGGAGCTCTTGAAAGTGGTAAAATATTATTATTCTTATAGGTTTATTTATATTGCAGTGCTTCTCCACATTGGTGCACAACAAACAGGATAAATCCTTCCATTTTGTCTATGTTACCAATATTTGCTGTGCTATCCTGTTTTGTGTGCACCACTGTTGGCATTAGGAGTCTAGGTTATGGGGTTAGGCTTAGAGGGTTAGTTAGATTGCAGTGCGTTTACACATTGGCGCACACCAAACAGGATAGATTTTGAATAGCGTAATCATTTCTTGCCCTATCCTGTTTATTGCACACCAGTGTTGTCATTATGGGCTTTTGTTTATGGATTTAGGCTTACAGTATTACTTAGATTCCAGTGCATTTTGACATTGGCGCACAGCTAACACGATTGATTGCTTACCAAACAGGATACATCCTTCCATTTTGTTGATGTTAGCATCATTTGCTATGCTATCCTGTTTTGTGTTCAGCACTGTTGGCATTAGGGGTTTAGGTTATGGGGTTAGGCTTAGAGGGTTAGGTGGCAGTGCGTTTTGACATTGGCGCCCAGCAAACAGAATAAATCCTTCCATTTTGTATGAGTAAGCATTTCGTGTCCTATCCTGTTTGTTGGGCACCAGTGTTGTCATTATGGGCTTATGTTTATGGATTTAGGCTTAGAGCATTAGTTAGATTACAGTGCGTTTTGACATAGGCACACACCAAAAAGGATTGATGCTTCCATTTTGTATTTGTTAACAGCATTGCTTGTCCTATTCTGTTTGGTGTGTGGCACTGTTTGAAATATGGGGTTATTGCGGTACGTTTTGACATTGGCGCACAGCAAACAGGATAGATTATTTTTCTTTTTTGGTACTTGTTATACTGAACTTGTTGTCTTGAATTTGTAGTGTATAAATGACCCCCTGCTGCTAATCTTTCTGCAACACTCTTCAGACAATGTCTGGTGAAAATGAGAAACAGAAATGGAAATGTTCAAGAAACTTTTTTTTTTTACTAAGACCATACTATTTTTGTTAAGCAAAAGTATTTGTGTACGTTACCTGTTTCGTGTAATTTATTTTCTGTAAATTTCTGCAGAGTTTACAGTCTGTGTTACACCAGTGTTGCAAATCAGTCAGTGACTCTGTTCAGGAAATGACAGAAATATGCAAATTTTGAAATTCACACATAATTTCTTTTGCAAAGAGCATAGATTATTTGATATATTCTGTGTTAATAAAAGTTTTTATTTTATAGAAGTGCTTCCTTTTTTTCCCTCTAAATTTACAACATTTTACCCCACAGAAACATTTATCTGTGTTTTAAATCTTGTCTTCTTTCTGAATAATGTTGGTATTCGCAATCTTATTTAGTTTTTAGCTTTTTTTGCAATTGTTAATTTATTCATTGTCATTTATGTATCTTTTCCATCTTCCTATACATGGATAATATATTCTACTTATTTCTGTACATGAATACTGTTATTGTTATCAATATTTTTTTATTTTTTATTTGTATAAATTATTAATTTATTAAGTTATTATTAATTAATTATAGCTTACCATTTTGGTGTAATTTGCAGGTTTTCAACTTCGAACTCAAGTGATAGGCAAGTTGCTTCAGAAGTAACGTCAGCAGTGAAATGTCCAGTCACACTGTTCATCACCTGGGGGAAATTGAGACATTTCTAGAAAGTCTCCAGTATTTATAGTGTCAGCTCTAGTAGGAATCGTTAAAACATAGTGCACTTGCACAATTTGCATTCTATCCTCCATTTCGTGTAAGTTATGTGCATGGTGCATGGAAAATGGTGTCAATGTTGTATGTGTTACGTGACTCGCATTGTGTTACTGGCTTCGTCTAAGTGTTGCAAGTGCGTTGTTGATTTTTACACGCTTGGACCTCGTTTTTGGTTTTTTGGCCGCCATTTTTTTATCGCTTAGGCGATTTTCGTTCGTGAAAAAATGCAAAATATGGCTCAAATTTAGTTGCATCCTGACTCTGCCCCTGTGCTGTGTGGGAACTTTTAAGTTAATTTGTGTTATATTTGTGGGGGGTTTTGTGTTTTTCGAGTGCCATGGGTCGTTCGTTAAATGTATATTTTTGCGGGGTCCGGATTTTTAGTGAAATGTGGATTTAGTACAGGGTCCGTATTTTTGCAAAGTGTTACGGGTCATTTTTGGGGGTGATTTTTTCAAACATCTACGGGTCTCGCAATGGAAATGGTATAATTAAGCTTCCTGTTTATCTGTAGTCTCGCGGGTCGTAGGGATTATGTGTATGTGGTGATTTTTTCACAGTGCTACGGGGCTCGCCTTGTAAATTGTATAATTGAGCTTTCTGTTGATGTGTAGTCCTGCGGGTCGCAGGAATGATGCGTAAGTCATACAGGGGCATAGGAATGAGCATCTATGGCACTCATCTCCACCAGCACAGTGAGCGCCTTTGGTGCTCCCTGCCTAAGTTGTATGAGGTGGTAGGGATGAGCACCTATGGCGCTCATCTCCACCAGCACAAGGAGCACCTTTGGCGCTCCTTGCCTGGTCGCAACAAAGCCTGCGTTGCTGAGAACTATATATGTGATAAATAGATATCCTATACATTTATTATTCCTATTTTTAATAATACCTAGCACCTTTAGATACACAATTAGTAACTCCTATCTAATTGACAACAACGAGTCCCATATTGGATGATTAATGCTTTTTTCGTTGATTCTTTGATCTACCTAATTAGTAGGCATATGTATATATTTTTGTGTACACACTATACTTTGTAGTCCCTTATACCTCTCACCATAACTAGGTGACTATGATATTGAATGTGGCCCTGTTTTTATTTTTCAATTGTTGGTTTGCCTATGTTTTAATTGTATTCAATACATTTTAATTATCCTCTCGCTCATTATTCACATTACAAATTTGTGGGTGTACAATTAGCAATTGTTTGTCCTTTTCTGTTTTTCTATTTACTAGATTGTATTACACTTGCTGATTGTATTGGCATCCATACATACATGTACTCCAATCATTGTGATAATTGAATATAATCTGAAGCCTCAATCTTATATATGTGATATCCTATTTGGTTTTTATGTTATCAATATACATTTTAAAAGATTAATTTAACTTGCAAGTAATATATTGCTATTCCTATTTGCAATGGAAGCTGCCTTATTAGAACAGCTGTGTATTGCAGCACTGTCTTCAAAACATTTGCTATGTTGGTGGGGGTTGAAATATTTCAACCTGTTATTTCTATACAACATTAGTAGTAACAATAAGTTATGATTTGTATAGTTTATGGTTCATAAAGTAAAAATGGCAATATTCATTTTTTTTCTAATTAAGACCCAAATTATTTAGCTTAGATTCTAGGTAGTGTAGCATAGAATGTTTTTTTGAGTGTTTACTACAATTTAATTTTCATATGCTCTCCAAGAGAAATTATCATTTTGCAGCTTAATGCAAAATGTATTGGCTGTTCTAAAATAAATATATGCTGCTAAAAAATAAAAATCTCTCATATATTCACAGGGAGAGCAACATGCTCCCAATAATGCCTTACATGTTTATCCAATATAGGCTCCATCAGAGGTCTTTAGGAGGGTATGAACTTGTAAACTAACAATCCCACCATTTACAGTGCAGCAGACAAAATCTTCCACTGTATTCAAGGTCTCAAACCAACAGTGGAAAAAGAGCTGCAGAAACCAAAAATGGTTTATTGCAGCATAATTGCATGAAAAAGGTAATACAGATGATTTTCTTCTACTTTCTAAAACATTTTGTTCATTTCTAAGTCTAGTTCTTCAAAATATTATATTTTAAATATAGGACTACCGTGGTCCTGAAGACTTTAGATTAGGAAAGTATAAACTGCAACAGAAAAGGAAAATATTTAAGTAAAAGTTATGTGTACATTTTAACAACTTTGTCTATGATTGCTGCTTTGGAATCTAAATATAAAAATGTATAAAACATGTACAAAAAAGCTAAATCTTTTAGTCAACAGTTCATCTCATGAAATTTCTATATTCATTTCAGGATTTCCACAGGTAATCTGGGGTTTCCGTGTACAACTATTTTAGAAGTAATCAAAAAGTTATATTGGCTTATACAGAGACAAATTTAATTAAAGTGAAGAGTTCCAGGAATATATATCTGTCTTAGCCAGCAGACCAATTAGTTATACTAAATTAAATGAACATTTAACCTCCACAAGCTTGTTTCCATATTGCCACTAAAAGCTATTGCAATAATGCCACTGAAACATGATCTCCTACTAAGAAACCACTGGAATTGTTAAATTTATTTTAACAGAAAAAAAGACTGTATTTTTCACTTCACATAGTTCATATTTTATTTTCAGTCTGTAGAATTGTAACTGTATATTTTCAAACCAAGATATTCATACTAGATGTGTAGACTTTGAACTTCATCATGTGCACTACATTTTCCACATTACCATGAGGGCAGTAAAACTAGTACTTCCCTATAGAGAAGCCACAGTGAAGTATATACAGTACCCACAAACTTTGCCATGCAATATCATTTCAATAACAATAAAAGTAATTTTCTAAGTATATTTCAAATAAACAGCAAAAAGAAGTTATCGCATATATAGTTGTCAGTGTTGGGGATTTTTGCGCCGTTGGTAACACAGTTGCTTTCCTCACAAAGCGAGGGATGCAACAGTGAGCCTCACGAGTCGAGGCTCGCCAGCGACGCAGTCAATCTGTGTGGCTTACGAAGCGAGGCGCAGTACTTAGGCTGCAATGAGCACCAAAGCGGGAAGAACTTAGGCGAGCCTCGCACGTAACTCTAAAAACCCATTAAAAAAAAGAAATAATGTACAAAAATGTATAACACCCTCACACACAGCACAGGGGGATACACAGGAAGCCTGGGAGTGAGGTTCCACGTGAATTACACCCATATTTGGTGTTTTTTGTCACTCTAAAAATTCCTAAGCAAGGAAAAAAATGATGAACGAAAAACTGTAAATTTCAGAAACAGCATGAAAATGAGGCTCAGCAACACCAGGCTCGCAAAGCTTACAAAATACACAACACTGAAGACAGTAAAACTTACACGAATAATGCCAGGCACGCGGGACTTTGAAAATAAAACCAACAGCGCTGCACGCAAAGGAGAAAGACACAGGGAAGGGACAGGGGGGAGATGGTGAACAGAGACACATGGCATTCCCAAGCACTAAACGTTCAGGTTAACGAACCCTGCAATGAGTGGCCCATACTGTAGGTGAGAGGAAAGGGTCGCAATGAGCGCCAAAGGCGCTCATCGCTGGACTCACGATGAGCACCGCGTGTGGGAGAGGCTTGCACTAGCACTAAAGGGGCTCATTGCGAGCCCCGTGATGAAAGCCAAAGGCGCTCAGTGTGGGGCTCGCATTTAATCCTGTCATTTTTGATGGGGAATATCCTAGTTAAAATAGATAGGTGGAAGTTATTACAATGGTTACTATGTGGCTTATTTTTGGGTAATACTATAAACTATCATATGCCATAGATGGTGAGGGAAGTAAGAAATCATGCTCCTGACTTCACCTAAAAATTTTAATGATAAAAACTCACATGCCCAGCAACCATTGTAGGTGCAAACCTGCTTATATTAAACATGTTATTGGGTGCTTATCTTACTAATAACATATCTTACTTATTACTTTGATTACTCCTTTCTTGACCTTTATACTGTACAATGACTTTTTCCATGTCTTTGTGTACCCTCCACACTCCATCAAGTCATTCCCAGAACTGTTTGCTGGAACAAGTTAGGAAGGCAGTGATCATGATAATTTGCATGGTTTTCTGGTCAAAAAAATGTATAGGGTAAAGTATTCAAGTTTCCAGGAACATTAACCAGATAAACTTAGTAACTGACTTGTGACTAGTGACTGGCCTTCTAATAAAGTTAATAGAGAACATAGCGCAATTCTTTGGTAGGTGGGAAGCAAGATTCTGAATTTGTTGAAAATTTGCATGTATTCTCTTCAAGCCCCAAAATGTAATTGCCCATAGTAACCACTCATAGCCACCTCCACCCCTACCACTGTTTATTTATACATGCATTTCAGAATGACAGCTAGAATCAACAGCCTATTTAATTATAGGAAAATGTTTGGACATACCTTGAAATACCTCTTTAAGAGATGAGGAAATGTGAGTGGACATTTTTAATTTGTACATTTGTCTTTTTATAATCTGCACCAAGAAGTGGTGTACTCTATCTTTCCCCCAGACTTAGGGCCTCATTCTATTATCGGCCGTAAACCGGCCGTAAGGCTGCGATTCCTTGCGGGGGTCCCATTACCTCGCAATTGAATTAAACGGCCCCGCAAGGATCTCCTCTTACGGCCGGCCATGAATCTGGCAACCGGCCGTAAGCTCTGAAATCTAAAAAGTCAAAAATAAATTCAAGACAGCTCTGTAAATCTCTGTAAATGCTAGGGATCATATTGGGGGACATGAGGATTAAAAGTAACCCACTCTCAAGCTTGCACATCAGCCCAAACCCGAGTTTAAATTAACTGTTTATTTTCCAGCTGCGGCGTGGGCGGGTCTGAGGTGCTCCAAGCCCTATGGACTTTTTACATGGATATTTGACGTATATTAGAAAAAATATATTTTACAAATTTGAGCATAGGGGAATTTTGTGCTATTTTTGCTAACACCGAAAATAACTTTATAGTCTTCTCAAAGTGCAGGATGGCTTTATTTGGGCTATATTTCGTGCTTAATTGGTGCTAGCGGGACCTCTTTCCTGCAAGTAAGCTGCGGCTCGGTTTTAGCCTTGCAGACAGGGTTCCCGGAGCAATTGAATTGCAAATAGGATTTTCTTACGGACGATTTCCTTGCGGCCGTTTTAGATCAAAGGATTTCCTCCGGCGCGAGCGGCCGCAAGAGATTGCAAGGCACCGGCCGCAAGCCTGCCGGAATCCCCGGCCGGAGGGGAATAGAATAGCCGAATAGCTTGCGGCCGGTCCTTGCGGCCACGCAACGGCTGCGGCCGATAATAGAATGAAGCCCTTAATAATTTAGTAATTATTAATATATATATATATATATATATATATATATATATATATACATGTATATATATATATATGTATATATATATATATATATATATATATATAGGTTAATAATGAGTATTGCAGTATTTTATGATACCTTTTGTATTGGACAAAAGCCTTATTTATAGTGACAAGCTTTCAAGAGGTTCAACCTCTCTTTATCAAGTCTGAAGCAATACCCCCATCTTTAGATATGCATATATACGGTACCTTATCACACATCTATTCCCCTTTACTACATTTTCTCAGCTGCACCACCAGTTCAAAGGAGAGAAAAAATCAGAGGGTCCCCAATGCTTGGTAATGTTGCCTAGAGACCCATAAAACGAATGTGTTTTATAGATTAACTGCATGCACCAAGAAAATAAGTTCCTCCTTCTACTAAGGGACTCTGACACCACTACCAGTAGCAATGCACACACTCTTCTTCCCACAAATCTTCTCCAGTGTTAATTGCATCAGCAACACCACCACCAAAAGATGTAGATGTGCAGGAACAGCAAGGTTGTGATGTGAGAAGGAACATGAGCCAAAGAAGAATGACAATAGATGGAGATGCCCCAAAGAATGAAAGTCACAGTGCCACAAATGGGAATCTGCTTTTTTGGTTTGCAGATTGAAATAATGGGGGACTTTTCAGTGTGGCTGTACACACTACAACAATAGCAAGTCTTCTCTCTTCTGTGTAGCTTTTCCTGGTGTACTTGTGTCTTCTGTCAGAGTCTGTTGCTCCATATCTGTGATTAGACTTTTGATTTCAGTGATTTATTGCTCGTTAATTGTGCAAATCGTAATACCTTAGGCATCCATGACAATTCCCTATATAGCTGATTACACCATGTTTAAGAGCACAGTAAATATCCCTAGCTATGCTAATCACCCATCTTGGAAACATTGCGAGAGAACTGCAAGCCAGACAAACTTTTCCATTGATTTTTGCACTAACAAAAGATTACAAGTTTCATTATGCAACATCAAGGGTAACATACAACCCAGTATTTAAGAGGTTAATAAATATCAGGAAACCAGGTTGCCTAGGAACATATGCGCTAATGCATTGTCTATATATATAATATTTAAACATAAAATAAACACATTTATATACATACTGAATCTATAAATACAGTTGTCACATCTATTTAATTTCAAAAAATGTTAATGAAAGAAAAATAATATGTATGTATTTTTTTTTATTATACCCAGACAACAATTCAGACCAGAAATGTATTGCAGGGGTAAGTGAGGGAAGAAAAACGATGCTGCGCTGCACTACTATTCATAGGTTGAAGAACAACAATAATAAATTGCACCCTCAATGCATTTTGTGAAAGCCAAGTCAAAATTGTACCACTGACACTACCCTTAACGTCTCACTTCCAGCTTGTTACAGCAACATTAAGCATGCACAACCTGTAACATTCCAGAGCGTTACCCACAAACTCACAATGACCACAACTATTATATGTGATACTAGTGACTTGTCCATCAAAAATGACAGCAATAAAATTGTAAGCCAGGCAATGCTGTTTGCCACACAATGTGAGGGTTTTGCTTCTCTGAGCACCTTTGGCGTTCATCGTGAGCCATGCGATGAGCGTCTTCGGCTCATTGCAGGGTTCATTAACCTGCAGGTTTTGTGCTTGGGAATGCCATCTGTCTCTTTCCAGCATCTCCCCCTATCCCTTCCCTGTGTGTTTCTCTTCTGTGTGTCTGTTGAATGTTTGTGTGGCGCGCGCTGGCGTTGTTCGTGTAATTGTTACTGTCTTTGCCATCGTGTATTTTCTAAGTCCCGCATGCCTGGCTTTGCTCAGCCACATTTTCACCCAGTTTCAGAATTTTTTACATTTTTCGTCCCCCATTTTTTTCTTGATTAGCCGATTTTCGAGTGATGAAACACGTCAAATAAGGCTCAAAATCGCTTGCAACATCACTCCCAGGCATCCTGGCTCTCACCCTGTGCTGTGTGTGAATGTGTTTTTATTTTTTGTAATAATTTTTCTTGTTTTTTGTGTTTTTTGATTTCCGCGGGTTGGCCATTAAATTTGCATTTTTCTGAGGTTGTTTTTTTTTTACGAGCTAGCATGTGTGATGGCACTTCTGGCTGCAATGAGTGCCTTTTGTGCTAATTGCTGTGTAAGTACTGCGCGGCTGCTTAAGTCAAGCGTGCTTCAATGCCTCAACTGCTCACCTCTCTTCGCGAGGCGAGCAGGGCAAAGAGCACCTTTGGCGCGCATTGCCTAAGTCCTTCAACCTCAGAATGCTTCAATGCCTCAACTGCTCGCCTCGCTTCGTGAGGCTCGCAGGGCAATGTGAGCTCGGAAGGCTTCAAAGCCTCAACGGCTCGCCTTGCTTCGCAAGACTCGCAAGCGTGATGACAAATCACAGTTTGACAACTATTATATGTGATATACTGTATTTATATATATATATATATATATATATCACATATATAGTTGTGAGCGTACGAGTTGTTGCTAATGCTGCGGGCTCGCGTAGCAAGCCCGCGGCCCTCGCAAAGCGAGGGCACTGCGCCAGGTTCTCAGTTGCTGGCATGGAGCGCCGCAGGCGCTCCATGCCAGCACCTGAGGACCTCGCAAAGCGAGAGCTTCAGTTGCAGCAACTGCGACCCTTGCAAAATTCACAACCCAAATTCGCAACCCAAAGAACTGCGACCCTCGCAAAGTTCACGTCGCAACCCAAAGAGCACGACACACACATTACGACACTCGCAAACAACATACGACACACGTTCACACACATTACGGCCTCGCAACACTCGGACGCAACTCGCGAACATTACAAAATTAAAAACACAATACATACACACAGCACATACATAAAAAGCTTACCTACACCAAGAGGGAGCACCCACGACTTCAAAAATGCAACTTACAACTTAATTGCACTCAAAATAAAAAAGTTTAGACACTAAATAATTTGCTATGCGACACAAAAAATGGCCGAGAATAAAACGAAAACGAGGCTACACACGCAAACACCATACGAGACACGTTACCACACATTACGACCTCGCAAACATCGGAAGCAACACGCCGACATACAAACATTTAAAACTTAAGAAATACACACAACAAACACATAAAAAGCTTACCTACAGCAAGAGGAACCATCCAGCACCTCAAAAAAACAAGTTACATCTACATTTAAATCAAAATAAAACACTTTAGACACTAATACCATCGCTAAGCGAGAGAAAAAATGGCCGACGAACAAAACGAAAACGAGGCTTCAGACGTAACTATACTACACTTACTCGCAATAATGAAACACATACTATGCGGAACGTATCACAATCATATTAAACACCATTTTGAACAGTACTACGCACAAAATGGCGGATGGAACGCAAATTGTAAGCTGGAACGCAAATAGCGCATGCGTATTGCGTTCTAACGGTCTCACTTTCCAGAACTTTCTACAAGTTTATAAATACTGCCTATTTTACACAAAAAAATACATTTCTCCTCAGGTGATGAACGGAGTGACTTCAGAGATAACTGCTGCTTTTACTAATTTACTACTTTACATTGTGCAAATTACAACTGAAAGGTAAGCTATAATATATTACATTTTATTATCAGGACAGGTCAAAAAAAAAAAAGAGGATTTATGTAGTGACATATATGGCACATTTATGTGTATAGGCCCACAAAAAAAATACGGTTCATTTAACAAAACAACAAAAAAACATAATTCAATATTAAACAGAGGTTTATGTATAGTGACATCTGACACGCACATATATGTCTATAATGTATAGTGACATCTGACACGCACATATATGTCTATAATGTATAGTGACATGTGACACGCACATATATGTATAGAATGTATAGTGACATGTGACACGCACATTTATGTGGATTGCCCCTGCATAGTGACATGTGACACGGACATATATGTGTATCATGTATATTGACATGTGACACACACATTTATGTGTATTGCCCCTGCATAGTGACATGTGACACGGACATATATGTGTATAATGTATAGTCACATGTGACACGCACATTTATGTGTATTGCTGCCACTGCAACAAAATGAGGTTAAAACAAAATCATTAAAACACTACATTTAAATGACATTATATGTCATGTATACTGATATGTGACACGCACATATATGTGTATCATCTATAGTTACATCTCACACACAGACATTTATGTGTGTTGGAAAAAAAAAAAATAAGGTTAATTTAACAATTTAAATATGATTCATGTATAGTGATATGTCACACGCACACAAAATAATTACATTAAACTATGGAATGTGCTTCATGTATGTGACATATGTGTGTAGCCCCCACCAAAAAATAAGGTCAATTGAAAATAATTACAGAAGTATATTTAAATGACATTAATTTACTGCAATTCAATAGATTATATAAAGCTGAATCTTTCTATTTCTTTTACTATTCAAACAGACTCGGCATCAACAGCGTCACTCAACAATTTGCACCGTGCATTGTGAAGCACAATCCCTTTTAAAGAACACCAACAAAGAACAACAGGTAAGATACAACAAGACATTAAATGCTTAAAAGGCCATGCTTTGCTAGATGAAAAATTATAAATATACAAATAACTATTTCACTTTCTTTTTCAAACAGACACTACAAGAAGACCGGCGGATTAAGATTGGCAGGAGGGGACCCATCAAGGTAAAGTATTAAGTATAAAAAAGAAAGAACCATGAGCCTCATTCAATTGCGAGTTGCTCAATTGAATAGAGCTCTATATAAGCACATAACATATTTTTTATACAGAACTTTTTAGTTACTGAACTTCTAACCACAATCAAGGTCTTCAATAACTAAAAACTTCGCTCAATAAATATGTTATGTGCTTATATAGTGCCCTCTTCAATTGGTAAAATTGCAATTCAATGAGGACCTATATATCTTTAATAGCCGAGGGCCTCACTCAAATGTGATTTGCCCATTTTAATAGGGCTCTATATAAGCACAGAGCATATTTTTTAAAGGAACTTTTTATTTAGTGAACACGTTGCTTTTCACAGAGCATATTTTTTAAAGGAACTTTTTATTTAGAGAACACGTTGCTTTTGGATACAAGTTCACTAAATACAAAATTCGGTAAAAAAATATGCTCTGTAGTGATATTGAGCTCTATTCCATTGGCCAAAACACAATTGAATGAGGAGCTGACAATATAACAAATGCAGCAACCAAAGGCCCTCATTCAATTGCTATTTTGGACAATTTAATATGGGCCTCATTCTATTAGCGGCCGCAGCCGTTGCGGGGCCGTAAGGACCGGCCGCAAGCTATTCTGCTATTCTATTCCCTTACGGCCGGAGGCTCCGGCAGGCTTGCGGCCGGTGCCTTGCTATCTCTTGCGGCCGCTCGCGCCGGAGGAAATCCTTTGATCTAAAACGGCCGCAAGAGTTTTGCAATTCAATTCCTCCGGGAAACCTCTCTGCAAGGCTAAAAGCGAGCCGCAGCTTACTTGCAGGAAAGAGGTCTCGCTAGCACCAATTAAGCACATAAAATAGCTCAAATAAAGCCATCCTGCACTTTTAGAAGACTATAAAGGGATTTTAGGTGTTAGAAAAAATAGCACATAATTATCCTGTACTCAAATCCGTAAAATATTTTATTTTTAATATCCGTAAAATATCCATGTAAAAAGTCCAGAGTGCTTGGAGCACCTCAGACACGCCCACGCCGCAGCCGGAAAATAAACAGTTAATTGGAACTCGGGTTTGGGCAGATGTGCAATCTTGAGAGTGGGTTCCTTTTAATCCTCATGTCCCCCAATATGATCCCTAGCATTTACAGAGCTGTACAGTGCAGGCTTGAATTTATTTTTGAGTTTTTATATTTCTGAGATTACGGCCGGTTCCAAGATATGCGGCCGGCCGTAAAAGGAGATCCTTGCGGGGCCGTATAATAGAATCGCGAGTTAACTGAACCCCGCAAGGAATCGCAGCCTTACGGCCGATTTACGGACGATAATAGAATGAGGCCCTATGGCTATAAATAAGCACTTTTAGGCCCTTATTCAATTGCCATTTTGCTAATTCTATAGGGATCCAAATAATCACATAACATATATTTTTTAAAGAACTTTTTCGTTAGTAAAAACCTTGCTTATAGATAGATGCTTAATAACTAAAAACTTCTTTAACAAATATATGTGATGTGCTTATTTAGAACTCTATTCAATTTTCAAAATTGCAATTCAATGAGGGCCTTAGAGTAATATTACATTGTAAAAATTGCAATTCAATGAGGGGCAAACTATGCAACATATGGTACACACAAAGGCCCTCATTCAATTGCAATTTGCCCAATTGAATAGGGCTCTAAATCAGAACATAACATTTTTTTTTAAAGAAGTTTTTAGTTAGTAAAAATCTATCCAAAAGAAAGTTTTTCACTGACTTAAAACTTCTTTAAAAAAATATGCTATGTGCTTATTTAGGGCACGATTCAATTAGCCAAATCGCAATTGAATGAGACCCAAAGTGCTACACACAAAACAGAATTGGAACAAACACACACAAACACATAGCAAAATAAATTATCTTTCTTATTCAATGTTTAACAACCTATAAGCCTTACAAAGAAGCCTAAATAAGAATAACAAAAGTGTTGCGCACCTAATTAGATTGTACAAAAAATCACACAAACACATAGGAAACTACATTAACATTCTTCTTTAATGTTTAACAACCTATAACCAGTACAATCAAGAATAAATAACTTTAGCACAAGTGCTGCGCACAAAACAGGATTGTATAAAACTAACACAAACACATAGCAAACTACATTAATAATATTATTTCATGTTTCACAAACTATAACCATCCCAATAAAGGCTAAATAAGTATACCACAAGTGGTGTGCACAAACAGGATTGTACAAAAACTAACATAAACACATAGCAAAATAAATTCATATTCTTATTTAATATATCACAACCCAAAAGCCTTACTAACAACCATAAATAAGAATAACAAAAGTCGTGGGATTGTACAGAAAGTAAAAAAAAAAAAATAGAAAAAAATAACCATAACTGATACAATACAGCCAAATTCATACATTTTTTACTTATTTAAAAGACATTTCACTCAAACAACATTTTCTATTTTATATTACAACAGATACTGCGTGAAGACAATCGGACGAGGACTTTCTCCACAGGACCAGACCATCGGACGAGGACTTTCAACACAGGACCAGACCAGCGGACGAGGAATTTCAACACAGGACCAGACCATTGTACGAGGACTTTCACCAAAGGACCACAACATCGGACGAGGGCTATCGCCACAGGACCACAACATCGGAAGAGGGCTTTCGCCACAGGACCACACCATCGGACCAGGACTTTCAACAGAGGACCAGACCATAGGACCAGGATTTTACACAGAGGACCACACCATCGGACGAGGACTTCCAACAGAGCACCACACCATTGGACAACGATTTTCAACGGAGGACCAACAAACATTCGGATTTAAATCACACTTCAACCAAGGTACAGTATAATAAGTACAAAAGGAGAAAACTAAAGAAACAGCTTTCAGTTGCATCTGTGTCAACAGAAAAATAAAAAAATAAATTTACTATCTCCCTTATTCTATTTAAATTGCCACTATGTAATACATAGCTCAATAACCACATCAATTTTTGTTTTAGCAAAGAAGTTTTGCAGTGGTAAATATCTATCCACAAACAACGTTTTTAATAAATAAAAAAAATGATTTAAAAAAAATATGTTACATGCTTATTTACAGCAGTATTCCATTGGCAAAATTCTTAGTCAGTGAGGACAGGAATTATAATTTTAACTAAATATAACTGATACATTAATGATTTACCTTTTATTTCACCAATTGTGCACAAGAATCTTTAACAGGAAATACAAATTTAAATATACACAATTACATTTCTTTTTTTTCCTTTACAGATTAATATGGCTGATAACGAGACCAAAGAAGAGAAGAAAAGACATCAAACTAGAGAAAGACAAGAGAGATGGGCCGCCCAGCAGACACCTGAGGAGAAAGAAATTCGACGAGAAAAAGAACGCAAAAGACTTGCAAATAAAAGACTATCAGCTGCAAAAATGAAAGATACAACAAAAAAAAATAAAAAGATAATAAAGCATTTACAAACTGTTCCTCAAACATCAGATGACATTTTACAAGATACCAGTCAAGACAGACCAAAAAAAGCAAATACAAAAACAAAGCATTTAAAAACTCTTACTAAAAACTTACAGGACATTTCAACAAAACAAGGACAACATATACCAAGAAAAGCCACGAAAAAAACTAAACATTTAGACCCTGTTGTTGAAACATTTCATGACTTTTCACCTGATGAATATGAAAGTCAACATCCGATATGCTTTGCAAATTGTCCTTTACTCAAGTCTTTAGCAGTAGAGGTTCATAGTTGTGGGGATATGAGTACTCAATGTCAATTTTGTGAGGCTTATTATTTTAAACAGGAGAGACCCAGAGATGGACAATTTATTAGTTGTTGTCAAAAAGGCAAGTTCAAACTTCCAGAAAGGAAACAATTTCCAAGATATTTACAAAATATTATGACTGAACCTACTTTTCCAAATTACAAAAATTTTAAGACAAACATAAGATCCTACAATAGTGCCATATCATTTGCATCTATGGGGGCAACATTGGCTGCTAATGTACCAGGACATGGTCCTTACTGTTTTAAAGTCCAAGGACAAATTTATCATCGGACTTCACATTTACATCCAGAGCAAGGAGAGCAAAGAAAATTCGCTCAACTATATGTCCTAGATACAATGGAAGCTATTGACCAACGTATGCAGATGGAAGAAAATAAAAAATGCTTATCCAGTGTTTTCATAGAGCTAAATAACATTATGGACAAAAATCCCTACAGTAAAGCATACAAAAAAATGGCAGAAGTAGAAAATGAACAACAACTTCATGCACAAAGACATCAATTACCCATGCCAAAGGTTAATATGGTGCTTAAAAGAGACAGACATACTGATAAACGTCGTTATAACTTGCCAACATCAAATGAAGTTGCAATGGTCTTTCAGAATGATGAAGGAGAACCACCATTTCAAAGAGACATTAGAATATATCCCAGAAATGAGGAGCAACCATTTATTAATATTAATATCTTAAGTCCAAATTTAGATCCAATGAAATATCCCATCTTTTTCCCACATGGAGAAGCAGGTTGGCAACCAAAATTAACCCTTCCCAGTTACCCAAATGCTAAAGCCAGAATCCGAAATAATGTTTCTATGCTTGAATTTAAAGTAGCTCAAATTGCCATTCGAGATGAATTTAATCCAATTTTATGTGGTGGAAAACTAACACAACAATGGATTATTGATTCATATTTGCAAGTTGAGGCAAATAATTTAAACTTTATAAAATATCAACAAGATAAACTACATGTAGAACAATATTGTGGACTCATGGACTACGTTTCTGACGTGGCTACAAGCAGAGACATGACAGCTGGCAAAGCCATCATTTTACCATCTTCCTTTCGAAATATGAGAGAAAGATACAATGATGCTATGGCTATTGTGACAAAATTTGGAAAACCAGATTTATTTGTGACATTTACATGTAATCCACATTGGCCAGAAATTAATCAAAATCTACTTCTTGGACAAAGTGCTTCAGATCGACCAGATTTAGTAGCCAGAGTTTTTAAGATCAAATTAAATTAATTAATACGTGACTTCACTATAAATCAGTTATTTGGCAAATGTCTTGCTTATGTATATACCATTGAATTTCAAAAAAGAGGCCTTCCACATGCACATCTTCTCATAATACTTCAAGAGAAAGATAAATTAGATACTTCGGACAAAGTGGATGCAGTCATTGTTGCTGAACTACCAGATCCAGAACTATATGGTAGACTATATGAGCTTGTTACTCATCGCATGATTCATGGACCCTGTGGAGACCTTAATCCACAATCACCATGTATGGAAAATAATAAATGTTCAAAAGATTTTCCAAAAGATTATAGAGACAAAACATATGCAAATTGTGATGGATATCCACTTTATAAAAGAAGAGAAGGAGATAGTGCCATTATTCGTGGAAAAAAAGTGGACAATAGATATGTAGTACCCTACAATCCACATTTACTCATGAAGTACAACGCCCACATCAAACGTAGAAGCCTGCACTTCCATCAAATCCATTAAATATGTCTACAAATATATTTACAAAGGCTATGATGCAGCTACTGTAGTCGTGAAAAGTGCAGACAACCCTGAATGTAGTGAGTTAGTACATGATGAACTTGCATCTCATGTAGATGCTCGCTATGTCAGTGCACCAGAAGCTATGTGGCGGCTTTTAAAATTTGAAATGCATGATAGATCACATGCAGTAAATAGATTAGCAGTACATTTGCCACAACGACATTTAGTCTATTTCCATGCTGGAAATGAAATGAATGCATTGGCCCAAAGTGAAGATCGTCACACTACACTAACTGCATGGTTTGCATTAAATTCAAATGATGCTCAAGCAACACAATACTTATATATTGAAATTCCATATCACTATGTTTTTGTGAATGGATTATGGAGACCAAGAAAAACCAGAGGCAATAAAATAATTCCATGAATTTACACAGTCAGTCCAAGAGATGTTGAACGTTTTTGCTTACGGATATTACTTTTAAATGTTCCAGGAGCACAAAGTTTTGAACAATTAAGAACTGTTAATGACATTGTATATGAATCCTTCCATTTAGCTGCAAGACATAGAAACTTACTCGCTGATGATACAGAGTGGGAAAGATGTTTAGAAGAAGCAGCACAATGTCAAATGCCACGACAGATGAGAGAACAATTTGCTTTTATTTGTATCTTCTCAAATGCTCCAAATGCATTAGCTTTGTGGGAGACTTTTAAAAGTAATATGGCTGAAGACTTTATGCGACGATACAATGAACCCATTGCTCACTTAAAAGCGTTAATGGAAATCCAAGAAGTCTTTTTAACTCATGGATTAAGTTGTGCAAGTTTTAATTTGCCTGATCCAGGTCTTATAGATGACATAAACTTTGAAGACTATGACATTCAACTACAAGCAGAAAGAACATAAGAAAGACTTACAACTTTAAATACACTACAATTGCAAGCATTTCATGCCATTAAAAATACAATAGATGATGACATGGTGACAGAGCGTTATTTCTATCTTGATGGACCTGGCGGATCAGGAAAAACCTATTTGTACAATTTATTAATGAGTTCAGTACGAGCACAAGGACAAATAGCAATGGCGTTTGCCACTACTGGAATTGCTGCACTTTTATTAGAAGGTGGAAGAACTGTTCATAGTGGATTTAAACTGCCGGTGCCTATTTAAGAAAATTCTGTGTCATATATTCGTATGACATCCTTACAAGCAAAGAAATTTAAGAAATGTAAATTAATTATAATAGATGAGGCCACAATGATGTCATGCTATGCCCTCCAATGTATTGACCGTTTGCTTCGTGAAGTCATGGATAATATTTTTCCATTTGGTGGAAAGGTAATGTTGTTGGGTGGCGATTTTAGACAAACATTACCTGTTGTTGTACATGGAAATCGAACTGACATTATCGAAACCTGTATCAAGTCAAGCACAGTATGGAAACATTTTACCCATCTTCAACTGCAACAAAATATGAGATCAGAAGGACAAAATGATTTCAATAATTGGCTTATTAAAATTGGAGAAGGCAGAACAGAAAAAATACTACATTTAGCTGACGACACTGTAGAGATCCCACCTCAGATGATTTGTCAACAAGATATTATATCGGCTATATTTGAAGGGAGCATCAATAACGAAGAATATTCCGAGCTTGCCAACCAAGTCATACTGACGTGTAAAAATAAAGATGCATTAATCCTCAATAAAGAAATCTTTAAAAAAATTAATGCACCACAAAGAAATTATCACAGTGCTGATTCTGTACTTGCTGATGACAATGAAAGTCAGGCTAACTTTTCGACTGAATTCATAAACTCTCTAACTCCTTCTGGAATGCCACCACATATTTTGCAGCTAATGAATGGTGCAATTATCATGTTACTGCGAAATATGAACGCCAAAAAAGGCCTATGCAATGGCACAAGATTAATTGTTCAACAATTAAGGGACCATTTTATAGATGCTGAAATTTTAACTGGGACCCATAAAGGAGAGAGAGTTTTCATACCAAGAATAGATTTAGCACCAAGTGAAAGTAGTCTCCCTTTTATACTTCAAAGAAGACAATTTCCCATTATTATAGCATTTGCCATGACCATTAATAAATCACAAGGTCAAACTTTCAAATCTGTGGGTATTTCTGTGGAAGAACCAGTATTTGCACATGGTCAATTGTACGTTGCATTGTCACGGTGCAAAAATCCACAGGCTATTAAAGTTTACATTGAAAAAAATGAAAGTCAAGGTGATTTATTAGAAGATGGACGTATTTTTACTAAAAACATTGTCTACTATGAAGTACTATAACTTTGCAGGATACAAACTAAAGCCATGCAAACATTTTGGAAAAGCATTCAAAAATACATAACAATTTGTTGTTTAATTCAGTCATAATTAATGGAAGTCATGTTTATGGATAATTCGCCTCACAAAATACTTGCCTTGCATTTTTAAGAAAAATTATTTTACAATGTTAACTCACTGTGTTAATGTTTCTAATGTTACAAGTTTAAAAACAATATTTCTAAGTTATTTCATCAAACCGATTATAAAATTCATGTTAAGAGCTCAAGCACCTTTTAAGTCACAATGTAAATATTGTCTGTTATCTTAAGATTACTACCTAAATTAATGTTTATCGACAGTTTATGTGATCAGTAAGTAATTAATTTCATTTCGTACGTTTTAATGGGAGTTTTTACTGTATGACTTCCTATACATTCAATGTATATTCAAATTAACAATTATTCTGATACAAATTGCATGTTAATACTTATTAATTTAAAGTTCAACTGTTTTTACATTCAAATCTTAATACTTTTAATACAAAATTAAGTTACAAAATGTATTCACTGTGTTCCTGTTTATAATGTTCAAAATTATACAAATATTTTGTCAACTTCCAAAGTTACATAAAAAATAAAGATCAAGTTTAAAAATATATACTTTGAACGTTATTGTTTACATATATTTTAAAATTCATTTTAAAATTAGGGACGTTTCAACATGGCTTTTTCCTTTTTGCTTTCCTCTGGATTCAATGTATATTAAAGTGAACACTTATTCAGATACAAATTTCATGTTAAAAAAAACATTACATCAACATTTTACAAAAATACACGTTCATATCACAATACCTACAAGAGTCAAATATATATATAAATAACTAAACAACTTGACAAACATATACATCACATTGCCGTCATTTTTTGACGGGCAAGTCGCTAGTATATATATATTGAAGAGTGAAGCAGCCGTGAATGTCCAGTAATCTAGTAATTTAGTAAATTTAGTAATTATTAATCCATATATATATATATAGAATAATAATGAGTATTGCAATATAATTTTATACCTTTTGTATTGGACAAATGTGTTATTTATAATGACGAGCTTTCAAGAGGCTTAGCCTCCCTTTATCAAGTCTCAAGCAATACTAACATGAGATGGAACCCTCAGTTTGAATAATAACAGCAGATGCAGAGAGAGAGAGAGTTGGGACAGCATCTGACATCATCAGGTAAATTCAAATATGGGGAATAAATACAACACAGCAAAGGAAACATATATACACATATTATATACACATATACATCAATATATACATGAAAAAGCAGAACACTTTTGACTTGGCAAGATTTGCCCACTCTTCTTTGCAAAAACATTCCAAATCTGTCAGATTGCGTGGGCATTTCCTGTGCACAGCCCTCTTCAGATCACCCCACAGATTTTCAATCGGATTAAGGTCTGGGCTCTGGCTGGGCCATTCCAAAACTTCAATCTTCCTCTGGTGAAGCCATTCCTTTGTTGATTTGCATGTATGCTTTGAGTCGTTTACATGCTGAAAGATGAAGTTCCTCTTCATGTTCAGCTTTCTAGCAGAAGCCTGAAGGTTTTGTGCCAATATTGACTGGTATTTGCAACTGTTCATAATTCCCTCTATCTTAACTAAGGCCTCAGTTCCAGTTGAAGAAAAACAGCCCCAAAACATGATGCTGCCACCACCATGCTTCACTGTGGGTATGGTGTTCTTTTGGTGATGTGCAGTGTTCTTTTTGCGCCAAACATATCTTTTGGAATTATGGCCAAATAGTTCAACCTCGGTTTCATCAGACCATAACATCTTTTCCCACGTGCTTTTGGGAGTCTTCAGATGTGTTTTTGTAAAATGTAGCCTGGCTTGGATGTTTTTCTTCATAAGAAAAGGCTTTCGTCTTGCCACTCTACCCCATAGCCCAGACATATGAAGAATACGGGAGATTGTGTCACATGTACCACACAGCCAGTACTTGCCAGAAATTCCTGCAGCTCCTTTAATGTTGCTGTAGGCCTCTTGGTAGAATCCCAGACCAGTTTTCTTCACGTCTTTTCATCAATTTTGGAGGGAGCTCCAGTTCTTGGTAATGTCACTGTTGTGCCATATTTTCTCCACTTGATCATGACTGTCTTCACTGTGTTCCATGGTATATCTAATGCCTTGGAAATTCTTTTGTACCCTTCTCCTGACTGATACCTTTTAACAATGAGATCCTTCTGATGCTTTGGAAGCTTTCTGTGGACCATGGCTTTTGCTGTGGGATGCGACTAAGAAACTAGAGCAGCTAAACTTTATTTGGGGATAATCAGAGGCACTTTAAATGATGGCAGGTGTATGCTGACTCCTATTTAACACGATTTGGAATGTGATTGCTTAATTCTGAACACAGCTACATACCCAATTATAAGAGGGTGTGCAGACTTATGCAACCACATTATTTTTTTCTTTTTTCTTCCCTCCACCTAAAATATTTCAGTTTGTTTTTCAATTGAGTTGTACAGTTTATAGGTCTCATTAAAGGTGGTAAAAAGTTCTGAAATGATTTATCTTTGTCTCATTTTTACAGCACAGAAAGAAGGGGTGTGTAGACTTTTTAAATCCACTGTATACATATATAATAAATTAATAGATCAGAAGAGAGGAGGAAGGAAAAGTATATCATTTTAAAGTTATCCTTACTATCCCCTTACTTTTCTTGAATAACAAGAATAGAAAATCAATATACACATTAGGATCTAAAGACAATTTTCTTTGAAAAAGCTATCCCTGGTAAATAATGTAGGGTGTGATTGATTACCTAATATAACAAGTGCTTATTATATATCTATATTTATTCTTTAATATCTTGAAAAGCTGTATAAAAGCCTCAACTAGCATTGCTTCAAACCCACTAAACAAGTAGTATTTCTTTTTGTGGGTTGCAAATTGCAAACTAGAACATAAGAATAGCATATTTGTGTTTCTTATACATGCATTTTGGTCTAGAAAATCCTTTCAGTCTCTCTCTCTCTCTCTCTATTTGTGATCATTCAAGTATGCAGGTTGAACTTTTTAATGCAATTATAAAAAAAAGCTAAGTTGTATAATGTAATGAGATGATTGTTAGGTTCTATCAGGAAAAAAACTCAAGTTTGATCTGATATTGTCATCTATAGTTACAGTGACAATGATAATTATGTAGCACTGTCATTGTATGCTCTTTTATAGATACAAATGTATCTTCCATATATTAATAAGAACATATTATTATCATTTAAACATTTCATTTGTATCTTTATTGATAAAATGACAATTTCAGAAGCTAAGTTTAATACTTTGTTCGTTATAAGCATACTAATTTGACAAAAAAAAGGAAGAAAATAAAGGACAATCAATACAGACCCCAACAATTCTATCACATATATAGTTGTCAGTGTATGTAACATTTGAAATGCCAGCGGCGCCGTCACACATGCGAGCCTTGCAAAGCGAGGCAAAGCAGCCATGCAGCACTTAGGCTGCAATGAGATGATTTGGTGCTCATTGCAGCCTGCAGCGCTGTCACACATGTGAGCTTCGCAAAGCGAGGCAGATCAGCTGTGCAGCATTAAGGCAAAAGTCAAAGGTGCTAATTGTAGCCAGTGGAGCAGTGACACATGCGAGCCTCATGAAGCAAGGCAAAGCAGCCGTCCAGCACTTCGGCTGTAATGATCGCCAAAGGTGCTCATTGCAGCCAGCGGCCCAGTACATAGGTTAGCCTCGCAAATCAAGGATCGCCAGTGGAACAGCACTGTTCAAGCGCATAACTCTAAAAACCCACCAAAAATAAGAAATCATCTACAAAAATTATAACAAACTCACACACAGCACAGGGGAAGGGGAATAAAACAAAAAATAAAAATAAAAACTCACACACAGCACGGGGGGACTGCCAGGACGTCTGGAAGTAACTGCTCGCGAGCCGCGTAACACATAGACAATCGCCACCATTTTACAACACTAACTTGCAACTAATAAGATTACAAATCTAAAATGGCACTTTACATGACTAAACCAATGGTTTGGCCTATTTATACTGCACACTTGACACATTGATGACACTATCTCATCAGGGCAGCAACAGTCCAACTGTACATTGTATGCTGTAGGAAAATCTAAAGAGATTGTTAGCTATTCAGGATTTTGATTGCTGGATATATTTATTAGAAATAGGTCAAGTAAATTAATTTATGAAGTAAATAATTATTATTTAAAATATATATATATAAAAGAAAAAACGCTAAATAGCACATTTTACACTGCCGTTATTTTATGAATACATTAATGCTTTTCACTTCCTAATACATTTGGTCATTTTCTGAATTAATTATTAACATGCATTCATTTAAGTATTAATTAGTAATGAAAAATAAAAATGTATACTTTCCACTGCACTACAATTTTTTTTTACTTTTTACACTGCAGTTATATATATATATATATCTGGATTACTGTTTATTGGCTACCAGCGATAGCACTCTCAAAGCAGTTACATATTTAAATCACTTTATTATGCTCTGAGACCTGAAGATAGTTTCTAAATTATACTGCACTCAAAAAATTGTATATTTAACACAGTACTTACAGTGAGGGAAAAAAGTATTTTCCCCTGCTGATCTTGAACGATTGTCCACTGACAAAGAAATGATCAGTCTATAATTTTATTGGTAGGTGTATTTTAACAGTGAGAGACAGAATAACAAAAAAACAAACAAAAAAAAACGCATGTCATAAAAGTTAGACGTTGATTTGTAGGTCAATAATGGAAATAAGTATTTGACCCCTTCAACTTAGTACTTGGTGGCAAAACCCTTGTTGGCAATCACAGAGGTCAGACATTTCTTGCAGTGGGCCACCAGGTTTGCACACATCTCAGGAGGGATTTTGTCCCACTCCTCTTTGCAAATCTTCTCCAAGTCATTAAGGTTTTGAGGCTGATACTTGGCAACTCGAACGTTCAGCTCCCTCCAAAGATTTTTTATGGGATTAAGATCTGGAGACTGGCTAGGCCACTCCAGGACCTTAATGTGCTTTTTCTTGAGCCAGTCATTGGTTGCCTTTGCTGTGTGTTTTGGGTCATTGTCATGCTGGAATACCCATCCACGACCCATTTTTAATGCCCTGGCTGAGGGAAGGAGGTTCTCACCCAAGATTTGATGGTACATAGCCCCGTCCATTGTCAGTTTAATGAGGTCCACTTGTCATGACCCCTTAGCAGAAGAACACCCCCAAAGCATAATGGTTCCACCTCCATGTTTGATGGTGGGGATGGTGTTCTTGGTGCCATAGGAAGCATTCCACCTCCTCCAAACACGGTGAGTTGTGTTGACGCTAAAGAGCTTGATGTTGGTCTCATCTAACCACAACACTTTCAGATGTTCATTGTAAAACTTGAGATGGGCCTGTACATGTGCTCTCTTGAGCAGGGGGACCTTGCGAGCGCTGCAGAATTTCAGTTTTTCAAGGCGTAATGTGTTACCAATTGTTTGCTTGGTGACTATGGTCCTAGGTGCCTTGAGATTATTAACAAGATCCTCCTATGTAGTTCTGGGCTGATTCCTCACCGTTCTCATGATCATTGAAACTCCACAAGGTGAAATCTTTCATGGAGCACCAGACCAAGGGAGACTGATAGTTATTTTGTGTTTCTTCCATTTGCGAATATTTGCACCAACTGTTGTCACTTTCTCACCCAGCTTCTTGGTGATGGTCGTGTAGCCTATTCCAGCCTTGTGTAGGTCTACAATGATGTCCCTGACATCCTTGGACATCTCTTTGGTCTTGGCCATGGTGGAGAGTTTGGAATCTGATTGATTGATTGCTTCTGTGGACAGGAGTCTTTGATACAGGTAACAAGCTGAGATTAGGAGTACTCCCTTTAAAAAAGTGCTCCTAATCTCAGCTTGTTACCTGTATAAAAGACACCAGCAAATCATTTTATAACTTTTTTGACATGTGTTTTGCTTTTGTTATTTTTTTGTTATTCTGTCTCTCACTATTAAAATGCCTAACATTTAAATTATAGACGGATCATTTCTTTGTCAGTGGACAAGCATTCACAATCAGCAAGGGATCAAATACTTTTTTCCCTCACTGTATATATCTGTCTTTGCGATGAGCGCTGAACATGATAGTTGCAAAGCACAAAACTTGAGGGACACAAGCGGAGAGGCTCGCAATGAGCGCAGAAGGTGCTCAGAGGAGCAAAAGTACACAATGAGAGATGCTCATAATGAGCGCTGAAGGTGCTCAGAGGAGCAAAAGTATACAAGAGGAGAGGCTCACAATGAGTGCAGAAGGTCCTCAGAGTAGCAAAAGCTTTACATTGTGTGGCAAACAGCATTGCCATGGCTTCAAATTGTATTGCCCCGTCAAGTCGCTAGTTAAATTATTCTAATTTCTTGTGCTTAACAAAACATGTGTATATTATATTTATACCTCAGGGTCTACAACTCTCTAACTACAAAAGTGTTCCCAATTATATCTTTTGTGAATGGTTATTTCATATGGAAATGCTCCTTAATCAATTATTTCACAACTACCAAATTGATTTTAATAATAAATACCTGTGAGTGAGTTATAATTTTATATTCTTTTTAACTATTAGACTATTGTTAAATAAATCACCATATTATCCACTTTATAATATTCTCTCATAATCAGAGAATTCCTAATGCAAATTAGTGTTATTAACTCCTTTGTTAAATCTCTAATTCCTTGTTAATACATTTAAATAATCATCAACATGATGTATCTTTTGTTGTTACTACAATAAATAAAATCTATTTTTTCCTACATCTGATTTAATTAGCTATTCCCAAATTGGGACTATATATCAATATTAACTCTTATTAATTCTTGTGGAATCTTTGTGATATTCTTTAGATTTAGCTCAGTCAGAATGACACCAACAATAAGGATAAAAAAAAAAAGAAAAGCAGAAAAAAAAAGAATTAAAGAAAAATTGTTCTTTGCAATAACTAATTCCACTGTTTAGTGTGCTTAAATACGGTCAATATCCAGATAGGCCTCTAGTGTAAGTCATTTAGTTGCTTCCCACTCTGGGAATTTACATTCCAATTCAAGTTTCCCCTTGATATAATCAGAATGTTCAGTAGATAAGTTCCATTTATGTAACAAAAGCAGACCTCCTTGGACCGAGTTCACTCTATGCCAAATCGAGTTTCTCAAAATTGAGAGACCGCTAGGTGTTTTCCACTTATATCTTATTTCTTCTTTCATCAGAATTTGAGTTACTAATGTGTATTCCTTTCTTTTAGCCAAGGTATATGAGGATATGTCTGAGAAGATTTTAATTCTGTCATCTGGAGGGTCCAGCGTATTCTTGCTATAGCTTGCCTTAGCCCCTGCTTCCTTATATGACAAATAGTAAAATCTCACAATAGTATATCTAGGTATATTTTTATCCATATTCTTTGGGAGTGGGATCCTATGTATGGCATCTAGCATGCCCTCCTCTTTTATTAGATCAGGGACCATCTTCATAAACAGCTCAATAGGAAATTTGCTCAGTTCCCTGTCAACTATGATTTCTGGGATCCCTCTAATGCGAAGATTGCATCTTTTTGGTCTTCAAAATTATCTATTTTATTACTTAATTCCTCAATTTTATGTTCTAATAAGTTAACATGTTTTAAGAGGGAGTTGTTATCTGTAATTAGCTTGTTTATATTGATTTCACGTATAGATTTTGTATATTCTAATATCTGCTTAGACAAATCTGCAGTAATGTTCCTTTGGAAATCATGCAAAAGCTCTTTCATCTTAGATGATTGAGATTCTTTCCTCATAGGAATGTTAGGTGATTGATCCATCTTAGATGGGTCTCCCTGGGATGTTTCCAGGCTCTCTGTCTTACTTTTTGGAGAGAAGAAATTTGTTGGTTTAGAATTCAATTTTTCTTATCCCTCGACTTAGCCTTATTAGCCATTGTTGGCTTTTTATTTTACATTTGAGGAAAAAATAACGTCCCAGAAGAAAAAAAGATACACTTTACTCAGTTTTGCCTTTGCTCCTTATACAATATAAGGTATAACCTGAGCATTCTCAGTTTTTTTTTATCCTTCTCCTTTTCTCAAGCCTTTTCTTAAGCCCTTAAGTCTCTCCTTGTTTATTCAGTTTTATGAGACACATTTGGTACTACATCAATTCAATAGCAAAAAGAAATAAGGTATGTATATACTTAACTTATCTTGTAGATGGAGGTAGATGGAGGGAGTGAATTAGACTTAGAACGCTCCTTCTTCTCTCCTGTTGTATTTCCGTGCTCTGGGCATCTTTTCCACCTGAGAAATATTTGCAGCCAGCTCAGAATCATAACTGAGGTGGTATGTCAGTGCTTCATCACCTCACAACTTTAATAGATGACTATCTAGATCTCTGATGACGCCAGGCTTTTCCCCCTATGCTGGAGCACCTCACCAACTTGCTATAGTATCAGCGCACCTCCAGGGAGTACACACTCCTGAGGCATTCAGTAGTCAGCTGTGCACCATATGGTCTCACTTCAGGACGCACAGTGGCACAGCTCTCCTGTGTTTCCACAGCATCTTTGAGCTCCACTTTTATGTGAGGTAGTGGGAAGAAATCAGAGAGTCACAACGGGAGAGGGCTGTTCCAGGGCTTATAATATAACAGGGATCATTGCTTCAAGCACCATCTAACCTGACCTCCTTGCGCCTAACACCGCTCATGCCGGTGTGCGAATGATTTCTGGACACACCGCAAATGAAAAAAAATAAATTAATAATTGGGATTATGATTTTACAAATATATACCTGATATACAATTTCAGAATGCCTAGGCATTCACCTACCATTTCTAAAGATCGGCATATTTGAATTTTAGGAGTGTGCATGTATGTTTGAATTGAGAAAATTAGTGGGATATTCCTGAACAAAAAAATTAAGACAGGAGAGGAGACGAGACGAAGACAGAAGTAATTTGGAATACATAGATGTAAAATATGGGGAGTGATGGTTGCCATTTGGTAATAAGTTAATTAACAGACTGAAAAAGGAGAAAAAGAATCTCAGAAGTATTTCAGGGAAGATTGTATATGCTAACAAGGACTTGTTCTTTTTTTTATTATGGTGCTAAATATCTTATCTCACAACATAAATGGTTTTAATTCTCCATCCAAGAGAAAGATTGCCTTCACGAATTATAATAAAAATAGGGCTATCATTCTCTGTATTCAAGAGACTCATTTTAGAAAAGAAGCCATATGTTATACTAATGACAATTTTAATTTAAGAATTGATGCTACATATAATAATAAATCAAGGATAGTTTATATTTTTTTTAACAATAGACTCAAGGTGCAAGAAGATTATAGTAAAGTAGATCTAAATGGGAGGTACATCATATGGACAGGTGTCATTAATGATATAGATAGAAACCTGGTTAACTTGTATTGCCCTATCAAAAAACAAATAAAGTTCCTCCACAATTAGTGAAAGAAATCAATACAATTTAAAAAAAGGCCTAGTTTGCATATGTGGCGATTTTAATATGGTGAGATGAACCAATCTTTAGACAGAAAGGGCTGGTTAAACTAAAATCTGTTCAGCTAAAGATTTTTTTTATAGAAATAAACAACTTAGATCTACTAGATTCTTGTAGAGTCCTTCATCCATACTAGAAAGATTTTACTTTTTTTTTTCAAATTGTTTTGGCTCCTATTCTAGGTTAGATTATATTTTTGTGTCTCTGCAGACCATGAGGAAAGATAAAGGGGCAGAAATGTATTTAGCCCCCTGGTCGGACCATTCCATAATTAGCATAATAATTCATGAGCTTATTGAAGTTAACAAAAAATTGAATTGGAGACCTGACTCAACTCTATTGAAGAATTTAGATTCAGTAGATTATCTGAAAAAAGAAATAGTAGAATTTTTCAAATATAAATTCAGTTGATTCAGCCACAGTCTTATGGAGTGCCCATAAATCTGTGATTCGAGGATTAATGATTTCTCGTATGGCATTGATTTATAAACAAAGTCGCAAACCATTAAGGCAATTGTATGTAGATTTAGATAAACTACAACATTTAAATAAATTGCTGCCTACCAAGAATATCGGAATAAAGATAAATTAAATTAATTTAAAAATAAAAAAATACATTTTAATAAAATCATGCAAATACTTTGTTATGGAAATGTTGTCAATCCCACTTCTTGATGGGCCGCAAAACAAGAAAATATCTGGCTAAGAAATTGAAAAAACAGTATGTTCAAAATAAAATATTGTGTCTAAGAGGTCTGGACAATAAAAAAATATATTCGTCCAGATAAAATAGGCGATGCATTTATGAAATTTTAAAAATCTTTATATAATCTGGATACAGATCCAAATTTTGCTAAAATAGAGAAAAAGGACATAGATACATTCTTGAAAAGATTATATATACCATAAATTTCTAATGAAGATTTAAAATGTCTAAATAGAAATTTTTCTAAGTCGGAAATAGAGGAGGCAATTAAAGCAGGAAAAACAAATAAGGCCCCTTGAATAGATGGCTTTGACCATCGATACTATGTTTTCTTAAATAAATTAAGTGAACGCCTCTGTAACATGTTTAATGAGATTAAGAACACACTGAAATCAATTCCAGAATTTGTGGAAGCAAAAATAATTAAAATTTGAAAACATGGAAAAGAGCCAGAGGATTGTAGAAGCTACCGCCCAATCTCACTGATAAATGCTGATTCCAAATTGTACTCAAAGTTATTGGCTAACATATTGAATGGTATTATTCACAAGTTTTTTCACCTAGATCAATCTAGGTTCATTAAAGGAAGAAAGGCTATGGACAATATGAGACGCTTAATTAGTTTAATGTTACAAAAAAGTGAAGATGCCCATACTGATCCTGTCATTGGACGCCGAAAAGGCATTTGGCAGGGTCAGTTGGGATTTTCTAGAAGCTGTACTGCTGAATTTTGGCATGGCGGAATTTGCCACTAAAACAATTAAAGCTCTTTATACCAATTTAAAAGCTTTAATAGTGGGCCTCGGCTTTATGTCAGAGAGATATTGAAGATGACCTTAAATGTTGTGAAAAAACTTCCAGGAGGCTTATCTTCTCTTACTAAATTCTGGTATAAAAACAGAGTGAGAATGCATTTGGCTCAAATTAGTTCTTTAGCTGCTCCGATGAACACTCTATCACACCAAAGTAAATAAGATCTAATAAGCCTTAGAAAGCTGGGAATACATAAGATAGCAGATTTCTTCTCTGGAGGCTCTTTATTAGATCTGGCTGCGATGCAAAGAAAATTTGGGATAATATTCAGATCATTGGTTGATATTGTTAAATATAGAGGTTATAGAACTGTAAATATGGATCAAATGTATGATATAGAAGATCTTTTGATCAAAGGTACAGATATCCATGCACTTTTTAAGATTAGGAAAATGTTATCGAATAATATTCCGTTCATTAAAGAGCATAGCGAAATGGGAACTTGAAGCTAATTTTACATGTAACATCAATTCATGGACTAAAATATTTGGTTTAATTAAGCGCTCTTCTATTAAGGCATTGTTTCAGAAATTATGTTTTAAGATGATCCAGAGATGGTACTTTACACCAATAATTCTGAAAAGATTTGATTCAAAATACTCACCATTATGTTGGAAGTGTGGTAAAAACATGGGCACAGCTATATATCTGGATTACTGTTTATTGGCTACCAGCGATAGCACTCTCAAAGCAGTTACATATTTAAATCACTTTATTATGCTCTGAGACCTGAAGATAGTTTCTAAATTATACTGCACTCAAAAAATTGTATATTTAACACAGTACTTACAGTGAGGGAAAAAAGTATTTTCCCCTGCTGATCTTGAACGATTGTCCACTGACAAAGAAATGATCAGTCTATAATTTTATTGGTAGGTGTATTTTAACAGTGAGAGACAGAATAACAAAAAAACAAACAAAAAAAACGCATGTCATAAAAGTTAGACGTTGATTTGTAGGTCAATAATGGAAATAAGTATTTGACCCCTTCAACTTAGTACTTGGTGGCAAAACCCTTGTTGGCAATCACAGAGGTCAGACATTTCTTGCAGTGGGCCACCAGGTTTGCACACATCTCAGGAGGGATTTTGTCCCACTCCTCTTTGCAAATCTTCTCCAAGTCATTAAGGTTTTGAGGCTGATACTTGGCAACTCGAACGTTCAGCTCCCTCCAAAGATTTTTTATGGGATTAAGATCTGGAGACTGGCTAGGCCACTCCAGGACCTTAATGTGCTTTTTCTTGAGCCAGTCATTGGTTGCCTTTGCTGTGTGTTTTGGGTCATTGTCATGCTGGAATACCCATCCACGACCCATTTTTAATGCCCTGGCTGAGGGAAGGAGGTTCTCACCCAAGATTTGATGGTACATAGCCCCGTCCATTGTCAGTTTAATGAGGTCCACTTGTCATGTCCCCTTAGCAGAAGAACACCCCCAAAGCATAATGGTTCCACCTCCATGTTTGATGGTGGGGATGGTGTTCTTGGTGCCATAGGAAGCATTCCACCTCCTCCAAACACGGTGAGTTGTGTTGACGCTAAAGAGCTTGATGTTGGTCTCATCTAACCACAACACTTTCAGATGTTCATTGTAAAACTTGAGATGGGCCTGTACATGTGCTCTCTTGAGCAGGGGGACCTTGCGAGCGCTGCAGAATTTCAGTTTTTCAAGGCGTAATGTGTTACCAATTGTTTGCTTGGTGACTATGGTCCTAGGTGCCTTGAGATTATTAACAAGATCCTCCTATGTAGTTCTGGGCTGATTCCTCACCGTTCTCATGATCATTGAAACTCCACAAGGTGAAATCTTTCATGGAGCACCAGACCAAGGGAGACTGATAGTTATTTTGTGTTTCTTCCATTTGCGAATATTTGCACCAACTGTTGTCACTTTCTCACCCAGCTTCTTGGTGATGGTCGTGTAGCCTATTCCAGCCTTGTGTAGGTCTACAATGATGTCCCTGACATCCTTGGACATCTCTTTGGTCTTGGCCATGGTGGAGAGTTTGGAATCTGATTGATTGATTGCTTCTGTGGACAGGAGTCTTTGATACAGGTAACAAGCTGAGATTAGGAGTACTCCCTTTAAAAAAGTGTTCCTAATCTCAGCTTGTTACCTGTATAAAAGACACCAGCAAATCATTTTATAACTTTTTTGACATGTGTTTTGCTTTTGTTATTTTTTTGTTATTCTGTCTCTCACTATTAAAATGCCTAACATTTAAATTATAGACGGATCATTTCTTTGTCAGTGGACAAGCATTCACAATCAGCAAGGGATCAAATACTTTTTTCCCTCACTGTATATATCTGTCTTTGCGATGAGCGCTGAACATGATAGTTGCAAAGCACAAAACTTGAGGGACACAAGCGGAGAGGCTCGCAATGAGCGCAGAAGGTGCTCAGAGGAGCAAAAGTACACAATGAGAGATGCTCATAATGAGCGCTGAAGGTGCTCAGAGGAGCAAAAGTATACAAGAGGAGAGGCTCACAATGAGTGCAGAAGGTCCTCAGAGTAGCAAAAGCTTTACATTGTGTGGCAAACAGCATTGCCATGGCTTCAAATTGTATTGCCCCGTCAAGTCGCTAGTTAAATTATTCTAATTTCTTGTGCTTAACAAAACATGTGTATATTATATTTATACCTCAGGGTCTACAACTCTCTAACTACAAAAGTGTTCCCAATTATATCTTTTGTGAATGGTTATTTCATATGGAAATGCTCCTTAATCAATTATTTCACAACTACCAAATTGATTTTAATCATAAATACCTGTGAGTGAGTTATAATTTTATATTCTTTTTAACTATTAGACTATTGTTAAATAAATCACCATATTATCCACTTTATAATATTCTCTCATAATCAGAGAATTCCTAATGCAAATTAGTGTTATTAACTCCTTTGTTAAATCTCTAATTCCTTGTTAATACATTTAAATAATCATCAACATGATGTATCTTTTGTTGTTACTACAATAAATAAAATCTATTTTTTCCTACATCTGATTTAATTAGCTATTCCCAAATTGGGACTATATATCAATATTAACTCTTATTAATTCTTGTGGAATCTTTGTGATATTCTTTAGATTTAGCTCAGTCAGAATGACACCAACAATAAGGATAAAAAAAAAAAGAAAAGCAGAAAAAAAAAAGAATTAAAGAAAAATTGTTCTTTGCAATAACTAATTCCACTGTTTAGTGTGCTTAAATACGGTCAATATCCAGATAGGCCTCTAGTGTAAGTCATTTAGTTGCTTCCCACTCTGGGAATTTACATTCCAATTCAAGTTTCCCCTTGATATAATCAGAATGTTCAGTAGATAAGTTCCATTTATGTAACAAAAGCAGACCTCCTTGGACCGAGTTCACTCTATGCCAAATCGAGTTTCTCAAAATTGAGAGACCGCTAGGTGTTTTCCACTTATATCTTATTTCTTCTTTCCTCAGAATTTGAGTTACTAATGTGTATTCCTTTCTTTTAGCCAAGGTATATGAGGATATGTCTGAGAAGATTTTAATTCTGTCATCTGGAGGGTCCAGCGTATTCTTGCTATAGCTTGCCTTAGCCCCTGCTTCCTTATATGACAAATAGTAAAATCTCACAATAGTATATCTAGGTATATTTTTATCCATATTCTTTGGGAGTGGGATCCTATGTATGGCATCTAGCATGCCCTCCTCTTTTATTAGATCAGGGACCATCTTCATAAACAGCTCAATAGGAAATTTGCTCAGTTCCCTGTCAACTATGATTTCTGGGATCCCTCTAATGCGAAGATTGCATCTTTTTGGTCTTCAAAATTATCTACTTTATTACTTAATTCCTCAATTTTATGTTCTAATAAGTTAACATGTTTTAAGAGGGAGTTGTTATCTGTAATTAGCTTGTTTATATTGATTTCACGTATAGATTTTGTATATTCTAATATCTGCTTAGACAAATCTGCAGTAATGTTCCTTTGGAAATCATGCAAAAGCTCTTTCATCTTAGATGATTGAGATTCTTTCCTCATAGGAATGTTAGGTGATTGATCCATCTGAGATGGGTCTCCCTGGGATGTTTCCAGGCTCTCTGTCTTACTTTTTGGAGAGAAGAAATTTGTTGGTTTAGAATTCAATTTTTCTTATCCCTCGACTTAGCCTTATTAGCCATTGTTGGCTTTTTATTTTACATTTGAGGAAAAAATAACGTCCCAGAAGAAAAAAAGATACACTTTACTCAGTTTTGCCTTTGCTCCTTATACAATATAAGGTATAACCTGAGCATTCTCAGTTTTTTTTTATCCTTCTCCTTTTCTCAAGCCTTTTCTTAAGCCCTTAAGTCTCTCCTTGTTTATTCAGTTTTATGAGACACATTTGGTACTACATCAATTCAATAGCAAAAAGAAATAAGGTATGTATATACTTAACTTATCTTGTAGATGGAGGTAGATGGAGGGAGTGAATTAGACTTAGAACGCTCCTTCTTCTCTCCTGTTGTATTTCCGTGCTCTGGGCATCTTTTCCACCTGAGAAATATTTGCAGCCAGCTCAGAATCATAACTGAGGTGGTATGTCAGTGCTTCATCACCTCACAACTTTAATAGATGACTATCTAGATCTCTGATGACGCCAGGCTTTTCCCCCTATGCTGGAGCACCTCACCAACTTGCTATAGTATCAGCGCACCTCCAGGGAGTACACACTCCTGAGGCATTCAGTAGTCAGCTGTGCACCATATGGTCTCACTTCAGGACGCACAGTGGCACAGCTCTCCTGTGTTTCCACAGCATCTTTGAGCTCCACTTTTATGTGAGGTAGTGGGAAGAAATCAGAGAGTCACAACGGGAGAGGGCTGTTCCAGGGCTTATAATATAACAGGGATCATTGCTTCAAGCACCATCTAACCTGACCTCCTTGCGCCTAACACCGCTCATGCCGGTGTGCGAATGATTTCTGGACACACCGCAAATGAAAAAAAATAAATTAATAATTGGGATTATGATTTTACAAATATATACCTGATATACAATTTCAGAATGCCTAGGCATTCACCTACCATTTCTAAAGATCGGCATATTTGAATTTTAGGAGTGTGCATGTATGTTTGAATTGAGAAAATTAGTGGGATATTCCTGAACAAAAAAATTAAGACAGGAGAGGAGACGAGACGAAGACAGAAGTAATTTGGAATACATAGATGTAAAATATGGGGAGTGATGGTTGCCATTTGGTAATAAGTTAATTAACAGACTGAAAAAGGAGAAAAAGAATCTCAGAAGTATTTCAGGGAAGATTGTATATGCTAACAAGGACTTGTTCTTTTTTTTATTATGGTGCTAAATATCTTATCTCACAACATAAATGGTTTTAATTCTCCATCCAAGAGAAAGATTGCCTTCACGAATTATAATAAAAATAGGGCTATCATTCTCTGTATTCAAGAGACTCATTTTAGAAAAGAAGCCATATGTTATACTAATGACAATTTTAATTTAAGAATTGATGCTACATATAATAATAAATCAAGGATAGTTTATATTTTTTTTAACAATAGACTCAAGGTGCAAGAAGATTATAGTAAAGTAGATCTAAATGGGAGGTACATCATATGGACAGGTGTCATTAATGATATAGATAGAAACCTGGTTAACTTGTATTGCCCTATCAAAAAACAAATAAAGTTCCTCCACAATTAGTGAAAGAAATCAATACAATTTAAAAAAAGGCCTAGTTTGCATATGTGGCGATTTTAATATGGTGAGATGAACCAATCTTTAGACAGAAAGGGCTGGTTAAACTAAAATCTGTTCAGCTAGAAAAAACATCTAAAGATTTTTTTTATAGAAATAAACAACTTAGATCTACTAGATTCTTGTAGAGTCCTTCATCCATACTAGAAAGATTTTACTTTTTTTTTTCAAATTGTTTTGGCTCCTATTCTAGGTTAGATTATATTTTTGTGTCTCTGCAGACCATGAGGAAAGATAAAGGGGCAGAAATGTATTTAGCCCCCTGGTCGGACCATTCCATAATTAGCATAATAATTCATGAGCTTATTGAAGTTAACAAAAAATTGAATTGGAGACCTGACTCAACTCTATTGAAGAATTTAGATTCAGTAGATTATCTGAAAAAAGAAATAGTAGAATTTTTCAAATATAAATTCAGTTGATTCAGCCACAGTCTTATGGAGTGCCCATAAATCTGTGATTCGAGGATTAATGATTTCTCGTATGGCATTGATTTATAAACAAAGTCGCAAACCATTAAGGCAATTGTATGTAGATTTAGATAAACTACAACATTTAAATAAATTGCTGCCTACCAAGAATATCGGAATAAAGATAAATTAAATTAATTTAAAAATAAAAAAATACATTTTAATAAAATCATGCAAATACTTTGTTATGGAAATGTTGTCAATCCCACTTCTTGATGGGCCGCAAAACAAGAAAATATCTGGCTAAGAAATTGAAAAAACAGTATGTTCAAAATAAAATATTGTGTCTAAGAGGTCTGGACAATAAAAAAATATATTCGTCCAGATAAAATAGGCGATGCATTTATGAAATTTTAAAAATCTTTATATAATCTGGATACAGATCCAAATTTTGCTAAAATAGAGAAAAAGGACATAGATACATTCTTGAAAAGATTATATATACCATAAATTTCTAATGAAGATTTAAAATGTCTAAATAGAAATTTTTCTAAGTCGGAAATAGAGGAGGCAATTAAAGCAGGAAAAACAAATAAGGCCCCTTGAATAGATGGCTTTGACCATCGATACTATGTTTTCTTAAATAAATTAAGTGAACGCCTCTGTAACATGTTTAATGAGATTAAGAACACACTGAAATCAATTCCAGAATTTGTGGAAGCAAAAATAATTAAAATTTGAAAACATGGAAAAGAGCCAGAGGATTGTAGAAGCTACCGCCCAATCTCACTGATAAATGCTGATTCCAAATTGTACTCAAAGTTATTGGCTAACATATTGAATGGTATTATTCACAAGTTTTTTCACCTAGATCAATCTAGGTTCATTAAAGGAAGAAAGGCTATGGACAATATGAGACGCTTAATTAGTTTAATGTTACAAAAAAGTGAAGATGCCCATACTGATCCTGTCATTGGACGCCGAAAAGGCATTTGGCAGGGTCAGTTGGGATTTTCTAGAAGCTGTACTGCTGAATTTTGGCATGGCGGAATTTGCCACTAAAACAATTAAAGCTCTTTATACCAATTTAAAAGCTTTAATAGTGGGCCTCGGCTTTATGTCAGAGAGATATTGAAGATGACCTTAAATGTTGTGAAAAAACTTCCAGGAGGCTTATCTTCTCTTACTAAATTCTGGTATAAAAACAGAGTGAGTATGCATTTGGCTCAAATTAGTTCTTTAGCTGCTCCGATGAACACTCTATCACACCAAAGTAAATAAGATCTAATAAGCCTTAGAAAGCTGGGAATACATAAGATAGCAGATTTCTTCTCTGGAGGCTCTTTATTAGATCTGGCTGCGATGCAAAGAAAATTTGGGATAATATTCAGATCATTGGTTGATATTGTTAAATATAGAGGTTATAGAACTGTAAATATGGATCAAATGTATGATATAGAAGATCTTTTGATCAAAGGTACAGATATCCATGCACTTTTTAAGATTAGGAAAATGTTATCGAATAATATTCCGTTCATTAAAGAGCATAGCGAAATGGGAACTTGAAGCTAATTTTACATGTAACATCAATTCATGGACTAAAATATTTGGTTTAATTAAGCGCTCTTCTATTAAGGCATTGTTTCAGAAATTATGTTTTAAGATGATCCAGAGATGGTACTTTACACCAATAATTCTGAAAAGATTTGATTCAAAATACTCACCATTATGTTGGAAGTGTGGTAAAAACATGGGCACAGCTATACATCTCTTGTGGGAGTACGAAAAAGTAAAAACGTAAAGTAAAAAAAAGTAAAAAAAAGTAAAACTCATTATGGAGAAACTTTTATGTTAAAATTATCTGATTTTTTTTCTTTAATTACATCTATAATAGTTAAAAAAACTAAAGTTTTAGGTCTGTTTCGATTTCCATGATTAATTAAATCTGCCTACAATGGCCATTGTAGCTCCGTTGCAGAGAATAAATTATATGTTTTTCTTGGCATTCAAGAACCCCACCGCTCAGCATTTAACCCACAAATAACTTATTTCAAAGATTCTAACACTCCTTTCTATACACAGATGAATTTATAAAGGGTTAACTGTAGTTTTCTTCTGCTCTCTGTTCTTGACCTTGTTGTCAGTCTGTCTGGCAGCTTGCCAGTGACACAAGTAAACATACATTTAAGTGATTTGTAGTTTTTATTATAGCCAAATTTTATCTTTGTTTCTTTTTTAGTTAAATGAGTTCCGGCATAAATTCTAAATATTTTGAGTTTATGTTTTAAGAAAAAAGAGCAAGTTAATCAAAAGTTGTTTTTTTTAACTAGATGCTCAATCCTTTTTGTAAAGAAAGCATTTCTCCTAGACAAACTTTTGCTTTTAAGGTTTTTCCATCCAATCACATGGATGAATCATCTTAGGGTAGAGGAGCATGTATTATTCTTAGTCAATAAGGTTAATATATATCTAAACAATATGGAGAGGATTTATTCAGAAGGCATCATCACATAATGTTTAACCGGCAGTGAATAAATCTTTCCCAAAATATTCACAATTAGGATCACATATCCAAATAATTGCACATAATAATGTATTATAACATAAGGTCACAGGAACAGTAATATATGCATAGCAGTAAGAATAATCCTATAGTTCGCAGAAAGTAGACACAACTGTGACAAATCTATACATGGCTTGTCATAGCCAATCAGATGAATGGAACTTCTATAAAACATCAAAATGCTTGTGTCCACAATACAACTACACATAATTAAATGCATGAATGAACCATTCAAGTTAAGTAGTATCATAAGTGATTTTATTGAAAATCACCATTCCACAATTTCTAAACAAAAAGGAAGATCTATAGTCTAATTGTTCTTTTTAAAAAGTGGAATAATTGTAATGATGGGAAAGGACCGAATAGAGAAAAATACCTGAGGGAGGAAAACGAGTGGGGAGGGACGCAAAACTATTTTTTTTCATTAAAGGCATATCTAAGTTTCCTGGATTATGAATGCATCTGAGAGGAGAAGCTATAGTATATGCAAACTTTTTTTGCATGAAAAATACCAAAATAAACATTTAGAAACTCACCCTGATGTTTGCTAAATCTTTTCAGTTTGACACCACTGAAAATCCCTGCTAAGATTAGGATAAAATTCAAAATTTGTTTTGGCCAATCAGGAGAAAAGGGAGGGTAGCTGATACATTTGTGTTGCAAAGGATATGTAGTCTCTTTCTCTTTATATCTTTGTGCTCTGATTCAGAAGTGAGCTTAGACCCCACTGAACCATGTGATTCCATCCTGCAGCAATTGCCTCCTTTAAAAGGTCAAACTCTGTACCTGGCTGCTTTCCTGTGTGTACTTGGTTATGTAAGCTTCCTGTGGGTGTGCAAAGCTGGATCTTACTTTCCTGCCAATAACTTTGTAATTACACTGTACGCCGCGAAGGACTGAAATCTTACAGCACCCACAAAGTCCCCCTGCTCTAGAAAGCACATATACAGGCCCATCTGAAGCTTGCCATTGAACATCTGAATGATTCAGAGGAGAACTGGGTGAAAGTGTTGTGGTCAGATGAGACCAAAATCGAGCTCTTTGGCATTAACTCAACTGAATGCTGCCTATGACCCCATGAACACCATCCCCACCATCAAACATGGAAGTGGAAACATTATGATTTTGTGTTTTTCTGCTCAGGGGATAGGACAACTGCACCGCATAATGGACGGGGCCATGTACCGTCAAATCTTGGGTGAGAACCTCAGCCAGGTCATTGAAAATGGGTCGTGGATGGGTATCCAAGCATGACAATGACCCAAAACACACAGCCAAGGGAACAATGGAGTGGCTCAAGAAGAAGCACATTAAGGTCCTGGAGTGGCCTAGCCAATCTCCAGACCTTAATCCCATACAAAATCTGTGGAGGGAGCTGAAGGTTTGAATTGCCAAACATCAGCCTTGAAACCTTAATGACTTGGAGAGGATGCACAATGAGGAGTGGGCCAAAATCCCTCCTGAGATGTGTGCAAACCTGGTGGCCAACTGCAAGAAACATCTGACCTCTGGGTTTTGTTGAAAGGGTCAAATATTTATTTCCCTCATTGACCTGCAATTCAATGTATAACTTTTTTGACATGCATTTTACTTGTTTGTTTTTTTTGCTATTCTGTCTCTCACTATAAAAATAGCAACCATTACATTTATAGACTGATCATTTCTTTGTCAGTGGACAAACGTTCAAAATCAGCAGGGGATCAAATACCTGTGTTACTGGAAGACTTTCCAGACTGAAGTACCATCGGATATATTTGAACTGATGACTGATGCAATTTATATCTGGAACTGATCTGGAACTGATCTAAGCTCCAGAATGATGAAGAAAATGGTCTACACACTTTAAACTACGCACTATAGTTTATAAATACAATAACTGAAATTGAAAATAATTTGCACTGATATTCAGATGGGAATAATCTAGTGTTCCCATTCTGCCTTTTTTCATAAGAATAATTTACATGTGATCATACTTTGCTACTAGACAGCATTATTGATCTATATTTACATTATAACGCTTGTGCAAGTGAAGGAATTTTGCGAATATTAAAGTTTGTTACATAACAATATTGCACTATGATCTGTTTTTTTGCCGTCTTTCTTTTCTCAATTGTTTACATATTTCTAACTCTACTCCACGTTGATCTTTGAGACTACTGTGTGTAATGTAAAGTAATATTTGTAACATAACACTCTGAAACTAGGGTCTGCTGCTTAAATTGGCTGCGCTTTCTTATTTGCTGATATTATTTGTGTTGGTATAGTAAAGCTGCATCATTGCTGTGTATCATATAATGTGTGCTTATCATTAGAGCAGCAGTACTGTTTTTTTGACAGCGATATATAGGTAAATGAGTGTTGCTACACTCAAAAGAACTGCATTGTTACATTATCTCTTTTCACAGACGCCATTTACATGCAATATGATGAAAACTTTTTCCAGCAGATTACAATGACAGAAATCATTAAGGAAATGACCATGTCGAACAAAAAATATATATTATCATTGAGTTCCTACAGAGAAATGACATTTAAATTACTATACTGACACCACACCTGCTATATAAATCGGAGATGAATGATAGTAATGTCTGCTTCAGTTGCTTTACTCACTTATTCCACTGTATCTGGAGCCACACAGAGGTTCTTTCAGACCTTTGAAGCTTGTAGGTGAATAGTGTAAACCATTTTTTTGGGGATATTTTATTTAGAAATTGTCATTTAGCATCTGAATATTCTTGTTTAAAGAACCCCTGTAGTCTCATAAGAGTGTGCCCTTCTTAAGTAATGAGTTTTCCACTACTACTATTGAAAGTAATGGGCCATTCCTGTTGTGCAGATTAAAACTTCCTGTTTATTCAAAAGTTCATCCCACTGGAGAGATGGTGGGGAGAAAGAGCGGGAGAGAAGGGGGAGAGAAAGAGGGAGGGGGAGAAGAGGAGAAGGCGAGAAGAGAATGAAGGGAGGAAGAGATGGACGGGAGGAAGAGAGGGAGAGAGGTGGGGAGAGAGAGAGAGGGAGGGGGAGAAGAGGAGGAGGGGAGAAGAGAGGAAGGGGAAAAAGAGAGGGGGAAGAGAGGGAGGGGTAAGAGAGAGAGGGAGGGGAGGAAGAGGGGGAGAAGAGAAGGGGAATAAGATAGGGGCAGTGAGGGAAGGTGAAGAGAATGAGAGAGGGAGAGGAGGAAGAGATGGAGAGAGGGAAGTGAGGAAGAGAAGGGAGAGAGGGAGTGGGAGAGGGGGAAGAACAGAGGGAGGGGAGAAGAGAGAGGAAAGGAAGGGAAGGGAAGGGAGGGGATGCAGAGGGGAGAAGAGAAGGGAAAGAGTGGGAGGGCAGAAGAGAGAGAGAGAGGGAAGAGAGGAAGAGAGAGGTTGGAAGGGTAGAAGAGAGAGGGAGGAGAGGAAGAGAGGGGGAAGGGAAAGAGGGAGGGAGAGAAAGAGAGAGAGAAAAAGAGGGCACGGAGAGAGAGACAGAAAGCACGGAGAGAGAGAGAGAGGGGGGGGCACAGAGAGAGGGAGTGAGAGCACAGAAAGAGGGAGAGGGCACACAGACACAACACAGGGAGAGAGACAGACAGCACAGACAATTAAATATAACATATATGACACTGCCATTTATGATGGCCAAGTAACTAGTACAATATATTAAATAGTTTTTGTTGTCCAAGAAAATAACATTTTCATTCTACTAGATATTAAGAAGGAATGTGCCTTTTGATATTATATTCTTGTAATAAATTATTACAATTTATAAACAAGGTTTTTGTAATCTGCTATTGAAATTAACAATTGCTGAGTCGATTTTCAAATTGGCTTCTGTTTTGCTCTATAAAATCAGGAATTAATAAATGTTGTTGTTTAGCAATACACAGTTAGAGTGAGGGTTGAATGTCCCTAAATGTCCAAACTTTTGACTTTACAAACAAGTTTTACAGAATATCAATACGTTTCTGTGTACGAATGTAAAATGTTATTTTGGTTGTTATAGGCCATCAAAAAAAAGTAGACTCTGAATACCATTCACAGGATCCCAACCTTTTTCTTGAAACATTGCTCAGAGACTAAGGACCCCATCATAATGTCATTTTTAAATGTTATGATGGACATTGCACAATAACTAAGTAATGTCCTGATCAATATAAGGCTCTTCTTCAGGGCTGTGTTAAAACACCAGTGAATAGGCAAAATGCTTGGTTTTAGCAAGATAGGATGGCCTGTCAAATTCAAATTTCCCATCAAGTAATCCAAAATGCTTTTAAGGTGGTTATATGCAGTTTGCTTAGTATGTTTCAGTCTTTTTTCACAACCTATACTTATACATGCTTAAATCCACCTGTAGATGCAAAAAATGCCTCTGAAAATTAATCATGCATTAAATCTGATGTTAAGAAACACCATATTCCCTCAACTAAATTGGTTATAAGCCCTAATTGCTTATAACCAACATAATTAAGGGGCTTAAAAGTGCACTAGACATCACACAAACTTGGGGGAATCCCCTGGACCCTCCCTAATACTCCTAAACCCCATGAGCCTAGGGATCTCAAGGATTCCCCTATTTACAGTACAGTAAATAGGGGAACTCCAGGGATTTCACCTGCCCACTCTTCCCATGGCACCAATAGATTAAAACCCTGTGCCACAGAGGTCCTTTAAGGACTTACCTGTTAACCCCTACTACAGGGGTCCTGAATAGATTTACAGATCACACATAAACAACCCCTATTATTGTACTTTTGTTATTTTATTGTAATCATTTTTTATTTCCATCAAAAAATTTTATTACACTATAATATTTTTTTATTTTTACAGCAATATATTTATTTTAAGTTTTTGTAATTACATTACATTATATTTTATATAATGTATATTTTTTTTTTTTTATTAGTGTTAGGGTTAGTGTAAGTGTTTGAGACAAAGGATGCCATGGTGGTCCTTGAGGACTCAGGCTCTTTAATGGGTTAATTAGATATACCATCAGGGTATTGAGTTAATTAAGATTACCATGGGGGTCTTTTAAGGATTCACATGGTAGTTAGGTGGTTCTGGAGTTCTCTGCCCAGCACTTAAAGGTTTAACCCCCTTCCCTGCAATGTGAATGGGTTTATGAAAGCTTATGGGGAGTGGAAGTGTTTTAACTATGCAGCAATGAGATGATGTAGTCTGTAGTCTGTGCTGCATGGGGACCATAGAAACATCAGGGCTGTGGTTGCCACTTTACAGTAGCATATGTTGAACTGTAGATAACTATATTATCTGCTCAAAAAAGGATGTGTTTTTTTTAACAGATATATTAGGGATTTTGATTTATCCTCAAAGTAATATCAGAAGAAACACCCCTTAGGAACCTAATGTTCAAGCAGCATTAATAAGACAAGAAATAGGTTCTCACAGCCAAAAGCCAAACCTGTGATATTTTTGGTGAGAGTGATGGAGGTCCAGCAGCATTTACCTTGCAGAAACTGGGAGTTTGTGGATGTGAGCAGAAGGCCTAATAGTAAATAGGATTAGCAAGTTTAATATCTACTTAGCTGCTGTGTTTGCTCAACACAAAGCATTTTAGATTAGTGCACGTTATTGATTTTTATAGTTTGCATGCAAATTTGGGATTTACTTTTTAAAATGTGATGAAAACAGCTTTATGCTACGTACTGTTATATACAGATTTCCTTTTTGTTTTAAGGTGTAAACACCACTGCATTAATATTTGTCCAAGAAGAATATGTAAATGAATAATATGTTTTTTATATGTTCCTCCTTTTGGTGTGCTAATTCCCATTTTTATTTGCCCCAATGCTAATTTTGTAGGATATTTCTGTCCGTTTTGCCACAAATTAACCTGTAAATTTGCAAACAGATTAAGCATTGGCCACCATCCACCCTACAAAGCTATCTATAATTCCTATGAACCAGTTTCTATATTATTTAATATTATTATATTTGAATTTAGAATATATGCAATTAACAGAAATCAAAAGAGAGAGTGAACCTGGATGTTATGATATAACCAGAGCAGGATAAAATATATTAAAGTCAATATCCTGCCTAGTTTGTTTTCCCTGTGTGGTGAATATCTCTTCAGTCAGGAAAATGGTAAATATGTGCAAAAGAGTGAACTGTTAGAAAACATTTGTAGATTTCAAATCTTAGTACATACGCCCCGTAAAATAACATAGGAATAAAGTGGTTCTTTAAGTGTTCTCTAATATATCATACTTCATCTGATCAAAGATAGTATAATAAATTCTACAAAATATTCTATTATTAATTACAAGTAACTCTATTTTTATTACAAAACAAGAAGAGTGTCATTGAGATGGAGATTATTCCCAAACTGACTGCATTTAGATGACCTCTACATTTCTGTAACCAGTCACTAAATAAACGGCACAAATTCATGATATGTTCTTTCTTAGACACAGAAACTCATTTTATAGCTTTACTTTACTGCACCATAATATTAATGAAGACTGCACAAAAACTAATGGTTTGGAACAGTCTTTGCCACTAACAATAAAGTCCCGTTGTAGTTTATTATTTGAGTCTTGCAGAAAATGCATACACAAAGGGTATACCTTATCAATTACAAAACTGAAGCACATGAAGTTATTTTTCATGCATTTAATAACAGAAATAATGTGAATTCCACATTCACAAATCTATAGTTTTGTAAATGATATTATTAGCCTGATCATTAAATGTAGTTTACACCAAGATACAGGTCACAAATGACAATATTTGAGAATAAATCCATTTTAAGAAAACAGATGTTATAGAACATGAGAAGACAACTGGTAATGTAGTTCTAGCAGATGTCTCTATCATGTACAGTCAGGTCCATAAATATTGGGACATCGTCATAATTCTAATCTTTTTGGCTCTATACACCACCACAATGGATTTGAAATGAAACGAACAAGATGTGCTTTAACTGCAGACTTTCAGCTTTAATTTGAGGGTATTTACATCCAAATCAGGTGAACTGTGTAGGAATTACAACAGTTTGTAAATGTGCCTCCCACTTTTTTAGGGACCAAAAGTAAAGGAACAGATTAACAGTCATAAAACAAACTTTCACTTTTTAATACTTGGTTGCAAATCCTTTGCAGTCAATTACAGCCTGAAGTCTGGAACGCATAGACATCACCAGACGCTGGGTTTCATCCCTGGTGATGCTCTGCCAGACCTCTATTGCAACTGTTTTCAGTTCCTGCTTGTTCTTGGGGCATTTTCCCTTCAGTTTTGTCTTCAGCAAGTGAAATGCATGCTCAATCAGGTTCAGATCAGGTGATTGACTTGGCCATTGCATAACATTGCACTTCTTTCCCTTAAAAAAACCTCTTTGGTTGCTTTTGAAGTAAGCTTCATGTCATTATCCATCTGCACTGTTAAGCGCCGTCCAATGAGTTCTGAAGCATTTGGCTGAATATGAGCAGATAATATTGCCCGAAACACTTCAGAATTACAACAGTTTGTATATGTGCCTCCCACTTTTTAAGGGACCAAAAGTAATGGGACAATTGGCTGCTCAGCTGTTCCATGGCAAAGAGCAAGCTCCAGTGTTCATTTCAAGTGTGCTATTTGCATTTGTTGCTGTTAACTCTCAATATGAGATCCAAAGAGCTGTCACTATCAGTGAAGCAAGCCATCATTAGGCTGAAAAAACAAAACAAACCCACCAGAGAGATAGCAAAAACATTAGGTGTGGCCAAATCAACTGTATGGAACATACTTAAAAAGAAAGAACGCACTGGTGAGCTCAGCAACACCAAAAGACCCGGAAGACCACGGAAAAACACTGTGGTGGATGACCGAATAATTATTTCCCTGGTGAAGCAAACACCCTTCACAACAGTTGGCCAGATCAAGAACACTCTCCAGGAGGTAGGTGTATGTGTGTCAAAGTCAACAATCAAGAGAAGACTTCACCAGAGTAAATACAGAGGGTTTACCACCAGATGTAAACCATTGGTGAGCCTCCAAAGGCCAGATTAGAGTTTTGCAAACAACACCTAAAAAAGCCTTCACAGTTCTGGAACAACATCCTATGGACAGATGAGACTAAGATCAACTTGTACCAGAGTGATGGGAAGAGAAGAGTATGGAGACAGAAAGGAACTGCTCATGATCCAAAGCATACCACCTCATCAGTGAAGCATGGTGGTGGTAGTGTCATGGTGTGGGCATGTATGGCTGCCAATGGAACTGGTTCTCTTGCATTTATTGATGATGTGACTGCTGACAAAAGCAGCAGGATGAATTCTGAAGTGTTTCGGGCAATATTATCTGCTCATATTCAGCCAAATGCTTCAGAACTCATTGGACGGCGCTGCACAGTGCAGATGGACAATGACCCGAAGCATACTGCAAAAGCAACCAAAGAGTTTTTTTAAGGGAAAGAAGTGGAATGTTATGCAATGGCCAAGTCAATCGCCTGATCTGAATCCGATTGAGCATGCATTTCCCTTGCTGAAGACAAAACAGAAGGGAAAATGCCCCAAGAACAAGCAGGAACTGAAGACAGTTGCAATAGAGGTCTGGCAGAGCATCACCAGGGATGAAACCCAGCGTCTGGTGATCTCTATGCGTTCCAAACTTCAGGCTGTAATTGACTACAAAGGATTTGCAACCAAGTATTAATAAGTGAAAGTTTGTTTTATGACTGTTAATCTGTCCCATTACTTTTGGTCCCTTAAAAAGTGGGAGGCACATATACAAACTGTTGTAATTCCTACACCGTTCACCTGATTTGGATGTAAATATCCTCAAATTAAAGCTGAAAGTCTGCAGTTAAAGCACATCTTGTTCGTTTCATTTCAAATCCATTGTGGTGGTGTATAGAGCCAAAAAGATTAGAATTATGTCGATGTCCCAATATTTATGGACCTGACTGTATTCTATAGTAGCGCTGTTTTATGTCTACCTTTTTCAACAGAAACAAACAAAACAAGAAGTTCATTATAAAGTCATTTACAGAAAGCACAGAAAATCAGTAAGGTAAAAAGTGTCTAAAATTTCATATAAACAAAACAAAAAAGTTTAGGAAAATTACAGAACATTAATATAAACAGAAAAAAGTTTAGCAAAGCCAGTTAAAAATGCTTTCAGAAACAAATTGCTTATGCAGTGTACAATATTCATATTTTTATCAAAATGGGTTTAAATAAATAAACACAATTGTTTTTTTTTTGCTGATATAATTTGTATAGTTTTACTTTGCTTCTTTTTTTAAACATATATAGTTTTAATGAAAGCACTTTGCATTGATAGCTATAAAAACAAAGATATGCTTTTTAGTATTCTTTTGTAATGTAGTTTTCTTACAACCTATAATTACCATCTCTAAAAACAAGAACAAAGCACAAACAATATAAAAAAAAGAGTAAATTTTGTTTGCACGTTAAATGTTAAATTGACATGGAACTCTGAACTTTCCTATCATAAAAGAAAAATAATCATTCTGAGGATTACAGAGCTCCCCTCCTTCTCCGCCCATGTTTAGTTTTTCTTTATGAAGACAAACAAAACCCCCAAACACTGCTTATCCAGTTCAGCTATGAGGTAACATAATGTTAGATCACCATTAGTCTTCCCACCATAATTACTTGATGACTCTTCCACCCTTGCTCCACTATCTCCCCCTCTCTATGACACAGCACACACATGAATTTAATTCAACATCTGATCTACTACAATTGTTTGAATTGTTTTGGATGAAAGTGTGGCATAAATGTAATTATTTTTTTTAAAACTTTATAGTCTGCTTTACATTAAAGGACGACTGCAGTTTAAATAAAAATGACTTGTTTGTCAATTATGTAACAAACTAACAATGTTAGCAATTGTGTAAGGCATGTACAAAAAACATTTTTGGGGAACATTTACATTTTTTAAGGCTTTGTTTATGATTACAATAATCTACTTTGAGTTTGTTAAATCACTTCCTCAGAGATTAATCATGAGGGGGTGTTTTGAAACTATCATTGGAGATGGAGGAGGAAGGAGGGAAAAGAAAACATTTTTTAAGATAACTGCGTAAGGCTGAAATGGACACCCCACCCCCTCATTAGCCCATAAGCATACTCATTGCTCCAGGAAATGCAACCATATCTCTCCAGAAATGTAAATCTCCTCCGATATACCGTATATACTCGAGTATAAGCCGAGTTTTTCATCCCTTTTTTTAAGGCTGAAAAGGGCCCCCTCAGCTTATACTCGAGTCACTCTCCCGCGCGTGTCTCTCTAACCCCCCGTGTCTCTCTAACACCCCCGTGTCTCTCTAACACCCCCGTGTCTCTCTAACCCTCCCCGTGTCTCTCTAACCCTCCCCTGTGTCTCTCTAACCCTCCCCCATGTCTCTTTCACTCCCCCTCCTCCTTCTAAACCCCCTCCTCATTCGAAACCCCACTCCTCACTTTACCCCTCTAACTACCTCCCCCTCTCCCTTTCCCCTCACTTACCTCCATCTGCAGCTGCTCCTCCACTCTCCAAGCTCCTTCCTATATCGGGACCCGGCATATGCTAATGACGTGACATCACATGCGTGCCGTGTCATTAGTATTGGCCGGGTCAAGGCGCAGGAAGGAGCGTGGAGGAGAGGAGCAGCAGCTGCAGATTGAGGTAAGTGATGGCAAAGGGAGAGGGGGAGGGATTTAGAGGGGTAAAGTGAGGAGGGGGGTTTAGGATGATGATGGGGGTTTAGGATGAGGATGGGGAGGGTTAAGGATGAGGATGGGGCGGTTTAGGATGAGGATGGGGGTTTAGGATGAGGATGGGGGTTGAGGATGGGGGGGTTAAGGATGGAGGGTGGAGGATGAGGATGGGTGGTTTAGGTTGAGGAGGGGGGGGGTTGAGCAGGGGGTTAAGGTTGAGGAGGGGGGCTGAGGAGAGAGGTTTTGGAGGGAGGTTGAAGAGGGGGGTTTAGGATGAGGTTAAGGATGGTGGGTTGAGGAGGGGGTATTGAGGATGGGGGGTGAGGTTGAGGAGGGGGGTTGAGGTTGAGGAAGGGGGTTGAGGAGGGAGGTTGTGGAGGGGTTTATAATGAGGAGGGGGGTTGAGGATGGGGGTTGAGGATGAGGATGGGGGGTTGAGGTTGAGGAGGGGGGTTGAGGTTGAGGAAGGGGGTTGAGGAGGGAGGTTGAGGACGGGAGTTGAGGATGGAGGTTGAGGAGGAAGGTTGAGGATGAGGAGGGAGGATGAGGAGGGAGGTTGAGGATGAGAAGGGGGATTGAGGAGTGGGGCTGAAAAGGGTGGTTTAGGATGATGAGGGTGGGTTGAGGATGGGGGTTGAAGATGGGGGTTGAAGATGAGGATGGGGGTTTAGATGAGGATGGGGGTTTAGGTTGAGGATGGGGGGTTGAGGATGGGGGGTTGAGCGGGGGGTTGAGGTGGAGTAGGGGGGCTGAGGAGAGAGGTTTTGGAGGGAGGTTGAAGAGGGGGGTTTAGGATGAGGTTGAGGTTGGGGGGTTGAGGAGCAGGGATTGGGGATGGAGGGGTTGAGGTTGAGGAGGGGGGTTGAGGTTAAGGAAGGGGGTTGAGGAGGGAGGTTGAGGAGGGGGTTTAGAATGAGGAGAGGGGTTGAGGATGGGGGTTGAGGATGAGGATGGGGGTTGAGGTTGAGGAGGGGGGTTGAGGTTGAGGAAGGGGGTTGAGGAGAGAGGTTGAGGAGAGGGTTGAGGATGAGGAGGGGGGTTGAGGATGAGGAGGTTGAGTAGGTCAGTAGAGGATGAGGAGGGAGTATGAGGAGGGAGGTTGAGGATGAGGAGGGGGTTTGAGGAGGGGGCTGAGGAGGGTGGTTTAGGATGAGGAGGGTGGGTTGAGGATGAGGATGGGGGTTGAGGATGGGGGGTTGAAGATGAGTAGGGAGGTTGAGGAGGGGGTTGAGGATGAGGAGGAAGGTTGATAATTAGGAGGAAGGATGAGGAGGGGGGTTGAGGAGGGTGATAAGGGAGGGGGGAAAGGCACAGGGAAGGGAGAGGTGGAAAGAGACACAGGGGAGGGAGAGGGAAGAAGAGACAAAGGGGGAGAGACGGGGGGACACAAGAAAAGGGCACACAAGCGGGGGGCACAAGAGGGACACAGGGGGCAGCACATTTCCCACCCTCGGCTTATACTCGAGTCACCCATTTTTCACTGTATTTTGTGGTCAAATAGGTGCCTCGGCTTATACTCGGGTTGGCTTATACTCGAGTATACACGGTATATGACTCCCATCAATATATCATGGATTCCTCCAGGGCACAAAAGACGCATCAACATATATGTTTTCTTATTAAATACTAGCTGTATGAATTTATATGCTTAATTATGCTCTTAGATGAAAAGTTTTCAAACAAATATTTTCTTGATTGTGCAGTGGTCCTTTAAAGTAACTCAAAGTATTGTAATCCTGTATATGAAATACTGGGGCACAAGCATTTTAAAATTTGCAACAAGCAAGCATAAATTTCTTTATACCTCTCCTTCATTACAAACTACTTTAATGGGGTTTTGGCTTTTCAGTACAAATTTGAGCACTATTCTCAACACAGATGGTGATATACTGGATGATGGACATCTTTTAGAAGGCTGGACAAGATTATACTATCGGGACTCTTTGAGCCATTGTAAGGTTTTCAATTAACTTTTCATCCCAAAATCTAATTTTAAAATACCATGGCCCCTATTCAATTGAGCAATTATTGGTTACTGGAGCCTGAAATGTGGCCTGTAAACTAATTTGCTATTCAATTGGCTTCTTTGAACGACCCACAAACGATTTGCTGGTTACAGGCAGAAAATCCCTGCGGTTGTAAAAATTGTAACTCCGACCCAGCTAAGCCTTTGATCTTTCAAGCCTGTTAATGTTACAATCACAAATCGCTATTCAATTGTTACAATTGCTCAAGCCCGCAAAAGTTTTCACACCTGGAAATGGCAAATATAGAAGAAAATCCTACAAGTACCAGATAGGACTTGCAAGCAGGTTATACACCTGATTGCAGCACTTTAAATGCAAAAAAAATAATCTATACGGTACTGTAAATGATGATGAAAGCGAAGGGAGATGCCATGACCAGGATGTGATTAGACTGACGCTAATCGGGCTAATGGCGGACGGACGCTGCCAAGCTGTTGAGAGATGGTAACTTCTTAGTTTGAGAGAGCAAGTTACTGGTGGTCCGATGAAACACACAGAAAATAGATCTATAATGGTCTAGAATTTACTTGGGAAACCGAAAGTAGTGGGAGCAGAAGAAAGCCTGCTGATTACTGTTTGTTTGCATATCAAACAAGTGAGATGGGGGGAAATTGAACTGCGCATCGGTCAAGACACTGAGACCTGAGAATCCCCGGAGGTAATTATTTACTTCTGAATGCATTTAGGCTTCACTCACAACTTTATCCGCTCAAGAGGCTTTCAGCATTACAAGGTAAGGCAAGGGGAAAGGGAGAGGAATGAGAAGTAGCATAGAAGCTTAAAAATATCTGCAATTCCCCCTGCCTATTATTTTTGGCACAAGCATACTCACTCCTAGGGCTAAAACGGTAAGCTTCATTTTTTCTAAATAAGACTATGATTAAAGCACCATAAAGCACCATAGAAAGGGAGTGACCGGAAAGTTATAGAATCTTACAACGAAGTGCACTGGACCCAATTAAGTTCTACACTATCTTAAAGATTTGTCTGTCTCAAGGTAAGACAGTGGACTTGTTTCTCTTAAAGTTATTATATCGTGCAATTAGTTATTTTTTCTTTTATCAGATACAAAAATCTGACTCTGTTTAGCACCTTGATTGGACTTGTTAACAAAGAATAGCTGGACACTTGGAATGTACAACTTTCTTTGTTTTGATTCAACTGATCACATTTAAAAAGAGATCTTTCATTTCTTCTTGGAGCGGGAATTTTAATCAAAGAAAATATATGAGTGTAATATGAAACTGTTTTTTATGAATATTAATAACCAAAGTAATTTTGCACCTAGCCACTACAGTCAAACTGTTATTCAGCTAAATGAAATGCTTGCTCATTTGTGTCGAATAGTGTCCCTTTGTGAGGGGAAGGAAAAAAGATAGAAAGAGAAAAAGAAAATCTACTTTTCTACTTGCGGTGGTGACAGAGTTTAAAGACATTGTATTATAAACTTTCTATAAATTAAATACATAGAGAATATAGTCCTGGAACACGCCTGTTTGAGGGTCTTTCAGAAAAATTGTAGAAGGTAACATTGGCGTGCTAACTGATACCATGATGGCCTAAAGGCTTGGGTGACAAGGTGTAAGTGACAAGGTGTACTTTCTAGTGGCTTATGTTCATATAGATCTTCTCCTTTTTGTATTAGGAGATATTCCAGTGATATAACCATTTAACTATCTGAGGTAGGAAAATTATTTCTGGTTTAAAGATAATTTGATGTCCACAAATTGAGACAAGAATTGTATTCAATATTGGTCATTAATTAAAAGGCAGACAATAATATTGTTTGTATTGTGGGTTTAAGGGAAGGCTTTGTTGGTGGCGGATATAACCCATTTATTGGACATTTACATTTTAATTAATCAAAAGGAGAAACTAAGACAACCAGTCCTCCAAAAATAAATCTAGGGATAAAATAAACCCATCTAAAACAACTGAAAAATGCTTTTCACCTACCACTAAACTTTCAGGAAAGGAGAGGAAACAAATGGATACCTCTCTAGTTTCACAATTAGAGATATTTCCAATACAAATAGGGGGAGAAGAAGATACACAACTATTTTAAAAGTTCCCTGAAAGTGAGGAAGGTGAGTAAAGGGTAATAATTTCATCTATAAAAACATTATTTATGGAATTTCAAGAATCAACCAAGAGTGAATTACTGAAAGAAATATCAGCTATTGGCTCGCAAGCAAATAATATTCAAGAGCTAGAAATTAGTCATAATCAGATCTTAAATGAACATCAAAGAGTAATTAAAGTAGTCAGTGAATTGAAAGATTATATTTCGCTTTCAAAAATAAAATGTTCTAGACTTGAGGTACTATCAAGGAAAAATAATATTAGAATTAGGGCAATTCCAGAAACAATCAATTCAAGGCAATTATCTGTATGTATATGTTACTAACTTTGTTTTAATGTTTTAACAAGAAGTTAAAAAAGAAGATCTGATTGATAGCACTTATCGTATACCTTTGTCTAAAGGTCTCAATAGAGATAGTCCTAGAGACACAATAGTTAAAATTCATCATCTTGCTATGAAAGAACAATTTGTGAAAATTGCATTTGTTTTATGAAAGAAATTGTAAGAAATATATACACACTAGCGAATTGCCCATCAAAAAATGACGGCAATAAAATTGTAAGCCAGTTAATGCTGTTTGTCACACAATGTGAGGTTTTTGCATCTCTGAGCACCTTCGGCACTCATCGCAAGCTCCGCTTATTACAGGGTTCATTAAGGTGCAAGTTTTGTCCTTGGAAATGCCATGTGTCTCTTTCCAGTATCTCCCACTTATCCCTCCCCTGTTTGTTTCTCCTCTATGTGTCTGCTTAATGTTTGTGTGGCATGCTCTGACTGCCATTTTTTTATTTTTAAAGTCCTGTGTGCCTGGCATTTTGCCAGTGTAAAAGTCTTTGCGTTTTGCTCAGCCTCGTTTTCAGCCAAGTTCAGATTTTTTTACTATTTTCGGCCGCCATTTTTTTTTCTCGCTTAGCCGATTTTTGAGTGATGAAACATGCCAAATAAGGCTCAAAATCGCTTGCAACCTCACTCCCAGGCTTCCTAGCTCTCCCCCTGTGCTGTGTGTGAGTTTGTTCGAATTTAAAAAAATATATTTTTCTTGTTTTTCGTATTTTTCGATTTCCACAGTTCGGTCATTAGCTTCGTATTTTTCCGATGTTGTATTTTTTTGCCCCTGAGATTCCGAGGTCGGATTTTCCTCAACTGCTTGCAGCCTAAGTAAGTCCCGCATTCCGCAACTTCTTGCAGCATAAGTCCTGTGTTCCTCGACTGCTCGCCTCGGTGTATAAAGCTCTCAGGAGTGCCTTTGGTGCTCATTTCAGCCTAAGTCCTACGTGCTTCAATGCCTCAACTGCTTGTCTCACTTCGCGAGGATTACAGGGCAATGAGTGCCTTTGGCCTAAGTCCTGCAGGCTTCAATGCCTCAACTGCTCACCTAGCTTTGCAAGGCTTGCAGGAACGCCTTCGGTGCTCATTTCAGCCCCGCAGGATTCAATGGCTCACAAGGCAATGAGTGCCTTTTGCGCTCATTGCCTAAGTCCTGCGAGCTCGGAAGACTTCACTGCCTCAATGGCTCGCAAGAGTGATGACAATTATAAAATGTGATAATATTGAATTCACTATATAATAATCTTATAAAAGTAAGAATCATATAAATATTATACGGACTAAGGGATAATGATTTGATAATATTTCATTGGTGTTCTTAACTATTTACTGTTAATAGTAGTAACGATAATTAGTACAAAAGATAGCTGTATGGATAAGAACAGACTGAAAATAACTCATAAAGAGCTTGTCAAATATAAATGGGATAACTGAGACAATTGATAACAAAAAGTGCTCCTATTGGGGACGTGTATATCTTGTTCTATTAAAAAAATAATCATAACAAGTGATAGCCCCCCTCTGTGAGACAATCTATCTCTCCAATGCACTATATTAGTATCCCATTACACCTTCCCTCATATGGCAAATTACTTTGCTAATCCTTGGGAGGTTATAAGATTAATGACAGCTCAGTACAAGTTAAAAACAACAAAGAAAAAGCATGCGTAGTAACTCTGTAGGTATAATGAAAAATAGGGAGTATTTTTGTTACCAATTGTCTCAGTTATCCCATTTATATTTGACAGGCTCTTTATTAGTTTTTTTCAGTCTGTTATTATCCATACAGCTATCTTTTTTACTAATTATCGTTACTACTATTTTCAATTAATGGGTGTTAGGCACCAGGAAATATTTTATAGTGATATATACATAACATAACTATTTACTGTTACTGAAAGAAATGAAAGCACTTGGTTAAACTCTATGGAGGGAATGCACTAAATAATTTTGTAAAAGCTGAAGAAAGAGAATCTATTAGATTTAATTGATTTGGGTGTAATAAGTTTTTCTCCTTTTTTTAAAAGTTTAAGCATGAGTGAATTTGTTTAATTGTATAGGGAAGATATTCTATTCAAAATCTCACAGTTTTAATGTACAAACTAAAATAGCACGGCACTTTAATTAATTAACTGTAATATTGGTCTAGAAATAGATATGTCACTGCACTTTATTTGTACACTAGCAACTTGCCCCTCAAAAAATTACGATCAATAACATTTTAAAGCTGGGAATGTTGTTTGCCACGTTTTTAACATTCAACTTGTATTTCAACAACTGTTAAACCGTATTAACCTTTTTAATAGTCATGTATGCAGCAATAATATAACAATGGATGAAATTTGTATGAATACGTATTGTGAACCATTACATAACTTTGTAACATGCAACTTATATTGGAAACAGTGGTCAACCAATTATTTTTAACAATACTAGCATTGTTAATTCTTACCTTTGCATGAGTAACATAACAATAGGTCAACTTTGTATAAATTAGTATTTTAAACAATTCCGAATGCTTCTCAACATGCAACTTGTAGTTGAACTACTGATAAAGCACATAGGTATTTAATCCAGCTGGAGGCTAACAGTAAAACCCCCCATTGAAACTTAGCCAATTGTATCAAAGGGGGAAAAAAAATCCTTCATCAGCCCAGTAACTGGCGATCGGATTACTACCTGGATGAATCCTCTATATTTAATTATGCATTTACATTTTGAATACATGATTATGCTCCTACTGACATAAACCCTTAATAACATCCAATAAAACAACTTTTCAAACCTTGTAAAATACAATGTTAACAATGCTAGCATTAATGTGATGTAATGCCATTTAAACTTAAATTGTAAAAAAATACAGTGATCTTGCATATTGAATCCAGATGAAGGCAAACCAAAAAAAACCCCAGTGAAACTTGGTCAATTGTTTCAAAGTGGGCAAAAAGAATAAATCCTTCAAGTCCCCATTAACTGGCAATCGGATGACTCCATGGATCAATACTCTTTGTGTAATTAAACATTTACATTTTAGAACAAATGATCATCCTCTTACTAACATGAACCCTTAATTACATACAATGAAACAACTTTTCAGTCCTTGGAAAACACAATTTTAACATTACAAACATGAACTTAATGTATTAAAATTGAAACAGGAAACTTAAGGAAATGCAAGGTAACTGTTTTGTGGGGCCAATCCTGGCAAAAGTCACTTCCAAGAAATTCCAAACTATTTTTCTTTTGTATGTCAAAGTGGTTCCCTTAAAAAGAGCCCAGCAGACTTGTAATTTTGGCTATGGGATATAACCACTGTTTATTGTTGTTGTTTTTTTTGTTTATTCATTTGCTTGTTTTTTTCTTTTAGTTATTGAAAATGGCACATAGAGTTTCCTATGTGAAATAGTGGTTCTCTACAAAGAGGCCGCCAGACATCAAAGTTCGTCCATGTGGTATAACCACTGTTCTTTATGTTTTTTGCCATTTTATAGGGTTTCCTTAGCGAAATAGTGGTCTTCTAAAAAGGATTCAGGACTGTTGTTGTTTTTTTTGCAAATTTTTCGTAGATTTAAGAGAATTGCTGCTTTTTTTAATTGGGTTATTTGTAGATTAGTTGTATTGTTATTCTTTTTTCTAATTTAATTTACCGTACTTCATAGTAGAGAATGTTTTTTGTAAAAATTCGGCCTTCACCTAATAAATCACCCTGAAGTTGTTTTTTTTTTTCACTATAAACTTTAATTTCCTCTGGATTCTTGCATCCTTAAAACGTAACATACAGTCGGCCATGGGCAAATACTGGTTCTTCTAAAAAGATTCCAACGGATTTAAAAGTTTGTCCTTGTAATTTATTAATGGTCATGGCATGATGATGGGAATTTATCTTCTTTGAAGTACAAAAGGCAAGCTACTTTCACTTGGTGTTAAATTTATTCTTGGTATGAAAAATCTTTCACCTTTATGGGTACCATTAAGAATTTCTGCATTTATGAAATTGTCCTTTAATTCTTGAACAATTAATCTGGTCCCATTACATAGTCCTTTTTTTTGTTTCATATTTCGCAGTAACATGACAATTGCACCTTTTTTAGAGGCAAAATATGTGGTGGCATTCCAGATGGAGTTAATTAATTAATAAATTCAGTTGAGAAGTTTGTCTGAGTCTCTTTGTCATCACCAAGTACACAATTTAGAAATATGATAATTTTTTGGGTGGTGCATCTATTAATTTTAATATTTAATTATTCAGAAGCAATGCATCTTTATTTTTGGATGTTGATATTACTTTGGTTGCAAACTCTGCATAATCACAATGTTAGTTATTGTATTTTGGAATATAGCCGATATAATGTCCTGTTTGCAAATCATTTGCAATGGAATTTCCACAGTATCATTGGGTAAATTATTCATTTGTTCTGTTTTTCCTCCTCCAATTTTGATGAGCCACCCATTGAATTCAGTTTGTCTTTCTGATCTCATATTTTGTTCTAATTTGAGATGAGTAAAGAGTTTCCCTAGTGTACTTGACTTTATACATATTTCTACAATACCTGTGCATTTTCCATGGACAACAACAGGTAATGGTTGCCTAAAATCTCCACCTAACAACATCACCTTTTCACCAAAAGGCAAATCATTATCCATGAACAAACGGTCAATACATTGTAGTGCATGGCCTGACATCATTGTAGCTTCATCAATTATAATTTATTTATTTTTCTTATTTTTTATTGCTTGTAAAGATGTGATTCGAATATCGAATATATTCGAGTTTCCAGAATGGGAACTGGTAATTTAAATCCACTATGCACATTTCTTCCACCTTCTAACAAAAGTGTGGCAATTCCAGTTGTTGCAAATGGCAGTGCTATTTGACCTTGTGTGCGAACGAAACTCATCAATAAATTATATAGATACATTTTTCCAGATACACCAGGTCCATCTGGATAGAAATAATGCTCTTTGAGCATGTCATCCTCTAGTGCACTTTTTATGGCTTTAAATGCTTGCAATTGTAATGTATTTAAAGTTGCAACTTTTTCTTGTGCTATTTGGTTTTAAAGCTCAGTGTCACAGTCTTCAAATTTTATTTAATCTATGAGTCCTGGATCTGACAGATTAAAATTTGCACAATTTAATCCATGAGAGAGAAAGACCTCTTGAATTTCAATTAATGCTTTTAATTCTGCAATAGGCTCATTGTATCGTTGCAAAAAGTCTTCAGACATATTTGTTTTAAATCTGTCCCACAAAGCTAATGCATTAGGAGCATTTGAGAAGATGCAAATGAATGCAAACTGTTCTCTGATCTGCTGTGGCATTTGACACAGTGCTGCTTCTTCTAGACATCTATTCCATTCTGTATCATCAACCAGGACGTTTCTGTGTCGCATACCTAAAGGAAATGTGTCATAAACTTGTCATTAACAGTTCTCAACTGTTAGAAACTTTGTGCACCAGGAATATTTAAAAGGAGTAAATGTAAGCAGAAACGTTCAAGGACTCTTGGACTTACAGTGTAAATTCTAGTTATAATTTTATTTCCACAGGTTTTTCTTTTTTGCCATAATCCATTAACAAAAACATAATGATATGGAATATCAATTTATAACAATTCCCTTGCCTCCAGGTCAGTCCAATGTAGTTTGTCGATGCTCACTTTGTGCCAAAGCATTTCTTTAATTTCCAACATTAAAGTTAACTAATCGATATACCGCATGTGAGTGATCATGCATTTCAATATTGAGAAGACGCCACATTGCTTTTGGTGCACTTACATATTGAGCATCTACATGAGATGAAAGTTCATCATGTAATAACTCAGTTTGTTCTGGATTTTCTGCACTTTTGACCACTACAGTAGCTGCGTCATTGCCTTTGTAAATATATTTGTAGACATATTTAATAGATTTTATAGAAGTGTGAGCTTCCACATTAATGTGTGCAATATATGTCATGAGCAAATCTGGATTGTGTATCACCACATATCTGTTATCCACTTTTTTTCCACGAATAATAGCATTTTTGCCTTCTCTTCTTCTATATAATGGATAGCCATCACAATTAGCATACATTTTGTCTCTATAATCTTATGGAAATTCTTTAGTGCATTTTTTTAATTTTCCATACATGGTGATTGTGGATTAATATCTCCACATGGTCCATGAATCATGCGATGAGTTACAATATCATATAGTCTACCATGTATTTCTGGATCTGGTAGTTTAGCATTAATCACTGAATCCACTTTATCATCGGTATCCAATTTATATTTCTCTTGAAGGATTTTAAGCATATGTGCATGTGGAAGGCCTCTTTTTTTAAATTCTGTGGTATTAGCCTTAGCCATATTAATTCAGTTAATTTGATTTTGAAGACTCTTGCCACTAAATCTGGTCTACCGGAAGCAGTTTGTCCAATTAGAAGATTCTGTACAATCTCTGGCCATTATGAATTACATGTAAATGTAATAAATAAATCTGTTTTTCCAAAGTTAGTTACAATAGCCATAGCATCATTGTATCTTTCTTGCATATTGCAAGGAGATCCTTGGAAAGATGAAGGTGAAATGAAGACTTTGCCAGCTGCAAGCTCTCTGTTTGTAGCTACCTCAGCAACATAATCCATTAGTCCACAATACTGTTCTACACATAGTTTATCTGATTGATATTTTATGAATTTTTTATTATTTGCCTTAACTTGCAAATATGAATCAAAGATCCATTGTTGTGTCAGTTTTCAACCACATAAAATGGGGATTAAATCCCACTCGAATAGCAGTTTGAGCCAATTTAAATTCAAGCATGGCAAACATATCTTAGAATTTGGGTAACTGTCAAGTGTTAATTTGGGTTGCCATCTAGTTTCCCCATTGGGGAAAAATGGGATATGTCATTGGATCTAAATTAGTACTTAAGATACTTATGTTGATGGGTTGCTCCTCATTTCTGGGATACATTCCAATATCCCTCTGAATCTGTGGTTCTCCTTTTTCATTTTGAAAGACCATTGCAACCTCATTTGATGCTGGTAAATTATAACGGCGTTTATCAGTATGGTAAGAACCATATTGACTTTTGGGATTGGTAATTGATGTACCGTATTGGTCCGAATATAAGCTGCACCTTTTTTCCCGATTTTTGACCTTGCGAGTTATGGGTGCGGCTTATATTCGCGACCGTCAAAAAATCATTGCCGATTTGCGAACTTTGCTTGTAACGCGTGCGACTTCTATTTGCGAATGCAAAATTACTGCCGATTTGCATGATTGCTAGTTAAGGGTGCCGATTTTCCTGCTTTAGACTGCGGTATTGAATAGCGATTTAAGGTTTTAGTGATTCTAACATCCTGTAAAGGCTGTAACCTGCAAAAAAAAGCCTGCTTCTTGCAATGGCGGATCACTTTGAGAGTCTTTTTCTCTCCAATTTTACGGGTGCAGCTTATATTTGAGTATTATCTTTTTTCTATTATTTCACCTTGAACTTTACGGGTGCCGCTTATACGCGGGTACGGCTTATATTCGGACCAATACGGTAGTTTTGCATGAATTATTTGTTTCTGTTCTATTTCTGACAATTTGTTATAAGCTTGAGTGTACAGGTTTTGGGCCATAATTTTATCACGCTGTATAAAAACAATGGGTAAGCATTTTTTATTTTCTGAATGCTGCATATGTTGTTCAACAGCTTCCATTGTATCTAGGACATATAGTTGAGCAAATTGTCTTTGCTCCCCTTCTTCTGGATGTACATGAGAAGTACAATGGTAAATTTGTCCTTGTACTTTGAAACAGTAAGGGCCATGTCCTGGCATATTAGCTGCTAATGTTGCACCCATAGATGCAAAGGATATGGCACTATTTTACAATTGTATGTTTGTTTTGAAACTTTGGTAATTAGGTAATAATGCTTTCTAAATATGTTGGGAATTGTTGTCTTTGTGGAAGTCTTACCTTGCCTTTTTGACAGCAACTAACGAATTGGCCATATCTGGGTCTTTCCTATTGGAAATGTTAAGCCCCACAAAACTGACAGACAATATTGATAATACCATAATTATGAACCTTTACTGTTAAAGATTTACGTAAAGGACAATTCTGATAATATATATCAATATGACTCTCTAAAACATCATTGGAATTCTTATCAGATTGTTCAGCAACATTTTCTAAATGCTTTTGTTTTTTAGATGCCTTCTTGGGTTTTGATGGTAGTTTGTCAGCCGCTAGACTTTTACTTGGAAGTCTCTCCCGTTCTTTTTGTCGTTGAATTTCCTTTTGTTCCGGTGTCTGTTGATCTGCTAATGTTTTTTGACGTTCTCTTGTTTGACATCTTTTCTTTTCCTCTTTGTTTTCAGTATGTGCAATATTAATCTGTAAATAAAAGTAGTACATTAGTATTTTTGCTCCTTTTTTATTATTTTTTAAATGAACATTTTGTTATTTTTTTTTGGTTATGTTTTTTTTGTACACCACTGTTTGCACTATGTGGTTAGCTTTATGAGGTTAGACTTAGCAGATTAGTTAGGTTGCAGCCTATTTTGTGAAAGGCGCTCAGCAAACATGATAGGTCCTTCTATTTTGTATATGTTAGAATTAGAATTTCTTGTGTTATCCTGTTTTAAGTGTGGCAGTGTTGTCATTATGGGTTTAGTTGTGTTTTTTTGCTCTACTGTTGTCATTAGGTGTTTAGGGTGTGGAGTTGGGCTTAGAGGGTTGTGCACCCAAAATAGTATATATCCTTCCTTTTTATATATGTTAACAGCATTGTCCTTTTCTGTTTTATGTGCACCACTGTTGTCATTAGGGGTACCCCTTTTTATTTTGGTATACTGTTTTGCATGCAGCAATGTTGTTATTAGGGTTTTACGGGTATGGGATTAGGCTTAGATTGTTAGTTAGGTTGCAGTACGTGTCTACAAAGGCAGACATAAAGCAAGACAAGTCCTTCCATTTTATACTGTATGTGTAAACAGCAGTACTTGATTTTTTTATTTTTTTACTTGTAATACTGTTAATTTTTTCTTGAAATGTGTTGCGTATAAATTGCTGTAGAGATAATGAGAGTCTTCAGGTAGTGTCTGTTGAGAATTACAGAGAGAGATGCAAATGTTAAAATAGCATTCAAATCTAAGACCATACAAAACAGGATATATACTTCCATTTTGTATGTATTCAGAGAGGTTTAGGTTATGGGGTTAGGCTTAGACAGTGGTGCATCCTAAACTGGATAAATTCTTCCATTTATTATGTTGTTGTAGTATCCTATTTTATGTGCGCCACTGTTGGCATTAGATATTTAGGTTATGGGTTAGGCTTATAGGTTGGGGCACACAGCTGAGGCTAGATCCTTCCATTTTATACGTGTTAATAACATTTGTTGTGAGTATCCTCTTTTGTGTGCCCCACTGTTGGCATTCGGGGGTTAGGGTACCTTTTTTTTGTGTTATTATCTTTTGTATTCATCACTGTTTGCATTAGGGGTGTAGGTTATGGGGTTAGGCTTAGAGGGTTATTTAGGCTGCAGTGCATTTTGGCATTGGCGCACACCAAACAGGCTAGATTTCTTTTTCATTTGTTATACTGTACCTGTTGTCTTGTATTTGTTGTATATAAATGTCAGAGGGTCCCATACTTCCAGTCTTCCTGCAACACTCTTCAAGCAGTGTCTGTTGAAAATAAAAGACAGAGATGCCAATATTGAAATAACTTTTCCTTTTATTTTATTTTTTTGACTAAGACCATAGTATTTTTGGTAATCAATTTTTGTACATTGTAAATACATATGTATTTTTGTACATTACCTGATGGGTTTAATTCTTTTATTTTTTGCAGAATTTACAGTCTGTGTAAAACCCTGCAGTGCTGCAAATTAGTCAGTGACACTCTTCAGGCAGAGTCTGTGGAAAATGAGAAAAATTTGGAAATATTGAAATCCACTGTAAATATATATATATTTTTTAGCTAAAAGTATAAATGATGTTTTAAAATATGTGTTAATAAAAGCTATTTTCTGCTTTAAATGTCTCCTTTTTTATTATTTAAAAATTGACAACATTTTACCCTACCTAAACATCTATCTGTCTTTTAAATCTTACTATACATGAATAATGTCTTCTAATTGCTTCTGTACATTAAGATTGTTGTTTTTGACAATATTTGAAACCTCTTCTTTTATTATTAATTAATTAATTAATTATAGCTTACCTATTTGCTGTAATTTGCTGGTTTTAAACTTCTAAAGTGATAATCAAGTTGCTGCAGAAGTAACGTCACCAGTGAAATGTACAGTCACACTGTTCATCACCCGAGGAGAAATGGAGAATATTCTAGAAAGTTTGCAGTATTTATAGAGTTTGAGCGGAAGTAGAAACCGTTATAACGCAATGCAAATGCGCTAGTTACATTCCAGTCGTCAATTTGCGTTCCAGTCACCATTTTGTGCAACGTACTTACTTCTTCCATAGAAAATGACTTCCATTGTGTATGTGCTACGTGCCGCAAGATATGTGGTACGTGCCGTATGAAGTGTTACTGAGTTTGGGTAAGTGTTCTGAGTATGTTGTTGATTTTGAGGTGCTTGGCCTTGTTTTGTTTTTTTTCGGCCGCCAGTTTTTTCTTGCATAGTTGATTTTAAAATTCCGAAACTCGTGAAATTTGATTTAAATTTGCGTATTTTTCAATGTTTTTTTCTTATTTTTTTTACCTCAGATTTTTTTTTTTCTAAGTCTTGCAGGTCGTAATTTTTTTCTAAGTCCCGCTTTCCTTTCCAAAGTGTTACGGCCCATAATTTTTGCAAACAATTTTTTTCAAACTGCTGCAGGTCTCGCACAGTGAATTGTACCATTCAGATTTCTGTTGATCTGTAGTCCTGCGGGTCGTAGGGATGAGTGCCTATGTCCTATGGCACTCATCTCCATGCTCACTGCCTAAGTCGTGCGGGGTCATAGGGATGAGCGCCTATGGCGCTCATCTCCACCAGCTCAATGAGTGTTAGCAACAACCTCCAATGCTCACAACTATATATGAGATAGATAGATAAGTTTGATTTAGTTATTGTCTGTTGTATATATCAATATAAGAAAGATGTTGGATACATTTGTAAAGAATTATCAATGACTGCACTAAATATACACGAGGAAAGTTAAGAATGATATGTTATTAGACTTATTAAATGGTTAAAAATTCCAGTTTCTCCTGATGTATAAAAATAATGGGATCTAAGTGAAGATCTTTAATAGCTCTACACTATATGCTACTTAGTAATAAAGAAAAACTTTAAAGCACTTTATAAGGTTTAATGTAAGAAAGGTGTAAATAAAATGGGGAAAAGGTAAAGATTAATTTAAAAGTCTTGTGTAGGAACGGATGGTTGGAGCTCAACAATACTACATGTGGTTTAAAACTTGTGGAATAGTATACATTTATAGTGAGTTATTACTACCTTAAGGACTGGAAGGTTAAAAGAAAAGAAAAAAAGAAAAAAGAAAAGGGAAAAAATGTTTTCTAAGCAATTGTTAAATGGTGTGCTAAAGTCACATGACAAATGTTATGATATTGGACTTAAATGCTTAAATTGTATTATTGTAATAGACTATTTACTCGTATATAAAATAAATTGTATTTGAGATACTACTTAACTTTAAGTTGGCAAAGATCTAGGTAAACTTAACTTATTGTTGATGGTCTTTCTTTGTAATATGAAATGAAACAAATCAGTAACTTCAAGGTGAAGAACGATGCCCATATGGTATTTAACCTTCATAGCGGTAATCCCGAGTGTGACTCAGGGTTAATCTTCTCTTCCTAAATTGGTAACCCCGAGCCACACTCAGGGTTACCGCAGGAAGGATGTGGAGGGGGCCCAGTGCTGCCGAGTTTGCCTGGGCCCCCTCAGCACACCATTGCTCCTCCCCACCTTCCTCCTGCTCCTCCCCCTTATCCTTCCTCCTATCTTCTATCTTCTTCCTTCTTCCCCCTTCTCACCTCTCAAGTCTTCTTCTAAGCCTCCGATCAGCTCCTGCTACTTTTTGGAGGCTCGCAGCGTGTCTTATGCATGGAACCAGCATATGCTAATGACGTCACAAGCGCGTCACATCATTAGCATATGCCGGGAAAGAAACAGACATAAGATGCGCTGCAAGCCTCCTCTCGGCAGCAGGAGCTGATCGGAGGATAAGAAGAAGAGAGATGAGAGGGGGGAAGGAGGAAGAAGGGAGGGAAGAGGAGGAGGATAATGGGGATGAGGGGGCGAAGAGGATTATGAGTGGGGAAGAGAAGGTGAGGGGAAAGAGGAGTGTGAGGGGGAAAGAGGAGGGTTAGTGGGGAAAGGGGGAAAGAGTGGGGATAAGGGCGAAGAGGGGGGTGATGGGGAAAGAGGGGGGAAGAGGAGGATAAGGGGGGAAGAGGAGGATGAGTGGGGGAGAGAAGGATGAAGGGAAGAGGAGGATGAGGGGGAAGAGGAGGATGTGGGGGAAGAGGTGGATGCGGAGGGAAAGGAGGAGGATGAGGGGGAAGAGTGGGAAGAGGAGGATGAGGAGGAAGCAGAGGAGAATGAGGGGGAAAAGGAGGATGAGGGGGAAGTGGAGGAGAATGAGGGGGAAAAGGAGGATGAGGGGGAAGAGGAGGAGGATGAGGGGGAAGAGGAAGATGAGGTGGAAAAGGAGGAGGATGAGGGGGTAAAGGAGGATGAGGGGAGTAGGATGAGGGGGGAAGATGAGGAGGATGAGGGCGGAGGATCAGGAGAATAAGGGGGAGGAACAGGAGAATAATGAGGGGAGGATGAGGAGGATAAGGGGGAATGAGGAGGATAAAGGGGAAAGGGGGTGGATAAGGGGGGAAATGGAGGCAGGGTAGATAAGGGGGAGAGGGGGAAATGGAGGAGGAAAAGGAGGATAAGGAGAAAGGGAGGAGGAGGGGGGAAGGTGTAATGGTATCTAAAGGTGGTATGATTATGTCAGTGTTTTAGAATGTATTGCTTTAACATTCTAAATACTGAAATAATCATACCGTCAGGAAGGTTACTTGTTTATCGATAAAGAGAGAGAAATATTTCAAAAAGAAAATGCTTGTAGAATTGGTTGGTCTCTTTGGAATCTTGACAGTGATTTAGAGTATATAGAAGTAATATGTGAAACATAAGGTCCAGCCTGCGACCACCTCGACATCCCAACTTTTTTTGCCTATTTCCGCTCTGCTCTTTTTTCCTCTCTAAATATTACTGAAGGGTGGGGAAAGACACAGTGGTAATAGGAATTCCCTGTTAAGTTTAAAGAAAAAATTATGAAGATGTGAGAATTATTGTCTTTTTTTTTTTTTTTTTTGGTTATGTGGTATATGGGGGAGGAGCACAATGCAGGGTCGCAAAATAATTATATTCTAAAAGTGGAGGGCATTGAAAATTTGAGTTTTAATGCTCTGGCATTTATTCTCCCTGTTAAAAGGAACTATGTTGCCAGAAAGTGCCAATATTTTATGTATCCAGGAAACACACTGGCAACATGATGAAATACTGAATTTTTCAATGAGTCTATTAGATACAGTTTATAACTCTACTTTTAAGAAAAAAGCAACAAGTGTTTCAATCTTATTCAATAATACATTGGCATTTACTCAAGAATTTTTTAAATGTGACCCAGAGGGTGATACATTATATGGGTAGGATAATAATCTGTGGGACCTCAACATTATAATGAACAGTGAAATTGCTAAAAATCCAACTAAACATCCACTGTGCAATTCTAACACTATCAGGAAATCTGAAAGAAAGCATTAAATCTAACAGATAAATTTGCTAAAAATGTCACCCTTAGAGAGGTATACTCTAAAGTTTTAAAAAATTGGCATGTATTCGACAAATCCAAATGAAAAACTATGTTGTAGGAGCTGCGGTCAAGTTGGCTCGCAGTTACATATATGGTGGGAATGTCCCTTGATACAGTTATTTTGGATAAGATGTTTTGAAAAGATATTTGATATTCTTAGGAAAAAATAAAACTACCTACAATTACTGAAACTCAATTAACTATGCTAGAAGGAGAAAATACTGAAAAAGAAATTTAGCTGTGTGTAAAAATTGTGAAACCATATAAATCTCCAGCCCGGATAATTTTTCAAATATTTATTATAAGATTTAAGTTTTAAGTTTCCGTCTTTAATCAATCATTTACAAATACCTTCAATGAAATTAAAAATAGTGGTGTTGTTCCCAAATAAATGCTGGAATTTAGAATCATAAACATTCCAAAAATGGGTAAAGATGAGACAAATATAAAAAAATTATAGACCTATATTGTTACACAATACTGACTTTAAGATCTATTTACAGGCTCGATTAACTCTGACCAAGCAGGATTTGTTATGAACAGACAATGCTCTCATAACATCAGAAAACTGATAAACTTGTTAGCCTTTTCAGAGACAAAGAAAATCCCAGTTTTTGCCCTGTCCTTGGATGCTGAGAAGGCTTTTGACAGGGTCAACTGGAATTATTTGGATTTGATTTTGGATAAGTTTGGACTAGGCAGATTTATATACAAATGCCAGGGCATCAGTTTCTGGAATAGGTTTCAATTCTCAAACATTTCCAATAAGCAACGGGACTAGACAGGGTTGTCCGCTATCACCTTTAATTTTTTCCCTGTCTATTGAACCATTGGCGGAATTAATTAGAAAATATATTTGTATTACTGGTATAACAACAGGTGACTTAGAGAACAAAATCATTTTGTTTGCGGACGGTATTATTCTCACAATGACAAACCCTGAGACTTCACTAAAATATTTGTTTTCCAACGTAGAACTTTACAGCAAAGTATCTTATTACAAAGTGAATTATTTAAAAACAAATGTATCAAAATGAAATCTTGATATAGAAGTAATAAACAAACTTAGAAAGAATTACAACTTTAATTGGAGAATACATGGATTTACCCATTTAGGGGTAGAGTTTACACCATATGTTAAAACACTTCCGATTACTAATTTGAAGAAACTATTTCCACATGGATGGACCGAAAAGCTGCAGTAAAAATGGTAATCTCACCCCAAATCACTACTAAGATGCATTATGTTACATATTCCTAAGTATATTTTGAAGAACTTTCAAAGGGCAATAGATCTTTACATAATTAAGGAGAAAAAATTCTGTATTAGTAAACATGTATTAGAAAGAAAATATTCTAGGGGTGGTTTATCTTCTCCTAATGTATTTGCATATTTGGAAGCAATAAATATTAATCAATTGTTAAGATGTAGCACTACTGATCAAAAAAAAAAAAATGGTATTAAACTAATAAAGTAAGAAACTTACAGCCCCTTCCCTCCCTTATAACTCCAATTTCATTGCTGCAGTATTAATTAAGGTCTTCCTAAAAAATGTAATGGGAACAGTGGCGATTGACATTTTTAATGGACCTCTTTGAAAATGATTCCATTAAATCTTATGATAAAATGAAGACTGAATATGATCTGCCAGCAAATTTATAGTTGAATTATAACTCTCTAAAACAAGTAATTATACAGTAAGTTCTGAATGTAACTTGACAAAATCAAGAGATCTTATGCATTTTGAAATAATGTGTAAAACAAATACTGACTATATACTATCTCTAAATGTTTAAAAATTACGAGAGCCTCTGTTAAGGAACAAACAAATGTCCTTAATGTTGAAATGGGAATTAGACCTAAGTAAAATATTGGAGGAAGGTACTTGGTTTAAAGCATTTGCATTGACCGAGAAAAATATTAAATGCGTCCACTTAAGAGAAGTATACTTTAAATTAATTCAGAGGTGGCACCTGGTACCAACATTCTTTGATAAAGTTGTATCAGGCATCCAGTCTAGTTATTGCTGGAGGGATTGTCAGGAGAAATGTACACATTTACATATGTGATCGACTTGTCACTATATACAAGACTTTTGGCAGGAAGGTCTTGGTCATATTTCGAAAATTATTAAAAGGGAATTATTCTTATCCTCAGAATTTATATTATTTCATATTGATTTGTATTGACTGACGGCTAAAGAAAAAGGCATTATCTTCCATATTCTTTTAGTTGCTAAATGGTTGGTGGTGAAAAATTGGAAGAAATTATCACTACCAACTTGGTTTAAGATAAAATAAATTGTGGCCCATAATAGACAAATTGAAATATAGTCTAGTAATCATTCTCTCCCCTTTTATACAATGCAAGTAAATGGAAACTGTGGGACAATAATATGTTCAATTCTATACAAGACTAGGGGCCTCATTCAATCCGGCGATTCCTTGCGAGGGTGCTGCGGACCCTCGTAGCCCTACAGCTATTTGATATTTAAAGCAATGGGGTCGCAGCACATCCCTTCCTATGGCCAATTGCAAGACAGGCAATCGGCCCTTAGCTTTAGTGGGCATGTACCTGCGTTACCCCCCAGATCAGGCTTAAAAGCCCACCAAACTAAAATATCAAAAATAAATTAAAGGAAGCACTGTACAGCACTGTAAATGATGGGGAACACTTTGGGCGACATGAGAATGACATGTACTACATTGGCTAGCTGGCACATTGTTGCTAGACAATACTGTCATTTGTGGCCACAGTCCCCCGGGCTTGAAATCAATTTGCTGCTTTGGAAGTCATCCCAGCCTGGGACTCTGGACTTGAATGACCCCCAAGGCAGTAATCCATTCTCCATGCCTGGAGGACTTGTGGCCACATATGACAGTATTGGCTAGCGGCAATGTGACAGATAGCCAATGTACTACATGTCATCCTCGTGTCTCCCCTAATGTCCCCTATTAATTACAGCGCTGTACAGTGCTGCATTGAATATATTTTAAACCCTAAATATACCCAATTCTGTATGAGTCCCACCTTGGCGCCTTGAAGGGACAGCGGCACACTAATGGTTACCATAACCCACGGGGTACTGTAAGTAACCCTGTGGCAACTAACATAAACACCCCATGCTGCAGGGTCCCTGGAGGGACCCTCGGAGGGTCCCCACATGAACCCTTACAGAGATGTCCCGATCGGGGCCTTAACTGGGGCTCCGCTGCAATACAAATTTGAATTTCCTGCCCTATGTGGATCCTGAAAGGACCTTAAAGGTACTTACAGGACCCGCAATCAAGAAAACTGATAAACCCGGCTGCGGGGGTACCCCCCAGCACCTAAACAAAACCCCATTACTTATGGGGGTCAATATAGAGCTCCATGAGAAAAAAACTAACCCCCTCAGTCCAATAAGGGTTTATATAGACGCCTATATGACACTATTAACCCATAGGTTAACCCTATAAGTGCCATGGGGGTCCTCCAAGACCCTCATAACAAAGTCTAAGCACTACACTACACTATTAACCCTAACTATACCCCATTCACCCCTTAACCCTAACTATATCCCATTAACCCATACTAAACCATATGTAACCCTAACTGGACATATTTAACCCCTTCCAGACCTATTTAACCCTAACTGGGCCTATCTAACTCTTACTGGGCACATTTATCCCCTTCTAGACCTATTGAACCCTAACTGGACCTATCTAACCCTAACTAGGCCTTTTTAACCCTAACTGGGCCTATTTACCCTATCTGGGCCTAATAACCCTAACTGGGCCTATTTAACCATAACTGGGTCTATTTAACCCTAACCAGGCCGTTTTGAAATCCTTCTAGACCTATTTAACCCTAATTGGGCAAATCTGACCCTAACTGGACCTTTTTTAACCCTATCTGGACCTAATAACTATAACTGGACGTATTTAACCCTATCTGTGTCGAATAACCCTAACTGGGCTTATTTAACCCTAAGTGGGACTACGTAACCCTATCTGGACCTAATAAACCTAACTGGACCTATTTAAACCTACCTGGGCCTATTTAATCCTATCTGGACCTAATAACCATAACTGGGCCTATTTAACCCTAGCTGGGCATATTTAACCCCTTCTAGACCTATTTAACCCTAACTGGGTCTATCTAACCACAATTTGGCATATTTAACCCCTTCTAGACCTATTTAACCCTAACTGGGCCTATCTAACCCTAACGGCCTATTTGACCCTAAATGGGCCCATTTAACCCTATCTGGATGTAATAACCCTAACTGTGCCTATGTAACCCTAGATGGGCCTATTTAACCCTAGCTGGATGAATTTAACCCTACCCAGACCTAATAACCCCAACTGGGCCTATTTAACCCTAACTGGGCCTATTTAACCCTCTCTGGACCTATTTAGCCCTAACTGTGCCTATTTAACACCTTCTATCCCTATTTAACCCCACCTAAGCCTATGTAACCCCATGTAGCCTATCTAACCCTATCTAGGCCTATCTAACCCAATCTAAGCCTATTTAACCCCATCACTTATGGGGATCTATACAGACCCCCATAAGCCTCCATCTAACCCCATCACTTATGCGTGTCTATACAGACCCACATGAGCCTTCATCTAACCCCATCACATATGGAGATCCATATATACCCCCATATGCCTCTATATAACCCAATCAGTCCCATAAGGTTCTATGAAGACCCTCATAGGACAGTGAGAACCCTTTTATTAAGTCCATAGGTGCCATGAGGGTCCTCCAGGACCCTCATGACACTAAGTGCAAACAATACACTACACTATTCTCACCCCAATAAACCTCTAAAACTAAACTAATCCCCTCTATTCTAACCTATTAACCCCTACCTACCTAACACCTACCCTTACTTATTAACACCTACACTGCCTAAACCCCTATTAAATCCTGCCACCCCACTAAATACACACAATAAAAAAACTAAGGTACAAAAATAAAAAAAAAACCTATGTTACAAAAAATAAAAAAAGAACATTACAAACCCCCATTACAAAAAATAAAAAATGAACATTATAAAAACACTCCCACTACACACAAAAAAAAGAATTACACACCTGCAAAGAAAATACATACACAAATATATATAACATTACAATACAGCAATAAATACAGTACAAATATACCCCTAACTACAATACTATTACCCCCCCTAACTGCAATACATTTCCCCCATCTACATTACCTATCCCCCTGACTATATTACAGTGTCTTGCAAAAGTATTCACCCCCCTTGACTTTTTACCGATTTTGTTACATTACAGCCTTAAGTTCAATGTTTTGTTATTATGAATTGTATGTGATGGATCAGAACACAATAGTCTAAGTTGGTGAAGTTAAATGAAAAAAAAAAATATACATAAAACTATTTTTTAGAAATAGAAAACAAAAAATTGGCATGTGCGTATATATTCACCCCCTTTGTTATGAAGACCATAAAAAGCTCTGGTGAAACCAATTACCTTCAGAAGTCACATAATTAGTGAAATGATGTCCTCCTTTATGCAATCTAAGTGTCACATCATCTGTCATTACATATACACACCTTTTTTGAAAGGCCCCAGAGGCTGTAACACCTAAGCAAGAGGCACCACTAACCAAACACTGCCATGAAAACCAAGGAACTCTCCAAAAAGTAAGGGACAATGTTGTTGAGAAGTAAAAGTCAGGGTTAAGTTATAAAAAAATATCCAAATCTTTGCTGATCCCCAGGAGCACCATCAAATCTATCATAACCAAATGGAAAGAACATGGCACAACAGCAAACCTGCCAAGAGATGGCCGCCCACCAAAACTCACGGACTGGGCAAGGGGGGCATTAATCAGAGAGGCAGCACCCTTACCTAAGGTAATCCTTGAGGAGCTGCAGAGTTCCACAGCAGAGACTGGAGTATCTGTACATAGGACGACGATATGCCTGTATGCTCCATAGAGTTGGACTTTATGGCAGAGTGGCCAGAAGAAAGCCATTACTTTAATCGAAAAACAAAATGGCACATTTTGAGTTTGCAAAAAGGCATGTGGGAGACTCCCAAAATGTATGGAGGAAGGGGCTCTGGCCTGATGAGGCTAAAATTGAACTTTTCAGTCATCAGAGAAAATGCTATGTGTGGCGCAAAACCAACATATCACATCACCCAAAGAACACCATCCACACAGTGAAACATGGTGGGGGCAGTATAATTCTGTGGGGATAGCAGCCAGGACTGGAAAGCTGGTTAGAGTCGGAGGGAAAGATGGATGTTACAGAGATATTCTTAAATAAAACCTGTACCACTCTGTGCGTGATTTGAGGCTAGGACGGAGGTTCACCTTCCAGCAGGACAATGACCCCAAACGCACTACTAAAGCAACACATGAGTGGTTTAAGGGGAAACATGTAAATGTGTTGGGATGGCCTAGTCAAAGCCCAGAACTCAATCCAATAGAAAATCGGTGGTCAGACTTAAAGATTGCTGTTCACAAGCGCAAACCATCCAACTTGAAGGAGCTAGAGCAGTTTTGCAAGCTCATAGAGGCTTATCCAAAGTGACTTGGAGCTGTAATTGCTGCAAAAGTTGGCTCTACAAAGTACTGACTTTAGGGGGGTGAATAGTAATGCACATTGACTTTTTTTGTCATATTGTCCTATTTGTTGTTTGCTTCACAATAATAAAAAAAAAATCTTCAAAGTTGTGGGCATGTTCTGTAAATTAAATGATGCAAATCCTCAAACAATCCATGTTAATTCAAGGTTGCCAAGGGGGTGAATACTTTTGCAAGGCACTGTACATGACCCCCTATCTAGAAAATGTTCCCCATCTATAAACCATTACCCCATATCTATAAAACATTACCCCCTATCTATAAAACATTATCCCCATATACAAAACATTAACCTCTAACTACGATACATTAAACCCTAACTACAATACATTTCCCCTATCTATAAAACATTACCCCCTAACTACAATACATTAAACCCTATCTACAATACATTAAATAGCCTAAATCTATCCTAAAATAGAATAAATAAGACCACTTACTCAGATGTCCCTTCAGCAGGTTGCACCCCCTAGGAAAAAAAGAAACATAAATTTAGTCACAAATAAACACAACATAAAAAAATACACATTCTAAATATTAAACTTACCTTTCCACCATGTCCCTGTACTTCTTCTTGTCTTCTGTGGCTCGAAACCTGGAAAAAAAAAACATCACATTAATACACAAATACACATACACAAGACATAATAAACTACACATTGCAAATATTAAACTTACCGTGGCGCCATATCCCCGTCCTTGTCCTCTTCTGCCCTGGCTGGTCCCCTGAGAAAACCAGCTGCTCTAAAAAAACGGACCTCCTCTCTGGAGGAAAAAAAAAAAACTTACCGAGCTCCTTCCTAGAAGAGCTCCCCGATGCTAAAGAAACATCTATCTCTTCTTCCGGTAAAGAGAAATGAATTGTGCCTTCTGATTGGCTGAAATGTCTCTCAATCAAATTTCAGCCAATCAGAACACGCCAATGTGCGAGCCAATCAGAATGGGATACACCCCTATATCCCATTCTGATTGGCTGATGGACTTGTCAATCAACTTTTTTACCTTCAGCAAATCACAATGCGATACACCCCACAGGGTGATTGGATGAAGGCATCTGTGCCTTTTGATTGAGCAGCGTTTTTTTTTTAAGCAGCATTTTTTCTCAAGGGTCCAGCCGGGTCAGAAAAGGACAAGAAAAGGAACATCACACCAAGGTAAGTTTAATATTTGCAATGTTTATTTTATTATGTCTTGTGTATGTGTATTTGTTCACTAATGTGATGTTTCTTTTTTCCAGGGGCAGAGCTGGAGAAGACAAGAAGAAGGACAGGGACATCATGGAAAGGTAAGTTTAATATTTAAAATGTGTATTTTTTTATGTTGTGTTTATTTGTGACTAAATTTATGTTTCTTTATTTCTAGGGTTGCGACTTGCTGAAGGGACATCTGAGCAAGGTATTTGCTCTTATTTATTCTATTTTAGGTTAGGTTTAGTATTTTTAATGCATTGTAGATAGGGTTTAATGTATTATAGACAGGGGTAATGTATTTTAGTTAGGGTTTAATGTATTGTCGTTAGGGGGTAATGTTTTATAGATAGGGGTAATGTAGTTAGGGTTTAATGTATTATAGTTAGAGGTTAATGTTTTATAGATAGGGGTAATGTATTTTAGTTAGGGTTTAATGTATTATAGTTAGGGTTTAATGAATTGCAGTTAGGGGTAATGTTTTATATATAAGGGTAATGTATTGTAGTTAGAGTTTAATGTATTGTACTTAGAAGGTAATATTTTATAGATAGTGGCAATGTATTGTAGTTAGGGTTTAATGTATTGTAGTTAGAAGTTAATGTTTTATAGATAGGGGTAATGTTTTATAGATGGGGTAATGTTTTGTAGATGGGGTAATGTTTTGTAGATAGGGTTCATGTATTGTAGATAGGGGGTAATGTATTATAGTTAGGGGGTAATGTTTTATAGATAGGGGTAATGTATTGTAGATAGGGGTAATGTATTGTAATCAGGGGCATATGCAATGTAAATATGGGGAAATGTATTGTAGTTAGGGGTTAATAGTATGAAGTTAGGGGTAAATGTGTACTGTATTTATTGATGGACTGTAATGTTATGTATATTTATGCATGTATTTCCTTTGCAGGTGCGTAATTCTATTTTAATTATTTTGTAGTGGGGGGTTGTAATGTTTTTTTTGAATTTTTTGCAACATAGTTTTTTTTATTTTTGTAACAGCTTTTTTTATTTTGTGTAATTAATGGGGTGGGGGTTTAATAGTCAGGGTAGGTGTTAGGTAGGTAGGGGTTAATAGGTTAGGGTAGATGGGGGTTAGTGTAGTTTTGGTGGTTTATTGGGGGAGACTAGTTTAGTGTAGTGCTTGTATTTGGAGGACCCCTATGGCACTTATGGGGTTAGGGTTAATATTATGGTTTTCATTGTCTTTTGAGGTTCTTCATAGACACTTATGGGACTGATTGGGTTAAATTGATGCTTTCAGGAGTCTGTATGGACCCACATAAGTGAAGGGGTTAGATGTAGGCTTATGGTGGTCTGTATAGTCCCCCATAAGTGATGGGGTTAGATAGAGGCTTATAGGGGTTTGTATAGACCCCCATAAGTGATTGGTTTAGATGGAGGCTTATGGGGGTCTGTATAGACCCCATAAGAAATGGGGATAAATAGGCTTGGATGGGGTTAGATAGACTAAGATGGGTTACATAGGGCTAGCTGGGGTTAGATAGGCTAAGATGGAGTTGCATAGGCCTAGAAGGGGTTAGATAGTCTAGATGGGGTTAATAGGCCTAGAAGGGGTTACAGTGGCTTAGATGGGTTTAGATAGGCTAGATTGGGTTAAGTAGGCCTAGATGGGGTTAAATAGGTCTATAACGGTTTAAATAGACACAGTTAGGGTAAAATTGGGTTAGAAGGGGTAAAATAGGCCCAGTTAAGGTTATTAGGTCCGGATAGGGTAAATAAGCCCAGTTAGGATCGAATAGGCACAGTTAGGGTTAAATAAGTCTAGAAGGTGTTAAATAGGCCCTGTTAGGTTTATTAGGTTCAGACAGGGATAAATAGGCCCAATTAGGGTTACATATGGTCAGTTAGGGTTAAATAGTGCCAGTTAGGGTTAAATTGCTTTAGAATGGGTTACATTGCTTTAGAAGGGGTTAAATAGGTGCCATTAGGGTTATTAGGTCCAGATAGGGTTAAATAGACCCAGTTAGGGTTAGATATGCCCAGTTAGGCTTATATAGGGTCAGTTAAGGTTAAATAGATCTAGAAGGGTTTAAATAGGCCCAGTTAGGTTGGATATGCCCAGTTAAAATAGGTCTAGAAGGGGTTACATTGGCCAGTTTTGGTTAATAGGTCCAGATAGGGTTAAATAGGCCCAGTTAGGGTTAAATACGCCCAGTTAGGGTTATTATGTCCAGATAGAGTAAAATAGGGTTTAGTATGGGTTAATGGGGTATAGTTGGGGTTAAGGGATTAATGGGAAATAGTTAGGGTTGCCCTTATAGGGTTAACCTATCGGTTAATAGTGTCCTATAGGGGTCTATATAAACCCCCATTGGACTGAGGGTGTTAATTTTAGTCTCAGGTGTGTCTATATTGACCCCCATGAGTGATTTTAGGTGCCAGGGGGGGGTGCTTATAGTACCCTGGTGGCTTGGGGGGTAACCATTAGTGTGCCATGGGCCCTTTAATTACCCGCGGTGAGAAATTCAAACCCCAAATTCCCCAGGCTTGAATTTTGATGCTGCAGTGGTTGCAATCTGTAAAGATCAGGACCCTCTGCAGCAAGGCAAGGGGTTAATGTGGGGAGCCTGTAGGGGTCCTGATCGGACCCCTGCAGCAAGGGTTAATATGTGCACATTACAGGGGTTCCAATGGTGACCCCTGCATTATAGGGTTTATGTCTGCACCGTGCAGCGGTCCCGTTCAGACCACTGCATTATAGGGTTAATGTTAGGACCCTGCAGGTGTCCTGTTCGGATCCCTTATTAGGAAATTGCAGGGGTCCCAATTGGGACATCTGCATTATGGGGTTAATGTAGTAACACAGCAGTGGTCCCGATCGGGTCACAATCAGGTCCCCTGCAGCCAGCGGGGGGTTTAATTGGAGGGTACAAAAGGGCTTCACAGGCCTTGCGACTGCTCCAGGGGGAAAGTAAGCTGTGGCAATTTTTGGGTGTTTTACGGGGTTGAAGGGAGGGTGATCTGAGGATTTGAATAGGGATGGGTGGTTTCATGCGGCCGAATTTCTTTTGGCCGTGTGAGATCAAAGACTTTCCCTGCAGAACACAGGGAACGCAGGGCACACACACGCAAGCCGGTTAGAGCTGTCGGCCGCAATGGATTACATTAGTTAAGTAGCTCGTGGTCATTCCTTGCGGCCACGCAGCTCCTACGGCCCAGATTAGAATGAGGCCCACGGTTAGCTTCTCTTTTTCTTATCTGACTGCAGCCTCAACCTTAATTCATGTGTTGTACGATCAATTTAACAGGTACTAAGTTGTAATGTTGTATGTGGTTATTTTCTGTTTTCTGTTTTAAGTGGTGGATACCTACTGATATCTCTTTATTAAGAAATGTACAAGTTTTGTATAGTGCAAAATAATAAAAAAAAGATAAATCACAGGATCAGTGTAAATAGATGCCTCTAAATACGCAAAGTCTGATTCAATTAGAAGCCAGCATCTCGCTGTATACAGGCCATATGCTACAATTCTGGTACTATTCAGTTCAACAAGTCCGCAAGTTAGGGGCCGAAAGCCGAAACCGTAAACCATGCAATCGTATTTAGGGCTTTAGGGTTGGAAAATGATCAGTTAAGCAAGGCCGTAACTACCCATTGAGAAACAGCCAATAGAAAATGAGGCCGTCATCATTAGGTCAGTAAAATATGGATGATATATGTTAATCAATTAGCGATTGGGGGTCTGATATATGATCGGACTAGCAAAACTAGTGATGTCGCGAACATCAAATTTTCGGTTCGCAAACCGCGGACGCAAATTCCATCAAATATTCGCGAATGGACCAACATTTGCGAACCGCCATAGACTTCAATGGGCAGGCGAATTTCAAAACCCACAGGGACTCTTTCTGGCCACAATAGTGATGGGAAAGTTGTTTCAACGGGACTAACACCTGGACTGTGGCATGCCGGAGGGGGATCCATGGCAAAACTCCCACGGAAAATGACATAGTTGATGCAGAGTCTAGTTTTAAGCCATAAAGGGCATAAACCTAACATTCCTAAATTGTTTGGAATAACATGCTTTAAAACATCAGGTATGATGTTGTATCGATCAGGTAGTGTAAGGGTTACACCCGCTTCACAGTAACAGACCAATCTCCCCGTTTAATGCACCGCAAACAACCGCAAACAGTCCCTTTGCACAACCGCAAACTCCCCATTTGCACAAGGTTGGATACCAAGCTAGCCATATCCCGTTCCTTGTCCTCACTGATGAGAGAGTCTGGGGGCTTCCACTGCCCAGCATGGAAGATTATACACAGGTCAGAGTCTGGGGGCTTACACTGCCCAGCATGGAAGATTATACACAGGTCAGAGTCTGGGGGCTTCCACTGCACAGCATGGAAGATTATACGCGTTGCCTCTGTCTGCGTTATTATAAGGTGTGTACTGTTAAGTAGTACTATTCCTATCGGTTTAATCCCTGTTACGTCCACTATTAGGGGACTTGTATATGGCATGGATTTTTGGAACAGGGAGATGGAAAAAGATGCTTGGTCGGTCCTCCCACTTCGAATTTGGGGCACTGCACGTGCAATGTAATGTGCCACCAGATAGGAGTGGTGTATTAAGTTGTACTATTCATTCCTATCAGTGTAATACCTTATACGTCACCTATCAGGGGACGTGTATATGGCATGGATTTTTGGAACAGGGAGATGGAAAAAGATGCTTAGTCAGACCTCCTACTTCGAATTTGGGGCACTGCACGTGCAATGTAATGTCCCACCAGATAGGAGTGGTGTATTAAGTTGTACTACTCATTCCTATCAGTTTAATACCTGTTACGTCACCTATCTTTCCTGTGTGTATTTAGAGAACCACACTTTAAGGCCCTTAACCTGGGACAAGGTGGCTTGGCTATCAGAATTGCCTCAGAGCCATAAAAACTCACCAAACCCCCTAATCAGACACTCACTATCATACTGGAAATGGGCCAAGAAACACATGGGTTTGTTTCCTGGATCCACCCAAATGACCCCAATTCTTGACCACCCTCAGGCCCCGAAACACATGAGCACAACATCACAACACTGGTGGAGGTCAAGGAAACTAGATAGACTGGGAGACTGGTTAGTAAAGGGCCAGATGCTCACCTATGAGGAACTGAGGGACAAGCATGAGCTACCGCTGTCAGAACATTACAATTACTGTAGGTTGAGGCATTTCACACACTCCCTGACCCAGAAACAGGGGACACCGGTCTTAAATTGGTTCTCCAAAATTTTTAAAGATAAACCTCTATCAAGGGGGATCATTGGGTCGCTTTACAAATATAAAACATTTGTTACTGGTTGAAGCGACACTGGGGGAAGGACCGGAGTGGGGGAGCCCTGGAGACCCTTCAGAAGCAACCAGTGGCAAAATCATCCCAGGAAAGGAGAGGTCGCTCACTGAAGCCTGCCCTAGGGCAACCCAAGGGTGATTGCCCAGGTTAGATATTGTAAATAATAAGCTAATACTGCTGGAGTAGATGATAGCTAATAGGACTCTGGTGTTCCCTGCAGATATACTCTTTACTATTGTCTGTTTTACCATGTTTTAGGTATCTCTTAAATTGCAATCACAGTAAAAAATAAGAAAAATTATTAACCTAAAAAGTTAAAATAAGAAGGAATAACCAGCTAACTTTCACAAAATGTCTTTATTGTAAATATGTATTTTTGCACAACTATTATGCAAGACTGTTCAAAAATGCTTTATTTTTCATTACATGCTGTACGCCTTCTGACAACAAAAGAATTTAAATGCAAAAATTAGGTATTGTTGCAGCGACCAGAAAAATTGATGTTAGTTTGTGGACCATTATTAGCTCAAGGCAGCTCATCTATCAGGCCTTTTTTAATCGAATGTATCGCCCACTGTCAGTCCCTTCGGGATCCATCCCTTATTCATCTTAATAAAGGTGAGGTAATCTAGACTTTTTTGACCTAGGCGACTTCTCTTATCAGTGACAAAACCTCCTGCTGCACTGAAGGTCCTTTCTGACAGGACACTTGAAGCGGGGCAAGACAGAAGTTCTATGGCAAATTGGGATAGCTCAGGCCACAGGTCAAGCGTTCACACCCAGTAGTCAAGGGGTTCATCGCTCCTCATAGTGTCGATATCTGTAGTTATGGGGAGGTAGTCTGTTACCTGACGGTCGACTCATTCTCTGAGGGTGGACCCCGAAGTGCTGTGGCAATGCATAGGACTTAAAAAGCTCTGCATGTCCTCCATCAACAACACGTCTGTAAAGCGTCCTCTCCTTTCTTGGCATGGTCGTGGGAGGAGGAGGATTATGTTCACCTCTTCCGCTTTTAGATTGCCTTTGTGCTGTGACATCACCCTTAAACGCTGTGTAAAGCATACTTTTTAATTTATTTTGGTAGTGCTGCATCATTTCCGACTTGTGGTAATTCAGTAACATTTCAGGCACTTTCTGCTTATACCGGGGGTTTAGTAGCCCGGACACCCAGTACAGGTCGTTCTCCTTCATCCTTTTTATACGAGGATCCCTCAACAGGCACGACAGCATGAAAGACTCCATTTGCCCATGGTTGGATGCCGAGCTAGTCATGTCCCATTCCTCGTCCTCAGTGAACTCACTGAAGGTATGTTCTTCCCCCCAGCCACGTTCAACACCACTGGTACCAGATAGGTGACAACGAGCACCTTGGGAAGCCTGTTGTGGTTGGTCTTCCTCCTCCTCCTCAAAGCCACATTCCTCCTCTGACTCCTCTTCTTTACAATCCTCTTCCACTGTTGCCGCAGGTCCAGCAAGCGATGGTGATAGGGTTGTTTCTGGCGGTGATGGTGACCACAACTCTTCCTCTTCACGCTCATCTACGGCCTGATCCAGCACTCTTCACAGGGCACGCTCCAGGAAGAAAACAAATGGTATGATGTCGCTGATGGTGCCCTGGGTGCGACTGACCAGGTTTGTCTCCTCCTCAAAGGGCGCATAAGCCTACAGGCATTGCGCATGAGCGTCCAGTAACGTTGCAAAAAAATCCCCAGCTCCGCAGAGGCTGTCCTAGCACCCCGGTCATACAAATACTCGTTAACTGCCTTTTCTTGTTGGATCAGGCGGTCGAACATTGGGAGTGTTTAATTCCAATGTGTCGGGCTGTCTAAAATCAAGCGCCTCGCTGGCTTGTTGTTTCACCGCTGGATATCAGTAAAGTGTGCCATGGCCATGTAGGAACGCCTGAAATGGGCACACACCTTCCTGGCCTGCTTCAGGATGTCCTGTAAGCCTGGGTGCTTATACACAAAGAGTTGTACAATCAGATTACACACGTGTGCCATGCACGGCAAATGTGTCAACTTGCCCAAATTCAATGCCGCCAACAAATTTCTTCTGTTGTCACAAACCACTTTGCCGATCTCCAGTTGGTGCGGAGTCAGCCACTGATCCACCTGTGCGTTCAGGGTAGACAGGAGTGCTGGTCCGGTGTGACTCTCTGCTTTCAGGGAAGTCAACCCCAAGACGGCATGACACTGCCGGATCCGGGATGTGGAATAGTACCTGTGGAGCTGGGGGGGTGCCGTTGATGTGGAGCAAGACATAGCAGCAGCAGAAGAAGACTCAGCCGAGGAGGTTATGGAAGACGATGGAGTATGAGGAGTAGAGGAGGTGGCAGCAGGCCTGCCTGCAAGTCGTGGCGGTGTCACCAACTCCTCTGCAGAGCCACGTATTCCATGCTTGGCAGCCGTCACCAGGTTTACCCAATGCGCAGTGTAGGTGATATACCTGCCCTGACCATGCTTTGCAGACCAGGTATCCGTGGTCAGATGGACCCTTGCCCCAACACTGTGCGCCAGAGATGCCATTAATTCCTTTTACACAATTGAGTACAGGTTGGGGATTGCCTTTTGTGCAAATAAATTTCGGGCGGGTACCTTCCACTGCGGTGTCCCAATAGCTACAAATTTTTGGAACGCTTTAGACTCCACCAGCTTGTATGGTAAAAGCTGGCGGGCTAAGAGTTCAGAAAAGCCAGCTGTCAGTTGCCGAGCAAGGGGGTGACTTTGTGACATTGGCTTCTTACGCTCAAACATGTCCTTGACAGACACCTGACTGTGGGCAGATGAGCAGGGACTGCTCAGGGCGAGACACGGAGTGGCTGATGGTTGAGAGGGGGCAAGCAGGGCAGCAGTGGTTGACGTGGCTGAAGATGCTGGACCAGGAGGAGGATGGCGGCTTTGACTTTGTGTGCTGCTTGTACTGATGTGTTGATCCCATAGGCGTTTGTGAAGTGACATCATGTGCCTTCGCAAAGAAGTTGTACCTAGGTGGGTGTTGGACTTCCCATGACTCAGTTTCTTTTCGCACAGGTTGCAAATGGCATCATTGTTGTCACAGGCAGACACACGAAAAAATTGCCACACTGCTGAGCTCTGCAATGACGGCATTCTGGTGGTGGCAAAAGCATGCGTTGACTGGCGTGCTGTCTGGCTGACCCCGGGTGCCGAGGCATGCTGTCTGAGTGTGCCACTAGCTACTTTCGACGACCTCCCACTGCTTACAACTCGTCTCCTCCTCCTCTCTGTCTCCCCATCTGAACTTTCCTCCTGTTCTTCTTCTCTTATAGCAGGCACCCACGTGACATCCACGGACACATCGTCATCATCAACCGCTTCACTTGTATCTGACAACTCAACAAAGGAAGCAGCACCGGGTACAACATCATCATTATCATCAGACCGTACATCCATGTGTGTAATGCTGCCTGAATGGGACATATCCCTGTTATCTACATCCTCTGACACTAATGTTTGTGAATCACTCATTTCTTCCAACGGATCTGTAAATAACTCTGCTGATGGATCAAGTGAAGCGCCTGTGGTGCTAGTGTTGGTGGTGGCGGCAGACGGGCGAGTGGTAACTGGAGAGGTGCCCGAAGCTAAGCTGGAGGAGGATAGTGCATCTAGGTTCCGAGCGGAAGCTGTAGAATAGTGATGTCCGGAACAGTTCGCCGGCGATTTTTGCATGTTCGCGTTCGCAGAGAACGGCGAGCACATGCGCTTTTGGGTTCACCCCCTATTCTTTATCATTGAGGAAACTTTGACCCTGCACCTCACAGTCAGCAGACACATTCCAGCTAATCAGCAGCATACACTCCCTTCCAGAGCCTTCCATCTGAAGGACATCAACCCAAAAAGCCCTTTTTAGGGCTAGGACATCATTTATTTCATTTTATAATTTTTTTCTGTGTAATCTAATTGCGTATGCCTGCCTGCCAGGGTGTGTGTGTGACAGGCTAACACCTAACATCTTATACTGTGCTCAGTGAAATAAAACAACACTTTTTTGACTGTAATAGATTGAATAGCAATTGCCTGCCTAAAGGCGTGTGTGTTAAGCCTATTGCATCTACTCTGCCAACTTTTGCCAGTGCACAGTGACACTCATTTCTGCTGCAACCGTAGTGTACAGTGACATAAAACAACACTTTTTTGACTGTAATAGATTGAATAGCAATTGCCTGCCTACAGGCATGTGTGTGAAGCCTATTGCATCTACTCTGCCAACTTTTGCCAGTGCACAGTGACACTAATATCTGGTGCAACCGTAGTGTACAGTGACATAAAACAACACTTTTTTGACTGTAATCGATTGAATATTAGTTGCCTGCCTACAGGCGTGTTTGTGAGGCCTACAGCTCCTACTCTGCCAACTTTTGCCAGTGCACAGTGACACTCATATCTGGTGGCACCTTATATTGCACACGCAGTGCCCCAAATTTGAAGTTGGAGGACTGACCAAGCATCTTTTACCATCTCCCGCTTCCAAAAATCCATGCAATATACACGTCCCATGATAATGGACGTAACAGGGATTAAACCGATAGGAATAGTACTACTTAACAGTACACACCTTATAATAACGCAGACAGAGGCAACGCGTATAATCTTCCATGCTGTGCAGTGGAAGCCCCCAGACTCTGACCTGTGTATAATATTCCATGCTGGGCAGTGGAAGCCCCCAGACTCTGACCTTTGTATAATATTCCATGCTGGGCAGTGGAAGCCCCCAGACTCTGGGAGTCTGAAGAAGAGGAGGTGGAAGATACCTTCAATGATATCAGTGAGGACAAGGAACGGGACATGGCTAGCTTGGTATCCAACCTTGTGCAAATGGGGAGTTTGTGGTTGTGCAAAGGGACTGTTTGCGTTTTTTTGCGGTGCATTAAACGGGGAGATTGGTCTGTTACTGTGAAGCGGGTGTAACCCTTACACAACCTGATCGATACAACATCATACCTGATGTTTTAAAGCATGTTATTCCAAATAATTTAGGAATGTTAGGTGATTTATGCCCTTTATGGCTTAAAACCAGACTCTGCATCAACTATGTCATTTTCCGTGGGAGTTTTGCCATGGATCCCCCTCCGGCATGCCACAGTCCAGGTGTTAGTCCCCTTGAAAAAACTTTCCCATCACTATTGTGGCCAGAAAGTGTCCCTGTGGGTTTTGAAATTCGCATGCCAATTGAAGTCTATGGCTGTTCGCCGATGTTCGCCGTTGATGTTCGCGACATCATTACTGTAGAAGATTGGGTGTCCTGTGTTAGCCAGTCAACCATGTCCTCAGAAATGTTCAAGTTCAGGGTACGTTTCCTCTGAAAACTTGGAATTATTCTAGGGCCAAAGAGAATCACAGCACCACGATCACGACGGCCCCTGCGGGGTGGCCTGCCTCTGCCTGTCATTTTTTTTACGATTAGTGGTACTATGCGTAAAAGCTACTGTGACACCAGATATGAGTGTCACTGTGCACTGGCAAAAGTTGGTAGACTAGATGCAATAGGCCTCACACAAACGCCTGTAGGCACCCAACTGATATTCAATCGATTACAGTAAAAAAAAAGGGTTCATTTATTTCACTGCTCACTACGGTTGCACTAGATATAATTGTCACTGTGCACTGGCAAAAGTTGGCAGAGTAGATGCAATAGGCCTCAAACACACGCCTGTAGGCAGGCAACTGATATTCAATAGATTACAGTCAAAAAAATGTTCTTTTATGTCACTGTACACTACGGTTGCACCAGATATGAGTATCACTGTGCACTGGCAAAAGTTGGCAGACTAGATGCAATAGGCCTCACACACACGCCTGTAGGCAGGCAACTGATATTCAATCGATTACAGTAAAAAAAGTGTTCTTTTATTTCACTGTACACTACGGCTGCACTAGATATGAGTGTCACTGTGCACTGGCAAAAGTTGGCAGACTAGATGCAATAGGCCTCACACACACGCCTGTAGGCAGGCAACTGATATTCGACCGATTACAGTCAAAAAAGGGTTGTTTTATTTCACTGCACACTACGGTTGCACTAGATATGAGTGTCACTGTGCACTGGCAAAAGTTGGTGGACTAGATGCAATAGGCCTCACACACATGCCTGTAGGCAGGCAACTGAGATTCAATCTATTACAGTAAAAAAAAGGGTTGTTTCAATTCACTGCACACTATGTTTGCACCAGATTAGAGTGTCACTGTGCACTGGCAAAAGTTGGCAGACTAGATGCAATAGGCCTCACACACGCCTGTAGGCATGCAACTGATATTCAATCGATTACAGTAAAAAAAGGGATCTTTTATGTCACTATACACTACGGTTGCACCAGATATGAGTATCACTGTGCACTGGCAAAAGTTGGCAGACTAGATGCAATAGGCCTCACACACACGCCTGTAGGCAGGCAACTGATATTCAATCGATTACAGTAAAAAAAGTGTTCTTTTATTTCACTGTACACTATGGTTGCATAAGATATGAGTGTCACTGTGCACTGGCAAAAGTTGGCAGACTAGATGCAATAGGCGTCACACACACGCCTGTAGGCAGTCAACTGATATTCAATCAATTACAGTCAAAAAAGGGTTGTTTTATTTCACTGCACACTACGGTTGCACTAGATATGAGTGTCACTGTGCACTGGGAAAAGTTGGCAGACTAGATGCAATAGGCCTCACACACACGCCTGTAGGCAGGCAACTGATATTCAATCGATTACAGTAAAAAAAAGGGTTGTTTTAATTAACTGAACACTACGTTTGCACCAGATTAGAGTGTCACTGTGCACTGGCAAAAGTTGGCAGACTAGATGCAATAGGCCGCACACACACGCCTGTAGCCAGGCAACTGATATTCAATCGATTACAGTAAAAAAAAGGGTTGTTTTATTTCACTGCACACTACGTTTGCACCAGATATGAGTGTCACTGTGCACTGGCAAAAGTTGGCAGACTAGATGCAATTGGCCTCACACATGCCTATAGGCAGGCAACTGATATACAATCGATTACAGTCAAAAAAGGGTTGTTTTATTTCACTTCACACTACGGTTGCACTAGATATGAGTGTCACTGTGCACTGGCAAAAGTTGTTAGAGTAGATGCAATAGGCCTCACACACACACGCCTGAAGGCAGGCAACTGATATTCAATCAATTAAAGTAAAAATAGGGTTCTTTTATTTCACTGGACACTACAGTTGCACTAGATATGAGTGTCACTGTGCACTGGCAAAAGTTGTCAGACTAGATACAATAGGCCTCACACACACGCCTGTAGGCAGGCAACTGATATTCAATCAATTACAGTAAAAAAAGGGTTGTTTTATTTCACTGCACACTACGGTTGCACTAGATATGAGTGTCACTGCGCACTGGCAAAAGTTGGCAGACTAGATGCAATAGGCCTCACACACACGTCTGTAGGCAGGCAACTGATATTCAATCGATTACAGTAAAAAAAGGGTTGTTTTATTTCACTGCACATGACGGTTGCACCAGATATGAGTTTCACTGTGCACTGGCAAAAGTTGGCAGACTAGATGCAATAGGCCTCACACACGCCTGTAGGCAGGCAACTGATATTCAATCGATTACAGTAAAAAAAGGGTTGTTTTATTTCACTGCACACTACGGTTGCACAAGATATGAGTATCACTGTGCACTGGCAAAAGTTGGCAGACTAGATGCAATAGGCCTCACACACACGCCTGTAGGCAGGCAACTGATATTCAATCGATTACAGTAAAAAAAGGGTTCTTTTATTTCACTGTACACTATGGTTGCACTAGATATGAGTGTCACTGTGCACTGGCAAAAGTCGGCAGACTAGATGCAATAGGCCTCACACACACGCCTGTAGGCAGTCAACTGATATTCAATCAATTACAGTCAAAAAAGGGTTGTTTTATTTCACTGCACACTACGGTTGCACTAGATATGAGTGTCACTGTGCACTGGGAAAAGTTGGCAGACTAGATGCAATAGGCCTCACACACACGCCTGTAGGCAGGCAACTGATATTCAATCGATTACAGTAAAAAAAAGGGTTGTTTTAATTCACTGAACACTACGTTTGCACCAGATTAGAGTGTCACTGTGCACTGGCAAAAGTTGGCAGACTAGATGCAATAGGCCGCACACACACGCCTGTAGCCAGGCAACTGATATTCAATCGATTACAGTAAAAAAAGGGTTGTTTTATTTCACTGCACACTACGTTTGCACCAGATATGAGTGTCACTGTGCACTGGCAAAAGTTGGCAGACTAGATGCAATAGGCCTCACACATGCCTATAGGCAGGCAACTGATATACAATCGATTACAGTCAAAAAAGGGTTGTTTTATTTCACTTCACACTACGGTTGCACTAGATATGAGTGTCACTGTGCACTGGCAAAAGTTGTTAGAGTAGATGCAATAGGCCTCACACACACACGCCTGAAGGCAGGCAACTGATATTCAATCAATTAAAGTAAAAAAAGGGTTGTTTTATTTCACTGCACACTACGGTTGCACTAGATATGAGTGTCACTGTGCACTGGCAAAAGTTGGCAGACTAGATGCAATAGGCCTCACACACACGTCTGTAGGCAGGCAACTGATATTCAATCGATTACAGTAAAAAAAGGGTTGTTTTATTTCACTGCACATGACGGTTGCACCAGATATGAGTTTCACTGTGCACTGGCAAAAGTTGGCAGACTAGATGCAATAGGCCTCACACACGCCTGTAGGCAGGCAACTGATATTCAATCGATTACAGTAAAAAAAGGGTTGTTTTATTTCACTGCACACTACGGTTGCACAAGATATGAGTATCACTGTGCACTGGCAAAAGTTGGCAGACTAGATGCAATAGGCCTCACACACACGCCTGTAGGCAGGCAACTGATTTTCAATCGATTACAGTAAAATAAGGGTTCTTTTATTTCACTGCACACTACGGTTGCACCAGATATGAGTGTCACTGTGCACTGGCAAAAGTTGGCAGACTAGATGCAATAGGCCTCACACACGCCTGTAGGCAGGCAACTGATATTCAATCGATTACAGTCAAAAAAGGGTTCTTTTATGTCAGTGTACACTACGGTTGCACAAGATATGAATATCACTGTGCACTGGCAAAAGTTGGCAGACTAGATGCAATAGGCCTCACACACACGCCTGTAGCCAGGCAACTGATATTCAATCGATTACAGTAAAAAAAGGGTTGTTTTATTTCACTGCACACTACGTTTGCACCAGATATGAGTGTCACTGTGCACTGGCAAAAGTTGGCAGACTAGATGCAATAGGCCTCACACACGCCTGTAGGCAGGCAACTGATATTTAATCGATTACAGTAAAAAAAGGGTTGTTTTATTTCACTGCACACTACGGTTGCACAAGATATGAGTATCACTGTGCACTGGCAAAAGTTGGCAGACTAGATGCAATAGGCCTCACACACACGCCTGTAGGCAGGCAACTGATATTCAATCGATTACAGTAAAAAAGGGTTCTTTTATTTCAATGGACACTACGGTTGCACTAGATATGAGTGTCACTGTGCACTGGCAAAAGTTGGCAGACTAGATGCAATAGGCCTCACACACACGCCTGTAGGCAGGCAACTGATATTCAATCATTTACAGTCAAAAAAAGGTTATTTTATTTCACTGTACACTACGGTTCACTAGATATGAGTGTCACTGTGCACTGGAAAAAGTTGTCAGACTAGATGCAAAAGACCTCACACACACGCCTGAAGGCAGGCAACTGATATTCAATAGATTACAGTCAATAAAGGGTTGTTTTATTTCACTGCACACTACGGTTGCACCAGATTCGAGTGTCACTGTGCACTGGCAAAAGTTGGCAGACTAGATGCAATAGGCCTCACACACACGCCTGTAGGCAGGCAACTGATATTCAATCGATTACAGTAAAAAAAGGGTTCTTTTATGTCACTGTACACTACAGTTGCACCAGATATGAGTATCAATGTGCACTTGCAAAAGTTGGCAGACTAGATGCAATAGGGCTCACACACACGCCTGTAGGCAGGCAACTGATATTCCATCGATTACAGTAAAAAAAGGGTTCTTTTATTTCACTGCACACTACGGTTGCACTACATATGAGTGTCACTGTGCACTGGCAAAAGTTGGTAGAGTAGATGCAATAGGTCTCACACACACGCCTGTAGGCAGGCAACTGATATTCAATCGATTACAGTCAAAAAAGTGTTCTTTTATGTCACTGTACACTACAGTTGCACCAGATATGAGTATCACTGTGCACTGGCAAAAGTTGGCAGACTAGATGCAATAGGGCTCACACACACGCCTGTAAGCAGGCAACTGATATTCAATCGATTACAGTAAAAAAAGGGTTCTTTTATTTCACTGTACACTACGGTTGCACTAGATATGAGTGTCACTGTGCACTGGCAAAAGTTGGCAGACTAGATTCAATAGGCCTCACACACACGCCTGTAGGCAGGCAACTGATATTCAATCGATTACAGTAAAAAAGGGTTCTTTTATTTCACTGTACACTACGGTTGCACTAGATATGAGTGTCACTGTGCACTGGCAAAAGTTGGCAGACTAGATGCAATAGGCCTCACACACACGCCTGTAGGCAGTCAACTGATATTCAATCCATTACAGTCAAAAAAGGGTTGTTTTATTTCACTGCACACTACGGTTGCACTAGATATGAGTGTCACTGTGCACTGGCAAAAGTTGGCGGACTAGATGCAATAGGCATCACACACGCCTGTAGGCAGGCAACTGATATTCAATCGATTACAGTAAAAAAAGGGTTGTTTTAATTCATTGAACACTACGTTTGCACCAGATTAGCGTGTCACTGTGCACTGGCAAAAGTTGGCAGAGTAGATGCAATAGGCCTCACACACACGCCTGTAGTCAGGCAACTGATATTCAATCGATTACAGTAAAAAAGGGTTCTTTTATTTCACTGTACACTACGGTTGCACTAGATATGAGTGTCACTGTGCACTGGCAAAAGTTGATAGAGTAGATGCAATAGGCCTCACACACACGCCTGTAGGCAGGCAACTGATATTCAATCAATTACAGTAAAAAAAGGGTTGTTTTATTTCACTGCACACTACGGGTGCACTAGATAGGAGTGTCACTGTGCACTGGCAAAAGTTTGCAGACTAGATCCAATAGGCCTCACACACACGCCTGTAGGCAGGCAACTGATATTCAATCGATTACAGTAAAAAAAAGATTGTTTTATTTCACTGCACACTACAGTTGCACTAGATATGAGTGTCACTGTGCACTGGCAAAAGTTGGTAGACTAGATGCAATAGGCCTCACACACACGCCTGTAGGGAGGCAACTGATATTCAATTGATTACAGTCAAAAATTGGTTGTTTTATTTCACTGTACACTACGGTTCACTAGATATGAGTGTCACTGTGCACTGGCAAAAGTTGTCAGACTAGATGCAATAGACCTCACACACACGCCTGAAGGCAGGCAACTGATATTCAATAGATTACAGTCAATAAAGGGTTGTTTTATTTCACTGCACACTACGGTTGCACCAGATTCGAGTGTCACTGTGCACTGGCAAAAGTTGGCAGACTAGATGCAATAGGCCTCACACACACGCCTGTAGGCAGGCAACTGATATTCAATCGATTACAGTAAAAAAAGGGATCTTTTATGTCACTGTACACTACAGTTGCACCAGATATGAGTATCACTGTGCACTGGCAAAAGTTGGCAGAGTAGATGTAGTAGGCCTCACACACACGCCTGTAGGCAGGCAACTGATATTCAATCGATTACAGTAAAATTAGCGTTCTTTTATTTCACTGTACACTACAGTTGCACTAGATATGAGTGTCACTGTGCACTGGCAAAAGTTGGCAGACTAGATGCAATAGGCCTCACACACACGCCTGTAGGCAGTCAACTGATATTCAATCGATTACAGTCAAAAAAGGGTTGTTTTATTTCACTGCACACTACGGTTGCACTAGATATGAGTGTCACTGTGCACGGGCAAAAGTTGGCAGACTAGATGCAATAGGCCTCACACACACGCCTGTAGGCAGGCAACTGATATTCAATCGATTACAGTCAAAAAAGGGTTGTTTTATTTCACTGAACACTACGGTTGCACTAGATATGAGTGTCACTGTGCACTGGCAAAAGTTGGCAGACTAGATGCAATAGGCCTCACACACACGCCTGTAGGCAGGCAACTGATATTCAATCGATTACAGTAAAAAAGGGTTGTTTTATTTCACTGCACACTACGGTTGCACTAGATATGAGTGTCACTGTGCACTGGCAAAAGTTGGCAGACTAGATGCAATAGGCCTCACACACACGCCTGTAGGCAGGCAACTGATATTCAATCGATTACAGTAAAAAAAGGGTTGTTTTATTTCACTGTACACTACAGTTGCACTAGATATGAGTGTCACTGTGCACTGGCAAAAGTTGCAGACTAGATGCAATAGGCCTCACACACACGCCTGTAGGCAGGCAACTGATATTCAATCGATTACAGTAAAAAAAGGGTTCTTTTATTTCACTGCACACTACGGTTGCACTAGATATGAGTGTCACTGTGCACTGGCAAAAGTTGGCAGACTAGATGCAATAGGCCTCACACACACGCCTGTAGGCAGGCAACTGATATTCAATCGATTACAGTCAAAAAAGGGTTGTTTTATTTCACTGTACACTACGGTTGCACTAGATATGAGTGTCACTGTGCACTGGCAAAAGTTGGCAGACTAGATGCAATAGGCCTCACACACACGCCTGTAGGCAGGCAACTGATATTCAATCGATTACAGTAAAAAAAGGGTTGTTTTATTTCACTGCACACTACGGTTGCACTAGATATGAGTGTCACTGTGCACTGGCAAAAGTTGGCAGACTAGATGCAATAGGCCTCACACACACGCCTGTAGGCAGGCAACTGATATTCAATCGATTACAGTAAAAAAAGGGTTCTTTTATTTCACTGTACACTACGGTTGCACTAGATATGAGTGTCACTGTGCACTGGCAAAAGTTGGCAGACTAGATGCAATAGGCCTCACACACACGCCTGTAGGCAGGCAACTGATATTCAATCGATTACAGTAAAAAAAGGGTTGTTTTATTTCACTGCACACTACGGTTGCACCAGATATGAGTGTCACTGTGCACTGGCAAAAGTTGGCAGACTAGATGCAATAGGCCTCACACACACGCCTGTAGGCAGGCAACTGATATTCAATCGATTACAGTAAAAAAAGGGTTGTTTTATTTCACTGCACACTACGGTTGCACTAGATATGAGTATCACTGTGCACTGGCAAAAGTTGGCAGACTAGATGCAATAGGCCTCACACACACGCCTGTAGGCAGGCAACTGATATTCAATCGATTACAGTAAAAAAAGGGTTCTTTTATTTCACTGTACACTACGGTTGCACCAGATATGAGTGTCACTGTGCACTGGCAAAAGTTGGCAGACTAGATGCAATAGGCCTCACACACACGCCTGTAGGCAGGCAACTGATATTCAATCGATTACAGTCAAAAAAGGGTTCTTTTATTTCACTGTACACTACGGTTGCACAAGATATGAGTGTCACTGTGCACTGGCAAAAGTTGGCAGACTAGATGCAATAGGCCTCACACACACGCCTGTAGGCAGGCAACTGATATTCAATCGATTACAGTAAAAAAAGGGTTGTTTTATTTCACTGCACACTACGTTTGCACCAGATATGAGTGTCACTGTGCACTGGCAAAAGTTGGCAGACTAGATGCAATAGGCCTCACACACACGCCTGTAGGCAGGCAACTGATATTAATCGATTACAGTAAAAAAAGGGTTGTTTTATTTCACTGCACACTACGGTTGCACAAGATATGAGTATCACTGTGCACTGGCAAAAGTTGGCAGACTAGATGCAATAGGCCTCACACACACGCCTGTAGGCAGGCAACTGATATTCAATCGATTACAGTAAAAAAGGGTTCTTTTATTTCACTGGACACTACGGTTGCACTAGATATGAGTGTCACTGTGCACTGGCAAAAGTTGGCAGACTAGATGCAATAGGCCTCACACACACGCCTGTAGGCAGGCAACTGATATTCAATCATTTACAGTCAAAAAAAGGTTCTTTTATTTCACTGTACACTACGGTTGCACTAGATATGAGTGTCACTGTGCACTGGCAAAAGTTGTCAGACTAGATGCAATAGACCTCACACACACGCCTGTAGGCAGGCAACTGATATTCAATAGATTACAGTCAATAAAGGGTTGTTTTATTTCACTGCACACTACGGTTGCACCAGATTCGAGTGTCACTGTGCACTGGCAAAAGTTGGCAGACTAGATGCAATAGGCCTCACACACACGCCTGTAGGCAGGCAACTGATATTCAATCGATTACAGTAAAAAAAGGGTTCTTTTATGTCACTGTACACTACAGGTTGCACCAGATATGAGTATCAATGTGCACTTGCAAAAGTTGGCAGACTAGATGCAATAGGGCTCACACACACGCCTGTAGGCAGGCAACTGATATTCCATCGATTACAGTAAAAAAAGGGTTCTTTTATTTCACTGCACACTACGGTTGCACTACATATGAGTGTCACTGTGCACTGGCAAAAGTTGGTAGAGTAGATGCAATAGGTCTCACACACACGCCTGTAGGCAGGCAACTGATATTCAATCGATTACAGTCAAAAAAGTGTTCTTTTATGTCACTGTACACTACAGTTGCACCAGATATAAATATCACTGTGCACTGGCAAAAGTTGGCAGACTAGATGCAATAGGGCTCACACACACGCCTGTAGGCAGGCAACTGATATTCAATCGATTACAGTAAAAAAAGGGTTCTTTTATTTCACTGTACACTACGGTTGCACTAGATATGAGTGTCACTGTGCACTGGCAAAAGTTGGCAGACTAGATTCAATAGGCCTCACACAGACGCCTGTAGGCAGGCAACTGATATTCAATCGATTACAGTAAAAAAGGGTTCTTTTATTTCACTGTACACTACGGTTGCACTACATATGAGTGTCACTGTGCACTGGCAAAAGTTGGCAGACTAGATGCAATAGGCCTCACACACACGCCTGTAGGCAGTCAACTGATATTCAATCCATTACAGTCAAAAAAGGGTTGTTTTATTTCACTGCACACTACGGTTGCACTAGATATGAGTGTCACTGTGCACTGGCAAAAGTTGGCGGACTAGATGCAATAGGCATCACACACGCCTGTAGGCAGGCAATTGATATTCAATCGATTACAGTAAAAAAAGGGTTTTTTTAATTCATTGAACACTACGTTTGCACCAGATTAGCGTGTCACTGTGCACTGGCAAAAGTTGGCAGACTAGATGCAATAGGCCTCACACACACGCCTGTAGGCAGGCAACTGATATTCAATCATTTACAGTCAAAAAAGGGTTATTTTATTTCACTGTACACTACGGTTGCACCAGATATGAGTGTCACTGTGCACTGGCAAAAGTTGGCAGACTAGATGCAATAGGCCTCACACACGCCTGTAGGCAGGCAACTGATATTCAATCGATTACAGTCAAAAAAGGGTTGTTTTATTTCACTGCACACTACGGTTGCACTAGATATGAGTGTCACTGCGCACTGGCAAAAGTTGGCAGACTAGATGCAATAGGCCTCACACACACGTCTGTAGGCAGGCAACTGATATTCAATCGATTACAGTAAAAAAAGGGTTGTTTTATTTCACTGCACATGACGGTTGCACCAGATATGAGTTTCACTGTGCACTGGCAAAAGTTGGCAGACTAGATGCAATAGGCCTCACACACGCCTGTAGGCAGGCAACTGATATTCAATCGATTACAGTAAAAAAAAGGGTTGTTTTATTTCACTGCACACTACGGTTGCACTAGATATGAGTGTCACTGCGCACTGGCAAAAGTTGGCAGACTAGATGCAATAGGCCTCACACACACGTCTGTAGGCAGGCAACTGATATTCAATCGATTACAGTAAAAAAAGGGTTGTTTTATTTCACTGCACATGACGGTTGCACCAGATATGAGTTTCACTGTGCACTGGCAAAAGTTGGCAGACTAGATGCAATAGGCCTCACACACGCCTGTAGGCAGGCAACTGATATTCAATCGATTACAGTAAAAAAAGGGTTGTTTTATTTCACTGCACACTACGGTTGCACAAGATATGAGTATCACTGTGCACTGGCAAAAGTTGGCAGACTAGATGCAATAGGCCTCACACACACGCCTGTAGGCAGGCAACTGATTTTCAATCGATTACAGTAAAAAAAGGGTTCTTTTATTTCACTGTACACTACGGTTGCACCAGATATGAGTGTCACTGTGCACTGGCAAAAGTTGGCAGACTAGATGCAATAGGCCTCACACACGCCTGTAGGCAGGCAACTGATATTCAATCGATTACAGTCAAAAAAGGGTTCTTTTATGTCAGTGTACACTACGGTTGCACAAGATATGAATATCACTGTGCACTGGCAAAAGTTGGCAGACTAGATGCAATAGGCCTCACACACACGCCTGTAGCCAGGCAACTGATATTCAATCGATTACAGTAAAAAAAGGTTTGTTTTATTTCACTGCACACTACGTTTGCACCAGATATGAGTGTCACTGTGCACTGGCAAAAGTTGGCAGACTAGATGCAATAGGCCTCACACACGCCTGTAGGCAGGCAACTGATATTTAATCGATTACAGTAAAAAAAGGGTTGTTTTATTTCACTGCACACTACGGTTGCACAAGATATGAGTATCACTGTGCACTGGCAAAAGTTGGCAGACTAGATGCAATAGGCCTCACACACACGCCTGTAGGCAGGCAACTGATATTCAATCGATTACAGTAAAAAAGGGTTCTTTTATTTCACTGGACACTACGGTTGCACTAGATATGAGTGTCACTGTGCACTGGCAAAAGTTGGCAGACTAGATGCAATAGGCCTCACACACACGCCTGTAGGCAGGCAACTGATATTCAATCATTTACAGTCAAAAAAAGGTTATTTTATTTCACTGTACACTACGGTTCACTAGATATGAGTGTCACTGTGCACTGGCAAAAGTTGTCAGACTAGATGCAATAGACCTCACACACACGCCTGTAGGCAGGCAACTGATATTCAATAGATTACAGTCAATAAAGGGTTGTTTTATTTCACTGCACACTACGGTTGCACCAGATTCGAGTGTCACTGTGCACTGGCAAAAGTTGGCAGACTAGATGCAATAGGCCTCACACACACGCCTGTAGGCAGGCAACTGATATTCAATCGATTACAGTAAAAAAAGGGTTCTTTTATGTCACTGTACACTACAGTTGCACCAGATATGAGTATCAATGTGCACTTGCAAAAGTTGGCAGACTAGATGCAATAGGGCTCACACACACGCCTGTAGGCAGGCAACTGATATTCCATCGATTACAGTAAAAAAAGGGTTCTTTTATTTCACTGCACACTACGGTTGCACTACATATGAGTGTCACTGTGCACTGGCAAAAGTTGGTAGAGTAGATGCAATAGGTCTCACACACACGCCTGTAGGCAGGCAACTGATATTCAATCGATTACAGTCAAAAAAGTGTTCTTTTATGTCACTGTACACTACAGTTGCACCAGATATAAATATCACTGTGCACTGGCAAAAGTTGGCAGACTAGATGCAATAGGGCTCACACACACGCCTGTAGGCAGGCAACTGATATTCAATCGATTACAGTAAAAAAAGGGTTCTTTTATTTCACTGTACACTACGGTTGCACTAGATATGAGTGTCACTGTGCACTGGCAAAAGTTGGCAGACTAGATTCAATAGGCCTCACACAGACGCCTGTAGGCAGGCAACTGATATTCAATCGATTACAGTAAAAAAGGGTTCTTTTATTTCACTGTACACTACGGTTGCACTACATATGAGTGTCACTGTGCACTGGCAAAAGTTGGCAGACTAGATGCAATAGGCCTCACACACACGCCTGTAGGCAGTCAACTGATATTCAATCCATTACAGTCAAAAAAGGGTTGTTTTATTTCACTGCACACTACGGTTGCACTAGATATGAGTGTCACTGTGCACTGGCAAAAGTTGGCGGACTAGATGCAATAGGCATCACACACGCCTGTAGGCAGGCAATTGATATTCAATCGATTACAGTAAAAAAAGGGTTTTTTTAATTCATTGAACACTACGTTTGCACCAGATTAGCGTGTCACTGTGCACTGGCAAAAGTTGGCAGACTAGATGCAATAGGCCTCACACACACGCCTGTAGTCAGGCAACTGATATTCAATCGATTACAGTAAAAAAGGGTTCTTTTATTTCACTGTACACTACGGTTGCACTAGATATGAGTGTCACTGTGCACTGGCAAAAGTTGATAGAGTAGATGCAATAGGCCTCACACACACGCCTGTAGGCAGGCAACTGATATTCAATCTATTACAGTAAAAAAAGGGTTGTTTTATTTCACTGCACACTACGGGTGCACTAGATAGGAGTGTCACTGTGCACTGGCAAAAGTTTGCAGACTAGATCCAATAGGCCTCACACACACGCCTGTAGGCAGGCAACTGATATTCAATCGATTACAGTAAAAAAAAGGTTGTTTTATTTCACTGCACACTACAGTTGCACTAGATATGAGTGTCACTGTGCACTGGCAAAAGTTGGTAGACTAGATGCAATAGGCCTCACACACACGCCTGTAGGGAGGCAACTGATATTCAATTGATTACAGTCAAAAATTGGTTGTTTTATTTCACTGTACACTACGGTTCACTAGATATGAGTGTCACTGTGCACTGGCAAAAGTTGTCAGACTAGATGCAATAGACCTCACACACACGCCTGAAGGCAGGCAACTGATATTCAATAGATTACAGTCAATAAAGGGTTGTTTTATTTCACTGCACACTACGGTTGCACCAGATTCGAGTGTCACTGTGCACTGGCAAAAGTTGGCAGACTAGATGCAATAGGCCTCACACACACGCCTGTAGGCAGGCAACTGATATTCAATCGATTACAGTAAAAAAAGGGTTCTTTTATGTCACTGTACACTACAGTTGCACCAGATATGAGTATCAATGTGCACTTGCAAAAGTTGGCAGACTAGATGCAATAGGGCTCACACACACGCCTGTAGGCAGGCAACTGATATTCCATCGATTACAGTAAAAAAAGGGTTCTTTTATTTCACTGCACACTACGGTTGCACTACATATGAGTGTCACTGTGCACTGGCAAAAGTTGGTAGAGTAGATGCAATAGGTCTCACACACACGCCTGTAGGCAGGCAACTGATATTCAATCGATTACAGTCAAAAAAGTGTTCTTTTATGTCACTGTACACTACAGTTGCACCAGATATGAGTATCACTGTGCACTGGCAAAAGTTGGCAGACTAGATGCAATAGGGCTCACACACACGCCTGTAGGCAGGCAACTGATATTCAATCGATTACAGTAAAAAAAGGGTTCTTTTATTTCACTGTACACTACGGTTGCACTAGATATGAGTGTCACTGTGCACTGGCAAAAGTTGGCAGACTAGATTCAATAGGCCTCACACACACGCCTGTAGGCAGGCAACTGATATTTAATCGATTACAGTAAAAAAGGGTTCTTTTATTTCACTGTACACTACGGTTGCACTGGATATGAGTGTCACTGTGCACTGGCAAAAGTTGGCAGACTAGATGCAATAGGCCTCACACACACGCCTGTAGGCAGTCAACTGATATTCAATCCATTACAGTCAAAAAAGGGTTGTTTTATTTCACTGCACACTACGGTTGCACTAGATATAAGTGTCACTGTGCACTGGCAAAAGTTGGCGGACTAGATGCAATAGGCATCACACACGCCTGTAGGCAGGCAACTGATATTCAATCGATTACAGTAAAAAAAGGGTTGTTTTAATTCATTGAACACTACGTTTGCACCAGATTAGCGTGTCACTGTGCACTGGCAAAAGTTGGCAGACTAGATGCAATAGGCCTCACACACACGCCTGTAGTCAGGCAACTGATATTCAATCGATTACAGTAAAAAAGGGTTCTTTTATTTCACTGTACACTACGGTTGCACTAGATATGAGTGTCACTGTGCACTGGCAAAAGTTGATAGAGTAGATGCAATAGGCCTCACACACACGCCTGTAGGCAGGCAACTGATATTCAATCTATTACAGTAAAAAAAGGGTTGTTTTATTTCACTGCACACTACGGGTGCACTAGATAGGAGTGTCACTGTGCACTGGCAAAAGTTTGCAGACTAGATCCAATAGAACTCACACACACGCCTGTAGGCAGGCAACTGATATTCAATCGATTACAGTAAAAAAAAGGTTGTTTTATTTCACTGCACACTACAGTTGCACTAGATATGAGTGTCACTGTGCACTGGCAAAAGTTGGTAGACTAGATGCAATAGGCCTCACACACACGCCTGTAGGGAGGCAACTGATATTCAATTGATTACAGTCAAAAATTGGTTGTTTTATTTCACTGTACACTACGGTTCACTAGATATGAGTGTCACTGTGCACTGGCAAAAGTTGTCAGACTAGATGCAATAGACCTCACACACACGCCTGAAGGCAGGCAACTGATATTCAATAGATTACAGTCAATAAAGGGTTGTTTTATTTCACTGCACACTACGGTTGCACCAGATTCGAGTGTCACTGTGCACTGGCAAAAGTTGGCAGACTAGATGCAATAGGCCTCACACACACGCCTGTAGGCAGGCAACTGATATTCAATCGATTACAGTAAAAAAAGGGATCTTTTATGTCACTGTACACTACAGTTGCACCAGATATGAGTATCACTGTGCACTGGCAAAAGTTGGCAGAGTAGATGTAGTAGGCCTCACACACACGCCTGTAGGCAGGCAACTGATATTCAATCGATTACAGTAAAATTAGCGTTCTTTTATTTCACTGTACACTACAGTTGCACTAGATATGAGTGTCACTGTGCACTGGCAAAAGTTGGCAGACTAGATGCAATAGGCCTCACACACACGCCTGTAGGCAGTCAACTGATATTCAATCGATTACAGTCAAAAAAGGGTTGTTTTATTTCACTGCACACTACGGTTGCACTAGATATGAGTGTCACTGTGCACGGGCAAAAGTTGGCGGACTAGATGCAATAGGCCTCACACACACGCCTGTAGGCAGGCAACTGATATTCAATCGACTACAGTAAAAAAAGGGTTGTTTTAATTCACTGAACACTACGTTTGCACCAGATTAGAGTGTCACTGTGCACTGGCAAAAGTTGGCAGACTAGATGCAATAGGCCTCACACACACGCCTGTAGTCAGGCAACTGATCTTCAATCGATTACAGTAAAAAAGGGTTCTTTTATTTCACTGTACACTACGGTTGCACTAGATATGAATGTCACTGTGCACTGGCAAAAGTTGATAGAGTAGATGCAATAGGCTTCACACACACGCCTGTAAGCAGGCAACTGATATTCAATCTATTACAGTAAAAAAAGGGTTGTTTTATTTCACTGCACACTACGGTTGCACTAGATAGGAGTGTCACTGTGCACTGGCAAAAGTTTGCAGACTAGATGCAATAGGCCTCACACACACGCCTGTAGGCTGGCAACTGATATTCAATCGATTACAGTAAAAAAAGGGTTGTTTTATTTCACTTTACACTACAGTTGCACTAGATATGAGTGTCACTGTGCACTGGCAAAAGATGGTAGACTAGATGCAATAGGCCTCACACACACGCCTGTAGGGAGGCAACTGATATTCAATTGATTACAGTCAAAAAAGGGTTGTTTTATTTCACTGCACACTACGGTTGCACTAGATATGAGTGTCACTGTGCACTGGCAAAAGTTGGCAGACTAGATGCAATAGGCCTCACACACACGCCTGTAGGCAGGCAACTGATATTCAATCATTTACAGTCAAAATAAGGTTCTTTTATTTCACTGTACACTACGGTTCACTAGATATGAGTGTCACTGTGCACTGGCAAAAGTTGTCAGACTAGATGCAATAGACCTCCCCCACACGCCTGAAGGCAGGCAACTGATATTCAATAGATTACAGTCAATAAAGGGTTGTTTTATTTCACTGCACACTACGGTTGCACCAGATTCGATTGTCACTGTGCACTGGCAAAAGTTGGCAGACTAGATGCAATAGGCCTCACACACACGCCTGTAGGCAGGCAACTGATATTCAATCGATTACAGTAAAAAAAAGGGTTCTTTTATGTCACTGTACACTACAGTTGCACCAGATATGAGTATCACTGTGCACTGGCAAAAGTTGGCAGACTAGATGCAATAGGCCTCACACACACGCCTGTAGGCAGGCAACTGATATTCAATCGATTACAGTAAAAAAAGGGTTCTTTTATTTCACTGCACACAACGGTTGCACTACATATGAGTGTCACTGTGCACTGGCAAAAGTTGGTAGAGTAGATGCAATAGGTCTCACACACGCCTGTAGGCAGGCAACTGATATTCAATCGATTACAGTCAAAAAAGGGTTCTTTTATGTCACTGTACACTACATTTGCACCAGATATGAATATCACTGTGCACTGGCAAAAGTTGGCAGACTAGATGCAATATGGCTCACACACACGCCTGTAGGCAGGCAACTGATATTCAATCGATTACAGTAAAAAAAGGGTTATTTTATTTCACTGTACACTACGGTTGCACTAGATATGAGTGTCACTGTGCACTGGCAAAAGTTGGCAGACTAGATGCAATAGGCCTCACACACGCCTGTAGGCAGGCAACTGATATTCAATCGATTACAGTAAAAAAAGGGTTCTTTTATTTCACTGTACACTACGGTTGCACTAGATATGAGTGTCACTGTGCACTGGCAAAAGTTGGCAGACTAGATGCAATAGACCTCACACACACGCCTGTAGGCAGGCAACTGATATTCAATCGATTACAGTAAAAAAAGGGTTGTTTTATTTCACTGCACACTACGGTTGCACCAGATATGAGTGTCACTGTGCACTGGCAAAAGTTGGCAGACTAGATGCAATAGGCCTCACACACACGTCTGTAGGCAGGCAACTGATATTCAATCGATTACAGTCAAAAAAGGTTTTTTTTATTTCACTGCACACTACGGTTGCACTAGATATGAGTGTCGCTGTGCACTGGCAAAAATTGGCAGACTAGATGCAATAGGCCTCACACACACGCCTGTAGGCAGGCAACTGATATTCAATCGATTACAGTAAAAAAAGGGTTCTTTTATGTCACTGTACACTACAGTTGCACCAGATATGAGTATCACTGTGCACTGGCAAAAGTTGGCAGACTAGATGCAATAGGGCTCACACACACGCCTGTAGGCAGGCAACTGATATTCAATCGATTACAGTAAAAAAAGGGTTCTTTTATTTCACTGCACACTACGGTTGCACTACATATGAGTGTCACTGTGCACTGGCAAAAGTTGGTAGAGTAGATGCAATAGGTCTCACACACACACCTGTAGGCAGGCAACTGATATTCAATCGATTACAGTCAAAAAAGGGTTCTTTTATGTCACTGTACACTACAGTTGCACCAGATATGAGTATCACTGTGCACTGGCAAAAGTTTGCAGACTAGATGCAATAGGCCTCACACACACGCCTGTAGGCAGGCAACTGATATTCAATCATTTACAGTCAAAAAAGGTTTTTTTTATTTCACTGCACACTACGGTTGCACTAGATATGAGTGTCGCTGTGCACTGGCAAAAATTGGCAGACTAGATGCATTAGACCTCACACACGCGCCTGTAGGCAGGCAACTGATATTCAATCATTTACAGTCAAAAAAAGGTTCTTTTATTTCACTGTACACTATGGTTCACTAGATATGAGTGTCACTGTGCACTGGTAAAAGTTGTCAGACTAGATGCAATAGACCTCACACACACGCCTGAAGGCAGGCAACTGATATTCAATAGATTACAGTCAATAAAGGGTTGTTTTATTTCACTGCACACTACGGTTGCACCAGATTCGAGTGTCACTGTGCACTGGCAAAAGTTGGCAGACTAGATGCAATAGGCCTCACACACACGCCTGTAGGCAGGCAACTGATATTCAATCGATTACAGTAAAAAAAGGGTTCTTTTATTTCACTGCACACTACGGTTGCACTACATATGAGTGTCACTGTGCACTGGCAAAAGTTGGTAGAGTAGATGCAATAGGTCTCACACACACACCTGTAGGCAGGCAACTGATATTCAATCGATTACAGTCAAAAAAGGGTTCTTTTATGTCACTGTACACTACAGTTGCACCAGATATGAGTATCACTGTGCACTGGCAAAAGTTTGCAGACTAGATGCAATAGGCCTCACACACACGCCTGTAGGCAGGCAACTGATATTCAATCATTTACAGTCAAAAAAGGGTTATTTTATTTCACTGTACACTACGGTTGCACTAGATATGAGTGTCACTGTGCACTGGCAAAAGTTGGCAGACTAGATGCAATAGGCCTCACACACGCCTGTAGGCAGGCAACTGATATTCAATCGATTACAGTAAAAAAAGGGTTGTTTTATTTCACTGCACACTACGGTTGCACTAGATATGAGTGTCACTGTGCACTGGCAAAAGTTGGCAGACTAGATGCAATAGACCTCACACACACGCCTGTAGGCAGGCAACTGATATTCAATTGATTACAGTAAGAAAAGGGTTGTTTTATTTCACTGCACACTACGGTTGCACCAGATATGAGTGTCACTGTGCACTGGCAAAAGTTGGCAAACTAGATGCAATAGGCCTCACACACACACCTGTAGGCAGGCAACTGATATTCAATTGATTACAGTCAAAAAAGGTTTTTTTTATTTCACTGCACACTACGGTTGCACTAGATATGAGTGTCGCTGTGCACTGGCAAAAATTGGCAGACTAGATGCAATAGACCTCACACACACGCCTGTAGGCAGGCAACTGATATTCAATCGATTTCAGTAAAAAAAGGGTTGTTTTATTTCATTGCACAATACGGTTGCACTAGATATGAGTGTCACTGTGCACTGGCAAAAGTTGGCAGACTAGATGTAATAGGCCTCACATACACGCTAGCAGGCAGGGATATGCAATTAGATTACACAGAAAAAAATAATAAAATAAAATAAATGATGTTCTAGCCCTAAAAAGGGCTTTTTGGGTTGCTGTCCTTGCAGCAGATATCAAAGGAGTCCTTCAGGTGTGTAGTGAAAGCTAAATACACAGCCTGGCTATCTATTTCCCTATTAAATCAGCAGAAAAAAAACTGATATTCAATCGATTACAGTCAAAAAAGGGTGCTTTTATGTCACTGTACACTACAGTTGCACCAGATATGAGTATCACTGTGCACTGGCAAAAGTTTGCAGACTAGATGCAATAGGCCTCACACACACGCCTGTAGGCAGGCAACTGATATTCAATCATTTACAGTCAAAAAAGGGTTCTTTTATTTCACTGTACACTACGGTTGCACTAGATATGAGTGTCACTGTGCACTGGCAAAAGTTGGCAGACTAGATGCAATAGGCCTCACACACGCCTGTAGGCAGGCAACTGATATTCAATCGATTACAGTAAAATAAGGGTTGTTTTATTTCACTGCACACTACGGTTGCACTAGATATGAGTGTCACTGTGCACTGGCAAAAGTTGGCAGACTAGATGCAATAGACCTCACACACACGCCTGTAGGCAGGCAACTGATATTCAATTGATTACAGTAAAAAAAGGGTTGTTTTATTTCACTGCACACTACGGTTGCACCAGATATGAGTGTCACTGTGCACTGGCAAAAGTTGGCAAACTAGATGCAATAGGCCTCACACACACACCTGTAGGCAGGCAACTGATATTCAATCGATTACAGTCAAAAAAGGTTTTTTTTATTTCACTGCACACTACGGTTGCACTAGATATGAGTGTCGCTGTGCACTGGCAAAAATTGGCAGACTAGATGCAATAGACCCTCACACACACGCCTGTAGGCAGGCAACTGATATTCAATCGATTTCAGTAAAAAAAGGGTTGTTTTATTCATTGCACAATACGTGTGCACTAGATATGAGTGTCACTGTGCACTGGCAAAAGTTGGCAGACTAGATGTAATAGGCCTCACATACACGCTAGCAGGCAGGGATATGCAATTAGATTACACAGAAAAAAATAATAAAATAAAATAAATGATGTTCTAGCCCTAAAAAGGGCTTTTTGGGTTGCTGTCCTTGCAGCAGATATCAAAGGAGTCCTTCAGGTGTGTAGTGAAAGCTAAATACACAGCCTGGCTATCTATTTCCCTATTAAATCAGCAGAAAAAAAAATAAAAATAAATAAATGATGTTCTAGCCCTAAAAAGGGCTTTTTGGGTTGCTGTCCTTGCAGCAGATATCAGATGAGTCCTTCAGGTGTGTAGTGAAAGCTAAATACACAGCCTGGCTATCTATTTCCCTATTAAATCAACAGCAGGTAGAATATATGTCCTCTCTCAACGAATGCAGCTACACAATGATTCTAAAATGGAGGTTGTCATTCAGATGGAAGGCTCTGGAAGGGAGTGTATGCTGCTGATTGGCTGGAATGTGTCTGCTGACTGTGAGGTGCAGGGTCAAAGTTTCCTCAATGATAAAGAATAGGGGGCGGACCGAAAAGCGCACGCAAACATCCTAAAATCGCTGCGAACAGCATGTGGCAGCATGTGAGGCTTTCGGTCTAGAGCAGGGGTGGGCAAGTTCAGTCCTGGAGGGTCATGCACAAGCCTGGATTTGAAGATATCCTTTCGGTGCACAGGTGAGTCAATCAGGATGACTGACAAAGTGCTTGACTCACTTGTGCGCAGCAAGGATATCATCAAATCCAGGCATGTGTGGGTCCTCTAGGACCAAACTTGCCCACCCCTTATCTAAAGAAAAGAAGGTACATAAAACTGGGAAAAAGTCCATTGTAGAGTGATTCTACTGAGTGGATGCTGTGAGGCCCAGTGACATTGCCTGAGCCCATGCAGAAGTAAATGCTCAGACCTGATGGATTGTTTTTTGACAATCTTCTTCAAAAGAAGATAGCTGATCATAAATTAGCTAATTGAGAACATAAATTAAACCTTTACTGATTTTCTTGTATGTAGTTATGTATTGTGTTGTAGAAACAAATCGCTTTGCCAAAACAACCATCAGCCAGAGCCAAACTAATATGATTCCTCCTTCTTGAACGAAAACATAGAAACTTCACTTTGGCATGTGTGGTTTTCTACCTGCCACATTATTATTAGGAAACCAAAACCCAATGATATTTATTCATTTTGTAAAGAATTATTTGAAGATCAAGTTTGAGTGTCATTGTTACTTGAAACAAAGTGTAATTAATTTATTGATGAACATGTTTAAACATTCTGTATACTCCTCAACAAGATATTAATATGATGAGTTTTTTTAATTTATGTGATTATTATTATTATTATTATTTATTATGTTTATTTGTAACATACCAACATATTCAGTAGCGCGGAACAAGGGTTAAGTACAAGGTAAAACAAAAGTGACGCATTGCAAAGAGTGGAGAACCCTGTCTTTGAATTTAGAAACTAGTGTGCTTAAAGCTTTTGTGAAAGCAACTAACAAGATTGAAAAATTCTAATCAAACATTTAATATATTTAATAAAAGTCTTCATGTCCAATGAATTAATAACTGGATATGTATGGATATGTTTTATAATTTACACCACTAATGGAAACGAAATAGCAGGAAACAAATAACTGCCTGTTACCCAGAGTATTGTATTTTTCCTCTTGCATCTTCTTTTGAAGTTAGATTACTGCCTTACAGCCAGTAACTAGTATATGTCTCCTGATTTACGTTGCTCTATTACAGAGAAAACAGAATCAATCGGAACTGTCAAGCCAAAAGGTAAAGGATTGGCTTCTAGAGAAATCAAAAAATGAAAGTCTTTTGTTTTCAGGAAAGGAAACTCTTAGTTTTGGTGAGGCAAGAAAAAAAAGAAGAGGTCTGCTTAATTTGCAATGTGGGAACATAGTTTTAGAAGAATACATAAATTGTGAGGACATTACAACTTAAAATAGTTATTAATTAGCGCTATGCTATAGGAGGTGGTGGAAAATTGCTAAAATATTATGACAGCATGAAGAAAGAAATGGACATCTATAATATAGATGATAGTGTGTAGCTGAGAGGGGTGTGGTTTTGCCTGTGTGAAGCTATAACAGTGTGTGGCTTTTTGTGGTCCTTTTGCCTCTGTTCTGTGATTTCTCCTGCAGTAATAGTGTTTGTGTACTTGTGCAGTGATTAGTGTGCAGCTGAGAGGGTGTGTGGTTTTGCCTGTGTGAAGCTTTATCAGTATGTGGCTTTTTGTGGTCCGTTTGCCTCTGTTCTGGAATTTCTCCTGAACAGTAAAGTGTGTCCCACTGTAATTAGTAATTATGAGTCAGTCCAGTGACAACCTCACTCAGTGTACATCCTGTCACATGTATTAACTGCTGGAACAGCTGATCCAGAGTCCATACCCCTGTGAGAGGTGTGAACATGTTGCCTAGCTTAAAACTCAAATTGGAGAACTGGAGTAGAGAATTGCAGCACTTAGTTATATTGCTCCACTGGAAAGGGAGTTGGTGCTCACAGATCACAGTTTAGCTGTGTCTAGCATGGAGGATGGAGATAGTGAGGATGTACAGGGAGATAGCTCGGTTACAGTAACAAGGGGAAGCAGGGGGATCAGGAGGAGGAGGCAGGCCAGTTCTGAGTTGACACATACCAACAGATTTGCCATATTGAGTGAAACTGTTGGGGATGTCCATTCAGAAATGGCCATGCCAGACAGAGCTGTTCCCTCTAGCAGCCAGGAGAACAGTTCTACTGGAGAAGAGGGAGGGCAGGATAGGCAGAGCAATAGAAAGGATCAAGGATGGAGTGTCCTAAATAATGATTTTAGGGAACTAGGAAATAAGCTGAAGGCAAGGACCTCCAAGGTAGTATTTTCTGAGATACTACCAGTGGCATGTGCTAGCCCAGGGAGACAGAAGAAACTTAGGGAGGTTAATGGATGGCTAACAAAGTAGTTCATTAAGGAGGGGTTCAACTTTTTTGAGCACTTGTCTGACTTCTCACTTGGGTACAATCTTCTTAGCAGGGATGAATTGCACCTTAATGAAGAGTGAGTTGGTGTGATAGGGGGAAGGTTGGTAGAACTGCTGGGGGTGTTTTTAAATGAGTAGGTGTGGGGAGCGACTAGATAAAAGTATTGGGGTAGATAGTGTAGAGGGGGTAAGAAATGCATTAACTAGTCATGGGGGAGTAGATGGGGGAGAGTTAGTGTAGTCAATATGGAGCTATTGCTAAGCAACGCAAGTACAATGGCAGGCATTTCAGAGCTGCAGACTCATAACACAAAGTGTATGCCGGCAAATGCCAGAAGCTAGACAGGAAAAATGGGAGAGTTAGAATTATTAGCAGATAATGAGAAATGGTATTTAATAGGTATTACTGAAACATGGACTCTCGTGACTAGACTGTTAATCTTGATGGTTATAACCTATTTAGGAAAGATTGGGGCAATGGGAGGAGGGATTTGTCTGTATTTTAAGCCTGAATTTAAGCCTATAGTCAGAGAAGATATTTATAGTGGAACTAGCAATAATGTTGAATGCTTATGGGTAGAGTTAAATAGTGGAGGAACAAATTCAAATATAATTGAAAGTGAGGAACTGCAACTATTGTTAAAGATTTGAAATGAAACTAAGCATAATCAAGTTTTAAAATTGGGAGATTTTAACTACCCTGAAATAAACTGGATGAATGAGACCAGCAGTTCAGCTAAGAGGAGCATGTTCTTGAGTACACTCAGAGATCATTATCTGAACAATGTTATTCAAGAACCTACTAGAAATTAAGCTATCTTGGATTTAGTTATCACCAATAATATTGATATTGTATCAAATGTTGAAATAGGGCAACCTTTGGGAAACAGTGATCACAAGGCAGTCTCATTTGGGATTGAAGTAAAAAAACAGAAAAGTAAGGGGACAACAAAACCTCTCAATTTTAAAAGGGAAAATTTCAATGGTCTAAGGGCAGCAATACAAAGTATAGACTGGGACAAAGAACTGACAGGTTAAAATACTGAACATACTGTAAATGGACAGCATTCAAATCCATACTAAATAAACATTATTTTCACCATAAACCATGTGGAAATAAAAGTATGTGGCTTAATGATTTAAAGATCAAAATACAGAGTAAAAAAACAGGCATTTCAATTATAAAAAAAGAGAGGGAACAGAGACTGCTTTATGTGACTGGCTAAGATGTGAAAAAGCTATTAGACTGGTTAAGATAGAAAATTAAAAGTTAGTTGTAAAGCAGTGTAAGACTACCCCTAACATAATCTTTAAATATATTAATGGTAAGAAGGCCAAGAAGGAATCTATAAGAACATTACACTGTGAAATAGACCATCTGACAATTAGTAAACAGGAGAAGACATATGAACTAAATAGGTACAGTGTTTGGGAAACTGCAACAAAATGGGGTTGCACCTCATTCACCAAATAATTGGTCAACACAGGAAGAAGTTCAAAAGTTTGAAAAAATACAAGTTAATTACAATAAATATCTGCTCATGGATTGAGAGCTGGCTAAAAGACAGGAAGCAGAGGGCTGTACAATTTTGGGCACCACTTCTTAAAAATTACACTTTAAAGCTGGAAAAAGTGCAGAGAAGGGCAACAAAGCTAATAAGGGGAATGGATGAGCCTAAGACTAACCAAATGAAACTTATTTTCTCTAGAAAAAAGGCATCTAAGAGGGTATATGATTACCTTACATAAAAATATACAGGGTCACTACAAGGCTTTGTCAAGTGAACTTTTTGTTCCAAGAAGTTTTAAACTTACAAGAGGACATCCTTTGAGGTTAAAGTAAAAGGATTGCACATTAAAGAAAGGAAAGAGTTCTTCACATTAAGGGTGGTTAAACTGTGGAATTCTCTACCAAAGGAGACAGTGACAGAGAATTCAATAGATAATTTTAAAAAGGGATTGGATATATTTTTAAATAAATTAAGGGTTATCCTGGATAATGAGAGAGTATTGATCCAGGGAGGAATCTAATCATCAGTATCTGGGGTCAGGAAGGATTTTTTTTCCCTTTTGAGACAATTGGCAAAGTTTCACAGTTTTTTTCTTTTTGCCTTCCTCTGGATCAATGAAAAATTAATTTGCATACTGTAGATCTGAGGAGATCTAAAAAGGTTGAACTTGATGGCCAAAATGTATTTTTTTAAATTACTATGTTACTATGTTACTATGATATACATTTTGTGACAGTAGTTGGGGCAATTAAAAAATCTGTTTAAAATGTAAATTTATACAAAAATAGAAAGCACAGAAGAGGTCTTCTGTGCATCACACATCCTGCACTGGCAGTAGCTCTGCCCTTGTGTTCAAGAGTAATTATGTAAACTGGGGGATGTGTGTGTATATATACGGAATGAAGAACGAGGCATTTGTGGGCACATTTGTGTGTCCCAGCTCAACTTCCCAGAATGCAGTGTAATAACAGCTTTTCTCAGAACTCTGAGCTGGAAGCAGTTTTTTTAACTTGCTTTAGACATTCAGATGTGAATACAGATGTACTTTTTATTTACTATACTACTGTACGGTGGAGACTTCTATCGCTCTTTTGCCCACCATATTATAAATAATTGTTGTGGTGAACTACCTACTCATAATTTCCACAACACAGGCTGAGATCCCGCTCCATGCTGATGATAGCCAGTAAGCTTGAATCAGCTGTACATGGATTGGATACTCAGCCTGTGTTTATTCCAACCTTGGCTTTGCATTAAAGCTGTCTAATACAGCAGGCAAAAGCTTAAAGGAAGCCATGTTTGATAATGGCTACGGAATCAAGAGTGAGGCATTTGTGGGCACATTTGTGTGTCCGAGCTCAACTTCCCAGAATGCAGAGTAATAACTGTTTTTCGCGGAACTCTGGGCTGGAAGCCTTTTTTTTTTACTTGCTTTCGACATTCAGATGTGAACACACATGTCCTTTTTATTTATTATATATATATATATATATATATTTATTTATATATATATATATATACTGTTTATATACAAGCCTGGGAGATAGATGTTGCCTGTGTTATAGACTTTGAGAGAGCACATTTTGTGAACTACAACCTGGCAATTAGAAGCCGTTGGTGGATTCCTAGGCTAAGTGGTCTGGAAGTGAGCAATGTGGAAAGCTTGAAAGCAGTTTTCTGTGTGAGGCTGCAGACAAAGGAATTTCAGAAGGATTGAGAGAGAGAGAGAACCAATTGTCTTGCAGACCGAGGATTTATAAACATAGGAATTGAAAGTGAGAATACTGTGGAGATGGGAACAAGTGAAAATACCCAGCTAGAGACAGCAGCATAGAGCTGATAAGCAAGCCACTGAGGAACACAGAGAAAATCTGGACTTATGGTACATATAGGCCAGTTACTTTAAAAGTATTGGATTAATTATTTTGATTTTTTTTCTCCATCCAGATCTAGTGGGATGGAAGCTCTGGTTTGTGAGGTAATTAACTTCAGTAATAGTTAGTGCTTCCATGAAAAGCTAGTCCTTTTTAAGATTAATTTGTATTGTAAAACTAGTTGAGGACACAGTAAAGTTTGAAAAAGTAATTGAAGCCTCCTGTGTAATCAAAACCTACTACCACTCTAAGAGGGTCAGAAATATGTCCATAAAGAGAGAAAATAATGGCAGTTTATATCTCCAAACCAGCTCCCCTCCCATAGTAGAGGATATCTCCAGAAAGTGGAGCAATCATCGAGATGTACTGCAGAAGGAGGAGCTTCACACTCCTCTTTCAGTGGAGTGAGGAGGGATGAGGCAGAAGCCCAAGCAGGAAAAGGAAGCATCTGTGGAAAGGGATTTTGAGGGGAAATAATAGGAAGAGTCTTTGGAATAGGTGCTGTCATGGGAAGGGGTCTTGGAGAGGGGAACTGAGTGAATTGGTATCAGGGGGCACAACACAAACATAATTATACAATACCCCTTTGGGGGTTGAGTGGCAAATTATTTTTTTTGCACCAGAACCCTACATTCTCTAGTCCCACCCCTGATAAGTCTCATAAGCCATATGCTTAATATACTTTTACATGTTAACGACACAAGCTCTAATATCTACTGTTATATACATATAAAATAGCTTTTTTTACTCTCCCCAAATAACATCTTATATTAACACAGCTTTATAAAAATCTATGTGAAATTATGAAACACCTTAACTATTTCTGAAACAGATAAAGCTGTAACAGATTGGATCCTTTTCACATTATAATGAAGACGTGTCAGCTGTAAAGTATTTAAAACAAAATAATCACCATTGGCTTGGCTTTGCAAACAAAGATTTAAGAAATATTTTGTCCACATCTGCAGGCTCTCTGGTGGCTTAGGAGACCAATGCGGGACATGCATATTGAACTGCAGTAGTTGCAAGGTGAAGTTTGCTTTTGGTTTGATGCTGCAGTGACACTCTTTTTTTCTCCTCCTTCTTTTGTCCTCAAGACCAGCTCTGTGTGTGCTCTCGAAAGAGGAGACAGCCTGGTGATTGGTACTTCTCCAAGCCCTGTGTTCCAAAGCTAAAGCTGCCAATCGAAAATGGTCAGTGTTACTGGCATCAAGGGACTGTTTCAGTGAGTCCTTGTACCTCTTCATTCTTCTTTCTCTGTTGCAATTACTAGTGGTAGGCTCAGCATATAACTCAATCTTTTGTAGCCAATTATCCGCCATCTTACAGATGTGTCCTGCCCAGTGCAACTGCGTCTTTATCAGCATGGCCTCAATGCTGGTGACTCCAATGACCTTCTGACAGACGAGACAGCCAGTGATCAATAACCAATCACTACACCAGAAAATCGGAGAGGTAATGTATTGCACATACATCTTCCATGAACAAGTTGACCATCCGTCCCAGAACACTACCCCCCCCCATAAAAAAAGTAAAGTTTAGAAAAGTATTCTTTTGGACTGGCCAACAGTGCATGCAGGATTATCCACATGAATCATTAAATTAAATAGAATAGAGCTCTATTTTGCTAAATATTTTATTTATGGTAGTTTTACCATTTCCAATCCCCCTTCCCTCTTCCTTCTTTATTTTCTTTCTTTTTATGCTTTCTTTCTTTCTCTTTCTTTCTTTTTTTTTCATTTCTTTCTTTCCATTCTCTGTATATCCTTTCCTTTAATCATATTGTATTATCTCATTAACATAAATGTAATCAATTTGTTTAAAAAAGATATCAGGGAATAAAAGAATTTACTATGTATAAAGCAATGAATTAAATAAACATGTGACAACAACAAAATTATGGTAGTTAAATAAAACCAACAGTAAATATACTAGTATTCAAAACATCTGGTTTGCCTACAAGTGAATTTCAAAGATATTGAAGGCGTAATTATTGTCACCTTAAGTGAAGAGTTGCTGAACCTCCCATAACAGCTGTGTTGGAGACATTACCCAGCAATTTTATATTAATACAAATGTAGTCCCAAAGCATATACATTTGGTGCTCTGCAAAAGGACGTCAGCAAAAGCTTCATTTTCGATCATCTTAATTGAACAGAATAATAGAGGATTTTTCTTTTTTTCCTTCCATCAGCTGAAAAATGGCAATTGTATGCTTTCATTCAGAAGATCATTTACAAGCAAGCAATGTGAACTTAATTGGCTTTATGTGACAATGTATACAATATATCTGAATATATGAAACTCAAAGAACACATTACAAAACATAAAACTAACAAGATATTCTGCAACATTATTAAATCCCAAGAATACCATTCAATACAGGTTAATAAATTGTATCAAGAAAACAGTAACGATAAAGCAAAACAATATTTTCTTCCAGTACTCGAAGTAATATCAATTGTATTACAATACCTATGCCCAAATTCAGCTACCCCTATTTTTTTTTTTATTGTTTTCTTTTTTAGTTTAGCCACATATTTGTATAAGCATGTAGGCAGGACATTTTCCAAGCTGCAAGATTGAGGTTTGAGGAGACAGAGATGTTTGATTTTACATTTGTATACAATCAGTGTTTGGCAATTCAAGGTTTTAGGTAACCCTCCCCACAGAGTAGACAGAAGACATATTTTCAAGTGAAACTAGTTATTGCTTTTTTTTGTACATAAGGATATAAAAACTGTTTATTGAAGCTGTGCACACAACTCCATTTGGTGCAGTGTCATAAACAAAAATAATAAAAAGGAAAACTAGTTTAAAAAAAAAAATCATATTAAATGAATGTAAGATTTAAAGAACCTCTGTACAATAAAAACTATGGCCCTCATTCAATTGCAATTTGGCCAATTGAATAGAGCTCTAAATAAGCACATAACATATTTTTTTGAAGAAGTTTGTAGTTAGTAAACATATATCCAAAAGCAAGGTTTTCACTAACTAAAAACTTCTTTAAAAAAAATATGCTAAGTGCTTATTTAGAGCACTATTCAATTGGCCAAATTGCAATTGAATGAAGCCCTATATATGTTGATGCATGTGCTGATATCAAACAGAAACCCTGAACTTCTGCCTCATCTCTTTTCCCTCACACCTTCCTCCACTGATAACTACTATCACACACACCTATCATCCATATCTCGGGATATGGTCTACCAAACAGAAAATTGATTGCTGTAGTCATAAACAGAGTTATGAAAAAATCAGATTTTCCCCCAACAAAATTTTATGTCGATAGCCTGAGCAACTGCTAATGCTGATGCATGCTGGGCAAACAAGTTACTTTTTTCTTGAGCTGCAGTGGCTTATTAAGTTTGATTGTTCTATATTTCATCAGTATACAATGGAAATGAATCACATATTGTCAAAAAATGTGCAGCCAAAATATGCAAATAAGAAAGTTATAAAAGTGTACATGGTAACCAAGGGACAATTGTGGCAGCCAAATACAACCACACATTTTGTTTACTCAGCTGTATAAAGATTAACTATTTTAATGATGTTTAGTGCAAAAGAACTAGGTTCACTGAGCTCCACAGGGGCCACAGTATTTTATGTACTCCTCAATATTCACTAAGATATAGGACTTTGAGCCTTTGTCATGGAGGGATGTAAGAAGAAAGTTGTTTGTAAAACACTAGTCATCAAAACCATCAAATAATGTTTTCTTTTATAATCTGACTAGCGTATTGCCCGTCAAAAAATGATGGCAATCAGATGTGTATGTTTTAAAAGTTGTTTAGTTATTAATATAAATATGGAATTGTAAGGTAGCTAATGTTGTTTTCTGTGTACTACTGAAATATAGAATTCAAATTAATAAATTAATTTACGGATTTTTATGCATTGTGTTGAAGAGCTGGCAATCTGTGTTGATGTTGCTGCAGCATTAGTGGTGTAGAGGTGCTGTGTAAGCGTGATGAACGTGTGCAGTGTAATAGTGTGCGTGCGTGAGCCGAAACCGTAAACGTAGCTGTGTAGTTCCGCATTATCCTAAAATGGCGGATAATGTGTGGTATGCGTATTAGCGGATTATCGGTACGTGTTTTCCGTGGTTATAGTGCTGTAGCCGCGTTTTTGTTTTGTTCGTCCGGCATTTTTTCTGCGGCGCTCATTGCAAAGTACTACGGTTTAACAGTAAATATGGTAAAACGGTCAAATGACAGTCAATAAAAATTAAATGTTGTGAAATTTGTTTGCCACACAACATGACTCTACATTTGTCCCTTTTTTTTTTCCTTAAAATAAATACAATTTTTTTTTTGTAACTTGCAATTTATATTTCATCAAATGCGTTGGTTTAGGCGGGAAATCCGATGTTGCGCGAGACAAAGCCGTTAAATCTGTGTTCATGCGTTAATCTGTAATTGGGTTTCATAAAATGTACTCGCTACTGTCTTTTTACTCATTGCATGGTTAATCCGCATCCTTTATCTCGTTGTTTTTCCAACACATACGTCTGTGGCTGTGTTTTACGCAGTTCGTATTAGTATAGCCTCGTTTTCATTTTTTTCGGCGGCCATTTATTTCTCGCTTAGCCAATTTTCGATCTTTGTAACTCGGCTAAATCGATGTAAATTGGAGTTCCAACTCACTTCCAGACGTCTTGGCTGTTTTCCCATGCTGTAAGTGACCTTTATTTTATTTTATTTTTTAGTGTGTATTTAGTGTATTTTTTAGTGTTTTGGTTCCGCCGCTTATCTCGTAATTTTTTTCATGTCGTATTTTTTTTCTAAGTGCTACGCGAGGCTCGCCTGCAATGAGCGCCTGCGGCACTCATTGCCAAAGTGCTACGGTTTAACATAACGGCTCGCCTCGCCTGCAATGAGCGCCTGCGGCGCTCATTGCCAAAGTGCTACGATTTAACAGCTCGCCTCGCTGCACGAGGCTCGCCTGCAATGAGCGCCTGTGGTGCTCATTTCCAAAGTGCTGCGATTTAACGGCTCGCCTCGCTGCTAAGTTGAACGCACTACGCAACAGATATAATATGTGATTGTGAAATAGATATTACACTTTGGTATGTGAAAAATATATATATTTTGTTGTTTAGTCTTTCAGTTGTGTTTGACTCTCCATGACTCTATGGACCACAGCATGCCAGGTGCATCTCTCAGTCACTGCCCCTCTGAGCTACATCAAGTTCATGTACATTGCTTCAGTGAACTCATCTATCCATCTCCTCCTCTGTTGTCCCCTTCTTCTTGTGCCTTCTATCTTTCCCAGCATCAGGGACTTTTCTAGGGAATCCTGCCGTCTCATAATATGGTCAAAATATTTGAGCTTCAGTTTCATGATCATACCTTCTAGTGAACAGTTTGTCTTGATTTCCTGAAATATTAATTTATTGGATCTTCTTGCAGTCCAAGGGACTCTAAGCAGTCTTCTCCAACACCACAATTCAAAAGTGTCAATTCTACAGCGCTCAGATTTCTTTATAAACCAAGACTCACATCCGTATGTTTCTACTGGGAATACCATAGTTCAAACTATGCAGACCTTTGTTGATAGTTTAATATCTTTACTTTTTAATAGCTTGTCCAAGCTTGCCATAGCTTCCCTCCCCAGAAATAAATGTCTTTTAATTTCATGACTACAGTCACCATCTGCAGAGACCTTGGATCCAAAGAAAATAAAATCTGTCACTGCCTCCACTTCTTCCCCGTCTATTTGCCAGGAAGCGAGATTGCCAATTGCAATTAACTTTGTCTTTTTAACTTTTGCACTCTCTTCTTTTACCCTCATCAATAAGTACTTTAGGTCCTCCTCACTTTCAGCCATCAGACTAGTATCATCGTCGTATTTGAGGTTGTTGATATTCCTTCCAGCAATATTGATTCCAGCTTTGGATTCATACTGTCCAGCCTTAAGCATGATGTATTCTGCATATAACAAAATATTCAAACTACATTTTTCAAAAGAAGTACATGAAACTAAACTGAAGTATTATTACAAAAATGATTGGGACTAAAATTAAAACTATACTTTTATTATGTGGGATGACAAAAAAAACACAATTAAAAACTGTTTCACCATTTTTCCAATATTAAGTATCTTAGATGAATTTGCTTTTATTTATTTCTTTATTGGAGCACCATACTCTCTTTGTACATTACTCTATGTTTGTTCTTATGTGTGTTTTGAGGCTTTAAATAATAAAGAAAATGTAAGCATCACAATGCTTTTTCTGTAAGATGATAACCTGCTCCTCAATAATTAATATATTATCCTTCTACTTTTGCACTGATGATTGTTGCTCTAAATGACAATCTTGACAACCAAATTCTATAAATTTGTACTGAACATATCACTCTTTTTCTTTGTGGCTTTTAAGACATATATAATATCTGGATTTAGCTTCACAGAGCTCTACAATTTCCAAGGGGTCTATATTAATCCCTATTTTTAGCATATGTTATAATATAATGTTGATATATCCCAAGGTATGAGTTATAGTTTATCAGGTTTCCTTTTCAGATTATATTCCATTATGATGGTTAAATGGTTAATCTAAATGAAATACCTTTTCATTACAATTTATGCCTAAATGCCAGTAGCTCAATATTTCTTAACGTTAAAGTTGCCAAGCGCCACTACTAATTCTCTATACTAGATTTACATACAAGTTGCCACTATTTATTTGATACTAAATTCGTATTAGATGCTGTCAAACAAAGCTATCGCTTTGCGCTTCTAACGGCGTCTGATGTCAGACGCGGAAGTACTGCCCTACTCTGCTTACCCAACTATTTAAAATGTTATTGTCACCATCGTAACCTCTGAATCAATGGCTAGTTAACTGTTTGTTGTCTAGTGAGTATAGATATATCTCTTTATATCTCTTCTGCTCCAAGGTAAGGTAAGAATCAATTCATATTGTAGCCTTCTTATATTGGTATTTGTCAATTTGAAAATGACAATCTTAAGTTCATTTGTTTGAACATACAACTATTTACAATAAATCAAATACATACTATTGTGCTTTTTGATGGAATATAGTATTTACAATATTAACAAGATTAAAGCTCTCTTTATATATTTAACTTGAATGCCTCAAAGTATTTATTATCATGTGTGCTGAGTAGAATAGATTCCTAGGTGCATTTTATACCCTGAAAAAAAGGGATAATAAATAATGCATGATTAAATTATAATGTAAGATAAAAATTATATTTTCATTTTATTTATCAAAACTAGAAGAAGAAAACTCTCCATCTCCTATCTTTGATTTTAGATTTTTTTTTTTAAAGTGACATGTCATTCATATTGTGATAAGTATGAATTTTTGATAAATACATATGGGATAAATAGATGAAAAATATATATCCCATCTAATCTAATTCAGTATATTACATTAACTAAGGTGCAGACTTGTGATATCAAATTTTAAATGTTACACTTGTGATATCATAATTATTGAGTATTAAAATGCTGTGTGATATATTTCACACCCAAATAAGCTGCTGAAGACTTTTTATAAAGTGATGAAATATTGAATATAGTGAACTTATTATGTATAAAATATAATGTGCTTAATTTCAAAACCAAAGTGAGTACTTGTAAATAAGTGTCCAAATATGCTCTGCTCTGTGGATTGAATGTTTCAACTGTATATCTACAACTCTTAAGGAAGATGTCTCTCCCGCTGCTCATAGTGGTCTATTGCACATATTTCTAGAAGAGTATACGAAAGAGGAGATAGCTTTTATGATTCAGATTTATAAGGTGGTAAAAAGTGAAATAATATCTTCATGGAAACAGGAAAACCCTCCATTTTGGAGCGACATAATCGGGAACTGGAGAGACACTTTTTGACTACTGGATTTACAGCCACGGATAAATGTAAATTGTTAATTTTGGACTCTATAAAATACTCTAAAGAATGTACAAGTGTATTCCTTTTTTTTGTCTATTGTTAGAATCCTTAATCCGACCCCCCCCCCCCCCCCCGCAAGGAAGACGGCAATATACATGGTGTGTGTGGTGTGCTTGAGGTATTTATGTGGGGCAAAAGAAATGTTTGTTTGTACACTTTTGTATGTGATAAAATTAAGAAATAAATAAAATAAAAACATGCTCAACTTCCAAACTAAAAACTATAGTAAGTAATACGCGAGGTGCTCTTGATATAAATGAGTGAATAGTAAATAGAACAATCCATAATGTTTGGTATGCACTTCTAGGGATAAGGGAGAAATTGTTTCATCCATTCTAAATATGTTGTGAGCCATCAGAAATAAACATGATAAACTTAATCAACTTAATATGTACTTCAGAGATGTATTACTGAAATTTGATTCCATGTTGTAAACCACATATTAGATCTCTCCTTTATATCATATATGATCATATTTCCTCACAGGTCATCCCTATTGAAGCCCTTCATCCCACAAGCCCCCACAGATACAGACCCACGACTCTCAACCATCATGATGCCCACTAATGAAGGTAACATAATATTTTATTCATATTTTTATACAGTACAGATATTTTCAAAAACAAAAAATGTTTTCCTACTTTCAGTAACAGGCACCAAGAATTCGAATTCTTGGTGCCTATTACTGAAAGTAGGAAAACATTTGGTACAATTATTATACAATATAGGTATTTAGAGATACAATTTCTCTATGTAGTGATCAGAAGAAGATCTTTTTCCATTTTATCTGTTTTTCATTGGACCTGTTTTTCATAGCCAGTAAAGGAGGAACTATTTTCATCCATTAATGGAAGATGATCTTTACTGTAGGCTGTAGTGATCCTGAGAGATGAGACTTTTTCCCTCTCCTCACAGATCATCCTTACAGAACCCTAACAGTTCATGACCCTTCCATGGGTTAATTAGTTTTACAAATAATATCTTAGCTCCAAAATCAAGAAACCTCATTTTTTAAAAAATGTTTTTCTATACTTTTCTCCCATTATTCCAGCACTACAATCGTATTTAAATCCATAATATACTATTATTATTACTCAAGTAGATGTAGTGACTTTCAAATGAATTATTGTTTTTTTTCCCCTCTAAAACAACTGGTTCCTCCTCTGTCTGGGGTTTCTGTTTATTCTTCTTCTTATTTGTGGGTCTCTTTCTAAAAAATCAAATCTGGATCTTCCCTGATAATCAAATCTGGATCTTACCTGGTAATAAGTTTGCCCTCATATCTTAAAGACACAAGTGAATCTTTAAGAGCTCTAGAAAATCTATCCATTCCAGAAGATTCTTGTTTGATAGGGATAGATGTTGAAGTGCTTTATACCAGCATACCCCACCAAGAAGGTCAAACTGCAGTAGAATATTTCCTTAAAATATAAAAAAAGGATATGGAACCATTTAATTAATTCCTACTAGTCCTTTTAAAGTTTGTGCTGACCAAATGGAAAGTGGTTTCACCAAATCAGAGGTACGGCCATGGGGACACCTTGTGCCTCCACCTCACGTATTACTTACTTTAGTTTTTATGTTCTTTATGTTCTATTTGCCAGCTGTTTGGAAGTAAAGCATATTTGGACTATTATTTAAAAGCACTCACTTTGGTGTTGAAATTAAGCACATTATATTTTATTATGAATAAGTTCACTATATTCAATATGATTCACTCTATAAAAATCTTGAGCAGCTTATATGGGTTAGAAATATATCACACAGCATTTTAATACTCAATTATTATGATATCACAAGTGTGTAACATTTAATAATTTTATATCACAAGTCTGCACCTTAGTTTATGTAATATACTGAATTTGATTAGATGAAATATATTTTTTTAAATCTATTTATCACATATTTATTTATCACAGATTCATGCTTATCACAATATGAATGTCACTTTTCATGTTTTTTTCTAAAATCAAAGCTAGGGGATGCAATGTTTTATTCTTCTAATTTGATAAATAAAATAAAAATATAAGATTTATATAAAAATATAAGATTTATCTTACATTATAATTTTATTGTGCATTATTTATTATCCCTTATTTTTCAAGGTATAAAATGCACCTAGGATTCTATCCTATTCAGCACACATGATAATAAATACTTTGGGGCATTCAAGCTAAATATATAAAGATTTATATATTTATATAAACTTTAATCTTGTTAAAATTGTAAATACTATATTCCATCATAAAGCACAATAGTATGTATTTGATCTATTGTAAATAGTTGTATGTTCAAACAAATGAACTTACGATTGTCATTTTCAAACTGAGAAAAAACAATACTTGAAGGCTACAATATGAATGGATTCTTGCCTCATCTTAGAGCAGAAGAGATATAAAGTGTCCAATATCTATACTCACTAGACAACAAACAGTTAACTAGCCAGTGATTTGAAGGTTAACATGGTAACGATAAAATTATAAATAGTTAGGTAAGCAGAGCGTCATCACCTTATCCCTCTGAAAAAGACGTAGAACGTGCGTTAGGGCAGTACTTCCAGGTCTGACGTCAGAAGCCAGATCTTGTGTGTTAGAAGAGCTCATTGACAGCATTTAATACAAATTTAGTATCAAAGAAATAACTTTGTATGTAAATCTAGTATAGCAAACTAACGGCACTAGCCTACTTTAACATTCAGAAATATTGAGCTACTGGCATTTAGGCAGACATTTTGATGAAAAGGCATTTAATTTAGATTAACCATTTAACCATCATAATAGAATCAAAACTGAAAAGGGCACCTGATAAACTATAAATCATACCTTGTAATATTTCAACAATTTATTATAACATAAGCTAAAAATAGGAATTGCTATAGACTCTATAATCCAGATGAGATTATCAGAGAGATTGGTATAGATCTCTGAGAAGGTAAATCCAGATATTATATATATATATATATGAAAAGCCACAATGAACAACAGTGATATGTTCAGTATAAATGTATACAATTTGGTTTATGGTTAAGAAAGTACAAGACGCTGTTCAGAAAAGATTGTCATTTATGGCACAATCACCAGTGCGAAAGTAGCATGATCATATTAATTCTTTAGGAGAAGTAACATGATCATATTAATTCTTGAGGAGAAGGTTATCCCTTAACAGGAAAAGTGTTGTGATGCACACATTTGTGATGCCCAAACATAATTTTTTAGAAATAGAAAACAGAAAATTGACATGTGCGTATGTATTCACACCTTTTGTCATGAAGCCAATAAAAAGCTCTGGTGCAACCAGTTACCTTCAGAAGTCACATAAATAGTGAAATGATGCCCACCTGTGTGCAATCTAAGTGTCACATGATTACATATACACACCTTTTTTGAAAGGCCCCAGAGGCAACACCTTAGCAAGAGGCACCACTAACCAAACACTGCCATGAAGATCAAGGAACTCTCCAAACAATTAAGGGACAATGTTGTTGAGAAGTACAAGTTAAGGTTAGGTTATAAAAAAATATCCAAATCTTTGATGATCCACAGGAGCACCATCAAATCTATCATAACCAAATGGAAAAAACATGGCACAACAGTAAACCTGCCAAGAGACGGCCACTCACCAAAACTCATGGACCGAGCAAGGAGGGCATTAATCAGAGAGGCAGCACAGAGACCTAAGGTAACCCTGGAGGAGCTGCAGAGTTCCACAGCAGAGACTGGAGTATCTGTACATAGGATGAAAATAAGCTGTAGAGTTGTGCTTTATGGCAGAGTGGACAGAAGAAAGCTCTTACTTTCAGCAAAAAACAAAATGGCATGTTTTGAGTTTGCGAAAAGGCACGTGGGAGACTACCAAAATGTATGGAGGAAGGTGCTCTGGTCTGATGAGACTAAAATTTAACTTTTCGGTCATCAAAGAAAACACCATGTCTGGCACAAACCTAACACATTACATCACCCAGCATCATGCTGTGGCGATGTTTTTCAGCAGCCGGGACTGGGAAACTGATCAGGGTTGAGGGAAAGATGGATGGTGCTAAATACAGGGATATTATTGAGCAAAACCTTTACCACTCTGTGTGTGATTTGAGTCTAGGATTGAGGTTCACCATCCAGTAGGACAATGACCCCAAACACACTGCTAAAGCAACACTTGAGTGGTTTAAGGGGAAACATGTAAATGTGTTGGAATGGCCAGACCTCAATCCAATAGAAAATCTGTGCTCAGATTTAAAGATTGCTGTTCACAAGAGCAAACCATCCAACTTGAAGAAGCTGGAGCAGTTTTGCAAGGAGGAATGGGCAAAAATCCCAGTGGTAAGATGTGGCAAGCTCATAGAGACTTATCCAAAGCGAATTGGAGCTGTGATTGCCGCAAAAGGTGGCTCTACAAATTATTGACTTTAGGGGGATGAATAGTTATGCACATTGACTTTTTCAGTTATTTTATCCTATTTGTTGTTTGCTTCACAATAAAGAAAAAAAACATCTTCAAAGTTGTGGGCATGTTCTGTAAATTAAATAATGCAAATCCTCAAACAATCCATGTTAATTCCAGGTTGTCAGGCAACAAAACACGAAAAATGTCAAGGGGGGTGAATACTTTTGCAAGGCACTGTACATCTTGTTTATGTAAGTCCAGACACAACTGCCATATCTTTATTAATTGTCACATGTTATAAAATGTTCTGCCACACAGGCTGGCCAATCGCAGTAAGCCCCATCCTTAGGCACATAGAAGAGGGAACAATTAACAATAGGCTGCCCCCTGCTCACTAGGAAACCCTGTACATCTTAAACTTATCCTGGTGATTATATTAACTATAACAATTAGCTGTAAACACTCAGACTATCTGTTTTATCTACCCAAGATCCCTGCGTTTGTGTTTTTAGGTGGGACTGGGTGAGTGTAACATAGTCAAAATACATACAATGTATATGTCATTTTAACCATAATTAATACAAAAACACATAACTATGACAATAAGCAGGGTAACTTATTGCCAGTCCCGGCCCAGGCCATAGTGTAAAACCGTCCAGTCAGGCACTGGACATGACAACACTCACTCATTGATTCATATAAGCAGCCACACAATTAGTGGAGAGACATTACTGATGGATATGTGTGGATCTATGAAGAGGTGCTCGGTGTACCCATTGCACATATACAGTTGGAAAATAAAGGTAGCCAGTATAATGCTAAGAATCGCTGCTTTTAGATTTACTGCACAGGGCTGTATATAGATATGTATGGTCTTTAAAAATGTACAGCATCAGCCACAATCATAAACGATGGATAACACCAGCTGCTATCATTGAACCCACCCCACCACTAACCCAATATAAAACACACCCCTAAGACATATCAGGTTTCTTATTGGCTGGGTACATCACCTTAGGAATGGGGATGCAACCCACGGACCAATATGGAGCTCAGCAGGGCAGTACAAGAGCACACTAGCTTTAACCCTCACATATATCATATCCCGTCCCAGCAAGAAAGAATTCTCACAAGAATTATCCACGCCCTGGAAGGTTTTGGTGCTATATTACCATATATATATATATATTACCATATATACATATATTACCTTTTTATGCTCTTTTAAGGTTTTATAGTATTCTACAGTATTTTGAAGCCTACCAGCAGCAGACTATTATATATAAGTTTTTACCTGCAGTATTTCCAAATTGAAAATCTATAACACCCACATAAAATGATGTTTTAAACAATTATGTGTGTACCATAACTTTTTAATAAGCAGTTGATTTGCTCTTCAACCCACTGCTTTGTGAGACTAAGCTCTCCTGAAGGAGTTAAATTTTTGAGGTTCATATTTGAAGTCCCTATAACGATCTAAGAAGAGCATTTCTATAGCAGGACACACTTGTCCTACCATCACAAGAACTGAGTGGAGAAAAGGACCAGAGGAAGTCATCTAACCCCAGAAGACACCATAAGGATCACATTTGAGCCATATACATACCTCACACATTTGGGACCTCACGAGGGTCTACAAAAAGCCTCATAGTCCCTGACCCAACAGAATGACATAGAAGAAAAAAATAATTATAGGAAACAATGTATAAAAAAGTAAAATAGAATTACAGAAATAATAAAAAGACACTACAAAATGTACACTTGTAGGGGCAGTTTATACCTGCCATCCCCCTTGACAACCCTCCAGTGATGGTCTGGTCTTCAGTTTCAGCCCTCAATTAAGTGGGCACATCCATGTTGTTAAAATATATCAATTCTCTTTTGGCTTGATTTCGCCTCCAACCAAAATTGACTAACTAAAATAAATGTACTAAACTAATAAAGCACCACCTCCAAGGAGCTCCCCCACCTTCTAACCATGCCTTTCTACTTGAATTGCTCCTGTCCCATTTCCAATTGGTTATCTTTTTAGTCATAGGCCTATTCATTCTAGTGTTCAATCAGTGAATACAATATTTGCTAATATCCAATCTGAAAATGGAGTAAGAACAATTCATTGCTGGAGGGATATTAAGGGAAGGGTAAGTATGATTTGCCACCCTAAAGTTTATGTTTTTATTTAGTCTTTTTTATTTTATTTTTTATTGTTTCTGTAATTCTTTTTTATTTGTGGATATTCTGTTTTCTGCAAGGTCCATAGGGATTATGGTAGAAATGATGGTGAGCACATGTTAGAGCTGGAGAACTACAGCCAAACTATTGACTCGCTGCTGGTACAGGTTTCTTCACAAATTTATTTTTTGCTGAAGTCAAGGAATAACTTGCTAAATTTCCTTTTAAAAATGTATGTAGCTATGAGTCAGCCTTACAGAAGTTCTTAGAGCAGCCATGATATAGAGCCCTAAGATAGAGCATTGTGGACCTCAGTATAATAATGTAGTCATAGAGGAAGTGGGCAGAAGTATAATTCAGTGTTCCACAATCTATTGCAGTACTTTGTGGAACCACATCAAAGTGAATGTTAATTTGGAATGTACTACTCTGTATAAGTTGTTAAATAACAACATATTATTTTGCTAATTGAACTATTAAACTCGATCGTGCTTAATAGGAATCTAAACTTGTAGTACTGATGACATCACAAATTAATCTCAATTTTTCTGTATCCCTAATATAACATTGTGAAAGTCATATGTAAAACAATCTATGTTCTTCTATTTTTTGCATTTTTTATTGAAAGCACATCTTTTTTATTTCCTATTAGTCAAAGAACAGAAATAAATGACTGCAATTGTTTTAAAAAATGTACATACAATTGTATTCTTTATTAAATTACAAACTTGTAATTTCAAATAAACATGTACAATGCAACATTCTGTATTTGCAGTCAAATGTTATTAACAATTATTTCTATAAAAATATAATTTTTCCCCTCCGGAGAAGAAATTTGATGAAGCTGAATCTAATTTGTGGTGATAGATACAAAGAACCAGATGGAATACTAGTATGAGATTTCAAATAATTGATGTGGAAGCTGTTTGTCTCGTTTAGCATTATCACTGATAGTATGTCTGGTTCCAAAAAAAAATTCAAGTAAGAAAGCTCATGCTGTATATAATAGTGATTTGCTTAAAGTCAGCATAAATAACAATCTTTTTATTTATTCTGACATTTGCTTCCATAACCACAGCTGGTAATGGTTGAAAATAATTAAAAGTACCAACACCTATATATTCCCTTGTTGTAAATCAATCTGACTTTGATTAATCAGTTGTTAAAAATATTCCAGTCAAAGACCTTTTCAGGTATAATGCTGACCTTTACAGTGACATTTCATTTAAGTTTACAAAATCTCCAGAAATCCTATTATTGTGTATACTGTTAAAGACATGCAGTAGGTAATTCTTCATTAATCGAAGCAAAATAAAATTGAGCATCTTAATTGTGTGATAAGTTTGAAAAATGAGGGACATATATACATAACTATTGTTGCACTCAGCAAAGGATGAATTTTGGCACAAATGTGTTCTTCAATGAGATCTGATACAGATTAACTCCAATGCATGCTTTAAGAATGTAATGTGGTATGTAGAAAATTAATGCATTATGAACATGAATAAATAAAGGAAAGTGGTACTTTAATTGAAATTGGCATATTGAAGATCAGAGGAGACCTTAAAAGGTTGAACTTGATGGCCTAAAGGTCTTTTTTCAACCTCAATTACTATGTAACTTTGTAATATTTTAAATTACAATATTTCAAGGGCAGAAATAATTATTTTTCCAGTGTTTCTAAACAGTGAAACAGCAAAGATATGCACAGCTCTCATGAAAAGAGATGATCTATTATAATGGCACTCAACATTAATCTAATTCCATATGGGTTCCTATGGACACTAATGCTACACTATACTATATCTATGAGGGTCCCTATTGTACCTTATGGAAACTCATTGCATTCTAATGTCTTGTCTAGGTGTATGTTTTGACTTCCATGGATCCTCAAGGACACCACTAAACATTGCCACTAATTATTACAGTCCCCCTAAATAAATAATTAAATACAAAATATAAAAATCAATTAATAAAAAAAAGGAAAAAAAAAAAAAAAAAAAAAAAGAATCGCTGTAAATAAAAAAGAACTACAAAAAAAGAAGAAGCAAAGAAAACAGTAAAACAAAAAAGATAATTTACAAAAACAATACTACATCTTATATTTACCCTCCCGTTGATGATTCTCCAATAAGGATCCGCAAAATCCTCCTTCTTCAGCCTCTAGATAGTTATGCACATTGATCTTGCTTAAATAAATCCATCCTATTCTATCTCGACCCTCATCTTCGGCCCATCAAAAGGGTCTATAAAAAAGCCTCAACTAATGGGACTCCTCCTCTGTGGAGCTCTCCCGTCAACTAACTGCTTTATGACCCCCCCCCCCCAGCCATATATACTAATTATTATGGCTTCTGATTGATTAACATATGTGTCAATCATATTTTGGTCAATCAGAATTGCATATTTGAACGTAGGAATTCTGACTGGTTACTAATCAATCAGAGAATGCTCCTTTTTTGATTTGTTAAGATTTCAACCAATCAGAATGCACATATTGCATTTTGATTGGTTAGCCTTTGACCAACCATAAGGCTCTTTATTCCACATGAACATAACTGTGGTTAATGTTAGAGGCCCCACATAGAGCCAGAGGGACCCATACAATGGTGCCTCTGGATGCTAAGAGGCAGTTCCGGAGGATAACCATGTTCATTGGAGTTAGTGCGTTATAGGTGAAGGGATCATAAACCCTTTATGCCTTTCCCTTCCATGCTTTTCCCTTCCATGAGAAGGGGTTTATATAGATAGGAAGTTATATATATAGGAATATGCAATAATGCTTTGCCTTGTGTAGTGTGTTCATGTTAGTGGGTAATGTTCCATAGTGTTGCTACAGAGACTACTGATAATCATACTAATGTACTAGTATCTCACCACCGAGCTATCACATCACACACCTAAGTCTAACCTCCGAGAATTGCAATTTGAATGGTCCAAATGTCCCTGATATCATAGGCACAGAGTGGCTGTTCCATAAATAGTTTAAAAGTCACATGCCTCCAGTACTGATATATTTCTCTGAGGTTTCCTCTAAAGTCTTTCTGAGTGCCCCAAACATTAAAAAAGCCTATGGGTACTTACAATCCCCACTAAAGGCACAAATAAATAATGCTTTAAATTGTTGCTATGCACAAGCTAACACCTTCATTGTGCCAGATTTAAGGCTTGATTGCTCAATTAACGGGTTAATACTGCTACCCCATGATCCAGGATACTCCTTCAATGCCCACAACCTACTTTTAGCCTGGGGATCCACCAGGACTCCCCCTTTCTACACGTTATCTTTTTTGAGCACCCATCTAAAATTTAACCATGGGATATAATCCAATATGAACTTGTTTCCCTTAGATTGAGGTTGAAGTGGAAAAACAAATAAACACTCAAGAGAAAAGCGCGGGACTTAAATTTTGGAATTAGTTAAAACAAGCTTTGTATCTTTGTTTAAGCTGAGGAAATTTTTATGAATATTTATGGATTTTTTTGCTATTATTATATAGTTGATTGAGACAGTAGCAAGCAAATGTCAGTGAGGAGAAATATTATTTTCTCTTATTTTTTGAATCATTTTAATTAACATTTTGCACTTTATTAATAATAAAAAAATATTTTTGCACTTTTACTATGCACATGGGTCTATAAAACATTTTGCAGAAAGAATATGTGTTGATGTGAAAGTAAATAAAAAAAATAAAAAAGTAAACTGAAATAAAAACAATTAAAATACCCTCCAAAATAGAACCTGTTTCACAGTCATCAAGGGCGTAGGAATCAAAGAAAAATCTGGAGGCCGCTCGAGTTTAAAAAAAAATGGAGATCCAAGCAATGACTGAATCAACAAGAGCAATAGCAGTACATGATGAGCAATAGCACTATTGTTCTACAGTAAACATGCAAACAGAATAAGTGTACAAACATGCCTTTGAATGTGAAAGCACTTTTATTAGATTATCTATGACAAGTTATATAGCTGGGGTCTCAGAATGGTCCACTGCCAAAAAATTTCTATATCTTTCTGTATATAAATGTGGGAGAGTCCTAGAGGATAGGTGTATGTGAGCCTGAGGATGACTAGAGGCATTTGCCCAATCCTGTACTACAGGTGATAAAAGCTCTCTTACATCACAATGGGGCTGCAGCTGTGAAAAGGCCTGGACAGTTTGTTGAAGATTTAGTTGCAGCCCAGAGAGGGAGTGTTATTGCTGGCCCAGAGAGAGTGTTGCAGCACAGAGGGAATGCTGCAGTCCAGAGCCCAGAGGAGGAGTGTCACAGCTGAGAAAAGTGAGTCGAACAATTGAATTTTACAACCTGAGGAACTGCAGCTTGGAACCATTAGAGCTGAGAGTAAGAGAAAATAAGCTAGCCACTGAGCACATATGATATTTTTCCATATAGAAAAGACTGTTTGGACAATATGGAACATAAAGGCCAGTATTCTACAAAGTATTGGACTTTTTTTTAACTTTTGTTTTGCTACATCCAGGCTTAGTTGGATGGAAGCCCTGGTTAATAAGGGAACTATGTCTACAGTAAAGTTAGCACTTTTAACAGAGCTTGGCCTGTTTATTTTATGTTTTGTTTTTGTTATGTTAGTATGTATCCCTGGCAATAAGTATAGTAAAAATTGGAAAGCAAATGCATTGAAGTGTCCTGTGTGATGGGGTTCATCAATAAGCATTGGACACATGGTCATGACTAGGGAAGAGAAGGGCAATTTGCCACTATGTATATTAACAAATCTACAGGTATATGTACACACTTCTATCTACTTGTCTATCTGTGATGATCCAGGGGTAGGGGCTATTACTGCCCAGGGCCACATGCTGTAGACTACAGGTTAACTACCCATAAGGACCATTGGTTTCTTGGAAATCTCAGCACCCTAATAGCTGGCTTTTGTATCAGTCAAGGTCTCTCCATCAGGAATCAGTACTTCAAGGAGTCTCAGTAACCTTCCAGGACAAGTTACTTGCAGGGTTGAGATGGAATCAGTATTGCAGCCACCAGGAGGAAATAAGAGAACATACCATTTCTATATGTCTCAGCAGTGAACTGATTTATTTTTGGAAAGTCAACAAAATGTATAGGGGTTAGATACAGAGGTGGTGTATACAACACAAGAATGATAGAAAGTGGGATACAAACACAGGAGATTTACTCCACATGGGGTCCAATAGTATGGTACCCTGGCACCCTGTCTGGCAACTGTGAACAATAGGCCAACCTCCAAATACACATAATGCTGTCTCCATGTCTAGTGGTCCAGACCTCAAATAGATTAAATTAACTTTATCTGGCACATAATGGGACAAAACAAATTACAATGCAATGAACATATTTAGGCACATAGTCCAGTGGCTGGAGCCAAGCAGTCTGTGGCTTAATTGGCTAATATCCAGGAACAGGAAAAGGGGTCCGTGACACCATCTATCTACCTACGTACCTATCTGTAAATAGATAGATAAATAGATAGATAGATAGATAGATAGATAGACAGACATTGTGGTAAACTGCCATGCTCTTCTCTATTTATGTCCGTATTTCTAATCATCTCAGGTAATTGAGGCTTCAATTACTTTTTCAAACTTTACCATGTCTGAGCCAGTTTAGCAAGAAAAAAAAAACTAAACAAAACCAAAACATAATATGCCTAGCTTCCTTGTAGCAGTAATTATTACTCACTAAAAAGAGCATCCATCCAGCTAAAATTGGATGGAGTAAAACTAAATAATCTTTCCAATACTTTATATAAAGTCACTGGCTTTTGTGTTCCATAAGTTCAGATTTTCTTTTCCTTATCCTTATCAGTTCCATGCGGTAGTCTTTGTGCCTTTTCAGTTGTACACAAAATAATCACTTCTCTCTCTGTGTTTTCACTTGTTCTAAGCTCCACTGTATTCTTAGCTCAGTTCATCAGTTTCAGAATCCATTGGTTCCACAAAGGTAATGGTCCCACACAGGAAAATCTGTCTGCAAATTCCTCAGTCTCTCTATGTAATTATCAGCAGTCTAACCTAATGACTTTCTGCAAGCTTTACTCACAGCTTGCTCTTGGAGTGCATAGCCCAGCAGTCCACAAAATGACCCTCTCAAAGCTAGGGAGTGCATAACACAGGCCACACCCATCTCTCAGCTCCTGTGTTTTAAAGGTTGTGAATAGGTCAATCTAAATTGAATATATCCAAGTTAACACTTTCAGACTGACTAGAGAGAAATCTGCAAAACTATGTTGCTTACACCAACCTCTGGAGGGCACTGTCACATATCCCAACCTCAACTCAACAACATGGGGTTGAGCAGCTGGAGCCAAGAGACTCTGTAAATGATGTAAATTGCATCCACATGGTAGAGATGGGACTGTAGAGGCAGGTCTAATCATTGCAATTCACTTTTAAGAAACCTCTGTACTGTAACAGCTCACCACTCCAATTTTCTCTATTGTTGTGCACATATTTCTTTCTCTGTGCCTCCTGCAGTAAGACCTTTTGCAGTGTCTGGATGGCCCCCGGTCGATTCAGCTACTCTTTATGTCAAATGTCCAGCTTCTGCTGATAGTCTTGGGAAGATATCTTGTTATCATTTGTGTGCTCAAGGAGAGCCAAAATCCTACAGATCTTCTGCTGGACCACATTACCAAATGTCTATTCTCAAAAAATCAGCCTTCTGCTCCCTGACCATTTTGGGGAAGTTCCTGCTCTCATCTTAGTGAGACTCTCTGCACAGCATTGGGCTAGAGCATTTTGGTCTCTGGGTTTCCTCTGCAGCTCCTGCTTTATAATAGTGATCGTGGTGTCCTGATTCACATCACAAGTGCTCTGTCAAGCTTCTGTGCCTCAATTTGTACTTTGACATCTCTACTCTCACTCTCTACTTTCAGCTCTCTCAACTCCTGCCTCACACTGCTGAGGACACTCTCAATCTTATAAAGTCTGGCTTCTTTCTCCCCCACCAACACTTCCACATTATTCAGTTGCTCCTTCAACATAACCAGATGGCGGTTAGTGTCTGGCTCAGATAGCAGCTGACTCTCTGTGACCAATTTATGTAACACTTGTTCAAATTCTGTGACACCTGAATTTGTCAAGCTCCCCTCCTCAGCTCATTCTGCAGCTTTTTAACTTTTTCCAGGTCCAGCTGATCCAGACCTCCCTGGCTATTTCTGACCTCATTCCTGTCGGGTCCCATCTGTTTAAGCTCAATATGCAATTTCTCAATCACTAAATGCCACTTCTCCAGTTTCCCTTTAGTTTCATCATTAGCATCTTCACTATGGGACAGCAAATTCATTTTATGTTTCTCTTTCCACCTTTCATCAGTGTCTGCTTCATAGTCATGCAAATTATTCTGACACCATGGTTTGTGAGGACAAAGCAGCTTGTCTATTTCTGTTCCAGGTCTCACAATAGGCTGGCTGATAATTCTCACAGAACTGTAGCTGCTTCATATGCATAAACTGCTTATGCTCTGGTACCTTATCTTTCCCAGACACCACTAACATGACCAATCACAGGGCAGCTTCAGTCTCTTCTAGAATCTGCACATCATCTGCATTACTATTTTCAGCAGATATCTTGTGTACCTCTCCAAATTCTGCTACTCTTTATCTCTGCTATGAATGATCTCTCAGAATGTTGTTTTTTTCTGTAGTGTATCCAGCTGTTCAGTGGCTTCAGGTTCAAACTGCACTCTGATGCTAGTACCATTTTGAGCCTTTTGAGTTTTTGAAAAAAACATGTGATTTTAGTATTTTAAGCTTTCAATCACTTTTCTTCCTTTTTTCTGTTTTTCTTCTTGCTTTGCCTCCCAGGCTTCAAGCTTATGATTGCACTTCTCATCCTTCAGCTTCTTAACATGTTGCATATCCAGTTCACTCAGTTTATAGTGGATCTCCTGCTGCATGTTCAGCTGAAGGATCTCCTCTGTCTTGTTCCTTAGGTCCACCCTGAAGAACTCTGGCTGCTTAGTCATACTTTCTCCCTCCTACTCTCTCTCCTGTACAAGCTCCTGCTCTATGCTTCACATATGAGCTTTCTGCAGACATCCTGGAGCACAGTGCTAGTTTCTTCTGGACACGCAATGCTTTGCGCCAACTCTACCTCCATATGACAGAGATTAGCCCTCCTTTGTTCTTGTAGAGTATGTAACAGCAGCTCCTTCTCTATCAGAGCTGATTCCCTTTGCTTCAGGGAATCTTCTATCTCTTGTAGCTGAGAGACAGGTTTGGTGAGATAAGTGATTAGTGAGATGTTGCTCCTCCTGTTTGCTATTGTCCTGCAGGCTATACATGGGTGGATTCATCCCCTACTCCAGAATAGATATCTATGTGTTCCTCACCTTGTTGCTCCCAAATGCATTCTTCCACCTCGATTTAGAAATATAATTTGATATCATCTCGGTATTCTTCATATTAGTAGCAATTTGCCTGTCTCCCATTTCAGGCATTTTGAACCCATTGGGATAGAGTCCATCTTTACTTCTTGCTATGCTTGCTTTCCCTATTGGATATCCTTATCCAGATTGCTCTGTATTATGACTGCCTGAGACAGAGAGCTGTCGGGATACTTCACAGTTTTAATGTGACCCATGTCCATGCTCTGCTTTAAATGTTCTCTTGGAGATGGTGGATCCTCTTCCACCAGCACAATCTCCAGATTCTAATTTACCTTGTTAAAATCAGGGCATTTTCCTTTGAAGGAAAATCGATTACAGTCATCTGTTTGATCTTCCCTTTTCTCTGATTCACAGATCCTGCATCCTTCAGCTTGGGAGTATTCACCAGGGACAGGTGACTGGGTCTGTCCTGGTTTCTTATGGAGGTCTCTTCATTGCTCTTACACAAAAGGTTTCTGAAGAGGCTGGTTTGCACATAGTGACTGACAACACTGATAGATCAATGACCAGTGTACTCTTTAATATTTAAGTTCTTTAGGCTCAATTACATGGCTCCTGTAGGAGGATGGAGTGAAAGGTTCATGTCAGCCTTAATGTAGCTATTACATGTTGTCCATATCAAACACCTATGCATGTTTCTACCTAAAGTACATGGTCACTTATCTAATTTCTCACAGTATGCCTTACTTCTAAATTCTACGTGTAAACTCATCCTCCTGCAGGACCAGCAAAACATGTAGCTACACCTGTTACCCATAGGGCAGCTCTTAGTTATTTATTGTGGATGGGGTAAGTTAAGAGGTTAATGTGGGTTATTAGGCACCCACCCTAAAACATAATGGGAGGTGGGCCTAAAATCCTATGTGGGTTTTAAGCATTTTATGTCCACCTGGTGGGAACAGGGTATAGGCAGAGGGGTAATTAACATTTACATTTGTATTTTTTAACCACTTTCCTGCCATGGGGGTAGTATCAATGGATATATATTTAGATAAATGGTTGCAAAGATGTTAGGGCTAGTTTTATGTATTAGTGGGTAGCATTGAGTAGTTTTGCTATGGAAACTACTGAATTTCAGATATGGAGACTCCAAAGAATATACATAAAACAGGTTTGCTAAGTGCAATATCCCATCAGTAATTTTTATGGAAGCTCTGCAACCCATTATAAAAATTCTCATAGGAGTGAGTTAGCCTAACGGATTTCCTACAAAAGCCCAGTAATACAGGTTTTTGTCAATGTCAATCTAAATAGTCAGTTTACTAGAATTTTAATTATTTTGTACTGATTGGCTGAAATTCGATTAACACCATATGTATTCATAACAGTGATTATCAGCCCCAAACCTCAAGGGCACAAGTAGGTTGAGGGAATGAGAGGTTTAACACCCCAATTTGTAAAAAGGTTCCCAGAACGTATGTTATGGTAAACAGAAGGCTGAGAAGAGGTAGTCTGTAACTCCCCTCATACATAAAATAAAGTAATTCACTTAGTTCATCTCTGGACAGTACATTTAGTTAATCTAAATCTGGTTTATTGGTTGAAAGATTGATAATGCAGTTCTCTTCTGGGTTTTTAGTGATGTTCCACACATTCCAACATTTCAGACACAGAAAGACAGAAAGATTTGAGAAGTTAAATGTATGAGTAAATTTGACTCTTTGGCTCCTGGATTAAATGGTGACATGGAATTCCTGTCAAATTATTCCATGTAATTTTATAACATCTTCACTGCATGTTAGATAGTCACGGACCATCACAGAGACCTCCAAATGAGTTCTAAAATATGTATTTCAACCCAGAATGCACAAATGGAGCTGTGATGTTCATTTGTTGTCACAGAGGGAATCTTAACTCTTCACATGTATTTCCTGTCTGTGTACTCTAAAGTCAGATCCTGGTGTATATATTATAAGACATTTTTACTGTCTTCTTTTTATACTTTGCCAGATGAAGAGACTATGCGATCCAAAAAGATTGCACTGTAATCCCTTTTAATTAGCCATTAAAGTATCACATTTTACTTTACAACATACAGCAACTGATATTTCCCCATGTAACACAAAAGTACAGGTGAAGACTCTGGGCATATCCTAAGCACTGGAAACTGCTACAATAAAAACATATGCCAAGATTAAATACAATCATTTCTTTACACATGCTTTAGTGAATTATGTGCAGTATAACTAAAATTAACAAAATTCTCTATTTTAAAATGTTTAATAGGAGAAACAAAACAAAAATCTTTACATGCTTTAAATGTAAGTGCTATGAAGCTTAAAGCATATTTTCAAAGATTTAAAAAGAAAATACTTCAAGGAATCAAAATAAAGAAATGTTTAGAGATTATTACATGTAACTTTTGGTGCTGTCACTAATATTTGTTACTAGCGACTTGCCTGTCAAAAAATGACAGTCAATAAATGTGAGTGTACGGTGTGCCTCAACTATATAGACCCCTATAACACACTAATGAACGCATGTAATAACACTATAAGTGCCATGAGGGTCATCCAGGACCCTCATGACACAAAGTGTAAGCACTACACCATTTTAACCCAGTCTCTTATGGGGGTCAATAGAGACCCTCATAAGCCTCTATTTAACCCAACTAGTCCCATGAGTGTATTTAAAGACCCTCATGGGACAGTTAGAAGCTTAACATTACCCTGTAAGTGCTATGAGGGTTCTCCAGTACCCTCATGACACTAAGTATAAACACTACACTGCCCCCAAATAAACCATTAAATCTAAAGTAACCCCCCTCTACACTAACCTATTAACAGCAACACTACCTACCTACACTACCAACCTACCCCCTAATAACCCCCACAACTCTAATTACAGAAAACAAAAAACTAATCACCAAAACTAAAAAGTCTACATTACATAAAATAAAGAAACCTAAGTCACAAGAAATAAAAAAAGGAACATTACAGAAAATAAAAAAATACGGGACATGGGTACTTGATAAATAGGGACATGGGTACTTGATAAGTTTGGGAGTAAGAAGTATAAAGTAAGAGATAGGGAGTAAGAATAGGACTCATTGGTACTTGATAAGTTTGGGAGTAAGAAGTATAAAGTAAGAGATAGGGAGTAAGAATAGGACTCACTACTAGTAGTAAAGTAAGGGGGATAGATAAATATTTGTTAACATAAAGACTTTTAAATAAATGGGCTACAGCTAGACGATTATAATGTCCTTAGAAGGATCTTAAATTTAAACGGATGGGAGATTAAGACAAAATTAGTAACACTAGTATATAGCGTATAGGAATAAATATTTGAAATCAGTAGTTAGGTGAAGGACGATAGGTAGATACTATTAAACACAAAGTTTATCACAAAATGATTATAGTCAGAGGGTTATAATATAATAGAAATATATATATATGATTTTTTTTTTTTTTTTTTCCTATTAAAGATATAGATCCATGATCTTGTGGGTTTGAGACAAAACTTATAATATTAATTTATCACATAAAACTCAAATTATTAGTTAGAAAAGATAAATAAGTAAAAAAAAAAATTACCTCTAAGAAAGTAAAATCACTGGTAGTAGTGTGTAGTTATCAAATTAAGACGAGATATATTCACTAGGATAGATCACTTGTAAACAATCGCCTCTAGATTGGAAAGAGCACTATACACTATAAGAATTTTTTTTTTTTTTTTTTCTTTTGTTTTTTTTATAATCATGGGGATAAAGAGAGTTATACTGGGAAGACTTTATGTGAATGTTCTTTTTCTTTTTTTTTTCTTTTTTTCTCCCTTTCTCCTCGGACGGTTGAAATATTACAAATATAGTCCAGTTATTAGACGGAAGGGGAACACTCTGAATTATATAGATACGACTATATTAGGGGGAGAGAAGTTAAGGTAAAAAAGGAAGAGGAAAAAAAAAAGAAAAGAAAAAGATGATAAAATTTGTAATGTGGGATTAAGGAGATTTCCCTTTTAGACCATCCGAGGATTAGAGAGAGAGGAGAAAAAGGAGAGAAAAGAAGATATTTATCACAAAGAAGGCTTGTAGCAAATGTATTATATTTTTTATGTTCCCCTGTACCCCTATTTATATTCTCTGTACCCTGGATCCCTCCCCCTCGCTCAGTAACTGAGCGACATATCTTCACTTCTTAATATCTAATGCGTCTTGCAAAATATCAGCTGACATCTTTTCTCAATTTGCAGCTGGTTTTTAAGTTTATTTTGACAGTCATGTGGGGCGGCTTTTTATTATATGTATTGTTTTTTTGTTTTTTTTTTCTGTTTTTTTTCTTTTTTTTTTTTTTTCTCTTCTCTTCTCCTTCCCTCTCGAGTCGTGGAAACAATCAAAGAATATTGGACATATCTTTTTAACAAAGTAAAATGCAAATAAAAATAATTTCACATAACGTTAATGGTCTGAATTCTCCAACAAAAAGAAAAACGGCCTTTTTAGAGTATTACAAATTAAATGCGGAATGCAAGAAACCCACTTAAAACAGGAAAATCTAAAATATATGAATAATACTAAATATACAAATAGATTAGACTCTACCTTTAAGAAAAAATCAAAAGGGGTCTCTATCTTATTTAAAAATAGCTTGAAAATTTAAGAAGAAGGCAGTAAGATCGACCCAGAGGGTAGATATATAATATGGACTGGACAGATTGATGGATGCTTAATAACATTGGTTAATACTTACCTACCAAATAAAGGTCAAATAGGCTTCCTTAGGAAACTTCTTAAAGAAATTAATAAAATCAAAGGAGGCTTGCTAATAATGTGTGGTGACTTTAATATGATATTTGACGAAAATTTAGACAAACAAATAGTCGGACCTAAGAAAGTAGTACTACAAACAAATAGTATTTCAAAAGCATTCCGTAAAATAAAAGAAGATAACAACTTGATAGACTCATGGAGGATCTTACATCCAGGTGTACGAGAATATACCCACTTCTCATACAGACATAACTCATTCTCCAGAATAGATTATATATTAACTGACCTTCCAACTTTAAAAGTAATTAAAAAGATAAACATCCGTCCTACCCCATGGTCAGACCACTCTTTAAACGAACTAATTATTCAAGACCTACATACAAACATTCAAAGGAAAAAGAGTAGTTGGAAGTTGGACTCTTGGTTTTTGAAGGATGAGAAATTTGTTTCATACTTGAAAAAAAAAACATTGGAATTTTTAAAAATTAACAAGCCATCAGTTAACTCAGATATAACCCTGTGGTGTACGTATAAAGCATATATGAGGGGTATATTTATTGCTAAAGCAGCCGAAGTAAAAAGGTTAAGAGGCAAGTCTTTAAGGAACCTGTATTTGGAATTAAACAAGATGAAAGATATCTTTAGGGAGACACCAAATAGTGAAAATAGTAAAGTAATAAAAGATATAAATACCCAAATACAAAAAATTCTCCAGCTTCAATCAGATAAAATATTATGGAAATTTCAGCAAACACAATTTTTTGAAGGGGGCAAATCAGGTAAATTCCTGGCTAACAAATTGAAAAAACAGTATATTAAAAACAATATTGAAAAAATTCTAGATTTTAATAACATTTTACAATCCCATCCAGATAAGATAGGATTAGTATTTCAGGATTATTATAGTAAACTATATAATCTAGAGAAAGATAGTCAATTGGTTAAGCCAGGGATAGAAGAGATTAAACAATACCTAGACAATATAAAGTTCCCCAAAGTATCGGGAGCTCAACTTAGCTTTCTGAATAAACCAATAGAAAGTATAGAGATAACGGAAATCGTGTCCAAAAATAAAAAAAATAAAACACCTGGGGTAGATGGATTTAATAACTTATTTTACCGATATCTTAGTAAAGAATTAAACTGTACTTTATGCAATCTCTTTAATGAGATAAAACAAGGAGGAGGGATGCCTCCAGAGCTAACGGAAATAAAAATAGTTAACATATTGAAACAAGGAAAAAATCCTGAAGACTACAAAAACTATCGCCCAATCTCCCTAATTAATGTCGATATTAAAATCTACTCTAAAATTTTAGCTAATAGACTAAGCAAGATTATACCTTCTTTACTACATTTAGATCAAACAGGATTCATTCCGAATAGACAGTCAGATAATACCAGACGTCTGTTAGATACCTTATATTATATAAAAAGAAAAAGGATCTTCTCCCTGACCCTGTCATTACATGCAGAGAAAGCCTTTGACAGGGTCAGGTGGGATTTCCTAGAGAGTGTTTTGGAGAGTTTTGGCTTGAAAAGTTTCACTTTGTCAGCAATTAAACCCCTTAATTTAAATACTATAGCACATATCTCATCTTCACAATTTAGCTCTGACAAATTCCTAATATCGAACGGCACGCGTCAGGGCTGTCCATTGTCTCCATTGCTTTTTGTCCTATTTCTTGAACCTTTATTGATCAAGATTAGAGACTCTACAGAAATTAGAGGGATTAAAATAGAACAAGAGGAATACAAAATAATGGCATATGCTGATGATATAATAATAACAATAACAAACCCTGAACACTCCTGTAGAGCTCTACAGACCAGTTTGGAAGAATTTGGTAAATTCTCCTATTTTAAAATTAACCAACAGAAAACGGAAGTACTGACCTATAATATTCCATTAGAGGAAAAAAACAGGTTAGTAAATTTATACCCCTACTGCTGGAAGTCCTCTCATATAGTACATCTGGGGGTCAGATTCCCAGATCATATAAGAAATATCTTTAAAGATAACTATAATGATATACTGAAAAAAATAAGAAATCAGTTGAATGATTGGAGACCCTTGCAGATATCATGGTTATCTAGAATAAATGCAGTTAATATGAGTTTACTCCCGAAAATCACATATATAATGAGATGCCTCCCGGGTAAAATACCGGCTTATTACATAAAGATCATGCAAGAAACATTAGACGACTTTATATACCAGGGGAAAAAACCAAGAATTAAAAAAATTATAATTTGCAAGAAATTGGAGAAAGGGGGATTAAGTTCTCCCTCTATCAAAGAGCTAAATAAAAAAATTATACTTACATAAGCAGCTGGATATAACTATAAACAGAATACTCCAAGATGGCTAACAATAGAGGACTTCCTAGCGGGAAGATCTCCAATAAAAAATATATTATGGAGTACTAAGTATAAACAGAAGGGGAGTTCAGAATTACCTACTAATATTAAATATATTATTAACATATGGCACAAAAATAAAATAAAACTCGCATTGATACAGTCTCCTTCCTTGGCAGCACCAATTGACTTCCTTAATAATAAATCGAATGGATTACTCTTGGCTTTATTAAAACTACATAATATTAGAAATGTGGGAGATCTATTTGAAAAAGGTAGTTTAATGGAATTGAAAAGACTTAAAGAGAAATTTAATCTAGATAAAATAACGTGGTTAGAATACGAAGGACTACAAAGATACCTTACTCTTCAAGGATATAAAATTAATAATATGAATAAAATCTGGAAAATGGAAGAATATCTAATCAAAGGTGAATCGTCACATATAATTTCCAAATTTAGCAATATAATTGACGAAAATACTCCCTTGGAAAAGAGTTTGGGTATATTAGCCTGGGAAGCTGACCTGAAAACTATAATAAAAGAGGAAGACTGGACTAAAATTTTTGGTATTATTAAGAACTCATCAATTAACTCCTCATATAATGAAATGATGATCAAATTAATCCATAGATGGTACTATGTCCCCAATAAACTAAAAAGAATATATAGTAATTTAGATGGCTTATGCTGGAAACAATGTGGACTACCAGGTACAACTATCCATATGTGGTGGGACTGTAAAAAAAATCAAAACATTTTGGTCGAAAGTAAGCAAAGAACTATCGACTCTTACTGGTAAACAAATTTCTTGTAATCCGTTAATGTTTATATTACACTCGCAATTGGAAATCTTCCCATTAGGGGAAAGACTACTAATATCACACATATGTTTAGTTGCTAAATGGTTATTAGTGAAATATTGGAAACAGCCTCAAGTACCCTCTTGGAAAGAATTAGAGATTACTATCTCAAAGAACAGAGAAATGATGAGATTAGATTGGTGCGATAATGCCAGAGATAATTTCCCTAAGGCCACTCGCTTAATAAAATGGCAGCTGTGGGACCAATTTCTGACAATATGTTAGAAAAGTTATGATGATGAAACTTTTATTGATAGTGTTTCCACGACAAATCCTAAAGGAGAGGAGGAAGAAGGGGTAAAGAGGAGGAAAGAGGGAAGAATTTCTTTTTTTTTTCTTCTTTTTTTTTTTTTTTTTTTTTTCTTTCTCTCTTTTTTTTTTCTTTTTTTCTGTTTTCTGTTGATTCTAAAAATATACTAAAAACTCGAGAGATACCAAGGATGCGGCGACGATAAGATTATGTTCTTGTATTATTTGTTACCCTCTCTTGTATGGGGTATTTACATATATGTTATTAGCTGCTCCACTTCTTTATATGTACAAAATAAATGATAAAAAAAAAAAAAAAAAAAAGAAAATAAAAAAATACATTACAACACCCCCCCCCCCCCAATACAGAAAAAAAACTACACACCTAAAAAGGAAATACATAGAATACATCGGGGAGGTCCTCGAGTGCGGATCTGTTATTTATTTCTTTTTAGAGCGCGGTTCCACGGCGGGGTAGAAGAGGAGGAGGCCAGAGACATTGCGGGGAGGTAAGTACAATGTTGATTATGTTTTTTTTATTTTGTTTTATGTTTATATATGTGGAGAAGAAGAAATGAAGAAGGATGGGGACATACTAGAAAGGTGAGTAGAATATTTAGAATATTTAGAATGTTTATTTATTTTCTGTAAATGTGTTGCACTCATTTTTTTCCCCAGGTTGCTGATCTGAAGAGACATCTGCAAAGGTAAGTCATCTTAATTATTTTGTTTTAACTTAGAATTAGATTATTTTATATAGAGATATAATTTATTGTATGTTAGATAGGGGGATGCATTTTATAAAGATAGCATGTATTATATATTAGATTGTGGTATTTATTTAGATAGATTGGGGGATGCATATTAGATAGATGTATTTTATATAGATAGTGTTTATTGTATATTAGATAAATTGGGGATGTACAATATTTTAGATAGATAGGATGTATTGTATATTAGATAGGGGTGTATTGTATTGTATTTCATTGTATTTGGATGGTATGTATTGTATTGTATTGTATGTATTATATGTATTTCCTTTTCAGGTATGTAATTGTTTTTCTCTTTTTTTCTGTAGTGGGGGGGGGGTTGCAATGTATTTTTTTACTTTCTGTAATGTTCCTTATTTTATTTTTTGTGGCTTCCGTTTTTTTATTTTATGTAATGTCAAATTTTTTTTTTTGGTGACTTTATTTTTGTTATTTTCTGTAATTAGAGTGTTGGGGGGTATTAGGGGTTAGGTAGGTAGTGTAGGTAGGTAGTGTAGGTAGGTAGTGTAGGTGGTAATAGGTTAGTGTAGAAGGTGTTTAGTTGATATTTAATGTTTTATTGCGGGGGTATAGTGCAGTGTAGTGTTTATACTTAGTGTCATGATGGTCCTTGAGGACCGTCATGACACTTATGTGGTTAATGTTGGGTTGTACCAGGCCCATAATGGTCATAATATACCCTTTTGGGACTGATGGGGTTAAATAGAGGCTTATGAGGGTCTCTATTGACCCCCATGAGTGACAGGGTGAAATTATGGGTTTATGGGGGTCTGTATTGACCCCCATAAGTGCCGATGTTAATTAATTGGTTATAGGGGTCTGTATTGACCCCTCATGAGTGCGAGGGTTAATTAAGGCTTTATTGGGTCTGTATTGACCCCCATGAATGCCAGGGTTATTTATGGGCTTATGGGGGTCTTTATTGACACCCATAAGTGACAGGGTTAATTATGGGTTTATGGGGGTCTGTATTGACCCCAATGAGTGACAGGGTTAATTCTGGGATTATGGGGGTCTGTATTGACCCCATGAGTGAGGGGGTTAATTAAGTACTTATGGGGGCTGTATTGCGATCGGAGACCCCCACTGCGAGGGTTAATGTGTGGTTAATGCTGGTTTCCGAGATTATCTTGGATCCCGTGGGATTAATGCTGGTTTCTGAGCTTATCTTGGATCCCTTCTTGGGTAAGTTGTACGCGGCTGGGCGTTCCGGGGTCGTGGAGCCTCGTTTTCGTTTTTCTGGTGGCCATTTTTTCTCTTGCTTAGGGATTTTCGTGTATCTAAACTCGGGAATTTGGACTTAAATTGAGGTGTAACTTCACTTGCAGAGGTCCTGGGTGCCTCCCCCCCCCCCTCCCTTGCTGTGGGTAAGCTTTTTATGTATTTTTTATAGGTATTTATTGTATTTTTGCTGTTTTCAGGTGCGTGCTGTTAGGCTGTTAAGGTCGTATTTTTGCGAGGTTGCACAGTTGCTCCGTGTTTAAGGACTCGCCTTGCTACACAAGGCCTGCCGGCAATGAGCGTCTTTGGCGCTCATTGCCTATGTGCTACTGGTTTAATGGCTCGCCAGCGATGAGCGCCTGTTGCTCTCATCACTAAGCTCGCAAAGCGTGACGACGATTCGTAGTGTGACATCTATTATATGTGATTCAAATTAACAACTCATGAAATATAAAATTTAAATAAATATGTAATTAGTATGCTGTACTTGAATTGCAAACAAAATCCTGCATGGAGTTAAATATTTTTTTCTTACAGCCTTTTTGCCTACTTGCAAGCATCATTTGCCCTTCCTCCTTACTCAGATTGTAGTGAATATCTATTTCACATCTCCAAGGACACATTCATTTATAGAATACAATTTGAATTGCTAGAAGATATTTTTATGTCACTCTTGAGAGACAAGCTCTATTACATCTTTTCTTATAGCAGACCTTTTAGCAATTTTCCATAGTACTTTTATTGATGAAAAAATATTCTGTACATGATAGTAAACACTTACTGATAAAGCCAGTACAATTGACACAGCTAATCATCTTGTGTGGGGTTCAAAAGATTAATAGTGATGGCTATATTTAAATGTTATGACACAGCTATATTTGTGCTTTCAGTAGTAGAATATTGATATTATTTGTCTCTTTAAAACATTTACTTCAAAAATAATCTTAGTATTATTTATAACAAATACAGAGTACAATTTACATATATATATATAGCTTTATTGAGTAATTCCATGTGATGTAAAAAAAATATATGTATATTAGCATGACAAGGTTTCGAGAGGTACAAGTCAAAGCAATAGTGATTCCAGGTGTCACTTTATACTGCAATATTCAAATATTCATCTGGATTGCTGGATTGCTGGATACTGTAATGTTATTTGATCACATAAATAATTGGTCTATCAGAGCTATATACAGTAGGGGAAAAAAGTATTTGATCCCCTGCTGATTTTGAATGTTTGTCCACTGACAAAGACATTATCAGTCTATAATTTTAATGGTAGGTGTATTTTAACAGTGAGAGGCAGAATAATAAAAAGTCAATGAGGGAAATAAGTATTTCATCCATTCGACCCTTGTTGGCAATAACAGAGATCAGACATATCTTTTTGTTGGCCACCAAGTTTGCACACATCTCAGGAGGGATTGTGTCCCACTCCTCATTGTAGATCCTCTCCAAGTCATTAAGGTTTCAAGGCTGATGTTTGGCAACTCGAACCTTCAGCTCCCTCCACAAATTTTCTATGGGATTAAGGTCTGATGACTGGCTAGGCCACTTCAGTACCTTAATGTGCTTCATCTTGAGCCACTCCTTTGTGGCCTTGGTGGTATATTTTGGTTTATTGTCATGCTGGAATACCCATCCATGACCCACTTCCATTGCCCTGGCTGAGAGATGGAGGTTCTCACCCAAGATTTGATGGTATATGGCCCCATCCAACATTCCTATCACGCGGTACAGTTGTCCTGTCCCCTTAGCAGAAAAACATCCCCAAAGCATAATAACCCATGTTTGACGGTGGGGATGGTGTTCTTGGGGTTATAGGCAGCATTCCTCCTCCTCCAAACACGGCGAGTTGATGCCAAATAGCTTGATATTGGTCTCATCTGACCACAACACTTCACGCAGTTCTCCTCTGAATCATTCAGATGTTCATTGGCAAACTTCAGACGGGCTTGTACAGGTGCTTTCCTGAGCAGGGCTGCAGTATTTCAGTCTTTCACAGTGTAGTGTGTTATCAATTTTTTTCTTGGTGACTATGGTCCCAGCTGCCTCGAGATCATTAACAAGATTTTCCCGTGTAGGTCTGGGCTGATTCCTCACCATTCTCATGATCATTGAAACTCCACAAGGTGAGATTTTGAATGGAGCATCAGACCGAGGGAGACTGACAGTTATTTTGCGTTTCTTCCATTTACGAATAATCACACCAACTGTTGTCACCTTCTCATCAAGCTGCTTGGCACGGTCTTGTAGCCCATTCCAGTCTTGTGCAGGTCTACAATCTTATCCCTGACATCCTTGGACAGCTCTTTGGTTTTGTCCATGGTGGAGAGTTTGGAATCTGATTGATTGCTTTTTTGGACAGGTGTCGTTACCTGTATAAAAGACACCCGGTAACCAGAAATCTTGCTGGTTGATAAGGGATCAAATACTTATTTCCCTCACTGACCTGCAAATCAATTTATAACTTTTTTTATATGCATTTTTCTTTTCTTTTTTTCTTTTTTATTCTTTCTCTCAATGTTAAAATACACCTACCATTAACATTATAGACTGATCATTTATTGTCAGTGGACAAACGTTCAAAATCAGCAGGGGATCAAATACTCCCCCCACCCCCCCCAACTGTAGCATAATAATCCCTTCTTCTAAATAGAACTATTGTCTCAATTATTTTGGAAAAATAACATTAAAAAAGCATTTTTTTTTTAAAAATGCTTACAAGCATTTTAGAAATAATTTCTACAATATAGAATCAATGTTTCAGTATCAATGTATTCTTACATTTAGCTTACATACTATATGTACTGCAGTGTATGAAAACAGTTATAGCTTTTTATATTGTTTTATATATTTCAGCTCTTTACAGCCACTTCATTAATCACTTGGAATTATTTTTGAAATATAGGTTTTTAGCATACATAATATTTATAGCAATGTCTTGCATTTATTAATGGAAATGCAATATGCATACGTTCCTTGCAACATTTCAAAAGGCCAAACAGAAAAAGATATTTCAAGTTCTATTCACTAGCAATGATATCCTCATAGCAATATATATTAAATGTGTGTGTAGCAATATATTTATGATTACAATGCTGTAACCAAGGAAACATATTTAAAAAAAATTGAATTTTACAGCCTCTAATTTATTACCTTTTATATGCAAATATTCTGTTGTGTGATCTACCACTTTGGTTTCAGCTGATCAGCTTCCTCAGGCAGGAGGAGACATTGAATGCACTGGAAGATTATTTACAGTAGGAATGTAGCATCTACAAGTACCAGAATCAGATAAGAAAAAAAAGGTATTACCCAGTATAGAATAATTTCAAATACAATTAAACATGTAAAGGGTGTGTTATTTTATTCATTGCTTTCTAAAACGTATTGAAATCATCATATAAGTGGCTCACATGGCATTCATTTTTATTTAAAATATTGTAAAACAAAGTGAGTTAAAAATGTTTTATGGCTAATAATTATGGTTCAAATTTTTATTCTTAACAAATGTCTGTTCTTACTTTTCTGACAACTGATGCCATTATAGAAATGTGAATAAATTAAGGGGAATCTGTCATCCCAAAATCAAGATGTTTTTTTAGGTTACTCTTAGAGAGCATGAAAACCTGGCTATATATTATCACCCCTATTAAATTTCCCTAACGTGAAAAAAAGTAGCACGTAACGGAGCCTTCTAGATTTACGGCTATTAAAGCTACCGCAAACGATCTGCGCGTTACATGCAGAAAAATCAGAACTCTGTTGGTGCAAAGCCTTTGATTTTTCAAGTCTGTAAATGTTACGTTCGCAAATCGGTATTAAATTGCTATAGATCAACTGGTGTTCAAACCCGTAATCCGCAAATGGAGGCAAAAATATTACGGCCTTCAAATCGGACAGGCAAAGGGTTTACAGACAAGTTCTCTACACTGTAACTGGCAATATAAACACACCAGTGGACTTTAAAATATGTGGAAAATATTAAAAGGCATTACAATTACTTGCACAGCAATCCCAAAATAAAAAAAAATTGTCATTTAGAATAATTATTATTTCATCATATGTTGAAATGGTCATACACATGCCACTATGAAAAGTCATGCTACAACATGCATAAAGCAATTAAAGACACATGACCTGATTAAATAGCAACACAAAAACATGAAACTGATGCCATATTAACCCTTTCTCACTCACAGAGGCTCTAATGTGTACCCTGGAATATAAATATGATTGCATATACGTCTCTCTTATCACATCTTCATTGGGAAAACAAATAGTGGCCAAATTACACCGCCACATCACATATATCAAGAACCAGGGGAACATTATATTATTTGTGGTTCAGTCCTTCAGTTGTGTCTTACTCTCTGTGACCCTATGGCCTGCAGCACATTTAGCTTGGTCTCTGCCTGTGCTGTTCCATAAGGCTTGCATGCCAATGATACTGGAGTGGGTTGCCATTTCTTTCTCTCATGGACTGTGATTTGTCTGACCTCTCTGCTATGACCTGCCCACCTACAGTGGCCCTACATGGTATAGCTCTCAGCTTTATTCAGGTACACAAGATCCTTCACAATCACCACAAGTGGACCAGGGGAACATACACCACACTAACTTAAACTGATGAATAGCAAACATAATGGGAAGTCACCAAATGGGAATGGGTATACATCTTGGCACATGGCCACCAGCAATGGTGTGGACCTTTCCAGGATGGGCATAGCAGAGATTACCCCTGATGGAGGTGAGTTGGCTGTTGATCCCTGTGCCTTTGCACAGCCTCCAAGTGTTTTTGCAGGCGCTCCTGATGGGTTACAGTAGATAAGTGGGGTTTATGTTCCCTTGGTCCCCTTCAGCATCAGTGGATTTGTGTACTGCAATAAAGCTGTGAGCTATACCATGTAGGGCCACTCTACGGGGGCAGGTCATAGCAGAGATGTCAGACAATTCCCAGTCCACTAGAGAAGGAACTGGAAACCTATTCCAGTATCACCTGTCATATTGTTATCAGACCCTCAGGGGAATGTTGATACTCCACAGTATCACAAATTGGACTTTACATAGATATTAACCCTTTATTATTATTATATATGATATATACAATTATATGATATATAATTTATTATTACTATTATTATTGTTATATGTATTGAGCTATTGCATAGTAACTAGGGCTCATTAGTTTACATATATAGGAATGTGACACAAATGTGATCTATGTGGATGTCCCAAAACCCAACCATTGAAAACCCACTGACACTGTGAGAATGGTATAACAAAGCTTTATTTCATACACAGAGCACAATAAAAAATGCACAAGACTGTCCATAATTATCATGGTGTGATATGGGCAGATCCCAGAAGAACAAGAGGCTTGTGGTAAAAAGGGAATATGTAAAGGGGGTAATGTAATAGTCTAGAATAAGCATGATGCATAGCACCTATCAGGGTGACATGTGGTCACTACACCACTGCAACCGGAATCTGATGAAAAAAAGGATCATCAGAAATGACTCCATTTAATTGAAGAAGCCATTAATGTGCATAGCACTTACAACTTGTCTAGATTTGCTCAATGAAACAGATGATTCAATGTCTCTACACTGTATAATCCAATCCAGTTTCACACATACAGTGTGGTGACAAAACAAAAATCTGAAAAAAAGAGGTAAACTAAAAAGGCGGAAAAGGATAAAAACAAATAACATGCATGTACAGTAACGTGCTAAATAATGTAACTAACAATATACCAACTCACATGATTCCCATTTGCAAACATTACTAACTATTAGCTCAGTCTCTGGTTAATAATAAATATGGGAAATACCCATCAATACGGAGAGGACATAAAGATCAGCAGCCAGATTCACCTGAATTGTACCTAAAACAATACAAAAAATAAATAAATAAATAACACCTACAAAATAAGGCCTTAAAAAAAAGATAGGGACTGCAGCATCTCTACTCAACTGCATTCCTCAGTGACTATCAATTGATGACATGTTCAACAGAAGCTTACGTGTCCACATAGAAGTGGATAATGGACCATGTCATGGAAGGTAGCCATCTGCATACAAAATATCACCATCACATGGGCCAAGATCCAGGATCTGTTGCCAGGCTAGATTAGGTTAATATTGTCACTGAGGAGTGCTGTTGAGAATGCACACACATCTGTGCAGCCCCTAGGTCATCCTCTGCCTAGGCACAGGGCCAAAACCCCCATATCTGGCCCCTGTCTCCAAGGTGGTGGTGGGGGGGCAGGGGTAGTCAACCCTCCCCCTGAGGCAGCGGCAACTGCAGTGGTAGAGGCATGGTGGGAGGAGAGGAAGGGCTGGGCTGCCCCCGGGGTGGAGAGGAAGAGCTTATTACATGGCTTCCGTGGTGACCACCTGGAATGCGCTCTTGTCTGCCCCAATGCTGAGCAGCCCGGCAAGGTAGGATTCAGTCATCAGGTGGTGCCTCTCCTCCCTATTGTGCCTAGCCAGGCTGCACATGACTTCTGCATGATTGGCGGAGATGCTGACCGGGATCCCCTGAAGACACTCCAACTGCTGCAGCGTGAGGTCCAGCATCTCCACCTGCATAGCCTGGCATGATGTTGGGGATGGAGGCCCCTGGTGTGGCCTGGTGAGGAGGTGGCAGTGCTGGAGCCTGCTGCATTACAGGTGGTGTTGTTGGGCCCAGTGGTGGTGATGTGCAGCCAGTCCAGTGCCCTGGAGAGAGGAGGAAGGAGGTGGTGGCTGGCTGGTATGGTCCCTCCACTGGGAGGGCCCTGGTGATAGGCTCAGTCTATGGAGGAAGGGGATAGTCGGGTTGAATCCTGGTGGTGTGGTCGGTGGTCCTGATGGTGACCCCACTAGCCATATTAGATCCTCCGCCTCTGAACTATGGCCCTCGTCTCTGCTTCTCTCCTCCTCCACCTGCACCGTTTCCTGCTGGGTGGGGGCTTGCTTCTACACCTCCTGCTCAGATAGAGCCGACACCCCTGCCTCTAGCTCGCTACTGACCCAGACCTCCTTGATCCTGTTAAAGAGAAAAGAAAGGTATATGTTCTAAGTATGATGAATAATACATTGTTTTGTCTGCATTCCTAACTATCTGACATCTAGGCTTGAACCTGGATGATACTCCTAATTGCAGCTATGATTCACTATAATTTACTAGATATGATCTATACTTTAGTTCTTGGTCTTGATCTTGGCTCCTAACGCTATCTTGATTCCGGCTGCACTCTGTAACTGCATAGGCTGCAGTGGGCACACCAATACATGGATTGGTTCATTACTGTTGCTGTGCCCAGGAATGACAGTGATTTGTCAGCTTCATGGATTTAATCCATCTATCCCTTGTTAATTCCATGGAGGTGACATGTCAGTGTCCTTGTTGGTCATCAATTACATGTGTAGAATTTGTGATGTACATGTGGTGGCACGTTGGTATATGTGATATTCACCTTACATGGAGGCTGGATCCTACTGGACCACCAGGCCTGAAGCTCCAGCAGTGGGCATCTGACTTGGAAGGTTCTTGGCGACCCTCTCCCACTCCTTATAGGTCACAGTCAAATTTTTCTCCTCCTTGACCATCATCCTCCTCACCTTGGCACTGATGTCGTCAAAATGGTGCTTGACAGACCTCACATCCTTTGGTGCCGTGCACACTGCTGTAACCTCAGCAGCTACATCCTTCTATGCCTGAACCCTAGGCCCTGGCCTAACTTCCCTCCCTCCTGCAAGGATCACGGAGGACCACATTATTCTGGTGCATGTATTTGTGGGCCCTGAGTTTTCCCTTAGCATCTTGCCCTCCCCACTGTGGATGGGGATCCTTACCTCCCTGACCTGTCCCTGAGGCCTGTCCTTCCTCGAACAACCACCCCCTGTGATCATGCCCCTCCCCCTCTCTCCCTCTTCTACGTGTGCCTGGTGCTAAGGCCACCCTGCCACCACCCACCTCCTCCTCTATACTCTTCCAGTCCGCCACTACTCCCCAGGGCCACCTCTCTCATCTCTCTTTCCTCCTCGCCTCTCCTCTTCTCCTCCTCCCTGAATCACCACTCCTCTTCCCTCCGCTCTGCTTCCTCCATTTAAATCCCAAAAAGAATATAATGATAAATAAAAATAAGTGTTTGTATAATGGAACAAAAATGTGTGTATTATGTGTATTTAATAACTGTTGGGGGATGGGGTGTGGGGAATGGGATGGGAGGTGTGGGTATAGAGTAACCTAGCACTATGTGTCTCTCTGTGTGTTCTTTAAATTATGTGTATTGCAATTATGTGTAATCTGTACATATGTGTAATCAAGGATTAAGTGTAAAATAATAAAGAGTATAATAGAAACAAAACAAAACCGCAAATTACTGTTCTCAAAATACTCCTACTTTCTCTCTATCTAGAACCAACCACCAACTCTGGGACCCGCGTGCTACTTATTCAGAAAATACAACACAGTCAATGAATGGGCAAATTTCTAATCTCAATCATCTGCAACTAGACCACTTTCCATAGGCTTAAAGGCCAGTGTCGCACTACGTTATATTGGATCGTAATGGTCGATCGCATCTCTGCCAGCCCCTTGATAGCTTGTGTGCGCAGAAAGGGTATACAGACTTGTGTCTACAGTCCGTTGGTCGGGCATGGTTGAATGTAATAGCTCTGTAACTACGCAGAATTTCAAGCTGTTGCTTCTACAGGGTTGGAATTTAATATGACCCTACAGTAGGTTAATCATTTTTTATTGTTGCTGTTGCTGCATTTATATGCAAACGATCAGCTCATTAATAATTATCTCCTTTGATTTGTTAAATAGAATTACAGTCTGCATTTCTCCATGGTGACTAAATAAAGACCCTCCAATGTTATCTGGCAGTTAGACCCTACCCTTATCAAGCACTCAAAGGTACACAGTATACATGAGTCACAAAATCAATTCTAAATATTTTATGAATGACTTCTTGTAGAGAAAAACTGGTAGTAAAATGTATAACCAGTTTTTAATGTTCGTATAAATGATTTCAACTTCCTGTTAGGGTGACAGTGTTCCTGTAAAAATGTGGCCAGGCTTGCTTTGTAGATGCTTGCTGCAACTGGATGTTACAACTGAAAATATTATATGAATTACCATATTAATGGTAGCTAACAGTGTAGGAAATGGCTTTTACTGATCAATACTATACCAAATTATATCTCACTGGATATAGTGGTACTAAAGGTCATTGCTTTATTACTACAGAAGACAGCAAAGCGTTGCAGGATCCTCTGCCCAGTGCGGTAAAATGTCAGGGAATTTGAAAGACATATTTCTTCGTTTAAACCTAATCAGGAAAAGGGATTCTCCAGATCCTTCTGATTGCCTAGGATGATGTGCCCTATACAAAATGATTTTTATCCCTTACACTGAGTTAAAATGTATTCCAACTAACTTACTTATAAAATAACTGCACTGAACAGGGTCATATTCTTCTTTTATATCAAGCCATTTATTTCTAAAATTTCATGCAAGAAGTGCACTTACTCTAAATGCTATATTGTACTTTTCTCAGCATCTCATTATAAAAGCTGAAGTCGATGCAGTAACAAACTCCAAGTATGTATTAAAACACCATACAAATGTGAAATATAGTTGTGGTTCTGTAATGCAGAGTTATTGAAAACAAAAGTAAGACCATTAAGCAGTGATATTGGTAGCAATTTTAACATACTGTATAGATAAATTAGAGTTTGACATTAGTATCACTGTGAGTGACACACAATGCTGCAAACTTTTTTCATTTAATAAATTATTTTTGGGTGAAGAAAGGAAATACATATATACAAGATAGCTCACTCTCATTTTAAAGATCAGTTCATCTTCTGCTACACTGTGCTATTACTAGTATACTTTACAGATATCACAGTTCTTTAAAGATATATTATCATTGCTTTATATATTTTATTAGATCCCTAAATTAGTTTCATTTGAATTATTGCCAAATGACTAAATGGAAGAATGTAATGTATTTTTTAACTACTTAGAATAGGCAAAAATAAATAATAAATAAAATAGAGGAGCCAGTGAATCAAAGTAGCTACCTAAAATTAATATACATACTGAAAGTATGTGGTGGATTAAACCTAGACTATTTATTTTAATTAAAACAAATTAAAAAACATTTGGATGTGCCTTCATATGAATCAGTGTCCTATTGTGTTTTAGAGAAGCAAATTGCAATGTACAATTCCTTGCAAAAGTATTCACCCCCTTGGCATTTTTCGTGTTGTGTTGCCTCACAACCTGGAATTAACATGGATTGTTTGAGGATTTGCATCATTTAATTTACAGAACATGCCCACAACTTTAAAAATGTTTTTTTTTAAATTGTGAAGCAAACAACAAATAGGACAAAATAACAGAAAAAGTTAATGTGCATAACTATTCACCCCCCTAAAGTCAATACTTTATAGAGCCATGTTCTTTCCATCTGGTTACGATAGATTTGATGGTGCTCCTGGGGTTCATCAAAGATGTGGATATTGTTTTAAAAGCTAACGCTGATGTGTACTTCTCAGAACATTGTCCCTTACTTGTTTGGAGAGTTCCTTGATTTTCATGGCATTGTTTGGTTAGTGGTGCCTCTTGCTTAGGTGTTGCTGCCTCGGGTGCCTTTCAAAAAAGGTGTGTATATGTAATGACAGATCATGTGACACTTAGATTGCTTTTTATGGTCTTCATAACAAAAGAGGTTAATACATACGAACATGCCAATTTTCTGTTTTCTATTTCTAAAAAATAGTTTTATGTAAAAAAATGTCCTCGTTTCACTTCACCAACTTAGACTATTGTGTTCTGATCCATCATATAAAATTCAGATTAACAAAACATTGAACTTAAGGCTGCAATGTAACAAAATATGTAAAAAGTCAAGGGGGTGAATACTTTTGCAAGGCACTGTACATATATTTAATATATATCCTATTTTGTTGATTGTGCTACCAGTGGGTGAACACATAGGTTACAGAAAAACAGAAGAATATTGATTATTTTCAGATAATCTCTGGCATTTGACGGTTTAGCAAATTCGTAAATTACATAAATTAAGAATTGTCTGTGCATTCCTTTATTTCTCACTCGCTACAATTTACCTTGAATAGCAAAACTAATGTTTAGTATATCATCAAGTCCCTTAATACTTTGCATGAAATATCAGGCTCTCCCGCATTAAAAGCAAATTGGCATGTGCTATGAATTTATGCAATGGTCTGTATGCTGTGGCCCACTGGAGAAGGAACTGGCAATCCACTCCAGCATCTCTGCCACAAATACCAAGTGGATCCAGTCCATGAGGTCACAAAGAGTTGGACACAACTGTATGATGCACAAACACACAGATACCAAGAATACCTGTGTGGTGGAATACCAGGAACTAGTAATGTGGTTACAGTAGTTTTCCCACCAATTAGCATCTTTGGTGTAAATTCCAAATATCATCCATTATAGGGTCAGAGTATTCTTAATGATTAGGATGTGTGCATGAATCGATGTCCAATACTTATATTTAGGCTGTGAAACTGTTCTGCTTTTCCATTATTACATAATAAGCACTTTGCTTATATTCTGGATAAAAAATTAGTTAAACATTTCTATCTGATGTTTTGTGCACAGATTACCTATTTCTCTTGTGTATGAATGTTGAATTACAGCTCTTCTTTTGCCCGCACTTTCTGCCATCAGAGAATTATCATCCGCAAATCTGGGGTTGTTGATTTTTCTCGAAGCAATATTAATACCAGCTTTAGATTTGTCTAGCTTTGACTTACGCAAGATGTATTCTGCTTATAAGTTAAATAAAAAAAGGTGACCTTGTTGCACTGCTTTCCTGATCTTGAACCATTTAGTTGTTCCATGCTCAGTTCTGCTTGTGGCGTTTTGATCCATATACAGGTCCCCCAAGAAGCAGATGAGATTAATTTTCTGTTTTGGATAATCAAAAGATAAATATAATGTAATAAATGCAGTTAAAATCTTTTGAAACTAATATAATTGAATTTGCATATTTTAAAGGTTATATAATATTTTACTACAATGATTTTATGTACTAGCTACTTGCCCGTCAAAAATGACCGGAGTAAAATTGTAAGCCTGGCAATACTGTTTGCCACACAATGTGAAGATATGGGTTAAAAATTAGTGGCTTGGGTAAAGTGTTACTGCCTTGGGTGAAGTCTTAGTGGCTTGAGTTAAATGTTACTGGCTTGTATTAAGTGTTACTGGATTGCATTAAGTCTTACTGCTTAGGGCTTGTATTTACATCTTCGGTCTCGTTTTACATCCTTGGGCCTCGTTTTCGACATGTTTACATTTTTTCAGCGACTTTGGATCATGAAAAAAGGCAAAATCTGTCTCAAATGATCTTCCAGCCTCACTCACTGGCTTCCTGTGTCTCCCCCTATGCTGTGTTTGAGTTTGTAAGTTAATTACAATTTGAGGCATATTTGAGTATTTTTGCAGTCCTTTTCGGTTTAGTGGTACGGCAGTTAAAATCTTATTTTTGCAAGCCTCGCAGTCCATCTACCTGCTTCAAGCTTTTGTCGCTCATTGCAGCCTAAGTCCAGCGTGCTTCAACTGCTCGCCTCTCCTTGCGAGGCTGGCAGTGCAATGAGCTCCTTTGGCGCTCATTGCTGCCTATGTCCCGCCATGCTTTAACGGCTCACTTCGCTTTGCAAGGCTCGCTGTTGCCGCCCCTACAGGCCACAACCAGACTCGCAAAGCATGACAGCCCCGCAAACGTGGCCAACGTTCTTGCACTGACAACTATAGAGAGAAAATAAGATAAGCTTTTTGAGTTACATCATATCTGTTATAACCAATAACAATGTTCAAAATACATTCAAAAGCAGAAAATGTTAGAATTGATAACAACATTGATATCCTCCTAATAATCCTTCTAATATCAAGTTGAATATTGAAAACGTGTCCATTGGGGTTATGGAGTTCTTAATTTTTTATAAATACCCCTGGTAAATATAATTCACCTAAAGAGATAATAGAATGTATATATTAATGTCTATAGTTGCTATCACAGCTAAACAGATAATAACATAAAAAGTGATAAGTGCATTTGTTGATAATGCAGAAGAGGTGACTTCACTAGGACTCTCCTCACTTTAATTAAACATGCCCTGACTAGGCTACAATGCCAGCACAATACTGACTCTCAAATAGTGGACAATGATAAGTTATTAGGCAGCAACAAAAATGTATAAGATAAAAATGGAAATTTAAAAAGGAAATCAATTAAATATATCAAAGGACTAATGTTTTAACTTTTGGATAAATAAAATGTAGGAGTGAAGCCCTAGGCTATTTCTTACATTAATAAGCAAATTAATAAAGTATGTTTACCTTCTTTCTCTGACCAGTTTTTAGACTGTTACATGATGACAGTATATCCAAAGCATTAATACTGATTTTATTAAAAAAAGTAGCAAACTATTTTGCCAATTTGACAGTATGAACTTTAGAAATATATGTACTTTAGTATTACCGTATTGGTCCGAATATAAGCCGCACCTTTTTTTTTTGTGTTTGCGAATTATAGGCTTATATTCGCAACCGTAAAAAAATGACAGCTGATTTGCAAGCTTGCGAGTTACGCGTGCAGCTTATATTCGGGAACGTAAAATTACTGCTGATTTGTGCAATTTAATGCGAGTTAAAGGTGCCGAATTGCGTGCTTGAGACTGCATTGTAGCAATTGAATAGCGATTTCCGGTTTTAGTGAGTCTAACATCCTGTAAGGCCTATAACCTGCAAAAGAAGTTACAGTACATGTTAGAAAGCCTGTTTCTTGCAATGGCTGATCACTTGAAAAGAAAAGCATCAACAAGCCTAGGAATGAGGCGTAGTTATGATGCAAGTTTCAAACTTGCAGTTGTTAATTATGCAAAAACGACAAGCAACAGAGAGGCTGGAAAAAAAATGTATTGGATGAATCCAATGTGCGATGTTAGGTTGCCTCAGAGCAGAAATTGAAAAATTCAGTTTCCACCGGAAAATATTTCAGGGGACCAAAACATGGCAAATATCCAGAACTTGAAGCTGGGGTTTATTCCTACATTCAAGATATGAGGAAAGATGGGATGCCTATTTCACGTGAAGTAATCCCGCTGAAGGCCTTAGAAATTGCAAAACCTTAAAAAAAATAAGAGGGAATTGCGTGCAAGCATTGGTTGGTGCCATCGTTCTATGCAGAGAAAGGGTCTCGCTCTTCGACGAAGCACTTCATTGGCACAGAAACTGCCGGCAGATTTTGAGGAGAAACTGACTAGTTTCCAGCGGTATGTCATCCAATTGCGGCAGCGTCACTCATACCCATTAGACCAGATGGGAAATTTTTGACATGCCAAGCAATACGACAGTAGACCAGAAAGGGGCAAAAAGTGTCACCTTAAGAACAACCGGCAATGAAAAACTCAGAGTAATGGTGATTTTAGCTGTTACTGCTGACGGAGGAAAGTTACCCCCCTATGTTATTCTGAAGCAAAAAACTTTGCCCAAAGAAAACATTCCTAAAGGGCTTAGTGATTCGTTGCCAGGAAAAAGGCTCGATGACGATGGAACTGATGGTTGACTGGCTGTCTTAGATGCTTTTAAGGGTCATCTCACTCTTGAAGTGAAGAATAAAGTTGCTGCATAGTAGACAGACCTCGTTATACCAGGTGGCATGACTTCAAAGCTACAAGTGCTTGATGTCATTGTGAACAAGCCGTTCAAAGACAACCTTCGCAAGCAGTAATCAGATTGGCTTCGAGAAGGGGATCATGCTCTTACACCATCTGGCAAGATAAGAAGCCATCAGTGACACTTCTGTGCCAATGGATTCTCACTTCATGGTCAAGTATATCATCTAAGTCCATCTTCAGGGGGTTCAAAAAATGCTGCGTGTCAAATGCATTGGATTTTAGCGAGGACAACTTGCTATGGGAGGAGAATGAAGAAAACAGTGACTGTGATGAAGTGAATACTGGTGACGAAGTCAGTAGTGACATCAGTGATGACTGTGATGACTGTGAATAGGCCAATTATACTAAAACATGTTACCTGACCTAAGTAAAAAGTTTCCTTGTTACCTTACTTGTTACCTTATGTTTGATGTTACCTTAACGTTCTGTTGATGTTAATATTGACAACCTGCCTAAGGAGTTACCGTATAATGTTTTCCAAATACTGGATACTGTATATGGTACAGTATATGGTAAAATGAAATCACTATTATATTCCCTGAATCTAATTGACTTTTTTTTTTTTTTTTTTCCAATTTTAAGGGTGCGGCTTATATTCAAGTACTGTCTTTTTTTCTATTTTTTCCCCTTGAATTTTACAGGTTTGGCTTATATGCGGGTGCGACTTATATTCGGACCAATACGGTACAATAAAGATTCATTAAATCAATTTTCCTTTTATTTATTTTCGGAGCACTGTGCAATTTCAAAATTTAGATGTTTTGCTTTTATAAAGAATGATATGAGTTCTAAAAAATATCTTAATATAATGTGAGTTAAAAATTTGTATCTGATCTTTTGTGCAGAGATTACTTTTTTCTCTTTTGTATGAAAGTTGAAATATGTAAACTTTGTTCAGTATTGAGGATGAAATTGTTTGGTCATAGTGCACTTGTTTTATTACATTATGTTCATATCTATGGAAAGAAATTACCTCTTTATGATCACTTCGTACTGCCTAACAAAGGCTGTAATGCAGACTGAAATGTACCCATTATGTTGCAATGAAAATATGTTTATATATTTTTTCGCCTATCTAGCCATGAGTAAGGTACCCACCCACCCATCTTGGTAGAAGAAAATAAAGGGACTTATTGCTAGGTTGAATTGTGTTAGGAGTTTATGGTTGATGATTTGATGATGTTGAAATAATGGTATTTCTCAAAAATAAATACATAATGGAATAAATATACTAAACCAAAGCTTTTGCAGCTGCTTGCTCAACAGACACACGTCTCCCATGCGCATCATATAAAATATATTTCTTACCTCTCCTGAGGGTATTGAAGAGTCTCCTCCAGTCCCCAGTCTCCCTCCAGGATCCCTCGCCCACATCTGAAACAGAGATGGAAGGGTTTATGAATTGCCCCGTATTTGCCAATCCTGGGGCCTCATTCAATTTGGGACCGTAACTTGGCCGCAAGTCGGCGATTCCATGCGATCGGGTTATGGCCCCGCGTAGGCATTTGCCACAAGCCTGTAACTTGTGGTTCAAGCCCGCAATCTCAGAGCACTGTAAATGCAAATATAAATTCAATCCAGCACTGTTAAGCACTGTAATTGATGGGGAACATAATGGGTGGACTACTGTATTCCAGGTAGGACTTTTGAATTAAAGCTTCATTTACTCAAAGTCCAATGGGCTTGAATAACAAGTTACCGGCTTGGAGGTCATTCAAGCCCCCGCGACTTTGAAAATGGGGGTTGGATTCAAATGTCCAACGGGTTTAAGATGAAAATTCAAAATTAAATCAAATATGTTTTTATGGCGATTTGAGAGTGTGGGAATGTTGTGTTATTAATTATAAGACCTAAAATCACTTTCACTTCTAATAAAAGTACAGGATGTCTTTTTTATTTGCTTAATTAGTGCTACATTTTGTAAGTAAGAGCGTTGCTGGACTTCTTTGGTGTAAGTAAGCTGTGGAGGCCGCAGACCTTGCAGCCCAGCAGCTTAAAAACACCACAATTTAATGAGGCTCCTGGTATGCTATCCATGGACCCCATATATTCAGAAAAGTTTCTACAGTCCGTAAGGCTGTGTCAAATACGTTTTCGGTGCATAAAATTATTTAATTTCTGTGTAACTGAAAGGAAGTCCAGATTCTAGACTACCACTTTACTGCAATGTGATTTTTAGTTGCTAACATTATATACTGTAGAAGTCCATTTTGAAGGGGAGATAGAGCATCTGATGAAATCCCCAAGAGGCACATCTCCATCTGAGGTTTTATTTGCATACAAAATAGATTTGAGGCAAGGCTGAGCCACTAATGCCAAAGTTGTTGGGATTTGGGGCAGTTCCACCACATGTGGATAAATGTGCCCCTCGAGTCACAGCCTCTATAGCAATTGGGGTTCTCCATGGGTTTCCACTTGGAAACCACGTGGTCTGGAGTAATATATGCCCTGTGTAGGATTTTAATAGACGTTTCGAGCAGGCTATAAGTTAGAGATCCCACAAGCCATGTCTTTCTCCCACTCCAAAATATATTTATCTTTCGTATTGCTTACTGGTTCATTAAATTAATTATAGAGCATGCCCAGTATGCCCTCAGTTAAGGGCACTTTAGTAAACACTCTTGAGAACCAGGAATTCCTGGGTTCGCCTGTTTGCTATATTATTGAGAAGGCATGGTGCCTTAATCTACAAAAATGTAAGTGTTCTTCTATAGGGAGGTTGTATACGTCTTGTATTTGTTCAAAGGAGAGAATTCCACCCTCCACAAACCAAGACCCCAACCTATCTCTGGAGTTTCCTGATAGCTGGACAGGGAAGTAAGGGTGCGGGGTCAGGGGAGTCAATTTGTAGCGAAAGAATGCACTTTTGCAACAAGATAATGAGAATTTGGTAATCGGATTTATGGATTTTTGAAGAAAGGCTAAAGGATCCTTAAACCAAACTATTTGGTCCCAGGAATATGGGCTCATTGCAAAGTTCTCTATAAAGACCAAAGCTGGGTGATGTGAGGTAGAGTGTACTAAGGGGATGAAGGCCAGTTAGGCTGCTTTAAAATAGACAGATAAGTTGGTGCAAGAAAGGCCTCCCCAGCTCTTATTCTTTGTCATTAGATGCCTAGCTATTCTATGTGGTTTATGTCACCAAATAAATTGAAAGATGCTTTTTTGAAGGTTCCAAAGATCTTTTTCAGGAAATGGGATTGGAAGAGTCCGAAAGAGATATAAAATTCTAGGGAGTAAAATCATTTTCACCGCATGGATCCTTCCTGTACAGAAAATCTTATATTTGGACCAGGAATTAGGATCGGCTTTAGATTTTTGTATTAGGGAAAGATAATTGGCCTTATATAAATCTTCAGAATTTTGGGTGAGGTTGATCTCTAAGAAAGTTCCTATCTTCCTGGGGTAGGTTAACCGCCAAAGCTTATGTTTTATCTGAGTTGAGTCTCAGTCCCGATAGAAGGCCAAAATGTTCTAATACAATAAATCGTCTGCAAACAGACTACATTTAAACTACTAAAGCCCTATTTGAATTCCCTTGATTTGTGAGATTGTTCTAATTTTTTGTGCCAGGGGTTCTATCGCCATAGCAAATAGAAGAGGTGATAAAGGGCACCCCTGCCATTTTCCTTTTTGGATATCTATATAGGGATTATTTTGGCCTGGCAATTTCAAATTCACCTGGGCTGGTTATAATATGTCCTAATCAACTTACAAAAGGCCCCTTAATGCCAAATCTGTCTAATACTGCATATACATATGACCACTCTACTGTATCAAATACATTTTCTATGTCAAATGCACATAGGAATGTTCATGCTTTTAGAGGTGTGAATTAGATTTAAGACCTTCCTGATGTTGTCCCCCGATTGTTTAAAGGGGATAAACCCCACTTGGTCCTGGATCAGGCACGTTAAATGTTGAGATACTCTATTTGCCATTATATTAGCTAAAAACTTTAAATCATTATTTAGTAGCGAGATGGGACGATGGTTTCTCACCTCCAGGGGGTTTCTCACCTCCAGGGGGTCTCTATTCTTTTTAGAGAAAAAGACCATGTCAGACTGGTTACATTCTGGAGGAATTTGTGCACCTTCCAGGATGCAATTGTACAGTATTACTAAATGGGGGGCTAGGAGTGGCATAAATGCTTTATAATAAAGGGACATAAAACTTTTTTTTATTAAATGTAATATTAATCAAGCATACAACAATATTTTGAACTAAAACCTGTCTTCTATAATTTTTTTAATACATTCTAAAAAATGTATTAAGTTTATGGTATACACTGACCATTTCCATGAAAATTGTCTTTCTGTCATTTTAATTTTTAAATATAGTTTTGATTAGATAAAAAATAAATACAAATTGTAGGTGATGCGTTTTGCTGAGCATAAAGCAAACTAAGGTTTTCAGATATGTAAATTATTTCATATTTTTAATTTGCAGATCAATATGAGACATGTTTTAAATTCAACTATAACATTGTTTGTCCTGTTGCATTTTTCTTCTACAAAATGTTTTTTTCATAATTTATCTGATTGTATTTATGCATGGAAATAAAAATAATAAACTGTACATTATTGTGTAACTGTACATTATTCATAGTAATTTCTCAAATAAAATGTATTTTTATGTGAAATATGAACATTTTTAGAAAAGGCCTTAGTGCTATAACCGTTTCATTAATGTCCAAACCAAGACATTACATGCTAATCAGTATTTGAATGCAGGAAGACATGCAATCAAAATTGTCTATTGCTCTAGCACAGAGAGACTCAATTTTAGATAGCTGTACATTTCATTTTTAATCAGCAGCTCCTTAAACTAAGTGTTTATGAGAACTAAAGGTTAGATTGGGCTCAAGATATGAATTTCATGTGTATCATAATGAAGTAGGAAACTTGAAAACACTTATGTGATCATAATACCAATCAGTAATACTGCAGTGATTTAATATCCAAATATCACTTACATTTTTTTTTTCAGTACATGCCCAGAAAGAAATCATAGCTTTACTTTGATTTTTTAAAGCAGTTTCTACCAGAGAGAGTGATCTGTTTTACATTTTCTTTTAATATTTAGATTCTTACTGCAACATTTATGACGTGAACTGGTACAATTCTTTTTAGAAATGAAAAATATCTCCTTAATCACATATAATAGTTGTTAAACTGCGAGTTGTCGTCACGCATTCGGGCCCTCGCAAAGCGAGGACCCGCAACTGACAACTCGCAGTTTGACAACTCCCCTTGCCCCACTGATGCTCGCGATGAGCGCCATAGGCGCTCATCACAACACATCAGCCCTTGCCAATACATTGCAGGGCTCGCAGCCTATCCCCCCCAAACTCCCTGGTCCATGTTCCGGTGGGTGAGGGGTTGCGGGGTCAGTTGTATGCACGAACGAAATGCCGGGCGGGCTCGCGCATGCACGAGAGGGGGCTTGCACTGGAGGCGCGCACGAGAGACAACTGCAGCATAAGGTGAAGAAGGAGTGGGTCAGAGACACATAGGAGGGACAGCTGTGGGGAAGACAGACAAAGGGGAGGGAGAGGAGAGGGGAAGAGTGATCGAGGAGAGGTTGAGGAGGGGGGAAGAGAGACACAGGGGAGGGAGAGGAGGGGGGAAGAGACAAAGGGGAGGGGGGAAGAAAGACACAGGGGAGGGGGGAAGAGAGGCACAGGGAATGGAGGGGGAAGAGAGACACAGGGGAGGGAGGGAGGTAGGGAGGGGAGAAGAGAGACACAGGGGAGAGGGAGAGGAGGGGGAAGAGACAAAGGAGAGGGAGAGGAGGGGAGAAGAGACACAGGGGAGGGAGGAGGGGAAAGAGAGACACAGGGGAGGGAGGAGGGGAAAGAGAGACACAGTGGAGGGAGGAGGGGGAGAGAGACACAGTGAAGGGAGGAGGGGGGAGAGAGACAAAGGGGAGGGAAAGGAGGGGGAGAGAGACACAGGGGAGGGAGGGGAAGATACACAGGGGAGGGAGAGGAGGGGGGAAGAGATACAGAGGAGTGGGGGATACAGGGGAGAGACACAGGGGAGGGGTAGGGGTAAGAGACACAGGGGAGGCAGGAGGAGGGAGAGATAGAGGGGAATGAGACACAGGGGAGGGAGGAGCTGGGAGAGATAGAGGGGAATGAGACACAGGGGAGGCACTCATTGCAAGGCCAGTGATGAGTGCTAAAGGCCAGGCCAGTAAAGTAGAGGGGGGGAGGCTCGCAATGTGAGGCAAATACCATTGCCAGGCTTCACATTGTATTGCCGTCATTTTTGACGGGCAAGTCACTAGTACATATATATTTACAATATATATATGTGTTTTTTTAATTATTTAATAGATGGGTAAAAAGATTTTTGATTAACATAATCATGTTGAACAAATTCTTATCCTGAATGTTCATTCATAATCTCTTAATTTCTAGCTCTTTGAAATCATATAAACATGCTCTTTGACGGTGGCGGAGCAAGAGAATGAAGGGTGCAAAGTATCTATCTATCTATCTATCTATCTATCTATATATATATATATATATATATATATATATATATATATATATATATATATATATATATAGTACATTTAAGTTCAGATTTGAATGTCTAAAACAAGTTAAAAAAATTTGAAGCCCAGAATTTTGAGAAATACAGTTATTACACTGCATTCTGAGAACCTTGGCATGGACATGCAAATGTAAGGCTCTGCTCTTGCAATTCATAACCATTGGAAACACAGTTTCCTTTAAGAATATACCTGCTGTATCAAACAGCTTTGAGCAAAGCTAAGATTGGATTATATACAAACTAGGAATCCCACCCACGTACAGCTGTTTCAAAGTTACTGCCTCTCATCAGGGTGGGGCCATTCCCTTAGCTTGTGTAGTGAATATTTTGAGGAGATAGTTTACCAGAAAAATAATTGTCTTCATGGTGGCCAAAAGAGCAATAGAGGTACAGTAGAACAGTAGTAAAGTAAATAAATAGTACATTTGTGTTCGCATTTGAATGTCTAAAACAAGTTAAAAAACTTGTTTTGTGTCCAGAAATCAGAGAAATACAAATATTATACTACATTCAGGAGACCTTGGCAGGGGCATGCAAATGTACTCACAAAGGCTATGCTCTTGCAATCCAGAACCATATGAAACATGACTTCCCTTAAGACAAGCTAGGGTTGGATTATACACAATCACATAAATAGTTGTCTCAATTGTGGGTTTTTGGTCACGCTATGTGAAAAATTACGGGCTTGTGCATGCGCAATAGCGTGACCGACAAACTCTCAATTAGGAACTATGCATTGTGGGTTTGTAGAGGCCTGCAATGAGCGGCAAAGCTGCTCAATGCGGGGCCCACGGAGGGGGAGAAGCTCGCAATGAGTGCTTATCGTGACGCCTGTAAAGGAGCGGGGGAGGCTTACAACCCCAGCCCCCAATCTCCTCAGCCTCACCCCAGATTCCCTCATCTTCACCAGGAATCCCCCCAGCCCAACTCCCAGAGGTCTCACCAGGCACCCCTCCCTCCCCCTGGATCTCCTCAGCTTTAACGATATATCCTTTTCTGGTCTTCTTACATTGGTCCTGTCTCCCTGTGCCTGTGCATCCTTTGAGTGGTGACATCACCATAAGGACTTCCCTGCCTCTGCAGAAGGATGCGCAGATGCAGAGAGACAGGATCAACGTAAGAAGACCATAAGAGGATATACTAGTAAGGCTGAGGGGATCCTGGAGGGGGTCCTGCTGAGGCCACAGGGTTTGGGGATTGGGGCTGGGGGGGATTGGGGTTCCTGGTGAGTCTGAGGGGATCCAGGGGGAGGGAGAGAGGGGGCAAAGAGAGACATGGGAGAGAGAGGAGAGCAAAGAGAGATGGGATAGAGACAGGGGGCAAAGAGAGACAGGGGAGGGGAGAGGTGGCAAAGGGAAACTGGTGAGGGAGAGAGGTGACAAAGAGAGACTGGGGTGGGAGAGAGGGTGAAAGAGAGACTGGGGGAGGGAGAGATATGGGATAAAACACAGTGGGGAGAGAGAGGGGGGAAAGAAACACATGGGAGGGGGGAGGAGACACATGGGAGGGAGATGGTGGAAGGAGACACAGGGAGTGAGAGGGGGAAATCACAGGGGAGGGAGACTGTGGAGATAAACATGGAGAGGGAGAGGGGAGAGACACAAGGGAGGGGGAGGAAGAGATACGGTTTAGGCAGACACAGGAAGGAGACACAGGACAGGGAGATGGGAAAAGAGGCACAGGAAGAGAGAAGAGACACAGGGCACAGGGGAAGGGAGAGGGGGAAGAGACACTGTGGAATAGAGAGGGGGAGAGACACAGGGAAAGGGAGAGGGGGAAGAGACACAGGGGAGGGAGAGGGGGTAAAGAGAGATAGGGGAGGGAGAGAGGGGGCAAAGAGAGACAGGGGAGGGAGAGAAAGGAGAGAAAGGGAAAAGAGAGACAGTGGAGGGGCAAAAAGAGACAAGGGAGAGAGAGGGGGGCAAAGAGAGACAAGGGAGCGAGAGACAGGGGCAAAGAGAGACAGGAGAGGGGGAGAGGGGGGAAAGAGAGACATGGGAGTAAGAGAGGGGGCAAAGAGAGATAGGGGAGGAGAGAGGGGCAAAGAGAGACTGGGGAGGGAGAGATGGGGCAAAGAGAGACTGGGAGGGGGCTAGACACAGGGGAGAAAGTGGTGGATAGAAACAGGGGGATGGAGAGGGGGATAAGACACAGGGGAGGGGGAAGAGACACAGGGAGGGAGAGGGGGATGAGACACAAGGGAGGGAGAAGAGACACGTGGGAAGCGAGAGGGGATGAGACCCAGGGGAAGGGAGAGGGGGGAAGAGACACAGGGGAAAGAGACACAGGAGAGGGAGGGGGACAGAGAAACAGGGGAGGGAGAGGGGTAGGAAACACAGCGAGGGAGAGGAGGTGAAAGGAGAGGGAGAGGGGAAAAGGAGGCACAGGATAGGGAGAAGGGGAAAAAAGACACAGGGGTGGGAGAGGGGAGGAAGGAGACACAGGGGAGGGAGAGGGGGAAAGACACAGGGTAGGGAGAGGGAGGTAAAGAGAATGGAAGGGGATAGAAACACAAATGAGGGAGAGGGGGGAAGAGATGCAGGGGAGGGAGAAAGACACAGTGGAGGGGGAGACACATAGGGGAGGGGGAGAGTATTATCATTATCCAACTAGAAGACGTCGTCACATTGTTTGCGTGGTGCGTACGACTTAGCGATGATCGCTGCCATGGCCAGTGAGTCGTTAAACTTGGCAATGGCAATGGGCGCCGAAGGCGCGCGAGCCGTTAAATTCGGAGCACTTTTAGGCAATGAGCACTTTTAGGTGTAGCGAGGTGAGCCGTTAAACTCGGAGCACTTACGAGACGCCGGACTTAGAAAAAAAAAGATATAAGACGCAAAAAATTACGAGATTAGCGGCCGAACCAAAAACTCGAAAAAAACACTAAATAGACCTAAAAAAATTACAAAAACATCACAGACAGCATGGGGCAACAGCCAGGACGTCTGTGAGTGAGGTGGAACGCGAATTCAACTCGATTTAGACGATTTTCACATATCAAAAATCGCCTAAGCGAGCAAAAAAATGGCTGTTGAAAAAAATTTAAACGAGCCGTCTACACGACCACGAAGCGCATAAAACACAGCCAGACACGTATGTGGTAGAAAAATACTAATAGGAATGCCGGAAAATAACCACGGAACGCGTAAAACAGACTAACGGCGCCATTTTACAACACTAACTTACACATTTGCACATTAACATTGTGAAATGGCGGATTTCCCGCCTAAAACAACGGTTTTGTCTTGCACATGCAGCCTATATATAGGGCACACTTGACACAGAACTGACACTTTCTCCTAATGTGATGACAGTCTGACTGGACATTTTCTGCTGCAGGAAAATCAAAAGAGATTGTTTGCTCTTCACGATACTGATTGATGAATATTAAATTCAAAAAGGTGCAGTATATTAATAGTCATTAATAAATAAATAATTAATTAACTATTAATAAAAAATAAAAAAAATAAAAAAGTGAGTTAACAAGAATTGACGCTTGATTTCGTTTAATAATACTTTCATGCTTACCTGTTTGTAAGATATTTATTCCTTGAATAATTAATTAATAATGTACTTTAATTTATTAATTATTAATTAGTAATCAATGAGGAAACAAGAATTGACGCTTGATTTAGTTTAGCAATCATTTCTTGCTTACCTGTTTGTAAGATATTATTTTATTAAAAAATGTATTAATAATGTACTTTAATTGATTAATTACTCCTGTGTCTCTTCCCCCTGTGTCATTGTTAAGAAAAAAAATAATACATGATTAATGAAAAAAAAATGCAAAGATGTTTACACATTGATTCATTGATTATTAATGTACATTATTTAATTAATTATTTATTAGTAATCATTATAAACCCCCCAAAAATAATTGACAATGCCTTTAGTTTAGGAATATATTAATGCTTACATCTTTACAATATATTTAGTCAGTGATTAATTGATTATTAATGTACATTATTTTATTAATTTGTAATTAGTAAGATTGAAAAAGGGGGAAAAAAGGACCAAAAACAAAATGTATATTTTAAGATGTGCTGACATATCTGTGATGATGCAGATTGCCTAATAGGGATTAATTCAAATATTAAAAATGCTTTCTATTTTTTATGACAGTTTCACTGACGCTGCAGCTCAATCAACACAGAGATTGACGTTTGCAGCCTTTCAACACCATAAACAGCACCTTTACAGGTATATCATTAAATTATGTCCTTGGCAAAAGAAAAAGGATTGGAATTGATGACAGTTATTGATTAATTAATGTATATTAATATAATAATTAATTAATAATTAGTAATCAGGACCAAGAAAAAAAGTTTTTTTTAACGATACCTTGATGACTGTTGCTTTTATGTTTTCCATATATGCTAATATATCTGTGTTACTGCTGATTGACTAATAGGGATGAAGCAACATATTACAACATTTTTGTTTCTTATTTGACACTTTCAGTGCACCTGCAGCTGAATGAACACAGAGAGTGACGTTTGCAGGCATTCAACAGCATAAGGGTAATCAAGACAGGTATATAATTACATTATGATCGTGGAGCAAAAAATAAATAAATATTTTTTATTTGGAATTGATAACACTTATTGATTAATTAACGTATATTAATATACTAATTAATTAATAATTAGTAATCATTACAAAATAAAGGTTTAATTTAACAATACATTGAGGAATATGCTTTTATGTTTTGCATCTATGCCAATATATCCGTGTTGCTGGTGATTGACTGATAGGGATGAAGCTAAATATTACAAATTATTTCTTCGCATCTGCAGCTGACTCAATATAAATTGTGGATTTTTACGTGAACTGCATCCCCAATTGAGTTCACCAGGACACTAGAGAAAATCCAAAACTCTATGATTTGAATTTGATTAGAATTATGTAGCAACAAACTAAAGAAAACATTTTATTAATTAAAAAAAAACATCATCCCTGACGTTAAAAAGATATAAAGTATTTACATATCTAATAAAGCAGGCTGATGCATGGGATGTAAGCTACTATAAGTGACCCCTGGAAGATATATGACTACATTTGATAATATATTAAGACAGCATCAGTCTAATTGATAAAACTGATAGCTGACTAATGTTGCTTATAATCATTTAATGGATGGATCTCTGTTTTTTCCTTATATGTGGAAAATTGGTCAATACATTATTGTAAAATCATGAAGCCTATTTCTCCACAAAATTCAAACATAGAGATTCCAAGAATAGAATGAAGAATATGTATAGAAAAGCAGCAATGTAAGTACTGCTCTCAATTCCACTATATATAGATGAAATGTATAAAGTTTTTCAGATATTTAAGTTTCCCCATTATATAAACTATTCCATATATCCAAATCAAACATGCATAAATAAAGGGGAAAAGCTTACCCCAGCAGCCTGCTACCCTCCCTATGCGCGTTTCCCTGTAATATTCAAAACTGATTAATCAGGGGACTCAACACAGAGTGACATTTGCAGCCTTTGAACACCATAAAGATCAACTTGACAGGTATATCATTTACTTCTGGAGTTAGGGATCAACAAAGGCTACATTAAAGTATAATAATATTTTAATTAATTAATAATTTAACATGCACTTATAGCTGATTTATGTACATTTGTTTTGGAAATACTGTATTAATTCATAATAAGATAAAAAACAAGTTGAGGTTAGAAGACTTTAGCAAAAAAAAATACATTTTACTGACTGAAGACAGAGAGTGAATTTGCAAGGATTTCAACACAAAGAACAGCAAGTTCACAGGTATATGATTTTACCGTGCCCTTATGGTTTGGGATTGATGACACTTAATGAATAATTCAGAAAAGTATATTAGGGACCACATAGCATATTATTTAAAATGAACATTTTAGGGAATGAACATCTATGCAAAAATAACGTTTAAATAAAAAATCTATGAAAAAGGTGGTTATATTGCTTGAAACAACTTGCAAATAAATGAGGTTTTTAAATTAAAAAAAGGAAGATGAAGGAGGTTTGAAGATTTTAAGTTGTCATTACAAGAAAAAAAAAAGAAAAAAACAACAAAGATTTATATGCTTGTCATTACGTTTTAAAGAACATCAATTACACATCATATCTACATTCATTTCATCTTTAAGAACATTGAACATTCTTTTAGAGCAAATCTATACTCAGCTGTTTATGTTTGATCTTCTTTAAGAGTATAAGTATCTTTTTATGCTTAACATTGATCTCATTTTTGGATTAATTCACTAACGTATATTCATTTAGTAATGAATTCATAATTCAGTAGTCATAAAATAAAATAACATGCAATATATATATATATATATATATATATATATATATATATATATATATATATATGTGCAGTCCTTTGCAGCACATATATATATATATGTTTTCATTTATTGCATAGAAAAAAAGAAAAAGATTTTAAAATGTTTGCATTCTTTAATTAATCCTATTTACCTTTAGATTGAAACCGGCTACAAACAATATGTACAGAAAACAAAAACAACAAAAAAATTACATATCTATTTACAATTACAGATTACAATGGCGGATAATGGAGAAGAAAACATTGAACGCAAAAGAAGATTGGCAAGGGAAAGGAAGCAGAAGTGGAGAGATGCACAGTCACCTGAAACTCCCCAACGCTTAAGAGAAGACCGACAGAGACTTTTAAATAAAAGAAAAATGAGTAAGAAAGCACAAAGTGACTGTGCTGGGGCTTCCAAGAAACAAAAATGTAAACTAAAACATTGCCCAATGATACTATATTGCCTACTGACACCAATGTTTAGACACATGACACCAATGTAGATATAGAAAGTTGTAGTGATATCTATGTGGAGGAAGTGCATGAGGATGTGTTTAGTAGAGCACTAAAAGTAGACACTCATTATTGTTGATTACTTAATGTTGTGTGTCAGTTTTGTAGGGTCTATCATTTTCTAAAGGAAAGACCAACTGACAGAGATTTCATTAGTTGCTGTCAGAAAGGAAAGGTAAGACTTCCACAAAGACACCCATTTCCAGATTACTTAGAAAGTATCATGAGCAATCTAACATTTCCAAATTATACAAATTAAAAAAAAACATCAGGTCTTATAACAGTGCAATTTCATTTGCTTAAATGGTTGCAACATTAGCCGAAAATGTACCAGGATATGGTCATTACTGTTTTAGAGATCAAGGACAAATTTACCACCGACCTTCCCATTTAAACCCACAATAAGGAGAGCAGAGGGAATTTGCACAGTTATATGTCTTAGATACAATGGAAGCTGTTGAACAAAGAATGACCCTTCCAGAAAATAAACAGTGTTTGCGCATAGTCTTTGAAAAGCTGGATAAAATTATGGCCAACAACCCATACAGTCAAGCATACAAACAATTAGCACAGCTTGAAAAAGAACAACAGGAACATGCTCAAAGACAGCAATTGACAATGCCAAGAGTAAATATGGTGTTAAAAAGAGATTGCAACACTGATCAAAGATGGTATAATTTACCAACAGTCAATGAGGTTGCCATGGTTTTTAAAAATGAAGATGGTTAACCACCTTTTCAGTGGGATATTAGAATATATCCACTCAATGAAGAACAACCTTTTATAAACATAAATATATTAAGTTGTAATTTAGATCCAATGACATATCCCATTTTCTTTCCAAATGGTGAACCTGGATGGGAACCAAAATTACAATTGCAAAGTTATCCCAATAGGAAAGTTTGTATTTCTATGCTGGAATATCAAGTGGCACAAACTGCTATTCCGGATTCTTTTAATGTAAACTCACTCAGCAATGGATTATTGATTCCTATCTACAAGTCGAAGCAAATAATCTAAATTTCATAAAATGTCAACAAAATAAGCTTTGAGTAGAACAGTATTGTGGATTGATGGATTATGTTGCTGAATTGGCTACCAACAGAGACATTCCAGCTGGAAGAGCAATTATTTTGCCATCCACTTTCCAAGGATCTCCTCGCAATATGCGAGAAAGATATAATGATGTCATGGCTATTGTCACAAAATTTGGAAAACCAGATTTATTCATTACATTCAAATGTAATCTTCAATGGCCAGAGATCAAGAAAAATTTGAATCTGGGAGAACTACTTCTCACTGACCAGATTTAGTGGCAAGAGTATTCAAAATCAAACTCAATTCATTAATACATGATATAATTAAAGCACAGTTATTTGGAAAATGTGTTGCTTTTGTTTATACCATTGAATTTCAAAAAATAGGACTGCCACATGCTCACATACTTTTAATCCTGCAGGAAAAAGATACGTTGAATACTGCAGAGAGGGTGGATTCAGTTATTACTGCTGAATTGCCAGATCCAGAAAAATATTCCAAACTTGGGAGATTGTTACACACAGAATGATTCATGGGCCATGTGGAGATATGAATCCGAATTCACCATGTATGGAAAATAAAAAATGTACTAAAGAATTTCCTAAATAATTTCAAATGCAAACTTATGCTAATTGTGATGGATACCCTTTGTATAAAAGAAGACAAGAACAAACAGCTATTATCCGTGGACAAAAGGTTGATAAAAGATTTGTTGTTCCATATTATCCACATTTGCTCATGGAGTACAATGCACACATTAATGTTGAAGATTGCACTTCTATTAAATCAATCAAATATGTGTATAAATATATATATACAAAGTATATGATGCAGCAACTGTTGTTGTACAAGGTGCTGCAAACAAAAATCCAATTTTACATGACAAACTTTCAAATTATTTAGGTGCTCGCTATGTCAGTGCTCCTGAAGCAATGTGGCGGCTTCTGAAATGTGAGATGCATGATTGGTCACATGCTGTCTATCGTTTAGCTGTACATTTGCCACAAAGTCAGTTTGTTTGTTTTCCTGCAGGCAATGAAAGAACTGCATTAGCTCAAAGTGAACACAGAGATACAACACTTACTGCATGGTTTAAATTAAACAGCCAGGATACACAGGCCAGACAATTTTTATACATTGAGATTCCCTATCACTATGTATTTGTAAATGGTCTATGGTGACAACGAAGAAGAGATACACATAAAATTATACCACAAATTTATACCGTCAGTCCAAGGGACATTGAACTTTTCAGTTTAAGATTACTTCTTTTACATGTTCCCGGTGCACAAAGTTTTGAACATTTACGCACAGTGAATGACATAGTTTATGCTACTTTTGTATTAGCTGCAAGACATCAAAACTTCATAGCTGATGATACAGAATGGGGGAGGTGTCTGGAGGAAGCAGCACTATGTCAAATGCCAAAGCAAATGAGAGAACAATACGCGTTCATTTGCATCTTTTGCAATGTACCTGATGCGTTTACTTTGCGGGAAACATTTAAATTAAATATGTACGAAGATTTCTTGAAACGTTACAATGAGCCAATAGCACTGTTAAAAACTTTAATGAAAATTCAAGAAATATTGCTTGCTCATGGATTAAATTGTGCAAGTTTTAATTTGCCTGATCCAGGATTTATAGATGACATCAACTTTGATGATCATGATACTGAGCTACAAAAACAAAAAAACTGAAGAAAAACTGGCAACTTTAAATACTTTACAGTTAAAAGCATGTAATGCCATCACAAATGCTACAGATGATGAAATGGTCAAAGACCAGTATTTCTATCTAGACGGCCCTGGTGGATCAGGAAAAACTTATCTGTACAATTGTTTGATGAGTTACATTCCAGCACAGGGTCAGATAGCAATGCCATTTGCAACAACTGGAATTGCAGCACTTTTGTTAGACGGTGGTAGAACTGTGCATAGTGGATTTAAGCTGCCAGTTTCCATTTTGGAATCATCAGTGTCAGATATTCAACTGAATTCTTTACAAAAAAAATAATAACAAAAACTAATTTAATTATCATAGATGAGGCAACAATGATGTCATGTCATGCTTTGCAATGTATTGATATATTCTTAAAAGAAGTGATGGATAAAAATGTGCCATTTGGTGTAAAGGTGATGCTGTTAGGAGGAGATTTTAGGCAAACATTACCTGTCGTGCCACATGGAAATAGAACTGAGATCATTGAAACATGTATCAAGACAAGTAAACTGTGGAAAATATTTACACATCTCAAATTATTATTAAAAATGAGATCCGAAGGACAAAATTATTTCAATGATTGGCTCAATGAAATTGGAGAAGGAAAACATCCACAAATACATGATTTACCTAATGATACCATTGAAATTCCATCAGAAATGGTTTGCAAGGAATCACTCATATCAGCAATCTTTCTAAACACTCTGAATAACGATGATTACTCAGACAAACAAGCAAAGTGATATTAACATCAAAAAATATAGATGCCTTGAATCTAAATAACGAAAATGTTAAAATTCATCAACGCACCCAAAAAAAATTATTATAGTGCAGCTTCAGTTCTGGCTGATGATAAAGAAAGTGAATTGAATTTTAGTATCGAATTTAATAATTCTTTAACACCATCTGGAATGCCACCACATGTTTTGCAATTGAAAAAAGGGGCAATTCTCATGCTATTGAGAAACATGACTCCAAAAAATGGACTTTGTAATGGGAAAAGATTAATTGTGTACGAGTTAAAAGATCATTTTATACATGCAGAAATTATGTCTGGGACCCATAAAGGTGAACAAGTTTTTATACTAAGAATTGATTTAGCTCCAAGTGAGAGTGGTTTGCCTTTTGTCCTTCAAAGGAGACAATTTCCAGTTATCATGGCATTTGCCATGACCATCAATAAATCCCAAGGACCAAGTTTTAAGTTGGTGGATATTTTTTTAAAAGAACCTGTTTTTGCACATGGACAACTCTATGTTGCTTTTTCAAGGTGCACAAATCTAGATGCTATTAAAGTTTCAGTTGAAGACAACCCAAGTCAGGGTGATCTACTACACGATGGCCGTATTTTTACAAAAAATATTGTGTACTACGAGGTTTTGTAATCACAGATAATAGTGGTTTCATTGGAAGGAAGAAATGTAAGGTCAATTGGCCTCTTCTTAGTGGAACACTATTTCAGGTACAAAAATATGTTAAAAATGTCAGAGAAATACAGTAATAACCAACAAAAAAGGAAGAAAGGAACAAAAAGAAGAGAAAAAAAGGACTTACATCACATATACAGAAATAAAAGAGTGCTGTGCTCTTTGAAAGGAAAACAGTTTCAAGGGGAAAAAAATTGGAATGTCTTGGAAGTCAGTTTAGACATGATTGGCTCCACAAAACAGTAAGCATTTTAGAAAAAGTTGAAGTGAAGATGTTTCTTTCAGGTTTGTAAGACTAAAAATATGTTTGAAAAGGACTGATAAGTTGATGCATTATTTGTCATTAAGGTTTAATGTTAGTAGCAGCATCATCATTTCTTGAAAAATGAAAATGGTGCATGATATATAGATTATTGATTCAGGGACGAATCCGATTGACAGTTAATGGAGTCAGGAAGGAAATATGTTTCCAGTTGAAACAAATTTACAAAGTTGAAATCAAATTTTTTCAAAGTTGCCTTCCTCTGGATTCAATATTCAAGATCACTATAGTTTACAATAAATTAAGGTTAAATGTTATTTTCTTATGTTAATGTTTGTATTGTTAGCATTGTATGTTAAAAAGTTTAATAAATTGAGTTAGTAAATGTTAAAAAAGATTAATGTAATTTGCAGCAGAAACATTTGTTAACAAAAGTAAATGTATAATTAAATTGAAAGTATTTATCCAGGGAGCAATCCGCTCACCATTTAATGCGGTCAGGAAGGAATTAATTTTTCCCCTTTGAGACAATTGGATAAGTTGCAATTGGGGTTTTTACTGTTTGCCTTCCTCTGGATTCAATACCTATGTGTTTTAACAGGAGTTTCAATTAAAGTTTGTATGTTAAAAAGCATCATGTCATGGTTGAAGAGACTCATTTACAAAAATTTCAACAATTTCATGTTAGTATTTTTTAAAAAAAAACAAAGAAAACACTGTTTAAAATATGACTTGAATATTAGAAAACTTCATGTAATGGTTTAAAATACGTTTTCTAAGAAATTGGATGGATTGTTATATTATTATTCCATACATGACAATTAAAACATATGATATGGTTTAACAGTACATTGTTAATAAAAGAAAAAAAAAGAAAGAAACATTTTTGTACTTCTTTGTAGATAAGAAAAAGATTTACAGTGTTTGAGAATAACATTGAGTCACAAACAGCATTTCCAGCTTAAGAATTCTATTGACCGTCATCTTTTGACAGGCAAGTCGCTAGTATATATATATAATGCATTCTAACTAAACAGGACTGAGATATGGAAGAATAATAGAAGGCAAGTATGTGTGCTTTATTAATGGCTTAATAAAGCCATTTGCCCAATCCAGACCAGAAGGAGTAAATAAGCAGATGCAATTAGACTGCATCTGAAAGAATGAACCAGTCCTTTTTAGGTCACAGGTGTAGCTGGGCCGAGAGAGAGAGAGAGACTAATGTAAGCAGAGGAATTTGCGAGCAGAGAAATTACAATAATATATATATATATATATATATATATATATATATAAATAGTAAATAAATTGTACATGTGTGCTCAAATTCAACGTCTAAAATAAGTTAAAAGGTGTATTTCCTGCTTTGAATTAAAAAAAAAACAGTTATTATACTGCATTCTGGGAACCTGGGCAGCGACATGCAAATGTGTTCACAAAGGTTCCACCCTTTAATCTAATACCATTTCAAACATGGCTCATTTTCAAACATATGCCTGCTGTATTACACAGCAAAGACCAGGAAGAATTATGCACAAGCCAGGAAACATACCCACAGACAGCTGTTTCAAGGTTAATTCCTTTCATTAGCATGGTGCTGGTTGCTAGCTTGTGTACTAGATTTTGTGGGGAGGTAGTTTACCACAATAATCATTTAATTTATGGGGGGTAGTGATGTCGCGAACATCAAATTTTTGGTTCGCGAACAGCAGACGCAAACTTCCATCAAATGTTCGCGAACGGGCGAACCCGGCGAACCGCCATAGACTTCAATGGGCAGGCGAATTTCAAAACCCACAGGGACTCTTTCTGGCCACAATAGTGATGGAAAAGTTGTTTCAAGGGGACTAACACCTGGACTGTGGAATGCCGAAGGGGGATCCATGGCAAAACTCCCACGGAAAATGACATAGTTGATGCAGAGTCTGGTTTTAAGCCATAAAGGGCATAAATTACCTAACATTCCTAAATTGTTTGGAATAACATGCTTTAAAACATCAGGTATGATGTTGTATCGGTAGTGTAAGGGTTACACCCGCTTCACAGTAACAGTCCAATCTCCCTGTTTAATGCACCGCAAACAACCGCAAACAGTCCCTTTGCACAACCACAAATTCCCCATTTGCACAAGGTTGGATGCCAAACTAGCCATGCCCAGTTCCTTGTCCTCACTGATGTCATTGAAGGTCTCTTCCTCCACCTAGCCACCAAGGGTCCCCGAAAGGTGACAACAAGTCCCCTGGGATGCCTGCTGTGTTTGGTCTTCCACCTCCTCAAAGCCACCTTCCTCCTCTGACTCCTCTTCTTCAGACTCCTCTCTCTGCGTTGCCTCTGTCTGCCTTATTATAAGGTGTGTACTGTTAAGTAGTACTATTCCTATAGGTTTAATCCCTATTATGTCCACTATTAGGGAACGTGTATATGGCATTGATTTTTGGAACAAGGAGATGGAAAAATATGCTTGGTCGGACCTCCTACTTCGAATTTGGGGCACTGCACGTGCATTGTAATGTGCCACCAGATAGGAGTGGTGTGTTTAGTTGTACTATTTATTCCTTTCAGTTTGATACCTGTTACGTCCACTATTAGGGGACGTTTATATGGCACTGATTTTTGGAAGCGGGAGACGGAAAAAGATGCTTGGTCGGTCCTTCCACTTCAAATTTAGGGCACTGCACGTGCAATCTAAGATGCCACCAAATATGAGTGTCACTGTGCACTGGCAAAAGTTGGCAGAGTAGGCGCTGTAGGCCTCACACACACGCCTGTAGGCATGCAACTGATATTCTATTGATTACAGTCAAAAAAGTGTTGTTTTATGTCACTGTACACTACGGTTGCACCAGATATGACATGTCACTGTGCACTGGCAAAAGTTGACAGAGTAGATGCAATAGGCTTCTCACACACGCCTGTAGGCAGGCAATTGCTATTCAATCTATTACAGTCAAAAAAGTGTTATTTTATTTCACTGAGCACAATATAAGCTGTTAGGTGTTAGCCTGTCACACACACGCTGGCAGTCAGGCCTATGCAATTAGATTACATAGTAAAAAATAATAAAATAACATAAATGATGTTCTAGCCCTAAAAAGGGCTTTTTGGGTTGCTGTCCTTGCAGCAGATATCAGATGAGTCCTTCAGGTCTGTAGTGGAAGCTAAATACACAGCCTGGCTATCTATTTCCCTATTAAATCTCCAGCAGCTACACTATCTGTCCTCTCACAACGAATGCAGCTTCAGAATAATTCTAAAATGCATGCTGTCCTTCAGATGGAAGGCCCTGGAAGGGAGTGTATGCTGCTGATTGGCTGGAATGTGTCTGCTGACTTTGAGGTGCAGGGTCAAAGTTTCCTCAATGATAAAGTATAGGGGAGAACTGAAAAGCACATGTGTTCGCCGTCCGCTTTGAACGCAAACATGCCAAAATCGCCACGAATAGTCCGCGGGCGAACTGTCCGCGACATCTCTAATTGGGGGCAAAAGAGCTATAGAATCCCCCCCCGTAGAGTAATAGTGTTACATAAATAGTAGATTTGTGCCCATATTTGAACGTCTAAAATAAGTTAAAAGATGAATTTCCTGCACAGAATTTAAAAAAATCCAGTTATTGCACTGCATTCTGGGAACCTGGGCAGGGACATGCAAATGTGTTCACAAAGGCTTCACTCTTTAATCCAATACCATTTCAAACATGCCTCCTTTTTCAGCATATGCTTGCTGTATTTTGAATGTTTCTCCACTGACAAAGAAATTACCAGTCTGTAATTTTAATGGTAGGTGTATTTTAACAGTGAGAGACAGAATAACAACAACAAAAAAAAACAAGAACAGCGCATATTAAAAAAGTTATAAATTGATTTGCACGTCAATGAGGGAAATAAGTATTTGACCCCTTCATCTTAGTACTTGGTGGCAAAACCCCTGCTGGCAATCACAGAGGTCAGACATTTCTTGTAGTTGGCCACTAGGTTTGCACACATCTCAGGAGGGATTTTGTCCCACTCGTCTTTGTAGATCCTCTCCAAGTCTTTAAGGTTTTGAGGCTGATGTTTGGCAACTCAAACCTTCAGCTCCCTCCACATATTTTCTATGGGATTAAGGTCTGCAGACTGGCTAGGCCACTCCAGGACCTTAATGTGCATCTTTTTGAGCCACTCCTTTTTTGCCTTGGCTTTTTGTTTTAAGTCATTGTCATGCTGGAATACTCATCCATGACCCATTTTCAATGCCCTGGCTGAGGGAAGGTGGTTCTCACTCAAGATTTGATGGTACATGTCCCCGTCCATCGTCCCTTTGATGCAGTGCAGTTGTCCTGTCCATTTAGCAGAAAAATATTTCCCAAAGCATAATGTTTCCACCTCCATGCTTGATGGTGGGGATGGCGTTCTTGGGGTTATAGGCAGCATTCCTCCTCCTCCAAACACTGCAAGTTGAGATGATACAAAAGAGCTGAATTTTGGTCTCATTTGACCACAACACTTTCACCCAGTTCTCCTCTGAATCATTCAGATTGGCAACTTCAGACGGGCCTGTCCATATGCTTTCTTGAGCAGGGGAACATTGCGGGCACTGCAGGATTTCAGTCCTTCATGTCGTAGTGTGTTACCAATTGTTTTCTTGGTGACTATGGACCCAGCTGCCTTGAGATCTTTAACAAGATCGTCCCGTGTAGTTCTGGGCTGATTCCTCACCATTCTCATGATCATTGAAACTCCACGAGGTGAGATCTTGCATGGAGCACCAGTCCGAGGGAGACTGACAGTTATTTTGTGTTTCTTCCATTTGCGAATAATCTCACCAACTGTTGTCACCTTCACACCCAGCTGCTTGGCGATGGTCTTGTAGCCAAATCCAGCCTTGAGTAGGTCTACAATCTTGTCCTTGACATAGTTAGACAGCTCTTTGGTCTTGGCCATGGTGGAGAGTTTGGAATCTGATTGATTGATTGATTGCATCTGTGGACAGGTGTCTTTTATTCAGTTAACAAGCTGAAATTTTGACATGCGTTTTTCTTGGGTTTTTTTTTGTTTTGTTATTCTGTCTCTCACTGTTAAAATACACCTACCATTACAATTATAGACTGATCATTTCTTTGTCAGTGGACAAATGTTCAAAATCAGTAGGGGATCAAATACTTTCGCCCCCCACTGTATATATATATTTGTCATTTGTGGTCAGGTAACCATTTGTAGATTTATGAGGATTATGAAAAATATTGTTCCCCCGCTACCTTAAAATACAAAAAATTATACAAAAGCATGCAATAAATACAGTTGTTCTTTTTAAAGCTTCTAAACAGGATTGTTTATAGACTCTCAGAAAAAAAATATCTGTCTAACTGCACAGAACAATTTTGAAAAGTTGTTTTATAACAAATAAAACCAACCCATAAAGTCCCAAAATAAAACAAAAAGGTGCACTAAAGGTTTATAAATAAAATCATACAAATATAAACCCGTTTGTTTTTTCATGTTTCCCCTCATAAGAAGATCTTTTTGGGATTTATTTTATAATTGTCCCAGTGCAAACTGAAAACATGTTTGCTGTTCTACTGGGGGATAACTTCCAGACAATTCCATAATTCAAATTGCAGGTCTTGTTTTAACAAAAGCAGCTCTGTGCGTGAGAGATTTTAAACTGATTTCACAGTTATCCATGGTAGTCAGCCATACTTACTATGCAGACATGACTTTTGGTTTTGATAAAAAGGACAAATATGGTGCTCATATATACACTGATCTGTCTCTGTTGCTTTATAGACTCTACAGCACTTAAAGGATGTTATTTATATGTGTAAGCATATATATGTTGATGTGTCAGTTGTTTAAAAAATGCAAAAGATGGATTAACTTTTCTTTGTACTTAAATTAATATAAGAATACATTTATAACAATATTTGTTTAGTTTTTTTTATTTACAATAAAGAAAATACGTACGTTTTCATTATAATGAAATTGAGAAAAACACTTAAAATGTATTTAAAGGGCAATTTACCTCACTATAAGTGCTCTTCATGGTGTGAAAATGCATAAGATTCTATGTTAAAATGATCTTTTGCTTTTTTTTATTACACTGATAACGCCTACAGATCTGCAGTCATAGGTCTGTTTGCAAACACACTGCTGACTGTTCTATGATTAAAAGCGTCTGCCGACAATGGCTGTTGAAAGCTCTCAGAATAGAAAGAATGATGGTTTTACTTCTTTTAGGAATGTCATCAGCCATCAGTTAACAATCAAGTAACATATTTAGGAGTTTTCAGCAGTCATTTCTCTGCACAGATGAATGTGTGAAGGGTTAACCCTCTTTCTGTGTCTGCTCTCTGCATGCAGCTCTTGCTGTCAGTCTGCCTGGATGCATGCTTAACTATCATGCAAAGACAACTTCTTTTATGGTGTTTTTTGTGAAAATGGCACCTATTTCAAAAATTAAAAAAGTATTTCAACATGTTTTGAGGAATATTTTACAGTGGTCTGCTCCAAGCTGTACTGAATTAACTGGTCCTTTAATCTACAGTTAGGTTTGCAGCACAGGATAGAGGTAGTCAAGGCTGGAAAAGCACATAAAGATGGGGAATTGGGGTTGCATGCAACCTTAAATCTCCTACTTCCCCTTGCCAATGTTTTTCTGATGAGATTGCTCATTCATTAGAATCCATATTATACAACTAATAATATCATTTGTTGCATCACTGATGACTTCACAATGACATTATTCTTGATATTACTGATGACATCACATTAGACCCCGTACAATGTCACTATACATTTGTAAATGTACGCTTGGAGGATTAAATATTTTCAACAGAAGCTAATAATAAAAATCACATATATGGCTAAAAAATATTTTGCTTACACGTTACTTGTAATGTCTAACTAAAGGTAACTATAAATGCATCAATTAATGGTATATGTGAACTTTGATTTGGAACGTTAGATAGATTTGATTGCAGAGAAGATCCAGAAAGGTACATTTTGTTTATCCAATCTGTCTACCTAAAAGTTTGGTTTAATTAGGTCTCAGGAAAACATTATGATTATTTCAGGCATTCCTACATTACTTAACTTTGTTTTACTCTACCACTTCCACCAGAATACTGATCCACTTACCTACTAGTCTTTCAAGAAAGAAGTATTTTGCTCTCACATGATCCCTAAATGATCCACATTCCAAATGCATTAAACAATTTTATGTAGAGAAGGTGGCTCAAGGTGTTGCTACACTGGATTTTTATTTATTGGGGTGCTCCCAGGGATCAGTTTCACAATCATATAACACCCCAATGGAGAGAACAAAGGAATCCATTTCTCTTGGTGCACACCCTTATACCTAATCTCCTTGAGGAGAGTAACAATTTAAAACTTAACCTTTATTGTTATACCTTTTAAAACCGTTATCAAATCCTAAAAACTTGAAAAAGAAGATGCTATGCTTGTGATTACTGAGTCTATATATAACTTGGGAAAACTGTCAGGGTCATTTCATTGCTATTAAAGAGGAAGGTTTATTAACCTAGTCGATTGCACTCAATCCTCACTGGATCTCAATATATACCTATAAGGTGTGATTATCTTAAAGTGCCAAGAGCTAATATTCCACAGTTAAAGTGCTAAAGGATTAATCAATCCTATATCACTTTATCTACTTAATTAATCTACACTATCCCATCAGGAAGTGCCACAAACACGCATGGAGGCTGTGCAGAGGCACGTAGAGCAAGAGCCAGCTCAACTTCATCAAAGTCTCCATACGCCCATCCTGGAAAGTCCCACGCCTTTGCTGGTGGCATTGTGCCAAGATGTAAACCCATTATCATTTGGTGAAATCCCATCAAGTGTTCTGCTAAAAATAAATTTAGATTATCATCTGTCATATTGGACCTGTCATGTGTATTAACCCTATATTATTATAAACTATATATATATATATATATATATATATAATGATTGGATATATTATATCCTACCTACCAGGCTCACATGTGGTCACTACACACTGCAACCGTAAAAGAAAGGATAATCAGAAATCACTCAGTTTAATTGAGGTAACCAGCAATCATCTGCTCAATTAGACAGATGCATAAACATCTTGACTATCTCATCCAAACCCGTTTCACACACAATGTGTTCCCTATAACAAAAACCTAAAAAATGTGGAGGAGGATAAACAAATAATACAAAAAAACATGCATGTACGGTACAGTGCTAATTACTGTAACAATATACCAACTCACCTGATTTCCTTCTGCAAGCATTACTAACCATTATCTAGTTCTCAGGACTCTTGACTGGCCATGACCATGACCAAGAAAGACCATGACCATTAATAATGATGTGTCATCTCATAATATCACAATCTCACAGCATCAGTGGACTGCAGCATATCTTCTCAACAGCATTCCTCATCACATAGGCCATGATCTTATACTCTGTAGCCAGGCTAGATTACGTTAACATTTGGATAAATATATTGTTACTGAGGAGGGCTGTTGAGAAGGAACAAAAAATATGTTCAGCCCCTACATCCTCCTCCACCTTGCATTAGGGCCCCTTTCCCCCGTGGCCATCCGCCGTCTCCTAAGTGGTGGTGGAGGGAAGAGGCAGGGGGAGGCATCCCCCCAGGAGGCAGCAACAACTGCAGCAGTGGTGCTGGTGCCTGTGGTCATGGTGGAGGCATGGGGGGAAGAGAGGAGCAGCCGGGTGCATGGTGGAGACATGGGGGGAAGAGAGGAGCAGCCGGGTTCATGTTGGAGGCCTTAGTCATTTGCTGGAATGCACTCTAGTCCTCCTCCATCCTGGACAGTCCAGCAAGGTAAGATTCAGTGATCAGATACACCATCTGATGACTGAATCTTACCCTCCCTATTTTTCCTGGCCAGGCTGCACATGAATGGCAGAGAAGCTGGCCTGGTTTCCCCCACAGCCACTCCAATTGCTGACGCATTATGGCCAGCATCTCTGCCTGCGCAGCCTGGCTTGGTAGTTGTGGGGATGGAGGCTGTGGGGCATTGCTAGGTGAGGAGGTGGCGGTGGTGGCAGCCCAGTGGGCAGGGTCTGGGGCCCGGCTGGAGCCTGGATCCATTAGTAAGGTGGTGGTTGGCCTGGTGGTGGTGGCCAGTCAGATGCACTGCCGGGGTGAGCCCACTTGCACCTCCAGTAGGAGGGCCCTGGTGACAAACTCAATCGTTGGAGAAGGGGGACAGTAGAGTCGAATGTCACTGGTGCGGCTGATGGTCCTGCTGGGGACCCCACTGCCCAGATAATGTCCTCGTCCTCCTCAGAACCAGGGCCTTCAGCTCCTCTCCTTTCCTCCTCCCCCTGTGCTGATTTCCTACTAGGTGGGTGCTCAGTCCCCCGCCTCTTCCTCCTCTTCTCTTCCACTCTCCTCCTCTCCTCCAACCCCCACCTCCTCCTCCTTTCCTCCATTCTCCTCCTCTCCTCCACTCTCCTCCCTCTCCTCCTCTTCGCCACTCTCCTCCTCCTCCACTTCACCATTCTCCTCCCCCTCTTTCACTCTGCCACTCTCCTCCTCCTCTCTTCCACCACTCCCCAGGGCAACTCTCTCTCTCCTCTCTCTCCTCCTCACCTCTCCTTTTCTCCTCCTCCCCATCTCTCAACTCCTTTCCCCTCCTCCCTCCATAATTATCGCAAAAAGAATATAAGGACACATCAAAATAAGTATTTCTGTATGTATATGATGAAAACCAAAATTTGTGTTTTATGTGTATTTATTAACTGTTGGGTGGTGGGGTGTCGGGAATAGGATGGGGGGTGTATGGAGTGACCTAGCTCTATCTGTATCTAGGTGCATTATTTAATATATGTGTATTTGTATTATGTGTAATCTGTAAATATGTGTAACCAAAGTTTAAATGTAAAATCATAAATAGTAATATAAAAGAATAAAACCGTAAGATACTGCTCTCAGAAATTGCCTACTCTCTCTCTATAACTGATGAAACCACCAACTCTGGGATGTACCTGCTACTTCATAAGAATCTACAACACAGTAAATGCATCGGCGTGTGGAACACAACTTTATAATCTCTCTCTGTCAATAATGTTCAGCTAGCTCGCTTTCTATTGGCTGAGAGGCCTGCGTCGCACTCTGTGACTACGGGATTTTATAGTAACTGCGGATCGCATCTAGTCCAACCTACTGACAGCTTGGGGCCGCGGGAATGGTTTATGGTCTTGAGGCTTCGGCCCGTAACTTGCTACCTTGTTCAATTTAATCACTTAGTAATTGTAGCAAATCTCAAACCTGCAGCCTTGCAATTGAATGAGGCGCTATGTCAGTTGCCTCCAACTGCTATATATTAAAAATAAGTAATGAAAGAAATGGAACTGGGAGCAATGAAGTTTGAAGGCTATGATGTTACAGTAGATTTGTTTTGTATTTTTTGGACTCTATTCTACACCCTTGATTGCAAAATGTGTTTAAATCTCCTGTTTCTACCTTCCTTCCAAATCCTCCACCCACCACACACACATGCTAAAAGCTTTGTTTCATTTTCCACGATTCTCTGAAATTACTATGAATCTTAGCTGATTGATTTACATTAAAAAGAAAATATTTGCACAGCCCATTCATGCAAAAATGTAATGTATAACAAATGTTGTCATTACACCAAATATAAAAAGAGTGAATTTAATTCCTGGAGAGGGTTGACAAGCTTAGGGCCCCATGTTAATATGTGAATGGAGAAGTTGTTCTTATAAAATGTAAAATTAGTAGAATGTAGACCAAGACTGAAATGAGGCTAGGCCTTGTCTCAGAGTATTGTGAATCAGCACACAGTAAAGAGTTTGAATTAAGAATAAATACAGAAGTATAATGTAAAAAAGGAATTATTAATTATGAAGCAGAATGTTTAAATATTGTAAGGGATTCACGGGAGGGGATTGACAACTGGGAACAACAATTGCCAACAATGGGCCCATTCTATTGCCCAATTCGTAAATTTATACACACGTAAAATCACACTTAATATTGCCACACAATCTAATTATGAATTCCCCACCCACAATCACTAGGGGCCAGCCAAAGACGCAAATTCAGGCTCAGAACTCCATTGGTTTTAGCACAGCTCAAACATTATGAGCTCTAAATAATTAAAGTTACACAATATCGATATTCTAGTAGACTTGTAGCTCTAGCTCGCAAATGAAGTCTGACGGCAAATTTAAAAAAAATCAAGTTTCTGTTAATAAAATATTTTGAGTACTAAATAGGACTCGCAGGGGCTTTTTCCAATACTTATTAGAGCTGTAGCAGCATTTAAACACACAATAATGTACTTTAAAAGCATGGGAAGGTATGGCAAAACATTATAATTAATTGCACAACAGTCTGAAGCACACAAATAAGCAATTAAATAATATTATTTTAAATGTTATTTCTGAGTATATCAATCACGGGACTCAAGGGGTTAATACATATCATGAAAACCACATGGACTAGATCAGATGATCTAATGCATTTCATAGAGTGCTAAATTGCTTAATTGCGAGCCTGATTGGCAAATATTACTTTTTAGACCTAATTAATTTGTAGCCTCCAATTGCAGATTACGTCTAAATTACGGGCTTGCTTAAATATTGTCAGATCATATTATCATTCCCTCTGAAATCCTACTTAAAAAGGCAGGGTTTAAGTGTTTAGGATTAAAGAGGTAAAAATCTGCAGCATGAATTACAGGTTAGATTCGTTTGCAGGTTTTTAATAAAATAGGGCTCAATGTGCCTTTTTCTGCTATCGGAAGTGGAACCTCCATCAAGGAAAAAGAAACTGTAGACTTATTTGGTGTTAGTGAACTTCGTAAATAACCCTCTGAGCAGAAATGAATAAATAACTTTGTACTTTGCTATCTTCGTCTGTATGATTTACCAACTGAATACCATTTTATGTTGAATTTCTTTGTTTTAAACTTCAAGGCTCATGTTATATTGTTCAAACATTTGTGTTGATTAATCTCTGCTGTACAGCATATTTTTTAATGTTTAAACTTAATTTTATTGACATTTATACATCTATTCCTGCTAGTGGTGGTGTAGGTAGGTCCTTAGTGCACTGCTTTGCCAGAGGGACTATATGCTGTTAAGACGGCTCTGCCATGAAATGAACTGGGTGAGACCAGCAGTTCAGCTAATGGGAACAGGTTCTCGAGTCTATCTTGTCTATCTTGGATTTAGTCTATCTTGGATTTAGTCTAACAGAAGTATATAAAATAAAATGTAATAGGACATATTAAAAACTGGATAGCATCACCGCTATTGTGATATAAAAAGGTGCTGAATTACTTATATGCAAAAACATGGACTATTGAGCTTCACAAGTGGTAGTAATTTGATACAGGCAAAAATATATTGCTCCTATATTGCTCCACTTGAGAATGAAACATGGAAGTATAAGCAAAACCTATATGCAATAATTAACTGCTAATCCTAGAATTGCAAAAGACTATAAAATAGCACAAACTGAAACACAATTTAAAAAGCGCGGGTGGGCGGGAGGCTGAGCGCACGAGCGGTTATAGAATCAGGGGAAGCAAATATAATTCTGCCGCTATACAAATCCCTAGTTTGCCCTCAATTGGAATATAAAGTACACCTCTTCATAAAAAGGATATTTTAGAGCCAGCAAAATCACAGAGAAAATCAACAAAACTAATTAGAGTAATGGAGAGACTAAGCTACGAAAAAATGCTCAAATGCAATTTATTTTCTCTAGAAAAAGGCCCCTAAGAGGGGATATGATTACCTAATATACAAATACTTGCAGGGTCAATATAAGGCTTTGTAAAGTGCAGTTTTTGTGCCAAGATGTTTTCAACTGGCAAAAGGACATCCCTTGAGAATTTTTTATGGGTGAATTTAAAAGAATAACACACATCTGCCCTAATCAAGCAGGAGGTACATTGTTTAATATCCGTTCACAAGGTTAGAAGAAAGAAAAGGGTTCTTCGCAGTAAGGGTGGTTAAACTGTGGAATTCTCTACCAAAGGAGGTTGTGAAAGCATATTCAATAGAAAACTTTAATCATGGTTTGGATATATTTTTTTATTGAAATGGTATTAAGGCTTATCCTTAGATGAGTATTTTTTCCCCTGCCTTATTGCCTTCTTCTGGATCAAATTAATAATTAATCCACATAAGAGAAAGAAGAGATCTAAAAAGGTTGAACTTGATGGAATAATATTTTTTTTTCAACCTTAGTTACTATGTAACCATTTTTTCTGAATATTTATGTTCTGATAATTTAAAGCCAGTTGTTGCACAGTTCTTGGTATCCACAATTATTTCAATTTTGAACTTATGTTGCTATATGTTAGCATTACTTAATTATGACTTGTTTGTCAGTGAAGTATGACTAATCAATAAAAGTCCGATATTGTTTATCAAGACTGAGAAAAGAGATACATTTGGCTGTCAGTATCTGATAGCTGGGTCTCACAATATCACGTAAAATGATGTTGCGTGATCTCCTGAGAGCTGCCAGTCAGAGCAGTTAAAGGCACAGTGCACTGAGTGTTGTGATCTCTCATCTACTGCTGCTGGACACCAGGGATAAGGTGCCTACCTCCTTCGCAATATTGGGGAGTTAGGTATTTTTGTGTATATATATATATATATACACACAGAGAGAGGGCACAGAAATAGAGAGTGGGAGATGGCACATAGAAAGACAGAGGGCACAGAGAGAGAGAACAAGGGTGCAGAAAGAGAGAAACAGACAGAAACAGACAAACAAAAACAGACAGCACAGAAACAGACAACATTCAGATAAATAACACATAGTGAGAAAGACAGCATACTTGCCACATAACAAACACACAGATAGAACATACAATTCAACCTAATATTCTATGATACCGTCATGTATGATGGCGAAATTACTGGTTATAAAAATAATATGCAACAATGGGATTGTGAAAAGTGATACCATAGGGGGTCTAGTGTAATGTCATTAGTAATATTGTGCAATATGTAATTTTTCATATTAAATGTGATGTAATCAGTGGTTTAATAGCTAATGTCATTAGTCATATCATATGTAATGTCATGAATAATGACACCTAATTTCACATATGCATGATCTCATCAGAAAAAAACTTTGCAGGGGGCGAAGGACAATAAGGTTGAATTTCTCTTTTTCTGTGTGTTTCCAACCTTGAGCTGCCCCATCTATGCTTCAACTTTAACTATAGATTAATGCAGTTGTTGACAATAATATCTCCATATCCACAGCATGAGTTTAGAAACAGCCCCACACTGATGTGATTGTAAAAATTTAAATTGCGCTGTCTGTGGGTAGATTATAATGACAGGCATATGCTGCAAAGGAGCCATATTTAAAATAGTTTTAGATGAAAGAGTGAACATGCATTGTGAGCTTATGTCCCTGTCCAGTTTTCCATTTTTTTGAGCAGGAAATAAGCTTATTAACCTATTTTTGCAAATGTACACACAATACTATTGGTTTGTTGTACATATATGTGTAACAAAGCAAATCTAATATTCTGTATGTAGATTAAGTAGATGGAGTCCTTGATTACACTGTACATGGTAAATACCTGCTAAATGTCCACAAAAAATCAGGATCTTATTGGACATGACTTAACCAAAGTACACACTAAGACATGGGTGTGTTTCAGCTTAGGCCCACAAGACACAGGCCTAGGGCAGCACAATTTCAGGGAGCAGCAGGCTGTCAGAAGTTGCCAGTTCAATACCATGGAAAAAGCACAGCTATAAATAAAAATCTTCACATCTGGTAATGACTCAGAAAAGATGATATAACAAAAATAAACCAACCTTTATCATAGTATTGTAGCAAGTTTTGGATTCTATCACCCTGACATTATGTACTGTAAATGCTCATAAAGCACTAACCCTTTGTGATAGGATCATTCCATTGTTATGGCTTCTTTTTAGTCTTTAGGTTATTTCATTTCTGCAATCCTTAGGGAAAAATATCCTTGTTCGCAACTGGGCATTCTCTTAATTTATAGAAACTCATATGACTTGCACCTGCTCAGTCAACACCACTTGCTAAAAAAAAAGGCTCTTAGCCACTCACCTACCACAGCCTTTCTGATAAACCTTATCACACTCTTTTCCCTGTTCCTGAATCTATATTACTACTACTATCATATCTTAGGATAATATTATTTCCCCCCACAATCTTCTATGCTTTTTTTCCTATTCTTACCCACTATCACAATGCTCTCTTTTCTTAACCTACTGCCTCTCTCTCAGACTTTCCTTTGCAGCATATCCATATCACGTCCCCAAAAATATCACCATCGCACCGTGCTCTCCTCTCCTCTTCTCTGCTCCCACAAGCTCCTTTCCCTCCTCCAGTCACAACATCATCCCCTCCCTAACAGCAGAAAAAGCACTGTAAGTCCCAGTCCCATCTTCTCCCCCTTTCATTCCTCCTTCTCCTGGCTGTGGGAGATATATCCCCTAACCCAGGCCCCTCACTCATTTCCACTTGCTGTCAGACACGCGCTGGTTCAAGGCCAGCAAACACCTGTAACACCCAGAATCTGATATCCATCACGTCACAAACCTTCAACTCTACCTTTCTCTTGCGCCCCCTGGAACGCACAATCCATCTGCAATAAACTCACACGGTGGTTTTCACCTCAGCTACACACCTAGACCTGGGAACAAACAAGGTGGTGTTTTGCTTTCCAATTGCTGTACATTTCACCTCATACCCCCTGTCCCATCCCTCCAATTCTCATCCTTTGAAGTTCATACAATCCTCCTCTTCTCCCCTCTCTCTCTACGTGTAGCTGGGATCTATCGCCCCCCAGGCACTCCCTCTCAATTTCTTGATCACTTTAATGCCTGGCTCCCTCACTTTCTCTCCTCCAATGTTCCTTCACTGGTACTTGGAGATTTTAACATTGCTGTTGACACTCCCACCTCCCCAGCAGCAGCCAAACTGCTAGCACTCACCTTTTCCCTTGGCCTCTCACAACTAACAGATTCTTCTACTCATAATGCTGGACATTCTCTTGACCTTATCTTCACCAATCTCAGCACAACCTCCTACCCAGTCATCCGTCCACTCCCTCTATCTGACCATCACTTCTTTACCTTCAACCTCACCACATCTTCCTCTCACCATCCCTCTCCAATGCGTGCCACCATCATGAACAGAAACCTGCTAGCATTTGACCCTGGTCATCTCTCCACTATTCTTCAACTCCTTCTCAGCCCATCACCAACCTCAACTGCCCTGACACTGCCACCTCACTTTAAAAGTCTACTCTCTCTTCGACCCTTGACACTCTGTCCCCCATAACCACACACAGATGCCCTTGCTCTCATCCACAACCATGGCACACTACACAAACATGATACATCCAGAGGTGCTCCTGCACTACTGAACGACTATGGAGGAAATCACGCACTTCAGCAGTTTTTGCTCCACTACAAATTTATGTTACGCTCCTATTCCTCTGCCCTCAACCTTGCCACTTTGAACTGCTTTGATCCAGCTACAGAGGACAAAGTCTCCAAACTGCTATCATCCATTCGCCTCACTACCTGTCCTCAGGATCCTATTCCATCTCAGCTAATCTCTCCCCTCTCTACCACACTAACCCCATCTCTCATATCAATTTTCAACATCTCCCTAAATACTGGCATGTTTCCATCTTCTCTAAAACATGCCATAGTTATACCCACCCTTAAAAAACTCTCATCTGACTCTGACGTCGCATCTAACTACCGCCCTATGTCTATTCTTCCCCTGGCTTCCAAACTGCTGGAGCGGCTCGTCTATAACCGCCTTACCAGATTTATTTCCTATAACTCCCCTCTTGACACCTTCCAATCTGGCTTTCGGCCCCAACACTCCACTGAGACAGCTCTCACTAAAGTCATCAATGACCTGCTCATTGCCAAGTCAAAAGGCCACTTTTCAATTCTTCTTCTTCTAGATCTCACTGCTGCCTTTGACACTGTCTACCATCCACTTCTACTCCATATACTCTTCTCCCTCGGTATTCGACACAATGCTCTCTCATGGTTCTCTTCATACCTACAAAATCGATCATTCAGTATCTCCTTCTCTGACACCTTTTCTTCTCCTTAACCTTTGTCTGTTGGTGTACCCCAAGGATTAGTCCTAGGCCCCTCCTCTTCTCCATCTACACTTCCTCACTTGGTACCCTAATAAACTTATTTGGGCTTCATTATCATCTCTGTGCAGATGACACTAGATCTATCCCCCTCTCTTCTAACACACATCCTCAACTGCCTCTCTAGTATATCCTCTTGGATGTCCACCCACCATCTCAAACTCAACATGTCTAAAACTGAACTCCTAATTTTCCCTCCCTCACAACTAAAATCCTAATACAGTCTCTCATCATCTCTCTACTAGACTATTGCAACTCGCTTCTTGTTGGCCTACCCACCACCCGACTACCTCCACTTCAATCCATTATGAATGCCTCTGCTAGACTCATTTTCTGTACACAATGTTCAGTCTCAGCATCACCTCTCTGTCAATCACTTCACTGGCTTCCCTTAGCCTCAAGAATACAATTTAAAATCATGACTCTAACTTACAAAGCCCTCAACAATAACGTTGCCCAATACATCTCTGCTCTCATCTCCAAATACTCCCCCACCCGCCCTCTTCGTTCTGCAAATTACCTTCTTCTTTCTACAACTCTTGCCACCTCCTCTCACCCCCACCTCCAGGACTTTTCTCGTTCTGCCCCATGTCTCTGGAACTCCTTGCTACGGTCCACCAGACTATCCTCTTGCCTCAAAACATTTAAAACCTCACTTAAAAAGCATCTCTTTAAAGAAGCGTATCACCTTCCACCCTAACACACTTATCACCTCTCTCACCCTCTTTGACCACTCACTATACCTTAGATTGTAAGTCTGCAAGTTTCTATCCTAAGTACTTTGGGAATGCACCATTTGATTCCTAGCTCAAAGACAGGGCCTTCCTTGATTTACTATTGGTTAATTTGTATTTATCTTTGTCTGAAATTAACTTATGTTCAGCGCTACGGAATATGTTGGCGCATTATAAATGAACTATAATAATGGAGCATTTGGGGACCAATTTTAACCCATTCCTTGCCTGCTGTTTCTTCCTCAGCCAATAGGAGAGCACTGATGTCAGCACCCAAGTGACTGCTGGGATGTTATCCGCCCTGCCTGCTGCTGCATCTGCTGTGTCTGCTGTGCAGCTGCCTCACCCACACCAGAGAACAGCTCATACAGAGCTGATGCTGTGAGTGTGAGGCCTGCAGCTGTCACCAGAGAGAGTGAGTGAGTGAGTGAGTGTGTGTGAGTAGTGAAGGAGTGAAAGAGGAATGTTTGTTTGAGTATTGTGTGTGTGAGTGAAGAGTGGTGAGTGAGGAGTGGTGAGTGAGTGGCAAGTGAGTGTGGAGTGAGTGAGTGTGGAATGAGTGAGTGAGGAGTGAATGTGGAGTGAGTGTAGAGTGTTGAGTGAGGAGTAGTGAGTGTGGAGTGAGTATGTGAGTGAGTGTGGGTGGAGTGAGAGGTGTGTCTCTATGTGTGTATGCCTCTATGTGTGTATATATATATATATTACTCTATGTGTGTATGTACTGTATTTGTGTGGGTATGTGTGTATGTATATGTGACTCTATGTGTGTGTGCCTCTATGTTTGTATGTATGTCTGTGCCTCCATGTGTGTATGTATATGTGACACTATGTGTGTGTGCCTCCATGTGTGTATGTATGTGTGTGCCTACATGTGTGTGTGCGCCTCCATGTGTGTGTATGTTTATGTGGCTCTATGTGTGTTTGTCTCCATGTGTGTATGTATATGTGAGTCTATGTGTGTTTGTGCGCCTCTATGTATGTGTACCTCTATGTGTGTGTGCCTCTTGGTGCTCCTCTATGTATGTGTGCCTCTATGTCTGTATGTATATGTGCCTCTATGTGCTCCTCTATGTATGTGTGCTTCTATATGTGTGTGTGTATGTGTGTCTCTGTGTGTATATGTATGTGTGCCTCTATGTATGTGTGCCTCTATGTGCACCTTTATGTATGTGTGACTCTATGTATGTGTGCCTCTATGTATGTGTGCCTCGGTGTGTGTTTGTATGTGTGCCTCTATGTGTGTATGTACCTATGTGTGTATTAATGCGTGCCTCTGTGTGAATATATGCCTGTACCTCTATGTGTGTCTGTGTGACTCGATATGCATGTGTTTCTGTCTCTGTGTGTCTATGTGTGTACCTCTGTGTGTGTGTATCTGTGCATCTGACTCTATCTATATGTGTGTTTGTGTTTTTGTCTACCTGTGTCTGTGTACTTGTGTGTGTTTGTACCTCTGTGTGTATCTGTGTCTTTGTGGGTCTGTGCACATGTGTGGAGCTACTGATGGTTCACACTGTGCAATGCACTAGGGGCCCCCGTGCTGGCCCTTTAACACTCATAATTACTCAGTATGTGTGTTAGAAGTGATCATGATTTACGTTTGATTAGCATTGGCTTGCTGCCCTCCCATAGAAAACTATAAATAGTTTGGCCCAACATAAAATGCATTTAATAAACAAGTAATTTATCTGTGTGTGTATGAATAGCGATGTTGTAAAAATGGCTGTTATGGGGAACCGTCTGTGATTGGCTCACACAGCAAGATATCGATATACACGCACAGAAAAGGAAAAAATGGGTGTGCGCATCCTTGTGCACAAACTCACAGGGGCTTCTCCGCTTTACTGCCTGGGGGCTCCAAAAAGGTAGATCCAGCCCTGTGTAGCAGTATTTGGTGATAGGGACATTTTCTGTATCAAAGGAAGATATATTATAAACAACTAATCTAGTCTATTTTGGAATTACACTGTAACTACAAATGTAATACTCCAGCTTAATTGTTTATATAGAATAACTGTCAATAAAAACTACCAAATTGTATCTAATTTAATCTACATGGAAAATGATGAATCAATATTTGATATAGTTTTAGTCATTGTGCCTCTTCTTTAAATGCTAGTTAATAGTTATGATCCTTGGTAATATTTTATACTAATTTTTAAGTTGTTTTAGAGCAAGTTTGAGTTTATTCAGTTCTAAATTTTCAAAATGTCAACTACAGAGGAGCACTTTTGTTAACATTACAAAATTGTGCCACTCATCATTATCATTTCTTCCAGTGTCTAAAATATCAATGTGATTTGAAAAATGATAAAAAGATTTTTCCCATGCTAGCTCCCTTATGCATTTTTGTTCCACAATTATTCCCATCGCTGAAAGAACAAAATGAGACATGATATATTGGTAAGCCGTTTGTGTTAGATGCCAAGCCAGCTCTGCACAGTAAGCCAGTGTAAAAAAAGTTATTGACAGCTCATAACTTTGTTTTAGATTTATGAAAGCCAGAAAGTGGATTCTTGGTATCTAACTTTTTTGTCAATATGCATTTTGTAATATGAAAGAGAACCAAAAAAGAAAGTTTCAGTTAAGACACCCTGCTAATTCCTTCCGTGAACTTCTTTTTTGAGAAAAATGTCAGTAAAATTGCATTGGAATAACAGAAATTCTGATTTAAGAAACCATTATATACTCTTACGTTTTTACTTACATTAAAGTGTCAAGTTCTTACCCTTTGAATGAGCTGTTTATGTTTTCTCCCTAAATTCTGAGGTATTATTTTGGTGCCTTTTAGTGGCTGCCTCCCAGCCAGAGCTAATATGATGACCGCAGCCAAACAAAATCTATTTACCATATTATGTTGCAGCTATTCAGTCAATTCTCTGCACCTATTTTTGTCAATATGTATTTTGTAATATGGAAGGGGACAGAAAAGGCAGTATTCACTTAGGAGGACCTGACACTATGCTAATCCTCACCTTGAAATACTTTTTAATATTCAATAAAATTGCATTGAAATCCCATATTTACATAGTGTAAAACATATTATTTAAAATACTTTTAGACAAGACCTATGTAAAGAAATGTAAGGCTCTATTGGTTTATATTCCAAATGATCATTCACCCATTACATGGGGCTGAAAATGCATTTTAGCACTGAAAGCAAACAGAAAACAAATCTATTATTGTCTACAAATGTACTTCCACACCATTATTAAAAGTACATTATGTGGTTATGCAGAAAATGTATATTTTAGTGCTAAAGGTTCTGAACTTGTGAGGTAAAATTCTAGTCAGTTGAGTTTAAGGGAATCTGAAGTCACACACTTTGCTATGAATCCCTTAAAAAAGCAGATATTAAACATTACAAACATCTTTATCTTTGCATGGGTTAAAGAATACTTTTTCAGTCAATGTGCAAATTGCTTTTGATACACATGTCTAGATTTTACACATCAGACTCAGAAAAATGCTTGTAAAGTTCTATAGCCTAGTAAGTGCAAACTTAGACGACATTCACATTAAACACCAGCTCTCAAATTTAAGTTTTGGTAATCAGACAAACCTGTTGTCAAAACCTGGTTCTTCATTGGTCTTGAAAGGTTCACTAGACCAATCCTGCCCGCAGGTTATTTAGGTTCTGTAATCCCACCAAACGATGGCTTAACCTGTGGCTAGGATAAGTCACCGTTTCTCAGACCAGAACAAGCTCAGAAATTAAATTCCGATCACATATATAGTTGTGAGCATGCAGGTTGTTGCTAACGATGCAGGCTCGCGTAGCAAGTCTGCGGCCCTCGCAATGCGAGGGCCTCAGTTGCTGGCATGGAGCACCAAAGGTACTCCTTGCCAGCAACTGCGGACCTCGCAACATTTACGGACTTACGACAAACAAATATGAGACTCGGGACCACTACTACCTCGCAAAGATACGACTTGAAAGGCCGACCCGCGCGAACCTGAAAACATTAGAAACACAATAAATACACACAACAAAAAGGTCTGTATCCAAGCACCTAGTGCCAGCCTGTCTCCTTCCACACCTAGGTGCTGAGGAGTCAGCTACCTCCGGGCAAGATCTGGAAACAGCAGGAGTTGATTAGGTTGCGTGACTTCTGGAGACACAGTGAGTGATGGGACTGGATCTAACTCACAAGGGGAACCATATACCTGGGGTGTGCACATTTTGGATTCTTGGGTACAGGCTCTTGGCTATTCAGGGAACCCATAGGAGGGTAGTGGGGCTGATTAACAAACTTGGGGTACGTCCTGGAGGGGATAGCTGTAGAGCCTTGTTAGTTAAGGTGAAATTAGTGATTGGGTCTACCTGGTTTCTAGCAGACCACCCTTTGGGAAGAGATACCTTTATTGAGTCAGAGAGGAGTCGGCTAAGGGGGTTGGGGCATGTCCAGGGTGTATCGACTTTTAGGGGCCTAGTTTGGCTTCCATAAATATTTTAGCAATTTGTGCTTCCTATTAGATCACTTGACAAAAACTTGACACCACTTTTCTATTGAAACAAAGTGTTTTATTTGCTGTTTTGACAGAATTGTTAAGTATAATTTTATGACTTAATAAGCTTTTGAATCTCCCATTGAAGTCTATGAAGCATCAACTACCACTTAAGGCAAGTTAGAACTCTGGGACTGGGAGTATCTATTGGTCACCATAAAATTAGTACTAACCCCAAAATATTTTATGTTTTATATTTTAACCCATTCTGTATAATTGTGATTTGCTTGTTCAACTTACTAGACTCCCCTGTTTGTTTAAGGACTAACCATGCTTTCTCTGTTTTCTTTTGATAAACCCTTTGCTCACACACTAACTTCCTTTTTACTTTCATACCTAGGACCTGGACACATCTCTCCACCTCTTACCTTACAAACACTGCCTCTGACCTGGAACTATTCCCCTGTCTTTAATGTTGCCATATTAAATTCTCCCTGAATCAAGATATCACTTCCCTCCCACCCAGCTCTAACTGTTGCAGCTATATAGCAGTCAAAATACCTGACTTTCCATTTGCATGTTATACTATTTGACTATTTGGACAGATAGCATATTGTATACTAAAGCCATTCACCTTAAATGACTCTGTTAGACCCCTCTCCATATTGCATTTCATTAAAAAAAAAAATCCAACTTTGCACTCACCACCTTAGCCAGCTTTCACTTCTTTTCTATTTCTTGCCTTTTCTTCCCTAGGTTTTTGCCTCTTCCATTCCCTTTAGATTGTAAGTAGCGAGTTTCTAATCTTGTAGGGTTCTTTGGGGAAAAAGCACTTTCTGCAAAGATTTTAAGCTCAAAACAGGACCCTCCATCTTCTACAGCTTGTTAATATTTTATTTATCCTTGTTCTTATCCCCTGTACAGCCCTACAGAATATGTTGGCTCGTTACAAATAAAATATAATATTCATAATAATAATAATAATAATAATAATAATAATAATAATAATAATTTAGCCCAATGTAATAGTTATACCTCAAAACACACTCTAAACATAAAATAAATATCCACAAAATGGAAAATAATTGACTCACAGCCCCCTAGCATCAAATTACCTGGTGGACTGGGGCCATAAGGGCCCACGACATGTAACCAGGGCTTTGGGAAATCATAACAAAATGACAAAACTGACTTGGTATTTTCAAATGCTCTTATGCCATTATAATAGCCCTTGGGTCAGGTAGCCACAAGGCTAGTGTACATTTTTTTCTTATTATTCACTTTTATTTGTAACGCACCAACATATTCCGTAGCACTGTGCAAGGGATAAGAACAAGGAAAAATATAATACAATATTAACAGTGAAGAAAATGCGTTGAGCTTAGAATGTTTGTAGGAAGTGCTTTTTTTCCAAAGCACTCTACCAGATTGGAAACTCACTGCTTAAAAGGGGCTGGAAGAAGAAGAAACAGGGACAAGAATAACAGATAGGGAATAGTAAGCGTCAAGAAGAAAGGGAAAGTTTACTTACGTAGAAAGGTATATAAAGTTAGAAAGGTTTTTTATTTAATAGGAGATGGAAGTGATCTGATAGAAAGGCATTATGAGGTGGATGGCTCTAGCATGTAATATGTTATATGCCCCTAGTGGTCAGCTGATTTAACCTGCAAATGGAAATGTAAGGTGAGGGGTCTATGTTAGGACATATATCTCCTGCAGCCAGCAGAAGAAGGAGAGAAAGGAGATGGGAATGGGACTTGCAAAAGTGTGTCTGCTTATGAGCTTTAAAGAGGGAGGGGATAGTGAGTGGGGGAGAGAGTAGCTCATGGAAGCATAAAAGAGGAGAGGAGAGCATGGGAGGTGCAATGGTTATGTTGGACACATAATTGTAGAAAAGATAAGAAGAAGAGCTGAGAGAAGAGAAAAAGCAAGAGTTTAAGAGGAAGGAGAAGACACAAGGAAAAATTGTGTAAATGTTTAACTAGGAAAAGTTAGCAGATGTTGCTAATTGATCAACTGCAAGAAATGTGGGTGTCTCAATAAATTTAGAGTAACCAGGTGCTGGTGGGTGAGGGGCAGGTTGTTTTCCAGTTGCAGACAGAGCAGGGTGGGAGTAGTGCTTTAGTAATGGGGGCTCTTGCAGTTTCTTGGATTAGTGGGTGCTTTAGTAAAGGGGAATAGACAGATTGTTTTCAAGTTGCAGACAGAGCAGGTTCAGAGTAGTGGCTGCTGAGAGAGGAGAGAATTGTGAGTAAGTTAGTCATAGATAAATAGGATGTTATTAGAGTGCAATAGGTAGGAGTTGATGGTAGACATGAAACACAAGAGGGGGGGGGGTGCAGAGAAATACCACAGAATGCAATTGGTCTAAAAAATAACAATGTCCCAAAAATAATAACAGGTAAATGCAATCTAATATTAATAATAGTGCAGATGGTACAGATAGCTGAAGTAAATGTAGCCTCCTCAAGTGTCTTCGATAAACCTTTAGTAATGGGGAGGAGACAATTTGTTTTTCAGTTGCAGATAGAAGTCAAAGAAGTGGCTTTAGTAATGGGGAAGAGACAGATTGTCTTCCAGTTGCATACAGAGCAGGGTCAGAGTAGTGGCTGCTTTACTAATAGGGACGTGACAGATTATTTTCCAGTTGCAGACAGAGCAGGGTCAGAGTAGTGGTTTTAGTAATGGAGAAGAGACATATTGTTTTCCAATTGCAGACAGAGCAGAGTCAGAGTAGTGTTTGCTTTACTAATAGGGAAGAGACAGATTGTTTTCCAGTTGCAGACAGAGCAGGATCAGAGCAGTGGCTGCTGAGAGAGGAGAGAAGTGTGAGTAATTAGGACGTTATTCATAGATAAAAAGGATAGGGGGGTGAGGGTAGGAATGAAAAAAAGGGGGAGGGGGTTGCAGAGAAACACCATTGAATGAAAACGGTCTAAAAATAATAATGTCCCATAAAAATAATAACAGATAAATGAAAACTAATATTAAAAAAAATGCAGATTGCTGAAGTAAATTTAGCCTCCTCAAGTGTCTTCAATGTACCCTTAGTAATGGGGAAGAGATAGATTGTTTTTCAGTTGCAGTCAGAGTAGTGGCCGTTTCAGTAATGGGGATGTGACATCAGCAAAGCATTGTTATGATGACACCCAGGCCAAGTTCAGGAAGATGATGGAAGAGAAGAGCAGAGCAGCAAGAGGTGCAAGTGGTGGCCCTAAAGTGACTGTAAAGTAAAACAAGTGGGAGAGGATGCAGTAGGAGATAATGACAATAAGCTCCAGGCTTAGTGGCAATACCGGATGCAGCCTCCTTGCCAGGTGAATATCATATACACCAACATACCCGCCCATGGACACCACATGTACTTCAAACACACATAGATTACATTAATTCCATTGAAATGCTACACACTAGTGAGATGCCAGCTCCCAGGATTTCACTATGGACAGTTATATAAATCCAGGAATTTTATGTATCACTCTCATTGGTAGGCAGCATCATACAGTATGTGTGACAAATAGCTACATCAAACTCTCTCTCTCTCTCTCTCTCTCTCTCTCTCTCTCTCTCTCTCTCTCTCTATATATATATATATATATATATATATATATATATATATATATATACTGTATATGTATATATATATATATAATTAGTAAATGACCAGTTGAGACTACATGTATGCGTGTGGCCATTGCAGAATATGCAGATATATACTCTGTATTGATGAATGTGCAATGTAGTGTACTAGCCTATGACTTAACACCTCTTAGCAGCACTTTAAAAACTATTATTCAGAGAAGCTCACAAATTTGTTAGTATGACACAAGTTAGGCAGAATATGTATATGCATTTACTGCAGAGGCCAGACAAAAGCACAAATCAAGATATTGTTATGAGCCATTAACAACAAAGATACAAAGGAATGATCACATCTAATGAATGATGGCTTCATAGATTAGATATTAAGTGAACCATGAAGATTCAAGACAACAGGGTGTCAGATAGATTGAAACACACAGCAATTAAATAATCATTCCATTATAATATATCATATTCCAGGTCTGAGTACACTACACAGCCAGAGGCGGGGGAGTCAGGTCAGTTCTCACCAGAGGTTGGTGTCAATGCCCCTGTTCAACATGATCCATTACAGGAGAAAGAAGGCAAGAAGAGGGTCACAGGGCCAGGGATCAGAGGAGGACTAAAGATTCATGTGGTCAGTGGAGGGACTTGCTGGACCTTCAGTCACACCTGTGACGTTTAACCCCACTGGAACACTACTCCCTCAGATAGACTCTGACCCGGGCACCCCTACTGGAAGGACCCAAGGTTCTTTCCTCCACCACTATGTCTACCACCTCCTTCTCCTCCCACCAATTCTACATGCTGGCTCCCACCACCACCAGGCTCACCACAACCATCCATAGCCGGTCCACAGAAACTCCACACTGGGCTACTACCACCATCGCCTCCTCCCACAGCCATGTAAGGCCTGCAAGGACCTCCATCCCCATGCTCACTGTTAGAGGCCACCATGGGGGAGATACTGGTCCTGATGTACAGATGAATGTGATATCAATTTGGATAAATAATATCATATAGAGATGTGATAGCACTCTTGGGCCACTAAGACTGGTCATAGCTAAGCATTCCTTGTGAGATGCCACATCATTACAAATGGTGATGACATGTGATTTCTCATTATCACATTTATAGTTCTCAGCAGCACAGTCTGGCCAAAACCCGTTGCTAACGCTACAAGGAAACTACGGGCTTGCAAAGCGAGCCCGTAGCAACTGCGGGCCTCGTAAAACTTTGGCGCTCCGTGTGCTGGTGGAGATGAGTGCCATAGGCGCTCATCCTTACAACCCCATAGGACTTAGTCAGGGTGCACCAAAGGCGCTCACTGCGCTAGTGGAGATGAGCCCCGTAGGCGCTCATCCCTACAACCCCATAGGACTTAGGCAGGGAGTGCCAAAGGTGCTCACTGCGCTGGTGGAGAGGTGCTCATCAATACGACCCCGCACACGTTGCTCATCATACCTACAACCCGCGGGACTACACATCAACACACAACTCAAAAACACAATTCAAAGTGCGAGACCCATAGCACTTTGAAAAAATCGCCTATAAAAATTTAGCGAGAGAAAAAAACAAAAATGAGGCTACACGACCCCTAAGCATGCAAGACACCGCCAAGCACATACGACTTTTACACAGACCCATACGACCTACTAAATACACTATTAGGAAGCACGTTAAATGCTCCACACCCGCCTAACACATACACAATCACAGCCATTTTACGACACTAACTGCAAACTAATAACATTAACATTACAAAATGCGGAACTACACAGCTAAACAAATGGTTTCCCCTTGCGCACACAGCCTATTTATACTACACACTGCAGACATTGCTGACAATTACACCTCAGCTCACCAACAGTAGAGGCATTCACAACATGCAATGTCTGCAGCACCTCCATTGGCTTCCCGTTGTCTCCAGAATACAATTTAAAATCATAACGCTAACTTTCAAAGACCTCAAAAACAGCACACCCCTTTATATTTCTGCTCTAGTCTCCAAATATTCCGCACCAATATTGCATGATGCTTTTGGAAAGTACTTTGGACACTGGATCCTAAGCTTTGCTTCAAACATAATTCATGTATAGAGCTACGGAATATGTTGCATGCCACTAAACTTATGTAAATTAGTAAGTGATGTTGTTACGGTCAAGTGTTTACACATGCAATGTTAAATCAAATGTTAATTTTATCATTTTTAACATCATTCCACAAATTGGTGCACACAACAGCTTAATTCTGCAGGAAGTTTGCCATGATGTGCCATGATAAAATATATCCTTCTTTACATAGTTACATAGATACAAAGTTACACAGTAATTAAGGTTGAAAAATGACTTTCAGTCCATCAAGTTCAACCTTTTAAGATCTCCTCTGATCTGAAATATGCAGATTAGTTATTAATTAATTAGTTGTTAGTTAATTATTAATCAATTATTTTATTTATTTTATTTTATTATTAATAATTCCAGAGGAAGGCAAACAGAAAAAAAAAAACAAGTGAAACTTAGCCAATCATCTCAAAGGGAAAAAAATAATTCCTTCCTGACCCCAGACACAGGCGACCAGATCTCTCCCTGGATAAATACTCTCTCTCTAATAATCCAGGATAACCTTAAATTCCCTTTTTAATTAGAAATAAATCCAGTCCCCTTTTAAAGTTATCTATCGAATCCGCTGTCACCACCTCCTCTGGTAGAGAATTCCACAGATTAACCACCCTTACTGTGAAGAACCCTTTTTTTTCTTTAAGGTGGAATCTTTTTACTTCTAACTTCAAGGGATGTCCTCTTGTCAGTTGAAAACCTCTTGGCACAAAAAGCTCCCTTGACAAATCTTTATACTGACCCTAGATGTATTTATATAAGGTAATCATATCTCCTCTTAGACGCCTTTGTTCTAGAGAAAATAAGTTTAAATTGGTTAGTCTTTCCTCATAACTTAGCCCCTCCATTCCCCTTATTAGTTTTGTTGCCCTCCTCTGTACCTTTTCCAGCTCTAAAATGTCCTTTTTATGAAGTGGTGCCCAAAATTGTACTCCATCTTCCAAATGAGGGCGTACTAGAGATTTGTATAGTGGCAGAATTATATTTGCTTCCCTGGCTTCTATACCCTTCCTAATACATGCTAATATTTTATTTGCCTTTGCAGCTGCTGCACTGTTACCTAGGTGGTTTCTCCACAAGCACTCCCAAATCCCTTTCAATATCTGATACACCTTGATTTGCTCCATTTAGATTATAAATTGCATGGCTATTTTTCCTTCCCTGATGCACAACTTTACATTTATTCGTATTAAATCTCATCTGCCATTTAGATGCCCATTCCTCAATTTTATGTAAATGCCTTTGGAGGGAAAGCACATCACTATCTGATTTAATTACCTTTTGATGTGTATATGTATGATGAATCACATGTGTAAATTGATAAATATATTGTTTTTAATTGCACATATGTGCCTATAGCAATGGACATTTATTTGTAATATTTCGTCAGTTGACAAATCAATGTGAAAGCTTGCCGTAATTTGTGGCTTTGTCTTGCCACAATACTCAGAGGTAGCACTCTTGCAATCAAGCTGAGATGAGTGAACAGAAGAGCTAGGGAAAGTTACTTTGCACTTTTTAATGGTGTAATTTGAGATATAGGGAAAATAATTGGGCTTTTGGTTTGGATGTTTGAGGCACTTCGAAGATGGGAAACTAGTGCATTGTGAAGCTAGGTTAGGGGAATGTGTGTTTAATGTGTGTTTTGTTAGCTAGCCTGTCTGGAAGCTAATGTGATTGAGTCAAAAGTAAGTTCCTTCCACAGATTTACTCTAATTAGCAGATGACAGAGCACTATACCTGCTGAACTGAGCTGATAAAACATAAACATTTTAGAAGGTGGTCCTACTATTGTACTGTAAAGGGATTTATTTTTTTACATTTGTAGCACACATTGCTTGTAAACAAAATATTTAATATTTTGAAAAAAAAATCTGTATTAAATGTATGACAGCAAATTTATCACTTTGGTATCCTTTTAAGTCCAAGCTTTTTTTCTGTTCCGATGTTCAGGTTTATATAGAGAGCTATGTAGATTAGTGCTCTAGATGGATAGTTGTTTAGTTGTTGTTCACGTGGTCAGCTACTATGAGAACATATCATCTGATGGCAATAACAGAATGCACAGAAAATATTGAAGAAAAAACAACCCGTTGACATTGTCCTATAAAAAAAATGTTTCCAATATTTTTATTGAAGACAATTTGGTAATATTAATAGAGCAGTTTGTATCACATGTAAAGCCATATATCACATATTATAATTGTCAAACTGCGAAGTTGTTGTCACGCTTTGCGAGGGCCGCAGCTGACAACAACTCACAGTTTACAAATCCCTCTGCCGTGGCTCCCATCAGCCCTGCAGCCTCTCTGCTCTGGTGGCGTGCACGGGTAGCCGGGAAGACAAGCGTGCGCGCACACACACGCGAAGACGTCGCGTGTACGGGTAGCCGGACAGACAAGGGTGTGTGCAGACGCCACATAAGCGTGCGCGCGGGTCTACAGCATTGAGGTGAGGGAGAGAGACACGGGGGAAGAGAGACACGGGGGGAGAGGCGGGGGAAGAGAGACACGGGGGAGAGGAGGGGGAAGAAAGACACGGGGGGAGAGGAGGGGGAAGAGATACACGAGGGAGGGAGGGAGGAGGAGGGGGAATAGAGACATGAGAGGAGGGGGGAAGAGAGACACAGGGGACAGGGGAAGTGAGATACAGGGGAGGGGAAGAGAGACACAGGGAAGGTGGAAGAGAGGCACAGGGGAGCGAGAGGAGGAGGGGAAGAGAGGCACAGGGGAGTGAGAGGAGGAGGGGAAGAGAGGCACAGGGGAGCGAGAGGAGGAGGGGAAGAGAGACACAGGGGAGGGAGAGGACGGGGAAGAGAGACACAGGAGAGAGAGGAGGGGGAAGAGAGACACAGGGGAGAGAAGAGGGGGAAGAGAAACACAGGGGAGAGAGGAGGGGGAAGAGAGACACAGGTGAGAGAGGAAGGGGAAGAGAGACACAGGGGAGAGAGAGGAGGAGGAAGAGAAACACAGGGAAGAAAGAGAGGAGGAGGAAGAGAAACACAGGGAAGAGAGAGAGAGAGGAGGGGGAAGAGAGACACAGGGAAGAGAGAGAGGAGGGGGAAGAGAGACACAGGGGAGAGAGAGGAGGGGGAAGGGAGACACAGGGGAGAGAGAGGAGGGGGAAGAGAGACACAGGGGAGAGAGAGGAGGGGGAAGAGAGACACAGGGGAGAGAGAGGAGGGGGAAGAGAGACACAGGGGAGAGAGAGGAGGGGGAAGAGAGACACAGGGGAGAGAGACACAGGGGAGAGAGAGGGGGGGAGAGAGGGGGGAGAGAGACACAGGGGAGGGGGAAGAGAGACACAGGGGATGGAGGGGAGGAAGAGAAACAGGGGAGGGAGAGGAGGGGAGGGACAGGGGAGGGAGAGGAGGGGAGGGACAGGATGGGGGAGGAGACACAGCGGAGGGGGAAAGAGATGAGGGTCAGGGGTTGGAGAGACACAGGGGAGGGATGAGGGGGCAGAGACACAGGGGAGGGATGAGGGGGCAGAGACACAGGGGAGGGATGAGGGGGCAGAGAAACAGGGGAGGGATGAGGGGGCAGAGACACAGGGGAGGGAGACGGGGTGAAGAGACACAGGGGAGGGAGAAAGACACAGGAGTGGGAGAGGGGGAAGAGACACAGGGGAGGGAGAGGGGGAAGAGACACAGGGGAGGGAGAGGGGGAAGAAGAAACAAGGGAGGGAGAGGGGGGAGAAGAAACAAGGGAGGGAGAGGGGGGAAAGAGACACAGGGGAGGGAGAGGGGGGAGACACAGGGGAGGGAGAGACACGGGAGGGAGACGGGGTGAAGAGACACAGGGGAGGGAGAGACACAGGAGTGGGAGAGGGGAAGAGACACAGGGGAGGGAGAGGGGGAAGGAGAAACAAGGGAGGGAGAGGGGGGAAAGAGACACAGGGGAGGGAGAGGGGGGGAGAGACAGAGGGGAGGGAGAGGAAGTAGAGGGCTGGAGAGGCTCACAATGAGTGCCAAAGCCACTCATTGCAAGGCCAGAGATGAGTTCTGAAGGAGCTTATCGCAAGGTCAGTAGAGGGGGGAGAGGTTCGCAATGAGCCCCTCCCATCAAGTAGAGGGGTAGAGAGGCTCGCAATGAGCGCCGAAGGCGCTCATCGCGAGGCCAATAAAGTAGAGGGGGGAGAGGCTCGCAATGTGTGACAAACACCATTGCCAGGCTTCAATTTTTATTGCCGTCATTTTTGACGGGCAAGTCGCTAGTTACATATATTTTATGCCGCTTGTATACATTTCTCTGATTGCTTAAGAAAAGAGAAATACAATGTTTGTCTTCTTCTTTATTGTCTCTGTATTCTTTTTATTTTAATGTTATTCAGATTTTTTTTTTCAAAAAAACAATTATTAACCTTTTAACTTTCATTTTCCCACTCTCAATAAAATTCTTAAGTTATACAGTCTGCCTATACAACATTTGCCTTTTATAAGAAAGTGTAGATCAGATTAGAGATTGTATTTTTTTATCTAATTGATTAATTCAGTTAGGCCTAGGCCACCATTTATATCAATACACGAGGGTAGATATCGCTGAGTAATTACACAGTGTAAATTCAAATAGTTAATCATAAAGGCAATTATGAAAAGAAAAATGAGGAAAAGAAAGGGGTAAAGGAATAAGGTGGCAAAGAAGCTCCCTCATTACAAGATGATAATACAGGGATCCTTATGAAGGGTCAGTTAGAATTATTTGGTTTTCCTTAATCTCCATCTCCTGACTCAGCCCTGAGGTCCAGACTCTTGCTCCTCGCCAAGACGGAAGGTTAGGGAAGAGATATGCAATTTAGGGATGTTATGCAAGGTTCCCATGTTTGTAAGAACAAGGGGTAGGAGTCTGTCAAGATGTTTTGTTAAGCATTATAAAGTTGACTTTAAGAATGATATCACAGAAATGAAGAGATTGGGCTTTCCAGTTTTTAGCTATATTGTTTTTAACAGCTAAAGCTATAAATTGAACTAATTTGTTATGAGATGCATTTAAGTTGTCAATTTGTATGCCTAGAAGGCAAGATTCAATTGTAGGAAAGATTTGGATATTCAATATTTTAGAAGTTAATTGAGTTGTTTTTTTACAGATATCCAGAAATATTTGGCGCTTCCACCAAGTGAAACAATTACTACTATTTGGGAATTTAATTTTTCGAAGTCTTGATGGAGTGAAGTATGCTCTATGTAGGACTTTTGTAGAGGTTTCCAACAAATTATAGCTTATAGAGTGCTTTGAAAGATTCGTACAAGATTCAATCCATTTATTGGCCTTCCATTCTCGATCTTAATCGAAACTCCCATTTAACCATTAAGGAAAGTTTTTGGTCTATAGTGGGAGTATTGAAGTCGTCATACAGGGAGCGTAGGATTCCCTTGGCTAGGGTGAGATTTTGACATATTGAGTAGAACCAAGATGGTTTAGGGGGGCCATATGTTCTAGTCATAGTCATCACCCAGTGTCTTAATTTTATATTATTAAAAAATTCCTTTGGAGGGATGTTGCCTTCTTTGGGGAACAGAACTAGGTCAGCCTGATGAAGTTCTTAGGGCATTGAATCACCTCTTATGATTGAATTAACTAAGTACAGAGATGTGGGGTGAGAATGTCAAGGAACTTCTTATAATATAAATTTGTATATCCATCTGGTCCTGGGGATTTGCCTGATTTAAGGTTTTTAATGGCGTCTTGAATTTCCTCATATATAATATCCTTACTAAGGTTTTCAAGGTCTTGATCTGATAGGGATGGAAGGTCATATGTATTTAAGTAAGGTTGTAAAGCAAGATTGTTTGTGCGAGTGTGAGAGATGTAAACATGCTGATAAAAGTCCTTAAAAGTATTTTAAATTTTGTTTTGGCTAACTATAGTCGAACCCGAAGGTGTTTTTATTTGAGAAATCCTTGTTTGGGAATATTTAGATTTGATTCTATTAGCTAACAGTGTATCTGGCTTATTTGCCTTGGAGTAAAACAAATGTCTAGTTTGCCTGAGTGCCTTTTCTGTCCAATCTGAAAAAATGTGGCTAGCTCAATTCTAACTTTTCTTTTTCAAGGTCGAATAGGGGTTCAGGGCTATTGCTGATTCTGCTTCTCTAGTATCTTCAATTCTTTAATTGGGTCTAGTTCTTTTTGTCAAGTATTTTTTTGTGGGTAACCACCAGTTTAATGCAAGTGCCCCTAAATAAAGGCTTTATGAGCCACCCAAATCCCCCCTGGCTTTGCATCTTGTGTAAAGTTGGATTAAAAAATAATTCCAAGTCTTAAGTTAGTTGATCTACAAATAAGGGGTTCTGTAAGAGTAGCTCATTTAGCTTCCAAAATAGGATAGGTTAAGATTGGGACCCAGATTCAGGTCCATAGAGACTGCTGTATGATCAGACCATGGACAAGGAAGGATGTTTGCCCTGTCTGAGCTATCAAAGAGGGAGGAGCTTGTGAGAATAGCGTCAAAACGAGAGTTTGTGCTATGGGACGGGGAATATGTCAATTCTTTCTTATTAGGATAATGGCCCCTCCAGATGTCAACTAGGTTTAATTTTTAAGTATTATGTTTAATTGCTGTAATTTATTGGAAAAGTGGTCGTTTGTTAAGTTTCTGAATCTATCCAGGTCTTGATTAAAGGCTAAATTTAAATCTCCTCCAATTATTAGTTTCCCCAAATCTTGTCCCTCAAGGTACCTTAGCATTTTAATTAGAGATTTATGGGGAGAGGAGTCTGGGGAATAAATCAAGACTAATGAAATGTTTATTTCAAGAATTGTTCCCGTCAGTAGGATATAACTACCCTCTTTTTTTGTAGTCAAGTTTGAAGGGGAAATTCTTATGAAAGAGAACAGCTCCTGCTTTTTTGGAGGGTTGACTCCTGGAGAAAATTTTTGAATAATCTTTGTGTAGATATGAAGGGAGCTTTATGCTTTTAAGAAAATAAATGCTTTCATGCTCTCGAAGGGAGAATTGAAGCCCTTCACATTATGGGTCAAAAATTTAAAGTCTGTTGTCATAATTTTTTAGATTAGGTTGGTGTGATGAAAAAAAAAAGAGGTTTGATGTGGAGAAGAGATGGAGTGGGGCCCGAGTTCCCAACAAGCGCTAGTCAGGAGTAAGGGGAGTCCAGTTTGGAGGAACCAATTCGCCAAGGGAGAAAAAGGGAGAGAAAAACAAAAATGAGGGATTAGAAGTATGTTAACATAACAATGAACAAAATCTTTAAAAAAAACAAAACCACCTATACCATGTCATGGCACTGGTAAAGTCAAGGGGGGGGGGGTAAACTAATTTTCCATTCCCTGTAAGATCCCCTGATAGGAGGGGTTGATTAACATTGTGAACTTTACAGGGTTTATCACTAGTCAATACAATGTCAATTGGCTGAGTGGGAATTCCAGCTGGCAAAAGTATAGTCCTCCAAGGAGGTGATTAACCTATAGTGGTATAAATATCCTCTCTCTTATTGGAGTGTGTACTCTGTGTGTTTGTGTGTGTGTGGGGAGGGGGGTAGTGTCAGATTTGAGGATAAATGAGGTAGAGGTACCTTTAAAAAAATCAGCTGTTCCAAGGTCTGTTTTTATTGGGATGTATTGTACCATTGACTGTGCCCTTAATAATCTAATTACTATAATCATGTGATTTTGTAGAGTGCATAATAGGGGACTTATGCTTAAAAACTGATTATATGGGTATCATATTCTGGTAATATAAATGCAGAGCACGATGAATCTATGTTAAAATGATTTATATCCAGGGAAGGCTGATTAGAATAGCCATTTATTGTAATAATGAAATTGTCCAAGGTAGGCTTAACTTTCAAAGAAATATTGTGTTTATGAATAAATGCCAAAGGTGGCTATACATGCAAAAAGCAACAATGAGAAATTCAATGCAATTAATTATATGCAAAGTCTCAATTTAGTTAGTGAAAATATAAAGTAAACTGTTTATTTGAAAAGTTGAGTATTTTAAAAGTATATTCTACTATTATATATGGTATGAAACAGCAAATACATTCACAGACTTAACTGCAAAATTAATAGGAACAACTGTTACATGTGTAGAGTCTCAGGCAGGGTCCATGATGAGGGTGAGTTCCTGAGAAGGCAGGGATACAGATCCAGGGCTACTTGGTAGTTTAACTTTGGATAAGTAGGGTTTCAATATCTTCTGTTTAGTAGCCTCTGTCCATTATTTGCTAAGAAAGGGAACACTTAGTAGTCATTCTCTACTCGATGATTCTCCTTCGTGTAAAAGGTCTAGGCACCCTTCAAGATAAAGGCAGTTTTCCAGAGAAGTAGATGAGTAGAGAGGATCCTTTGAATTGGAACGAGAGGGTGAATGGAAAGTTCCATCGATATTAGATGTTGTGTCCCGTCAGGATTGCCAGGGCTGGCTTCATTGATCTACATTTGGCAAGTGTACTTGGTGCTAGTTCCACATGTATTTGAAGTAAGGCACTGCCCGGCCAACTGATTGTCTTTATATTCCTGGAGGCGGCCAGGATCCGGTCCCTGGAATTTTGCCTTAGAAATCTGACTGACATATTTTGGGAGCTCTTGGTTCCTCGCCGGTCCCAGTGCTTTATGAGCACATTTGATCTCCCAGGTGCTTTCATATTGGTCAATCAGGATGCTGTCTATTGTGACTTTCAGGTAATGAGATAGAGCTTGCATAGCTTTTGGTATGCCATGGATCCTAATGTTATGTCTCCTTGAACCATTCTCCAGATCTTCCAGTTTCTCTTCAAGACTAGAGATACAGGTGGTATTTTGCATAATCTCCACTCTGTCTCTATATTGAGCTTCCACTATTTGATCTGTGTTTTTTCCAGGAGGTGAGTTCTTTGTCCAAGATCACTTATGTCCTTTTTGAGGGCTGCAACAGCTTGGGTTAAGTGAGTTACAAGCATTTTTTCTATCCTGACCATAGATTGATCTGACAGATCTATGATGTGTTTTGAGGCTGTCATGTGACCTTCTGTGTCTGAAATGTGAGATTGGCCAGAGATAGAGTCTTGTGATAGCATCACGCTTGAGTCAGAAGATTTAAAGTGTTGCAGTATGTTTTTCATTTCTACACACCATTTAGATTTCCCCATTTTGGATATTCCAACCTTAAATGCAGTATGGAAGTTTTGTTCTGTTTAGAGTTGAGTGGAAAGCTTTGGGCAGGGACCTCTCTTGCGTTAAATGTCAGAGTGAGGGAGTTTGGGTCATGTTAAGATGGGTTAGAGAGTTTAATAATCTTATCTTTGCCGGCTTAGAAAGTCCCATGAGGGAAAATTTTATTACATGGCTGTCATGTCATTTATTCCCCTTTGGGGAAAGGTTAAGTTAAAATTGTTTGCAGTTGGATATTGTTGTGTTGTCAAGGAAGGGTTTGTTTTTGTTTGTAGAATAATATATTATCTTTAGCACTTCAGTCGTCTCCACACTTTTTGTAGTGATTAGTAGTGATGTCGCGAACATAAAATTTTCGGTTCGCGAACAGCGGACGCGAACTTCCATCAAATGTAAGCGAACGGGTGAACCGCCATAGACTTCAATGGGCAGGCGAATTTCAGAACCCACAGAGACTCTTTCTGGCCACAATAGTGATGGGAAAGTTGTTTCAAGGGGACTAACACCTGGACTGTGGCATGCCGGAGGGTGATCCATAGCAAAACTCCCACGGAAAATGACATAGTTGATGCAGAGTCTGGTTTTAAGCCAGAAAGGGCATACCTAACGTTCCTAAATTGTTTGGAATAACATGCTTTAAAACATCAGGTATGATGTTGTATCGATCAGGTAGTGTTAGGGTTACACCCGCTTCACAGTAACAGACCAATCTCCCCGTTTAATGCACCGCAAACAACCGCAAACAGTCCCTTTGCACAACCACAATCTCCCCATTTGCACAAGGTTGGATACCAATCTAGCCATGTCCCGTTCCTTGTCCTCACTGTTGTCATTGAAGGTCTCTTCCTCCACCCAGCCACCAAGGGTCCCCAAAAGGTGACAACAAGCCCCCTGGGACGTCTGCTGTGTTTGGTCTTCCACCTCCTCAAAGCCACCTTCCTCCTCTGACTCCTCTTCTTCAGACTCCTCTCTCTGCGTTGCCTCTGTCTGCCTTATTATAAGGTGTGTACTGTTAAGTAGTACTATTCCTATCGGTTTTATCCCTGTTACGTCCACTATTAGGGGACGTGTATATGGCATTGATTTTTGGAACAGGGAGATGGAAAAATATGCTTGGTCGGACCTCCTACTTCGAATTTGGGGCACTGCACGTGCAATGTAATGTGCCACCAAATAGGAGTGGTGAGTTCAGTTGTACTATTTATTCCTATCAGTTTGATACCTGTTACGTCACCTATCAGGGGACGTGTATATGGCATGGATTTTTGGAAGCGGGAGATGGAAAAAGATGCTTGGTCGGTCCTCCCACTTCAAATTTGGGGCACTGTGCGTGCAATCTAAGGTGCCACCAGATATGAGTGTCACTGTGCACTGGCAAAAGTTGGCAGAGTAGGCGCTGTAGGCCTCCCACACACGCCTGTAGGCAGGCAATTGCTATTCAATCTATTACAGTAAAAAAAGTGTTGTTTTATTTCACTGAGCACAATATAAGCTGTGAGCCTGACACAGGCAGGCAACTGAAATTAGATTACAGGAAAAAAATGGTTGTTTTTAATGTATGGTACACCACCAGGTATGAGTAGTGAAAATAAGCACAATATAAGCTGTTAGGTGTTAGCCTGTCACACACACATGCTGGCAGGCAGGCATATGCAATTAGATTACACAGAAAACAAATATTAAATAAAATAAATGATGTTCTAGCCATAAAAAGGGCTTTTTGGGTTGCTGTCCTTGCAGCAGATATCAGATGAGTCCTTCAGGTTTGTAATGGAAGCTAAATATACAGCCTGGCTTTCTATTTCCCTATTAAATCTTCAGCAGCTACACTATCTGTCCTCTCACAACCAATGCAGCTTCAGAACGATTCTAATATGTATGCTGTCCTTCAGATGGAAGGCTCTGGAAGGGAGTGTATGCTGCTGATTGGCTGGAATGTGTCTGCTGACTGTGAGGTGCAGGGTCAAAGTTTCCTCAATGATAAAGTATAGGGGGCGAACCGAAAAGTGCATGTGTTCGCCGTCCGATGCGAACGCGAACATGCCAAAATCGCCGCGAATAGTCCGCGGGCGAACTGTCCGCGACATCTCTAGTGATTAGTAATTAAGTTTTCAGATAAAGCCCTCTCTTCCTGTACTGTATGTCCCCCAATCCATTATTTCTATTTATTTCAGTGGAGTTCACTTTGCTTCAAGGCCTGCTACATCTGTGAGATTCTCAGACCTGCATTCACAACACCTCAGGAGTGCAATTCACTCTGCTTCAAGGCCTGCTACATCTGTGAGATTCTCAGAGCTGCATTCACAACATCTCAGGAGGTATGGAGGAGACTATGGTAACTGCGTCATCCCTGGAGCCAATATGTTTATTAATATCACTACTGTATGCATGTTATTATATCTTGGCAGATAGAAATATTTGTAACTTTTTGTTTTCAATTTCTAACGGTTTCCTATTCCCTGCTTGGCTGTCTCCACCTTCCCCCATCCTTTCCCCATTTATGGCTGGCATAACTACCTAAACTCTCCTCCCCATTCTCACATACCTTCATTCTAAGGTCTCTCTCCCATTCCTCTGTAACTCCCCTATCTTCCTGTACTGTATGTCTCCCAATCCATTATTTCTATTTATTTCAGTGCAATTTACTTTGCTTCAAGGCCTGCTACATCTGTGAGATTCTCGGAATATTGTCCTTCCTCCCTTCCCCTCACCCACCCACTCCAACTCAGATTAAATTTATAGAGTCATGGAAAACACCTGACTTCCTACTTGCAGATACATCATCTTAACAGTAGGGGTCAGCCAACATACTAGTCTTTCACCTCAGATCCCTCTCCTCTCCCTCTAAAATAAAACTCTATCTATCTTTCACTTGCTTCCTGACCCTTGCAATTCCTTATTTATCACTCTTCCCCAGTTCTCTGTCCTTTAATTCCCTTTAGATTGTAAGTAGTGAGTTTCCAGTCTTGTAGGGTGCTTTGGGATAAAGCACTTTCTTCTAAGATTCTAAGCTCAAAAAAGGGCCCTTCAACTTTTGAATTTGTTAAACTTGTATTTCCCCAGTTCTTATCGCCTTTACAGCACTGCGGAATATGTTGGCGCGATACAAATACAAGATAATAATAATAATAAAAGTTAGAAGAGGACCAGTTGAGACAATAGAGTTTATTATGTAGCAAATGTTTTTTCTCAGAGTAGGCCTCAAACGGCAATCATCCAAATTGTATATGCTTGATAGATTGGTTAGGATTGTAAATTGGGTAATTTAAAAGAATAAAAATTATATGATAATTTTTAAAAGATTCTTTAAGAGTGTATTTCCTAGAGTTGGATACAAAACACACCTCTTTTTATTAAGCAGTCTTTTATTATTTGCTGCAAGTTCAAAGTTGCTCATTGTCAGAGTGTGTTAGTTGAGCCACTGTTTTTTGCAAGTTTTCTTTCTCAGAGGTTTTGCACATAGATCCCTTTCCAATATTAGGGATTATTCAACATCTCCCCTATCTAGTAGCTTTGTCCATATCCCCTTAAACACTCAGCACATCTGTTTTTTTGGCTCACTTTAATGTGTGACACAGGGTCAGCAGGCAACACCAAAATATTCAGATCTAGGAGTGTTTAGTATAAGTACTTTATAGGTCCAGATCTCATTTTAGTATATGTTCCCTTCTATGACTTAAGCAGTTTAGGATTTGTAGTTAGAAGCGATTGTTGGGCCCCCAAGTACTAGTAAGGCCAATCTTGGTAAGTCTGTAGGGATCTAAAATGGCTGCCCAGCACATTTTTCCTTTTCCCCAGGGCTCTTTCCTGGTCTGGACTCTGGATTGATTTTGTTAGCTATGTGCCTTTTGATGTCAGAAAAGTGACATTTATTTTAGTCTTTTAATGTCAGAGACGAGAAGCAAAGATGGTTTCCCTTTTTTTTCCGTATAGGGCTCAGTGAGTCTTTTCCTGTGTAATGTCCAGGCCCCTGGGGTTGTATCTGTTGCGGTTTAAATTAGTAGCAGTAGTAGGCCTCAGGTGGTGTTCACCCCAATTCCTGGAGGAAAGGACCCAAACAGACACTACAAGAAGACCAGCGGATTAAGATTGGCAGGAGGGGACCGTCTGTCATTCCACACTTCAATCAAGGTAAAGTATTAAGTATAAACAAGAAAGAACCATGAGCCTTATTCAATTGCGACTTCCTCAATTGAATAGGGCTCTATATAAGCACATAACAGATTTTTTATACAGAACTTTTTAGTTACTGAACTTCTAACCACCATCAAGGTTTTCAATAACTAAAAACTTTGCTCAATAAATATGTTATGTGATTATATAGAGCCCTCTTCAATTGGCAAAATTGCAATTCAATGAGGACCTATATATCTTTAATGGCCAAGGGCCTCACTCAAATGTGATTTGCCCATTTCAATAGGGCTCTATATAAGCACAGAGCATATTTTTTAAAGGAACTTTTTATTTAGTGAACACGTTGCTTTTGGATACAAGTTCACTAAATACAAAATTCGGTAAAAAAATATGCTCTGTGCTGATATTGAGCTCTATTCCATTGGCCAAAACACAATTGAATGAGGAGCTGACAATATAACAAATGCAGTAACCAAAGGCCCTCATTCAATTGCTATTTTGGACAATTAAATATGGCTATAAATAAGCACTTTTAGGCCCTTATTCAATTTTAACAAATATATGTGATGTGCTTATTTACAACCCTATTCAATTTTCAACATTGCAATTCAATGACGGCCTTAGAGTACTATTACATTGTAAAAAATGCAATTGAATGAGGGGCAAACTATGCAACATATGGTACACACGAAGGCCCTCATTCAATTGCAATTTGCCCAATTGAATAGGGCTCTAAATAACAACATAACATTTTTTTTAAAATAAGTTTTTAGTTACTAAAAATCTATCCAAAATACAGTTTTCACTGACTAAAAACTTCTTTAAAAAAATATGCTATGTGCTTATTTAGGGCACGATTCAATTAGCCAAATCGCAATTGAATGAGACACAAACTGCTACACACAAAACAGAATTTCTTATTTAATGTTTAACAACCTATAAGCCTTACAAAGAAGCAAAAATAAGAATAACAAAAGTGTTGCGCACCTAATAGCATTGTACAAAAAATCACACAAACACATAGGAAACTACATTAACATTCTCCTTTAATGTTTAACAACCTATAACCAGTACAATCAAGAATAAATAACTTTGGCACAAGTGGTGCGCACAAAACAGGATTGTCAAAATAGAAACACATAGCAAACTACATTAATTATATTATTTCATGTTTCACTAACTATAACCATCCCAATAAAGGTTAAATAAGTATACCACAAGTGGTGCGCACAAAACAGGATTGTACAAAAAATAACATAAACACATAGCAAAATAAATTCATATTCTTATTTAATATATCACAACCCACAAGCCTTAGTAAGAAACTTAAATAAGAATAACAAAAGTCGTGGGATTGTACAGAAAGTAAAAAAAAAAAATATAGAAAAAAATAACCATAACTGATACAATACAGCCAAATTCATACATTTTTTACTTATTTAAAAGACATTTCACTCAAACAACATTTTCTATTTTATATTACAACAGATACTGCGTGAAGACAATCGGACGAGGACTTTCTCCACAGGACCGGACCATCGGACGAGGACTTTCAACACAGGACCAGACCAGCAAACGAGGAATTTCAACACAGGACCAGACCAGCAGACGAGGAATTTCAACACAGGACCAGACCATCGGACGAGGACTTTCACCAAAGGACCACAACATCGGACGAGGGCTATCGCCACAGGACCACAACATCGGACGAGGGCTATCGCCACAGGACCACACCATCGGAAGAGGACTTCCAACAGAGGACCACACCATTGGACAACGATTTTGAACCGAGGACCAACAAACATTCGGATTTAAATCACACTTCAACCAAGGTACAGTATAATAAGTACTAAAGTATAAAACTAAAGAAACTGCTTTCAGTTGCATCCGTGTCAACAGAAAAATAAAAAAAATAATTTACTATCTCCCTTATTCTATTTAAATTGCTACTATGCAATACATAGCTCAATAACCACATCACTTTTTTTTTTAGCAAAAAAGTTTTGCAGTGGTAAATATCTATCCACAAACAACGTTTTTAATAAATAAAACCATTCTTTTAAAAAAATATGTTACATGCTTATTTACAGCAGTATTCCATTGGCCAAATTCTTAGCCACTTCAACCAAGGTACAGTATAATAAGTACTAAAGTATAAAACTAAAGAAACTGCTTTCAGTTGCATCCGTGTCAACAGAAAAAAAAAAAAAAAAATTTACTATCTCCCTTATTCTATTTAAATTGCTACTATGCAATACATAGCTCAATAACCACATCACTTTTTTTTTTTAGCAAAGAAGTTTTGCAGTGGTAAATATCTATCCACAAACAACGTTTTTAATAAATAAAACCATTATTTTAAAAAAATATGTTACATGCTTATTTACAGCAGGATTCCATTGGCCAAATTCTTAGCCAGTGAGGACAGGAATTATAAATTTAACTAAATATAAATGATACATTAATGATTTGCCTTTTATTTCACCAATTGTGCACAAGAATCTTTAACAGGAATTACAAATTAAAATATACACAATTACATTTTTTTTTTTTAAATAAAGCATTTACAAACTGTTCCTAAAACATCAGATGACATTTTACAAGATACCAGTCAAGACAGACCAAAAAAAGCAACTACAAAAACAAAGCATTTACAAAATCTTACTAAAAACTTACAGGACATTTCAACCAAACAAGGACAACATATACCAAGAAAATCCACGAAAAAAACTAAACATTTAGAACCTGTTGTTGAAACATTTCATGACTTTTCACCTGATGAATATGAAAGTCAACATCCGATATGCTTTGCAAATTGTCCTTTACTCAAGTCTTTAGCAGTAGAGGTTCATAGTTGTGGGGACATGAGTACTCAATGTCAATTTTGTGAGGCTTATTATTTTAAACAGGAGAGACCCAGAGATGGACAATTTATTAGTTGTTGTCAAAAAGGAAAGTTCAAACTTCCAGAAAGGAAACAATTTCCAACCTATTTACAAAATATTATGACTGAACCTACTTTTCCAAATTACAAAAATTTTAAGACAAACATAAGATCCTACAATAGTGCCATATCATTTGCATCTATGGGGGCAACATTGGCTGCTAATGTACCAGGACATGGTCCTTACTGTTTTAAAGTCCAAGGACAAATTTATCATCGGACTTCACATTTACATCCAGAGGAAGGAGAGCAAAGAAAATTCGCTCAACTATATGTCCTAGATACAATGGAAGCTGTTGACCAACGTATGCAGATGGAAGAAAATAAAAAATGCTTACCCAGTGTTTTTATAGAGCTAAATAACATTATGGACAACAATCCCTACAGTAAAGCTTACAAAAAATTGTCAGAAGTAGAAAATGAACAACTACTTCATGCACAAAGACATCAATTACCCATGCCAAAGGTTAATATGGTGCTTAAAAGAGACAGACATACTGATAAACGTCGTTATAACTTGCCAACATCAAATGAGGTTGCAATGGTCTTTCAGAATGATGAAGGAGAACCACCATTTCAAAGAGACATCCCAGAAATGAGGAGCATCCATTTATTAATATTAATATCTTAAGTCCAAATTTAGATCCAATGACATATCCCATCTTTTTCCCACATGGAGAAGCAGGTTGGCAACCAAAATTAACCCTTCCCAGTTACCTAAATGCTAAAGCCAGAATCCGAAATAATGTTTCTATGCTTGAATTTAAAGTTGCTCAAATTGGCATTAGAGATGATTTTAATCCAATTTTATGTGGTGGAAAACAAACACAACAATGGATTATTGATTCATATTTGCAAGTTGAGGCAAATAATTTAAACTTTATAAAATATCAACAAGATAAACTACGTGTAGAACAATATTGTGGACTCATGGACTATGTTGCTGACGTGGCTACAAGCAGAGAAATGACAGCTGGCAAAGCCATCATTTTACCATCTTCCTTTCAAGGATCTCCTCGAAATATGAGAGAAAGATACAATGATGCTATGGCTATTGTGACAAAATTTGGAAAACCAGATTTATTTGTGACATTTACATGTAATCCACAATGGCCAGAAATTAATCAAAATCTACTTATTGGACAAAGTGCTTCAGATCGACCAGATTTAGTAGCCAGAGTTTTTAAGATCAAATTAAATGAATTAATACGTGACTTTACTATAAATCAGTTATTTGGCAAATGTCTTGCTTATGTATATACCATTGAATTTAAAAAAAGAGGCCTTCCACATGCACATCTTCTCATAATACTTCAAGAGAAAGATACATTAGATACTTCGGACAAAGTGGATGCAGTCATAGTTGCTGAACTACCAGATCCAGAACTATATGGTAGACTATATGAGATTGTTCAAAAGATTTTCCAAAAGATTATAGAGACAAAACATATGCAAATTGTGATGGATATCCACTTTATAAAAGAAGAGAAGGAGATAGTGCCATTATTCGTGGAAAAAAAGTGGACAATAGATATGTTGTACCCTACAATCCACATTTACTCATGAAGTACAACTCCCACATCAACGTAGAAGCCTGCACTTCCATCAAATCCATTAAATATGTCTACAAATATATTTACAAAGGTTACGATGCAGCTACTGTAGTCATCAAAAGTGAAGACAACCCTGAAAGTAGTGAGTTAGTACATGATGAACTTGCATCTTGTCTAGATGCTCGCTATGTCAGTGCGCCAGAAGCTATGTGGCGGCTTTTAAAATTTGAAATGCATGATAGATCACATGCAGTATATAGGTTAGCAGTACATTTGCCACAACGACATTTAGTCTATTTCCATGCTGGAAATGAAATGAATGCATTGGCCCAAAGTGAAGATCGTCACACTACACTAACTGCATGGTTTGCATTAAATTCCACTGATGCTCAAGCAACACAATACTTATATATTGAAATTCCATATCACTATGTTTTTGTGAATGGATTATGGAGAGCAAGAAAAACCAGAGGCAATAAAATAATTCCACGAATTTACACAGTCAGTCCAAGAGATGTTGAACGTTTTTGCTTACGGATATTACTTTTAAATGTTCCAGGAGCACAAAGTTTTGAACAATTAAGAACTGTTAATGACATTGTATATGAATCCTTCCATTTAGCTGCAAGACATAGAAACTTACTCGCTGATGATACAGAGTGGGAAAGATGTTTAGAAGAAGCAGCACAATGTCAAATGCCACGACAGATGAGAGAACAATTTGCTTTTATTTGTATCTTCTCAAATGCTCCAAATGCATTAGCTTTGTGGGAGACTTTTAAAAGTAATATGGCTGAAGACTTTATGCAACGATACAATGAACCCATTGCACACTTAAAAACGTTAATGGAAATTCAAGAAGTCTTTTTAACTCATGGATTAAGTTGTGCAAGTTTTAATTTGCCTGATCCAGGTCTTATAGATGACATTAACTTTGAAGACTATGACATTCAACTACAAGCAGAAAGAACAGAAGAAAGACTTGCAACTTTAAATACACTACAATTGCAAGCATTTCATGCCATTAAAAATGCTATAGATGATGACATGGTGACAGAGCGTTATTTCTATCTTGATGGACCTGGCGGATCAGGGAAAACATATTTGTACAATTTATTAATGAGTTCAGTACGAGGACAAGGAAAAATAGCAATGGCGTTTGCCATTACTGGAATTGCTGCACTTTTATTAGAAGGTGGAAGAACTGTTCATAGTGGATTTAAACTGCCAGTGCCTATTTTAGAAAATTCTGTGTCAGATATTCGCATGACATCCTTACAAGCAAAGAAATTGAAGAAATGTAAATTAATTATAATAGATGAGGCCACAATGATGTCATGCTATGCCCTCCAATGTATTGACCGTTTGCTTCGTGAAGTCATGGATAATATTTTTCCATTTGGTGGAAAGGTAATGTTGTTGGGTGGCGATTTTAGACAAACATTACCTGTCGTTGTACATGGAAATCGAACAGACATTATTGAAACATGTATAAAGTCAAGTACAGTATGGAAACATTTTACCCATCTTCAACTGCAACAAAATATGAGATCAGAAGGCCAAACTGATTTCAATGATTGGCTTATTAAAATTGGAGAAGGCAGAACAGAAAAAATACTACATTTACCTGACGACACTGTAGAGATCCCACCTCATATGATTTGTCAACAAGATATTATATCGGCTATATTTGAAGGGAGCATAAATAACGAAGAATATTCAGAGCTTGCCAACCAAGTTATACTGACGTGTAAAAATAAAGATGCATTAATACTCAATAATGAAATCTTAAAAAAAAATTATGCACCACAAAGAAATTATCACAGTGCTGATTCTGTACTTGCTGATGACAATGAAAGTCAGGCAAACTTTTCAACTGAATTCATTAACTCTTTAACTCCTTCTGGAATGCCACCACATATTTTGCAACTAAAGAAAGGTGCAATTATAATGTTACTGCGAAATATGAACCCCAAAAAAGGCCTATGCAATGGCACAAGATTAATTGTTCAACAATTAAAGGACCATTTTATAGATGCTGAAATTTTAACTGGTACCCATAAAGGAGAGAGAGTTTTCATACCAAGAATAGATTTAGCACCAAGTGAAAGTAGTCTCCCTTTTATACTTCAAAGAAGACAATTTCCCATTATTATGGCATTTGCCATGACCATTAATAAATCACAAGGTCAAACTTTCAAATCTGTGGGGATTTTCTTGGAAGAACCTGTTTTTGCACATGGTCAATTGTACGTTGCGTTGTCACGGTGCAAAAATCCACAGGCTATTAAAGTTTACATTGAAAACAATGAAAGTCAAGGCGATTTATTAGAAGATGGACGTATTTTTACTAAAAACATTGTCTACTATGAAGTACTATAACTTTGCAGGATACAAACTAAAGCCATGCAAACATTTTGGAAAAATATTAAAAAATACAAAACAATTGGTTGTTTAATTCAGTCATTAATGGAAGTCATGTTTATGGATAATTCGCCTCACAAAATACTTGCCTTGCATTTCTATGAAAAATTATGATAAAATGTTAAGTCACTATGTTAATGTTTCTAATGTTACAAGTTTAAAAACAATATTTTCAAGTTATTTCATTCAACATATTACAAAGTTCATGTTAAGAGCTCAAGCACCTTTTAAGTCACAATGTAAATATTCTCTGTTATCTTAAGATTACTACCTACATTAATGTTTATCGTCACTTTATGTGCTCAGTAATGAATTACTTTAATTACGTACGGTTTAAGGAGAGTTTTTACTGTATGCCTTCCTCTACATTCAATGTATATTAAACTTAACAATTATTCTGATACAAATTGCATGTTAATACTGATTAATTTAAAGTTAAACTGTTTTTACATTCAAATGTTAATACTTTTAATTCAAAATTATGTTACAAAATGTATTTACTATGTTCCTGTTTATAATGTTCAAAATTACACAAATGTTTTGCAAAACTTCCAAAGTTACATAAAAAATAAAGTTCAATTTTAAAAATATATACTTTCAAGGTTATTGCTTACATATATTTTAAACTTCATGTTAAAATTCGACACGTTTCAAAAAGTCTTTTTACTTTTTACTTTCCTCTGGATTCTATGTATATTAAAGTGAACAATTCTTCAGATACAAAATTCATTTGAAAAAACCATTACATCAACGTTTTACAAAAATACATGTTCATATAACAAATCCTTACAAGGGTCAAAAATATATTTAAATAACTAAACAACTTCACAAACATATACATCACATTGCCGTCATTTTTTGACGGGCAAGTCGCTAGTTATATATAATAATATAGTAGGAGAATTAAGGGCTGTACAGGCGCCTTTAAATCAGGACATTACAATGTTGTTAACATCAGTCTTGATGATCAGGATAGTGAAGTGTAATGCTTGGTAAGCTTGTGGTCAATTTTACACATTGCAACTGGAACAAAATGAATTTGCACTCAAGTGTATTATGTTTGTAGAAGAAACCAAGAGTATTTGGACAAAGAAACTAAATATTCAAAAAGTGTGATATTGTCTGTAGTTGGAGGTAATCACTCTGGTTTGTAAATTTCAATATTTTAATTAGCAGTTCCTTGTATGTATGATATTTGTACTGACATTTAAAGTATGAAACATCTTGATATACTTTAATGTGTAATGTTGTTGATGATTTTTATGTTTCTAAAAATAGTACTTTATTTCATTTATATTTAACCCCAGTCTTATCTTTCTATGGATTACCCTGTGCAATCACCTCTATTGAAGTACCGCACTCATTCACAATTTATAAGTTTTTTTTTTTTTACTACATCAGATTTAATTTCTATCAGCAACTTATATTAATTAAGAATGTCATATTTTAATTGGTAATAATATTTCTATTTTTAAATGTAAAAGTACAATTGAAAATAACTGTATCTAAAGGTTAACCCTGAGAATGTTAAATAAGTTTTCTTGTGAACAATTGCAAAAATGTACTTAGTTAAGGTCAAAACAAATAATTTGGGGGTGGAGCTAGCGTCCGAAGCTGCTGGACGTGTTTGGTGAGAGCTCCGCAGATCTGGCTGTGAATTTGGGCCCTATTTTACCCAAAAAGCCCTGAAATCTCCCCAGTAACATCAGGGGACAACTGGGGTAGCCGACCCAACCCCCCACGGGACAACCTGAGCTCACAGAGGCAACAGAAGGAAAGACACCTGCAAGGGCCTGAAAACACCAGTAAGACCCCCGGACTCACAGGGAGATGGAAGGGCCCTATAAAGCCCTGCAAGGCCTGTGGCTCTGGGCTCAGGAGGGCTGGCAGGCTGGCGGGCTGGCGGGCTGGAAAACAGAAAAGCCCACGAAAAGAAAGACGGACGCCATCTTGCAGCAACACGAGGAGGGCCTGAGGCCTGGGCCTTGGAAGCAGCCCTACATATCCCCACTACAGAGCTCTAATTAGAAGAGGAACTGCTATCTCCTGACAGTCCTAGTGGGGCCCATTTTACCTTCACCCTCTTTGAGCCCCTGCAAACTGCCAACTTAGTAGGGCTGGAAGAAGCCCTTTAACAGTTTACACTAGGCCAGAGGCTCTTGAAAATGGAGGAAGGGGCTGCCCTGCCAAAATCCTGCACCCCCAACAACCCCTACCACTACTTTGATTCTGACAACATCAAGCCCAGGGGCAGTGTGTTCATTTTGGCCAGAGCAACTTTAACTAGCCCTGAAAGTCTGGCAGCCTTATTGACTTCTCCCTGATTCAAGAGACTCAGCTATCTCTGCAACTGAATACTCTACAAAACTAATTGAGGGGTGTCTGCTCCAGGCTGCTGAAGCTCCACATCGCCACCCTCTGGCTATTCAGCAAAACTACAATTGACATGCAAAATAAGAGCCTTGCTGGCTGAATTTTGTATATCTGCCTATGGTAGACGCTGCTAAATACCACTAAGATACTGGAAGATTGGCTTTTCATTAGTTATCTATACCCCTACTAGGGCTATAAGATTGTGCACTAAAGACTGCCTGAATCTTGTTTACCGTGACTCTCTAAAATTCAGCAGGGCTCGGAAGTGGTAAAAAATGTCTTTCTGCAATCAAAAACTATTGAACCACGAGATGTAAAGGTTGTCCAATAGGAGGTTTTGACTAGCATGGCAGTCATTATCAATCTTCTGCTTGAGCACAACTATTGATCTTACCTGCTAGACATGATGCGACATCTTTAACTATACATCTCTAAGCTGTTTGCAAGCAATTGGGATAGGAGGAGGATACCATAAGCTTTCTGGAGCATGTGAAGCTTAATCCTACAACATGAAGAAAAGCAGGAGGGGCCCCTAAGCAAAAGGCATCCGGGAACATTCCTCGCCCAAGGTAGCCAAGCCTACGTCTCAAATAGACTCTGCTTCTGATCGCTCGGATTCGCCAGACCAGGAAGACACCTCTAAAAAAACAAGCAACATATTGATCTCTCTTCCATAGCCACTATCGAGCAGATCTTAACTAAAGCGATAGAACCACTACGGAATTATCTGAAGGAGCTGGGGCAAAGGACCCAAATATTGGAAGCAATAGTGGATCAAATTGGAGAGGCGCAACAACATGACCGGTCTGCCATAGACCAAAACACGTTTAACATCATTGAGCTGACAGAGAAAATGAGGACTTGGAAAATCGATCACGCCGCCATAAGGTCAAAATACGATGGAGTACCAAGGGCTGTTCTGGACTTGGCGGCATTTCTCAAGGAGACCTTTGCGGCAATACTCCCTGACCAGGCAGAAACGGTGCTTGAGATCGAATGAGCTCACAGAGCTCTTGGAGATGCGAGAAACCCTGAAGCCCACAAGGAGGTGATTGTACGATTTCTCAGGCAGCAGGCCAGGGATCTTTTACTTTCAGAGACTAGGAAAATGCAGACTATCAAAGGCCCTGATAACTCCAGTCTGCAAGTCTATGCGGATTTGTCACCCAACACCTTGGGCAGGAGGAGGCAGATAAAACCTGGTTTAACAATCCTTCAGGAGCATCAACTGCAATATCGTTCGAATTTTCCTTTTGCTCTTACCTTTAACTACCAGTGCACTGTGCACACCACCCGCACAGTGGAGGACTGCCTAGCAGTATTACGCTAACTTCGCCTCTGTCCGGCCGAAATGTCGGTGGAAGATGAAGGCCGCCCTCCACCTCCTCCTATGCCAAAAAGACAATGGACTCTAGTAGGCTCACAACCTCGAAAAGAGGATCCACTCCCTCCTAGAAATCCCAGAGACAAGAGCTTGATTCGTAAAGGCTAGGCTATCTACAACCTTCAATGCAGAGGGGACTCTGGACTTACCACTGACACTTTGACTGTTGCGAGATCAGAGTGAGGGCCAGCCCAGCAGCTGGAACTAAAGCCAAGTTTCTGGACTGTTTGATACATTCTTGCTGCATGAGGAATAGCGTAGAGAATTCTAGCTCAAATTTATACTAGTCAAAAACTTAGATATAGGGATAATTAGAAGTTAACGCCTGATTTAGATATAAAAATGTTCAGTTTAAGTTTGAAAAGTTGATATGTTGTTTAGTTTGTGTACTACTGACCATGGAGAAAGGGCAGTGCTAAATAATCCGGTTGCAGCAAACCAACTGTCGGGCAACAGTAATTAGAACAATTCTAGTAGCGGAGGTGAACACATTCATAGAAAGGTATGTAGCTAGCTGTCTAATCGTAAATGAAGGTAGCAGAGGCCCAGGCCCTCTATATACTGTAGCTCTAGAAATTAGAATTGAAGTTTTTCTAATAGCTTCTAGGAAAGATAGATCTTTACAAACTGTAGTATTAATGCTATATAACTGTGTTTACTTCTATGTTGACAGCGATCAGACTTTAAAGCATCAACAGACACCCTCTGGGCCACCCTCTGTCCTGGGATACTTTGAGAGCAGTGAAAGACGAGAAACAGCAGGTAGACCGAAATTACTCACACGCATTGATTCTAAATTAGAATGAGTGAGTCAGAATATATGTTTATTACCAATAATGTTAAAGGGTTTAACTCGCCCTTCAAGAGGAGGAAGGCTTTCAGTTACTATAGACAGCTTAAGCCCTCAGTTATTTTCATGCAAGGAACCCACTTCTTGCATGTAAATAAACCAAAGTTTATTCATAAAGATTACCCGGTAATATACATGGCCACCCAACCCACTAAGAAGACAGGGGCAGCAATTCTCATACACAAAAAGTTCCCGTTTAAACTAGAAAACGGTAGGATAGATAAGGAGGGACACTATGATTTGGTAACTGGTGTAGTCTCTGGTCACATAGTCTCATTGATCTCCCTTTACTCTCCCACAACCTCACCCCATAAAACCCTGATCAAGCTATTGAAAGATCTAGAACCATTAGATTTAGGTAGGCTGGTGATTGGGGAGGACTTTAATTTGACTTTCGACTCGACAATGGACAGATCGGGAGGCACTCTGGAAACTAAATTCTCCAGTAAGCTGGGTCAAATTAATCAGTTACTGACAAAAATGAGCTTAGTGGATGTTTGGAGGGGCCTTCATCCAGACCGTAGGGAATATACCTATTATTCACCGACGAATTTCACCTATTCAAGGATTGATACGTTTCTAGTGGACTCCCTTCTTTTTGATAGTGTCTGAGAATCTGACATTGTCCCCTGCCTCTGGTCTGACCATGGTATAGTGGCTGTCAAAATAACTCTGGGCTAGCTTATCCCTATATAGGAGCTGGAGGATTAAGGAACACCTGCTGTCTGATCCCAATAACTTAGCAGCACTGGCGGAGGATATTAAATTGAATTTTGAATGGAACAATTCTCCTGGGACGGGGGCAGGTTGGCTCTGGGTAGCCCATAAGGCTTTTATAAGGTGCTCCTGTATTAAACTAACCTCTTTGCACCGTAAGTCCCTTAAACAAAAGGAGGCGGAGCTAACAGCTACCCTCAGCAACCTGGAAAAACTTAATCAGCAGTGTCCAACTCTGAAGCTACGTAATCAAATCGATAGTCAGGTTAGAGCTCGACGAGGTACTATCTAACTATACAAAGAAAGCTATGAGGAAAACAAGTCATTTATATTACTGGAAAGCGAACAAACTGGACAGGATGCTAGCCAGGAGACTAAAATCTAAGGAAATTCAATTTAGGGTCACCCAGATTAGAAAATCCGATGGTAAAATCTCCTCATACAAAAAAAGTTTTGGTCCTTCTATCAGCAGATATACCCATCCCGAATGCAGACTGAAGGACTGGACCTTGACTCCTTTTTAGGATCTATAGATCTTCCCTCAATAACAGAGCATCAACCAGCTAATCTGAATCTAGGCATTTCGCCGGAAGAAGTGAGAGTCTCAAAATAGGTAAATCCCCAGGGTCGGATGGTTTCACAAATTTAGATTATAAGAAATTTGAAACCTTACTTACTCCTCATCTTACTTCCCTCTTCAATGCAATCTTGAAGGGGGGAATTATGCCCCCAGAGTTGAACCAGACAGATCTGGTGGTATTTCCTAAAGAATGTAGGGATAATCTTGAGGTAAATAGCTATCGGCTCATATCCCTATTGAATGGGGGCGTCAAATTGTTAGCTAAAATTATGGCAACGTGGATCTCCCAAAAAAAAAAAAAAATTGCATATCTAGAAGAATAATGTTCAGGCACAAGAAGGAGGGGTGCTATCATGACCCAACTTACTGTACTATTTTAAGGTGGCGCGACTAGCTCAGGTGCCCCTTGCACACTCCGCCAAACATTAGCCAGGATGGGTGTTCCTGGAACATAAACAAATGCTCCCTGATAGCTGGGAGACACTAATATGGGTACCTGAGGGGCTAAGCCTGATTTAGTCTCACCCACCAGAATCCTATAATAAATTTAGCTATAATCTCTTGGAGGTGGGCCAGGTCCAAGAACAGGTTAGATGTAGGTGTATCTCCCCTAGCGTCGGTTCTCTCCTTCCCTGAAATTTTGGAAAACTTGAGTGTAACATCAAAACACTGGTGGACCTCTAGAGGCTTGGACAGGTCAGGCTCTTGGTACACAGAAGGTCGCATGATGACTTTTGAGCAGTTCAATGAGAAATATACCCTCCCTTCTAAGGAGTTTTTTAACTGAAGATAAGAAGCTGGGTCAGTGAATTGCTTAAAAGATTTGGGCCTCCGAAATCTTCTTGGTTTTCTGTAACATGTAAAACCCTTCCACATACTAGAGGAATAGTAGGCTCTTTATACGATATATTTTCAAAAGCCAAAAATACTGAGAAACCAACATTCATTTGTAGGTGGGAGAGAGAGCTTGGGGAGGAATGGTAATGGAAGAAATGGGAAAAATCGTTCTTGAACTTAAGCAAGGGAACCTTAAATTATACACATCTATAAACATCTATCAAATTCCTTCAGAGGATATATTGTACCCCTGATAAACTACAAAAGTTTGACCCCAAAGTAAGCAATGGCTGTTTTAGGGGCTGCCACCAGCTAGGGGACCATATTCACAAATGGTGGCTGTGTCCGGTGCATAAGCTACACTACTTGCTACGTCATTGTTTGAAACAACTGTCTCGGCAACCATGGAATCCTGTTTGTTGGGGACTGAGTTTTTAAGATAATCATCGAATCAGAATAAGTTTTTTCAGATAATGGCAGGTGCTGTTAAAGTGCACATTGCCAGCCAGTGGAAATCGGGGACTTTAAAAGTTCAGGACGTTATTAGGAGAATTATTTATATATTAATAAATGAGAGGTTAACGTGTGCCATCTTAGACACAATGCCACAATTCTATAAGATTTTGAATCCCTGGTTGGAATCGCCTTTTACCTCGCCATTGACTTGATTGAGGTTGCAAACCTATAAAAATCTAGCATGAGGAAGATTCGGGGCGGAGGAGGCTCGAGAGGGGGTCCTGGAAACTCTGGTTCGTGAGGGCTAATGGACAAGAGGTAATCATTTTCTTGCCTGGCTGTAATTGTTAGGAATTGTATTGCTACTGGATATTAATCTATGAAAATAAAAGACTCTCTATGCAACTTAACTTGAAAGTTAGATTAGACCCTACTGAAAAGTAACTAACCCTTATTTAAAGAGTTGCTAAGTTTGGAGGTTTAGCTTTGATGAAGAATCATCTGTTTATAAGTATACAGTCATATCTTTGTGCCTTCGCTCTCGTCCTGTCTCCTTTGTTATTTTTTTTATTTTCTAATTCTTTTTGTTTTTTGTTTATGTCGTTTAAATGTTACTGTTGTGGTTTCATAATAATAGAAAATATAAAATGGAAGGGGTATACTAATGGACTGAACACATGGCATTTATGTTATTGAAAATCTCGCATGTTAGTGCTAGCTATTGCTCTATTATGTTGGAACATTGTATATACCTTTCAATAAAAAAATATTTAAAAAAATAAAAAATTTAACCAGCGATTTAATTAATAGCCACTTTTTATGTAACATTTTAGTAGTAGGATATATTTTCACTTTAACTATTTTCTCTTTAATAACATAGCTTAAGTGGTAATAAGTTTGATTTAGTAATTCAGAATGCAACCAATAACATTATTTTATTGCAACACCAATCCTATTAGTAGTTATCATCATCAAAGACAACAGCTGCTACTCTACAAAAGGAAGTGTATCCTGCTCAAATGTTAACTATGTTGTTCTTACATTAGGTAACACACAAACATTTCTCTCATGTTAACTACCATGCAAAGCATCTAAATTTTATGCACAACATCACTTTGCTTGGAGTGCATTTTATTAGCCGTGTTACCTATTTAAACTTACAATAAGAGAGCCATCATTACCTGTTAATATTATTAATAAATGAATACTTGTAACTGTGATACTCTATTATTATACAAACATGCATGAAGAGGCCCAATCAGTCCTATCAAAGCCTATCATAAGAAGCCTGGGTACTAAAGGACCAATATCTTATACTGTTGAATTATTTGTTCTATGAAATTGTCAATCTTTAAATGTAGCAAATGAATTTTGCATGCAACAGCCCTAGGGATGAGCACTTTTTATATAGCCATGAGTAAATTGTAAGGCTATATAGAAAGGGTCCATCTCTAGGTCTGTTGTATCACTTGCCAAATTTAGTGAACATATAAATTCCATAGAACAAATAGAACATCAAAAATATTGGTAATTCAATATGCAGATTTATAGATCACTATCCCAAAAATTGTAAATGTAAGTGATTTTACATCCTATGAATGATGTGAAATAGACAATTCAATAAACTCAGCCAAGCATTATACTGTACGTGTAAAATAATTGCCAAAATTACCATATGAAGGGCAATCAAAATCTCCATGTTTTGTCTCCTCATAAATTGTTTATTTTTCAATTATAGAGAAAGAGTGTTCTTCAAAGTTAAATATAATGCTATTCTTGGACCCTCACACTTTAACCCTATCACATCTCTCCGAGGGAGAACCCATGGATTTAACAATCAACAAAAACATTCACCAAAGCCTCCAATAATACCGCCACCTCAACCACCAATGGTGTTGCTACCACTACCATGAAAAGTCCAGCCAACACAACAGTTGTAGGGGAAGAGACAGCAGAGTTCTAGAATTCATATGGAGACTATGATGGAACTAATGCAAAAATGCTGTGCAATCAAGGAACAACATAATTCTTAGGTCCTCCTCCAAAAGAAAGTGCCCAGCTGCCTTGAAGGGTTAAAATAATGTTCTTAATTACATCTATTTCTATTATTTTCTTTTTCAGATACAGCAGCCATTATCTCTTGCTGTTCTCCAACCAGTGCTTCCTGATGCTGTTAACAATGCATTTACAATACATTCCATGTACTTAACTGAACCTTTACTCATCTGATCTATTTACACATGATGAACTTTGTGATTCTAAATTTACTGTGCAACCTGCATAGTAACATTTTGTATATATATTTTTTTTTTGGTGCTATACTGTCTCTTTAGCTGCTGCTGCGGCACTCCGCAATGGTTTTAAAACCATTTGTGAGTGGTCATTGGTACCCATAATATTTTCTTCAGCTTTTTGTAGTTATGACACTACCCTATTTTGGGAGTGATACAAAAAACGGAATAAGACTGCCCCTATTCCTATAACAGCCTGTTCCTTATATGCTCCATTTGAAAATCCAGTGCCTGTCCTGTGATATTGTTTAAGGCCTCATGCTTCCCATGATGACATATCCCACCCGTAGTGTATGAGATGCAATGTTTTTGTGTAAATGACATACAGTGGATATAAAAAGTCTACACACTCCTGTTAAAATGTCAGGTTTCTGTGCTGTAAACAAATGAGACAAAGATAAATCATTTCAGAACTTTTTCCACCTTTAATGTGACCTATAAACTGTACAACTCAATTGAAAAACAAACTGAAATCTTTTAGGTGGAGGGAAGAAAAAATATAAAAATAAGATAACATGGTTGCATAAGTATGCACACCCTTAAACTAATACTTTGTTGAAGCACCTTTTGATTTTATTACAGCACTCAGTCTTTTTGGGTATGAGTCTATCAGCATGGCACATTTTGACTTGGCAAGATTTGCCCACTCTTCTTTGCAAAAACACTCCAAATCTGTTAGATTGCGAGGGCATCTCCTGTGCACAGCCATCTTCAGATCAGCCCACAGATTTTCAATCGGATTCAGGTCTGGGCTCTGGGTGGGCCATTCGAAAACTTTAAGCTTCTTCTGGTGAAGCCATTCCTTTGTAAATTTGGATGTATGCTTTGGGTCGTTGTCATGCTGAAAGATGAAGTTCCTCTTCATGTTCACCTTTCTAGCAGAAGCCTGAAGGTTTTGTGCCAATATTGACTGGTATTTGGAACTGTTCATAATTCCCTCTATCTTAACTAAGGACCCAGTTCCAGCTGAAGAAAAACAGCCCCAAAGCATGATGCTGCCACCACTATGCTTCACTGTGGGTATGGTGTTCTTTTAATGATGTGCAGTGTTGTTTTTGTGCCAAACATATCTTTTCGAATTTTGGTCAAAAAGTTCAACCTTGGGTCCATCAGACCATAACACCTTTTCCCACATGCTTTTGGGTGACTTCAGATGTGTTTTTGCAAAATGTAGCCTGGCTTGGATGTTTTTCTTCGTAAGAAAAGACTTTCGTCTTGCCAATCTACCCCTTAGCCCAGACATATGAAGAATACGGGAGATTGTTGTCACATGTACCACACAGCCAGTACTTGCCAGATATTCATGCAGCTCCTTTAATGTTGCTGTAGGTCTCTTGGTAGCCTCCCAGACCAGTTTTCTTCTCGTCTTTTCATCAATTTTGGAGGGAGCTCCAGTTCTTGGTAATGTCACTGTTGTGCCATATTTTCTCCACTTGATGATGACTGTCTTCACTATGTTCCATGTATATCTAATGCATTGGAAATTATTTTGTACCCTTCTCCTGACTGATACCTTTTAACAATAAGATCCCTCTGATGCTTTGGAAGCTCTCTGTGGACCATGGCTTTTGCTGTGGGATGCGACTAAGAAAATTTCAGGAAAGACCAATGAGAGCAACTTTATTTGGGGTTAATCAGTGGCACTTTAAATGATGGCAGGTGTATGCTGACTACTATTTAACATGATTTGGAATGTGATTGCTTAATTCTGAACACAGCTACATCCCCAGTTATAAGAGGGTGTGCAGACTTATGCAACCACATTATTTTTATTTTTAATTTTTCTTCCCTCTACCTAAAAGATTTCAGTTTGTTTTTCAATTGAGTTGTACAGTTTATAGGTCACATTAAAGGTGGAAAAAGTTCTGAAATGATTTATGTTTGTCTCAATTTTTTTACAGCACAGAAACCTGACATTTTAATAGGGTGTAGACTTTTTATATCCACTGTACCTTCCCATGGGTGTGTGCAGATGATCTCAGTTAGTACTATGCTCTGGTAAGTATCACTACTGTTGCTGAGTATTGTTTGGGGTGTGTCTAACCCTTTAAAAGCCAGTGCTTCATAGCATCTGTTGTAGTCTATGTGTGTATTAACAGGAGCCATTAAACCGTAGCACTGAGGCAATGAGCGCTGCAGGTGCTCATTGCCGGCGAGCCTCATGTAGCGAGGCGAGCCGTTAACTCATAGCAGGCGCTCATTGCTGGCGAGCCGTTAAACACGTCACACGCTTGACTTAGAACAAAAAAAAACACCTCGGAACCAACCTTAACGTAACAAACACCCACACACACTAAGAATCCGACTATAACGTAACAAACACCCACACGCACTAAGAATCCGTCTATAACGGCTGACCCGCGCGCAACTAAAAACAGTGAAAACACACCAAATACTCACACAAACTACATAAAAAGCTTACCCATAGCAAGGGGGGCACCCAGGACCTCTGAAAGTGAAGTTACACCTTCATTTAAGTCCAAATTCCCGAGTTCACACACACGAAAATCCGCTAAGCGAGAGAAAAAATGGCCGCCGAAAAAAACAAAAACGAGGCTCACAGCCCAGCCACGTACAAATTAGCCAAGAAGGGATCCGAAATAAGCTTGGAAACCTGCATTAACCCCAGTGGATCCGAGATAAGCTTGGAGCCCTGCATTAACCCCACATTAACCATCGCAGTGGGGGTCCCGATTGCACGCGATCGGGGACCCCCGCTGCAATCAAAATTCTAAATTCCTGCGTTACAGGTCCTTAAAGGAACGTAAAGGTCCTTAAAGGACACGTTGTAAAAGAAAAAAAATATACACTGTCACCCAGTCAATCATGGGGGTCAATACAGACCCCCATAAGCCTCTATTTAACCCCATCAGTCCCATAACGGTATATTAACACCATTATGGACCTGTTATAAGACTACATTAACCACATAAGTGCCATGATGGTTCTCAAGGACCATCATGACACTAAGTATACACACTATACTGCACTATACCACTCCCAATAAAACATTAAATATCAACTTAACACCCTCTACACTAACCTATTAAGATCTACACTATATACCCCCTATTAACCCCCACCACTCTAATTACAGAAAATAAAAAAGCCTAAAGTCACAAAAAAAACTACATTAGATGAAATAAAAAACCTAACTCACACAAAAATAAACTACATTACACAAAATAAAAAAACCTAAGTCACAAAAAAAAAGGAACATTACAGAAAAAAAAAAAAACATTACAACACCCCCCCCTCTCTACAGAAAAAAAAAAAGACACACCTGAAAAGGAAATACATATAATACAAATACATACAATACAAATACATACAATTACAATACAATTACATACAATTACAATACAATACACCACTATCTAATATATATCACACAATCTATCTAAATAAATAGCATGATCTAATATACATCCTATCTATATAATAATACATTCCCAATCTATCTAAATAAATACCATAAGCTAATATACATCCTATCTATATAATAATACATACCCAATCTATCTAAATAAATAGCATAATCTAATATACATACTATCTATATAATAATACATTCCCAATCTATCTAAATAAATAACACAATTTAATATACAATACATCCTATGCTATCTATATAAAACCCCTAGCTAACATACAATAAATGCTATCTATATATTAAATAATCTAAGTCTAACCGAAAATAAAAAAATTAAGACCACTTACCTTTGCAGATGTCCATTGGGATCAGCCACCTACGAAAAAAAAAAAAAAATAGTGCAACACATTTACAGTTATAAAATAAACATTCTATACATTCTATACATTCTAAATATTCTACTCACCTTTCCGGCATGTCCCGTCCAGCATTCTTTGAATCCTTCTCCGACGCGGCACCTGTTAAAAAAAACACAACATTAATAGACATACATCAAAATAAAATAAACATAATCTACATTATACTTACCTCCTCCGGATCCTCTTCTGCCACGCCCTGTAAAAAAAAAAAAATATATATATATATATATATATATATATATTTACATCCGCACTCCCGGACATCCACGACGCTAATGAGGCTCCAGGAGACTTTTGCGGAAGAAAATAAGCAATGGCGCCTTCTGATTTGTTGAAAACGCTGTCTATCAAATTCACCCAATCTGGAGGTGCCAATGTGTGAGTCAATCAGAAAGGGATACACCCTAAAATACCACTCTGATTGGATAATGTACCTGTCAATCTTTATTTAAACCAATCACAAGGCACAGATGCCTTCAGCCAATAATGGAATACACCCCCACAGGGTGATTGGTTGGAGCCTTTGCGCATTCTGATTGGTTGCACTGACAATAGCCAATCACAATGGAATACACCCTCACGTACTGGTTGGTGAAGGATATCAATCAATATTACAGCCAATGGGAAGGCGCAGATGTCTTCACCAATCAGTACGTGGTGGTATATTCCATTGTGATTGGCTGATGGCAATAAAGCCTTAGGATTGGTTCAAATAAAGATTGAAATGTGTGTTATCCAATCATCGTTGTATTTTGGGGTGTATACTTTTTTCATTGGTTCACAAATGGGGTATTCTCATTGGCTGAATTTGATAGGCAGCCTTTTCAGCCAATCAGAATCCGCCGTTGCCAATTTTATTCTGGAACACTCCATAGGAAGGTCATTAGCGTCGGAGACATCTGCCAGGGCGGATGTGTGTCTTTTTTTTTGTTTTTTTTAAAGGCGCGGATGCTTCCGGAGAAGACGAGGAGGCCGGAGACATTGCGGAAAGGTAAGTATAATGTAGATTGTGTTTATTTAACTTTTCTTTATGTCTACTAATTATATGTTTTTTTTTACAGGAGTACCGCCGGAGAAGACGCAAAGATGGATGACGGAACATGGAGGACGTGACATGCTGGGACGTGACATGCTGGAAAGGTGAGTATAATATTTAGAATATTTAGAATATTTAGAATATTTAGAACGTTTAGAATGTTTAGGTATTTCATGTAAACGTGTTGTATTCATTTTTTTAATCTTTTTTACCGTAGGTTGCTGGTCTGAAGAAACATCTCAAAGGTAAGTGGTCTTAAATATTTTATTGTAGCTTACAATTAGGGTAGCTATATATATAGATAGCATGTATTGTATATTAGATAGATAGATAGATAGGGGGATGTATTATTAGATAGTATTGTATATTAGATAGTGGGATGTATATTACATTATATAGTGGCATGTATATTAGATAGTGGCATGTATATTACATAGTGGCATGTACAGTATATTAGATAGGGGTGTACTGTATTTTATTGAATTCTATTGTATTTAATTGTATTGTATTGTATTTTATTTTATTTTATTGTATTGTATTTTATTTAATTGTATTGTATTGTATTCTATTTTATTTAATTGTGTTGTATTGTATTATATGTATGTATTATATGTAGTTCATTTTCAGGTGTGTAATTTTTTTTTAAAAATTGTAGTGAGGGGGGGTTGTAATGTATTTTGTTATTTTCTGTAATGTTCCTTTTTTTTGTGACTTAGGTTTTTTTTTTTGTTCTGTAATGTACATTTTTTATTTTTGGTGATTTTAGTTTTTCTTATTTTATGTAATGTAGATTTCTGCTTTTTGGGGAATTTAGTTACTTGAGGCACACAGTACACTCACATTGTGTGACAAAGCATTTCAACACTTTCTTTTATTGACCGTCATTTTTTGACGGGCAAGTCGCTAGTGATACTATAATTGACATTATACACCCATACGGTGTTTAGTGGCTACTTGTGCCTATGCAGGACAAGACACTGACTGGTTATTCTTATAGCCACATAGTTCTCTAAAGCAATTTTCTTGACTATGTTTTAATTAGTTTATAAATCAAAAACTGAAATAAACTAAAATATCCATACACTTAAATGTTTTCTTTACCTGAAGAAGACCATATCATCAGACTGCAAATTATTGTTGGCTTCCCTTTCAATCATTTTTGCTCTTTAACTAAAACAATGACATATAACGTGTACCATAATTACCTTTTGCATTGCTAATATCCCAGCTAAAAAAGACTTATAGTCGTCTGTGTATAAGCATTTTAATGGACATTGTCATTTTGCATTCTAAAAGAAGCTTCTGCAACAGTCATCATAAAAATAAACTGATTGAAAGTTTGGACAGAACCATGTCTGTTAATTATCAAACAAAATACAGCACAAGCATCAATTGATGTTTATTAAAAAAATGGCAATTTGAATATTGCTCTTGGAGTACACATTAATCAACTTCATGATTTGTTTTTTTATTGGTAATGAAACTTTGCAAAAAGGTAAATAGCTCACTTACTGAATGAAAGTTGCTTTTGTAAAAATAGGTTGCATTATTATATTTTTAATTTATAATTCTGCTCAAGACAGTTAATCATTTAAAACTGCAGTATTTCATTGGTATATTAACATAGACATATTAAAATATATTCTGATTTAAAAACATGGTGGAACTTAAAATGTTTGTAATTCAGTTGTATCTTATTCAGTGGGTCAAAAATGTAATTCTCTGTGGATCACCTCTTATTGTCCTGTGGTTCACTATGGTTCATGGATATAATGAATTATACCAGCATTACTTTAGCATTTTACAGAACCATATTACATTCATTTGTATATGAACTAACAGAGAAAAACATGTAAAAATGTATGGGTCTTACAGCATTTATAGCTCTGAAAGATAGATGAGAGTGACAGAAAGTGGTAGGAAGCTTACTTTTAACACATGAATGTAGTTCTAAGCTACCGTGGATAGAAGTTATGAGAGTAGAATATGTGTAACAGTAAGATAATGTATTATACCAATCAAAACAAAATATTGTCCCAGAAAAAAAAAGACACCCATGCACAATAAAAAATAAATGGCACCAAAGTAAGAGTTAAGATTATGACATAAATATAGAAGTCATTAGACCAGATGATTAAACATGAAATATGTATACACATAATGGGAAATGTAGGTAATGACAACATATATTGAACCTTAACAATCGAGCATAAACCATATACCATATTGTCACTTACCATCAAACAAAAGGGCCATATAAAGATTTTCTGTGAAAGGCTACAAAAAATGTTGCCAGTTGGAGGAATCACTACCACTATATTCCCTAAGATTACTGTACATTAATAATAAAGTTTGCCAAGAGTTTGCTCCCAATGTCTTACCTTAGCTCAATATGCGCTTGCAAATAACCATTCACATTGGACACCTGTGAAGAGTAATTGTAAATGTATGATTGAAGAGAACATAATTTTTATTGATTATGGTTCACATGTGTGTTCACCAGGTATTAGTGTGAACACACATGTGTACTATAATCAATAAAAAATATGTTCTTTTAAATCACCAGAAATTAGCAGACAACTAATTAAACCCAACAGGTAACGTACACAAGTACATTTGCTTAACAAAAATAGTTTGGTCTTAGGCAAACAAAAAAAGGATTAAAAAGTTATTTCAACATTTGCATCTCTGTCTGTTATTTTCAACAGACACTGCCTGAAGAGTGTTGCAGGAAGATTCACAGCAGAGGACCCTCTGTCAATTATAGACAACAAATTCAAGACAAAAGGTACAGTATAACAATTAAAAAAAGTGTGATCTATCCTTTTGGTGTACTGCAACCTAACTAACCTTCTAAGTCTAACCCCATAACCTACATCCCTAATGCCAACAGTGCCGCACACAAAAGAGGGTAGCACAAAAAAAGGTACCCTAAACCCCTATTGCCAACAGTGGGGCACACAATACAGGATACTACAACAAATGTTGTTAACACATATAAAATGGAAGGATCTAGCCTCTTTTGTGTGCGCCAACCTCTAAGCCTAACCGCATAACCTAAATCTCTAATGCCAACAGTGGCGACCCACAAAACAGGATACTACAACAAATGCTCTTAACACATAAATAATAGAAGGATCTATCTTGTTTTCTATGCACCACTGTCTGAGCCTAACCCCATAACCTAAACCTCTCTGAATACTTACAAAATGTAAGTATATATCTTGTTTTGTATGGTCACAGTACAAAAACAAATTGATTGAAAAGTTATTTTAACATTTGCATCTCTCCCTGTAATTCTCAACAGACACTGCCAACAGACATCATCTCTACAGCAATGTAAACACAACCCATTGAAGACAAGAGGTACAGTATTACAAGTAAAAAAAAATCAAGTACTGCTGTTTACACATATAAAATGGAAGGACCTATCCTATTTTGTGTTTGCTTTCATGGAAATGTACTGCAACCTAACTAACACTCTAAGCATAATCCCATAACCGTAAACCTAACTAATGTGCTAAATCCAACCTCATAAAGTAAAACACATAATGCAAACAGTGTTGAATAGAAAACAGGATAGGAGAAAAATAACCAAACAAAATAACAAAAAGTTAATTTCAGACAAATAAATAAACAAAGGAGCAAAAGTACTAATGTAATATTTTTATTTACAGATTAATATGGCAGATACTGAAAACAAAGAGGAAAAGAAAAGACGTCAAACTACAGAACGTAAAAAAAGATGAGCAGATCAACAGACACCGGAGCAAAAGGAAATTGAATGACAAAAAGAATGGGAGAGACTCTCAAGCAAAAGACTACTGGCTGACAAACTAACATCCAAGCCCAAGAAGGTAACTAAAAAAACAAAAGCATTTAGAAAATGCTACTGAACAATCTGATACAAATGATAATGATGATTTAGAGAGTCATATTGATATATCTTCTCAGAATTGTCCTATATTTAAGTAAGTAGAGGTTCATAATTGTGGTATTACATCTAAATGGCAGATGAGATTTAATATGAATAAATGTAAAGTTATGCATCTGGGAAGGAAAAATAGCCATGCAATTTATAATCTTAATGGAGAAAATCTAGGTGTATCAGATATTGAAAGGGATTTGGGAGTGCTTGTGGACAACCACCTAGGTAACAGTGCTCAAAGCCAAGCAGCAGCTGCAAAGTCAAATACAATATTAGCATGTATTAAGAAGGGTATAGAAGCCAGGGAAGCAAATATAATTCTGCCACTATACAAATCTCTAGTACGCCCTCATTTGGAATATGGAGTACAATTTTGGGCACCACTTCATAAAAAGGACATTTTAGAGCTGGAAAAGGTACAGAGGAGGGCAACAGAACTAATAAGGGGAATGGAGTGGCTAAGTTATGAAGAAAGACTAACCAAATTAAACTTATTTTCTCTAGAAAAAAGGCATCTAAGAGGAGATATGATTACCTTATATAAATACATCCAGGGTCAGTATAAAGATTTGTCCAGGGAACTTTTTGTGCCAAGAGGTTTTCAACTGACAAGAGGACATCCCTTGAAGTTAGAAGTAAAAAGATTCCACCTTAAATAAAGAAAACAAAGAAAACACTTCCCAGCATATTTAAAAAGCATTATGACAGAACCTACTTTCCCTAATTACCAACATTTCAAAACAAACATGAGATTGTATATATATATATATATATATATATATATATATATATATATATTATACAATCTCATGTTTGTTTTGAAATGTTGGTAATTAGGGAAAGTAGGTTCTGTCATAATGCCATATCCTTTGCATCTATGGGTGCAACATTAGCTGCTAATGTGCCAGGACATGGCCCTTACTGCTTCAAAGTACAAGGCCAAATTTACCATCATACTTCTCATTTACATTCAGAGGAAGGGAAGCAAAGAAACTATATGTTCTAGATACGATGGAAAATGTTAATCAACTTATGCAGCTTCCAGAAAATAAAACATTCTTACCCATTGTTTTTATAGAGATTGATAACATTATGCCCAATAACCCCTACACTCAAGCTTATAAGAAATTGTCAGAAATAGTACAAGAACAACTTATTCATGCAGAACTACATCAATTACCAATAAAAAAAAGTCAATATGGTTCTGAAAAAAGAGATCGCCATATTGATAAACAATGTTACAACTTATCAATATCAAATGAGGTTGCAATGGTCTTTCAAAATGATGAAGGAGAACCTCCATTTCAGAGGGATATTCGAAAATATCCAAGAATTGACAACCAATCTTACATCAACATAAGTATCTTAAGTATTAATTTAGATCCAATGACATATCCCATTTATTATCCCAATGGGGAAGCCGGATGGCAACCCAAATTAACACTTGATAGTTACCCAAATTCTAAAGTACGTGTCAAAAATTATATTTTCATGCTTGATTTTAAAGTGGCTCAAACTTCCTTTTGAGATGGATTTAATCCCATTTTATGTGGTGGAACATTACAATGTGACACAGGCCGTCTGATAATTAGTGACCAAGAAAAGGCAGATGAGCTAAATAGGTTATTTTCTTCGGTATACACAATGGAGGTATCAGTGGTTGGGACACGGCAACATAATGGGGCTACACCACCTTTGCCAAATAATTGGTTAACACAGGATGTAATCCAAAAGAGGTTGAAAAAAATAAATGTTAATAAAGCCCTGATGGAATACATCCAAGAGTACTAAGGGAACTGGGCTCCTTAATAGCCAAACCATTATTTTTATTTTTTCAAGATTCACTCTACACAGGGTCTCTACCAGATGACTGGAGAAAAGCTGATGTGATACCTATATATAAAAAGGGAGCAAGAGCAAATCCGGGGAATTATAGACCAGTGAGCCTCACTGTAGTGGGGAAGCTTTTAGAAGGGTTAATAAGGGATAATATACAAGAATATGTCTATTTGAACAGGATTATAAGTAGGAGTCAACATGGATTTATGAGGGATAGGTCATGTCAAACAAATCTAATTAGTTTCTATGAGGAGGTTAGTAGGAACCTGGATCAAGGCAACTCAGTGGATGTAGTCTTTTTGGATTTTGCAAAGGCTTTTGATACAGTACCACATGGGAGACTAAGTGCAAACTAAGAAATACAGGAATTGCAGTAAATATCTGCTCATAGATTGAGAGCTGGCTAAAAGACAGGAAGCAAAGGGTTGTAGTAAATGGAACATACTCCGATTGGACTAATGTGGTAAGTGGGGTTCCTCAGGGTTCAGTATTAGGTCCTCTCCTTTTTAACATATTTATTAATGACTTAGAGGTAGGATTGGAGTGTGGTGTCTCCATTTTCGCTGATGACACAAAGTTGTGCAAGGTAATTAAATCAGATAGTGATGTGCTTTCCCTCCAAAGGGATTTACATAAAATTGAGGAATGGGCATCTAATTGGCAGATGAGATTTAATATGAATAAATGTAAAGTTATGCATCTGGGAAGGAAAAATAGCCATGCAATTTATAATCTTAATGGAGCAAATCTAGGTGTATCAGATATTGAAAGGGATTTGGGAGTGCTTGTGGACAACCATCTAGGTAACAGTGCTCAAAGCCGAGCAGCAGCTGCAAAAGCAAATAAAATATTAGCATGTATTAAGAAAGGTATAGAAGCCAGGGAAGCAAATATAATTCTGCCAATATACAAATCTCTAGTACGCCCTCATTTGGAATATGGAGTACAATTGTGGGCACCACTTCATAAAAAGGACATTTTAGAACTGGAAAAGGTACAGAGGAGGGCAACAAAACTAGTAAGGGGAATGGAGGGGCTAAGTTATGAAGAAAATTATACCAAATTATACTTATTTTCTCTAGAAAAATGGCGTCTAAGAGGAGATATGATTACTTTATATAAATACATCCAGGGTCAGTATAAAGATTGGTCAAGGGAGCTTTTTGTGCCAAGAGGTTTTCAACTGACAAGAGGACATCCCTTGAGGTTAGAAGTAAAAAGATTCCACCTTAAAGAAAGAAAAGGGTTCTTCACAGTAAGGGTGGTTAATCTATGGAATTCTCTACCAGAGGAGGTGGTGACAGTGGATTCGATAGATAACTATAAAAGGGGACTGTATTTATTTCTAATTAAAAAGGGAATTCATGGTATTATGGATAATTGGAGGGGCAGTATTGATAGTTAATCCTCATATTGCAGATCAGAGGAGATCTTAAAAGGTTGAACTTGATAGACTGAAAGTCATTTTTTTAACCTTAAATACTATGTAACTATGTAACTATGTAATCCAAGACAGGCTACATTTTGCTGAAACACATCTGAAGTCTCCCAAAATCATGTGGGAAAAGGTGTTATGGTCTGATGAAACCAAGGTTGAACTTTTTGGCCATAATTCCAAAAGATATGTTTGGCACAAAAAAACACTGCACATCACCAAAAGAACAACATACCCACAGTGAAGCAGGGTGGTGGCAGCCTCATGCTTTGGGGCTGTTTTTCTTCAGCTGGAACTGGCGCCTTAGGTAAGATAGAGGGAATTATGAACACTTCCAGTCAATATTGGCACAAAACCTTCAGGCTTCTGCTACAAAGCTGAACATGAAGAGGAACTTCATCTTTCAGCATGACAACGACCCAAAGCATACATCCAAATCAACAAAGGAATGTGTAACGGAACCCATCACTGTTTTACCCTGTTTTATGGTTATTATTATGGTTAAAATATGATCCTACTATTATACTGTATGTATGTTGGTTTATGCTCTGCAGAATATTAGCCCAGACTATTGCAGACCTTGGCATAAGAGATAATCCTATTACAGAGACTCCTCATAAGATAAGGAAGTCTATTGCATAAATTGTTTTCATTCTCAGACATATGAACAAAGAAGGATGATCTAATCATTGTCTGATTGTATCAAAGTTGCCAGGTAGCCTCAGGGAGGTGTGACCCACCTATTGTCCCTCTATGTGTATTGTGTGGCCAACTATGGGGGATGTGGATTGCCTGTGGGAAGAGATGTGTATAAATATTTCTGCACATAACAAAATAAAGTCAGTAGTCTTGAACTCCCAAATTGAGTGTCGTCCAATATGGGAGGTCGGGGATGGTGAAACTGTAGTGCCTCTTGGGTATTTTACCGTATACCAGCAAAGATATTGGATTCGTGTTCCAACTCCGTTACAGAATGGCTTCACCAGAAGAAGATTAAAGTTTTGGAATTGCCCACCCAGAGCCCAGACCTGAATCCGATTGAAAATCTGTGGGGTGATATGAAGAGGGCTGTGCACAGGAGATGCCCTTGCAATCTGACAGATGTGGAGTGTTTTTGCAAAGAAGAGTGGGCAAATCTTGCCAAGGCAAAATTTGCCATGCCGATAGACTCATACCCAAAAAGACGGAGTGCTGTAATAAAATCAAAAGGTACTTTAAAAATGTATTACTTTAAGGGTGTGCATACTTGCACCCATATTATTTTATTTTTATATTTTTCTTCCCTTTTTCTTCCCTCTGCCTAAAAGATTTCAGGTTTTTTTTCAATTGAGTTGTACAGTTTATAGGTCACATTAAAGGTGGAAAAAGTTCTGAAATGATTGATCTTTGTCTCATTTTTTTACAGCACAGAAACCTGAAATTTTAACAGGGGTGTGTAGATCTTTTATATTCACAGTAATTGCCACATTTTTTTTAGAAGATGGAAGAACTGTGCATAGTGGATTTAAACTGCCAGTTCACATTCTGGAAACATCAGTGTCGGATATTCGAAAGACATCTTTACAAGCAAAAAAAATTAAGAAAAGTCAATTAATTATAATCGATGAAGCTGCAATGATGTCATGTCATTTGCTACAATGTATTGACTGTTTTTTGCGGGAAGTCATGGATAATGATTTGCCTTTTGGTGGAAAGGTGATGTTGTTAGGTGGAGATTTTAGGCAAACATTACCTGTTGTTGTCCATGGAAATTTAACAGACATTGTAGAAACATGTATAAAGTCAACTACACTATGGAAACTCTTTACTCACCTCAAATTAGAACAAAATATGAGATCACAAGGACAAAATGAATTCAATGAGTGGCTCATGAAAATTGGACAAGGAAAAACAGAACAAATTAATAATTTACCCAATGATACAGTATCAACTATATTCCGAAGTACAATAACTAACAATGATTATGCAGAGCTTGCAACCAAAGTAATATTAACATTGAAAAATAAAGATGCATTGTTTCTGAATAATAAAATATTAAAATTAATAAATGCACCAGAAAAAATTATCACTGTGCTGATTGTGTACTTGGTGATGACAAATAAACTCAGACAAACTTTTCAACTGAATTTATTAATTCATCAACTCCATCTGGTATGCCACCACATATTTTGCAGCTAAAAAAGGGTGCAATTGTCATTTTACTGTGAAATTTGAACCCCCAAAAAAGGTCCATGTAATGGGACCAGATTAATTGTTCAAGAATTTAAATACCATTTCATAAATGCAGAAATTCTCAATTGTACCCATAAAGGTGAAGAGTTTTCATACCAAGAATAGATTTGGCACCAAGTGAAAGTAGCTTACTTTTTGTACTTCAAAGAAGACAATTTCCCATCATCATGGCATTTGCCATGACCATTAATAAATCACAAGGAGAAACTTTTAAATCTGTTGGAATCTTTGTCGAAGAACCAGTATTTGCAAATGGACAACTCTATGTGTCATTTTCAAGATAGAAAATTAAAGTTTATATTAAACAAAATCTAAATCAGGGTGATTTATTAGATGGTTGACGAATTTTTACAAAAAACATTGTCTACTATAAAGTACTGTAAATTAAATTAGAATAAAGAATAACAATACAAATAATCTACAAATAACCCAATTAAAAAAGGAGCAGTGCTCTTATATCTAGGACAAATTCACCAATAAAACTTTCTCCCTGCTTTACTTGCAAATTAGTTTAAAGCAGTATTGCATGACATTTACTGAGAATAAACTTGTGACCACTAGCTATGGCCATAAAAAAACCTGATTAGGGTGTGAGGGAGGTAATACTACAAATGTATTTAAGGGTTTTATGACCACCTTCGCCAATCCCCTCTACACTAATAAAAATTCAACAAATAAAGAGAACAGTGGTTTTATTTCGAGGATGCAATTTTATGTCACTCAGACTCCTTTTTAGAGGGCCACTATTTAGCTAAGGAAACTCTCTAAGATGGCAAAAATCATAGAGAACAGTGTTTATACCCCACGGACGAACTTTGATGTCTGGCGGTCTCTTTTTAGAGGACCACTATTTCACATAGGGAACTCTATGTGCCATTTTCAAGAAATACCAGAATAACAAAAAAAAGTGAAAAAAAACAAACAACATCAATAAACAGTGTTATATCCCATAGACAGAATTATAAGTCTGCTGGGCTCTTTTTAAGGGAACCACTTTGACATGCAAAAAAAGAAAAATCATAGAATGTCTTCGAAGTCACTTTTGCCATGATTGGCCCCACAAAACAGTTACCTTGCATTTTCTCAAATTTCCTGTTTCAATTTTAATACATTAAATTCATGTTTGTAATGTTAAATCTAAGTTCTCAAAGGACTGTAAAAATTGTTTCATTGTATTTAATTAAGGGTTCATGTTAGTAGGAGGATGATCATTTGTTGTAAAATGTAAATGTTTAATTACAGATAGAGTATTGATCCAGAGAGTAATTTCGATTGCCAGTTAATGGGGTCACAAAGGAATTCTTTTTTTTGACCACTTTGAAACAATTCATTAAGTTTCACTGTTTTTTTTGTTTACCTTCCTCTAGATTCAATATTCAAGATCACTGTATTTTTTGACAATTTTAGTTTAAATGTTATTACATTACATTATGTGTGCATTGTCAACATTGTATTTTACGAGGTTTGAAAAGTTGTTTTATTGGATGTTATTAAGGGTTTATGTCAGTAGGAGCATAATCATTTGTTCAAAATTTAAATGTATAATTAAATAGAGAGGATTCATGCAAGGAGTAATCCGATCGTCAGATACTGGGGTCAGGAAGGAATAAAAAAAAATCCTCCTTTGATACAATTGGCTAAGTTTCAAAGGGGAGTTTCCTGTTTGCCTTCCTCTGGATTCAATACCTATGTGCTTTATCAGTAGTTCAACGACATGAAACATTCTGTAATGGTTTAAAATACTCATTCATCCAAAACTGACCTATTGTTATGTTACTCATGCATAGCTCAGAAGTAAAAATGTTAGTATTGTTAAAAATAATTGGTTGACCACTTTTTCCAATATAAGTTGCTTGTTACAAAGCTTTTTGTAATGGTTCACAATATGTATTCATACAAATTTTATCCATTGTTATATTATTACTGCATACATGACAATTAAAAAGGTTATTATGGTTTAAAAGATGTTGAAATACAAGTTGAATGTTGAAATCAGACATAAAAAATAGGGTGTTTTATGTGCAGTATGTAACAGCAACCTTAAAATGAATCCCTCTGTGAGTGACATATTTGTGTAACTTTCTCCCTGCTTTACTTGCAAATTAGTTTAAAGCAGTATTGCATGACATTTACTGAGAATAAACTTGTGACCACTAGCTATGGCCATAAAAAACCTGATTAGGGCAGTGAAGGAGGTAATACTAAAAATGTATTTAAGGGTTTTATGACCACCTTCGCCAATCCCCTCTACACTAATAAAAATAATATATAACAATTTTATATATGTTCTGCAGGATCCTCTTACTACCTTGGGGTATCAGATCACCCCTTACCCTTCATTCCTAACCTCTATATCTCACTCCTAGCAATGGTTACTCCAGCTCCTATGAGAGCATGGGTGCGCCATCAACCATCACTCCATATATACGACTTATGTATGCCCTGTATTCTCAATCTTTGCACATGCAAATTGAAGAAATCTTACTTGAAACCCTGGATCATCATGTTCTGGCCAACAGGAAAATGATCTCTTCTTTCTTGATTGAAGACAATGAGAGAAGATTACAGTCCCATATTCTGATTAGCTCATGATTGGCCAATCATGAAAAAGTATACTCACTGAGTTCCCTATCCCTGATTGGGACATTGCGAGTGTGCCTTAGAGCAACCAATTCATATTCAACATCCCTGTCTATAAGCACGTTAAGGACCATGTAACACAACCATTAGCTTTTTTGTATAAATGCTTGCTAAGTTAAACTAGCCCAAATAGCATTTTTGCACGGAAAATGTTATCAAGGCTTAGCTTACTAAGGTATCTTGGGTCTCTAAGTATATTTGCAATACCTGAATTAAAACACTACAATAATTCTAATATATTTATACTAAACGTCTCTGACTCACTGTTTTCACAGTCCTCTTATAAGTTGTCACAATATTTAAGCATTCATATCATCCACTGTCCCTCACTGTCTATAACTTCCACATTATAATAATAAACTCTGCAAAATGTATCATGTAGTTCTCAGCAACACTATATCATGGTAATTAGTATCTGAAAGTCATCATGAAAACTACATCTAAGTGATGTTATCTGTCTCATCTACTGGACTCATGTTATCCAAAATGCTTGGGCCTCAGTGAGATGACCACTACTTTATATTAATTACTGTCTCCTTGTTACTGTCTCCTTGTTCACTGTCTCCTTGTTCACAGTGAGCAGTTACACTTCAAAGCTTATGCAGCCTGATTATTTTGCTTCTTTTATCTCCAGTGCTGGCCTTAATGGGAGTTAAGTTTATTTGGAAGGTTAAAGCTTTTTCTATTGCTTCATTCACTAATAATATTTTATACGAGATACGCTATTCAGCTCTTTCTTTTTCTTATACATTACTTGCAGTGTTCTGGAATTGGGATTCCTTTAGAAAGTTACTGAGAACATGCACCCTTAATAATCTGAAATTATATTATTTTCTGGGTGCCATATCTGGACTTATGTCCACCTATTTTCATAAAATCACTGCTTGTGTGTGCAAAATAGATGCATACTAATCCATATTGTATGTTGTACATTTCCAAAATTACATACACAGTTTTTCTTTTTGTATCCTTTTTTATCTCCAGTTCTTTGCTTCTGTGTATGTATGAGTATGTATGTGTATTTAAATAAACATTTTAGAAATATGTAATCTCTTCTCCTTATCGCTCTCTTCTCTCTCTCTCTCTCTCTCTCACTCTCTCTCTCTCTCTCTCTGAACCTAACATACTTCATATTTTTCCTCAAATGTATTGCTTCTCCTCAACATTTTTCCTCCTGTACACAACAGCCTTTTCATTCTTTATGTATGCTTGTGCCTTTTTGCTTGTATTGTGCTTTTTAACATATCTACTGGAATTGTAACTGAAATTTGTAAATTGTAATCAGTATTGCTTCTGATCGGAAATTGTGAGAAGTGAGTTTTAGAAACTGTTTTGTTTCTTTCATCAGACCAAGGTTCACACAAATAGATAAAAACGTGTATAAAATCTCAGCACATTTTTAGAATATGATTTAATTATATTAATAATAAAAAGTTCAGGGTCAGCTTAGTAAAAATAATGTGAAATAAAAATAATATTGTTTTTTATTTTTTATCAAGCTAATACAGATCTGTCACACATGTAATGTGAAAATGGCATCATCAAATATAAATATAATAAAAATACTGATTCCATTAACATATTTTAGCAGTGATGTTATTGTCCTCCTATTTTAATATTCTTATTGTTGCTGCAGACTGTGATAAAATATTTAATGACAAATCCAATATACACATATGTTAATGGTCATAGGGCCTTATTTAACTGCAAGCCTGCAGATTGCGTTGTACAGGCTGCAGGTCTGAGGGCTTGAGATTTGTTACAATTACAGAGCCATTCAACTGAGCAAGCCCACAACTTTTGGGCCAAAATCTGAAACCATAAACCATGCAATCATATATAGCATTTCAGGTTGTGAACATGATCAATTAAGGATGACCGTAACCCCTGATTTAAAACAGCTAATAGAAAATAAAACCATCATCATTACATCAGTAAAACATGGAGGTTACATGTCAATCCATTAACATTTAGGGGTCTTATGTATGCGATCAAACTCACAATCCCACAATGTACAAAAAGATAAAAATGAATGACAATACTGTTCTAGTACATGTGGGATTGTGAGTTTGTTTAATGTTTAATGTTTAATTTAATTTTGTTTAATTTAATATGTTTTAACTCCTTTGATTCCCGAGACTGATATGACACCAAAATGAAACTGATTTGCGAGCTTGAGACTGTTGTGCAATTAATTCTAATGGCTTACATCGCTTCCCCAGTGTTTAAAAGTGCATTATTTATGTTTTTGTTGCTTTTACAGGGCTGCGAACAGGGGTTAAACCTCCTTGCGAGTCCTATCTGGTACCCGTAGGAATTCCTTTTACAATTGACATTTACTGGTATGAAAATATTTGCGGGCTTGAGGATTTGCTACTATTGAATAGTGATTTTAGAGAATTTAGCTATATTTACTATGTAAATATAAGATTATCTTTGTATTTTTAGGGTGAGTGAGAAAGGGATAATATGGCAGGCAGTTTCATGTTTTTGTGTTGCAATTTAATCAGGTAGTGTCTCTTTAATTGCTTTCAGCATCTTGCAGCAAGACTTTTCATAATGGCATATGCATGACCATTCCAACATATATATAATACTAGCGACTTGCCCGTCAAAAAATTACGGCAATGAGATGTGTATGTTTGTAAAGTTGTTTAGTTATTAATATACGTATTTGACACTTGCAAGGTTTTAGTTATGATGAAATAAGTACTATTGTGATATTAAACATGTTTATTTTTGTAACATTTTCTTTTGTTCAAGAGTAACTCTTAAAGCATTTTGGTAGTAAAAGTATTAACATTTGAATGTATGAACAGTTGAACTTTAAATTAATATTGTAGTGTAAACTTGAGGTAATGTTTTTTTAACATACAATTTCTATCTGAACAGTTGTTAACTTAAATATACATTCAATCCAGAGGAAGGCAAACAGTAAAAACCCTCTTTGAAACGTAGCCAATTCTATCAAAGCGGGAAAAAATTTAATTCCTTCCTGACCCCAATAACTGGCGATCAGTTTATTCCCTGGATTAATGTTTAACATAAAATACAACATTTACATTGTGTCTCAAAACGTGCTTGTGCTCTTAACATGAACTTTGTAATATGTCTAAGTAAGGAACTTGAAAGTATATATTTTGAAATGTGAACTTTCTTATGCGTGTAAGTAAGGAACTTGAAAATACTTTTTTCAAACTTGTAACATTAGAAACAATAACATAGTTAATTAACATTTGAACAGAATTTGTCAAAATAATGCAAGGCAAGTGTTTTGTGAGGCTAATGATGCATAAACAGTACTTCCATTAATTATGACTGAATTGTTTATTGATTTGTAGTTTTCAATGGTTGACCTTTGTTTGTTGCTGTAGTAATTATTTGAAATGGCACATAGAGTTTCGTCTGTGGAAAAGTGGTTCTCTAAAAAGAGAACGCGACAATTTAAAGTTGTTGCAGGATGTGTATCTACTGTTCTCTATGTGTTTGACAATTTAATGTAGTTTAATAGGAAAATATTGTTGTTGTTAATCTAATTTCTGTTGCGTATTAATGACCTTTTGAAGGAAACAGACAGTTGTGTGTAGTTTTTGTAAAAATGTGGTCGTTATATTGTGGTTTTTTAGGTTTTTGCGCTTGCTTTTAAATTGGTTTTGCATGGCTTTTGTTTGTTTGATAGCAAGTTAGAGTACTTCATAGTAGACAATGTTTTTAGTAAAAATGCATCCATCTTCTAATAAATCACCTTGACTTTCATTCTTTTCAATGTAAACTTTAGTAGTCTGTGGATTTTTGCACCGTGATAAGGCAAAGTACAATTGGCCATGTGCAAATACTGGTTCTTGTAAGAAAATACCCACAGATTTTAATGTTTGTCCTTGTTATTTATTAATGGCCATGGCAAATGCCATAATGATGGGAAATTGTCTTCTTAAGTATAAAAGGGAGACTACTTTCACTTGGTGCTAAATCTATTCTTGGTATGAAAACTCTCTCTCCTTTATGGGTACCTGTTAAAATTTCAGCATCTATGAAATGGTCCTTTAATTGTAACAATTAATCTTGTGCCATTGCATAGGCCTTTTTGGGGTTCATATATTGCAGTAACATGACAATTGCACCTTTCTTTAGCTACAAAATATGTGGTGGCATTCCAGAAGGAGTTAATGAGTTTATGAATTCAGTGGAAATGTTTGCCTGACTTTCTTTGTCATCAGCAAGTACATAATAAGCACTGTGATAATTTCTTTGGGGTGCATTAATTTTTTTAAAGATTTCATTATTGAGGATTAATGCATCCTTATTTTTACAGGTTAGGATGACTTGGTTGGCAAGCTCTGCATATCAATGGTTATTTATGGTACCTTCAAATATATCCAATATAAGATCTTGGTGACAAATCATTTGAGGTGGGATGTGCACAGTGTTGTCAGGTAAATTTGGTATTTTTTCTGTTTTGCCTTCTCCAATTTTAATAAGCCAATCATTGAAATCATTTTGGCCTTCTGATCTCATATTTTGTTGCAGTTGAAGATTGGTAAAATGTTTCCATAGTGTGCTTGACTTTATACAGGTTTCGATAATCTCAGTTCGATTTCCATGTACAAAGACAGGTAATGTTTGTCTAAAATCGCCACCTAACAACATTACCTTTCCACCAAATGTAAAAGTATTATCCATGACTTCACAAAGCAAACGGTCAATACTTTGGAGGGCATAGCATGACATCATTGTGGCCTCATCTATTATAATTAATTTTCTTTTTTTTCAATTTTTTTGCTTGTAATGAATATCTGAAACAAAGGTTTCTAAAATAGGCACTGGCAGTTTAAACCCACTATGTACAGTTGTTCCACCTTCTAACAAAAGTGCAGCAATTCCAGTAGTGGCAAACGGCAGTGCTATTTGACCTTGTGCTCGTACAAAACTCATTAATAAATTATATAGATATGTTTTTCCTGATCCGCCAGGTCCATCAATGTAGAAATAACGCTCTTTGACCATGTCATCATCTAGTGCATTTTTAATGGCATTAAATGCTTGCAATTGTAACGTATTTAAAGTTGCAAGTGTTTCTTCTGTCCTTTGTACTTGTAGTTGAATGTCATAGTCTTCAAAGTGTATGTCTTTATAAGACCTGGATCAGGCAAATTAAAACTTGCACAACTTAATCCATGAGTCAAAAATACTTCTTGGATTTCCATTAATGCTTTTAAGTGTGCAATAGGTTCATTGTATCATTGCATAAAGTCTTCAGCCATATTACTTTTAAAAGTGTCCCACAAAGATAATGCATTTGGAACATTTGAGAAGATACAAATGAATGCAAATTGTTCCCTCATCTGCTGTGGCATTTGACATGGTGCTACTTCTTCTAGACATCTTTCCCATTCTGTATCATAAGCTAGTAATTTTCTATGTCTTGCAGTTAAATGGAAGGATTCATATAGTATGTCATTAACAGTTCTTAAGTGTTCAAAACTTTGTGCTCCAGGAACATTTAAAAGTAATAGTGGTAAGCAGAAACGTTCAAGGTCTCTTGGACTGACTGTGTAAATTCTTGGGATTATTTTATTTCCTCTGGTTTTTCTTGCTCTCCATAATCCATTCACAAAAACATAGTGATATGAAATTTCAATATATAGAATTGTGTTGCCTGTGAATCTGTAGAATTTAATTCAAACCATTCAGTTAGTGTAGTGTGACGATGCTCACTTTGGGCCAATGCATTACTTTCATTTCCAGCATGGAAATACACTAAATGTCTTTGTGGCAAATGTTCTGCTAATCTATATACTGCATGTGATCTATCATGCATTTCAAATTTTAAAAGGCGCCACATAGCTTTTGGTGCACTTACATAGCGAGCATCTACATGAGATGCAAGTTCATCATGTACTAACTCAGTGATTTTGGGGTTGTCTGCACTTTTGACAACTACAGTAGCTGCATCATAGCCTTGGTAAATATATTTGTACATTATTACATATTTAAACATATTTTATGTATTTGATAGAAGTGCAGGGTTCTACATTAATGTGTGCATTATACTGTACTTCATGAGTAAATGTGGATTGTAGGGTACCACATATCTATTGTCAACCTTTTTGCCATTAATAATGGCTCTATCTCCTAATCTTCTTCTATAAAGTGGATAGCCATCACAATTGGCATAAGTTTTGTCTCTATAATCTTTCGGAAAATCTTTGGAACATTTATTATTTTCGATACATGGTGATTGTGGATTAAGCTCGCCACAGGGTCCATGAATCATGCAATGAGTTACAATCTCATGTAGTCTACCAAATAGTTCTGAATCTGGTAGTTCAGCAACAATGACTGAATCCACTTTGTCACCAGTATCTAATTTATCTTTTTCTTGAAGGATTATGAGAAGATTTGCATGTGGAAGGCCTATTTTTTTAAATTCAATTGTATATACATAAGCAAGACATTTGCCAAATAAGTGAATTATAGTGATGTCACGTATTAATTCGTTTAATTTAATTTTTAAAACTCTGGCTACTAAATCTGGTCTATCGGAAGGACTTTGGGCAAGAAGTACATTTTGTGCAATTTCTGGCCATTGGGGATTACAGGTAAATGTAATAAATAAATCGGATTTTCCAAATGTGGTGACAATAGCCATGGCATCATTGTATCTTTCTCTCATATTTCAAGGAGATCCCTGAAAAGAAGATGGTAAAATTATGGCTTTGCCAGCTGTCATGTCTCTGCTTGTAGCCACCTCAGCAACATAGTCCATTAATCCACAATATTGTTCTACACGTTGTTTATCTTGTTGATATTTTATGAAGTTTAAATTATTGTCCTCAACTTGCAAATAGGAATCAATAATCCATTGTTGTGTTAGTTTTCCACCACATAAAATTGGATTAAATGTATTACGAATGGCAATTTGAGCTACTTTAAATTCAAGCATAGAAACATTATTTCGTATTCTGGCTTTAGCATTTGGGTAACTGGGAAGGTTTAATTTTGGTTGCCAACCTGCTTCTCCGTGCGCGAAAAAAATGGGATATGTCATTGGATCTAAATTTGGACTTAAGATACTGATATTAATGAATGGTTGCTCCTCATTTCTGGGATATATTCTAATGTCTCTTTGAAATGGTGGTTCTCCTTCGTCATTTTGAAACACCATTTCAACCTCATTTGATGTTGGCAAGTTATAACGGTTCAATCAGTATGTCTATCTCTTTTAAGCACCATATTGACCTTTGGGATTGGTAATTGATGTCTTTCTGCATGAAGGACCATGTCCTGGTATGTTAGCAGCTAATGTTGCCCCCATAGATTCAAAGCATATGGCACTATTGTAGGATCTTATGTTTGTCTTGAATTTTTTGTAGTTTGGAAAAGTAGGTTCAGTCTTAATGTTTTGTAAATAGATTGGGAATTGTTTTCTTTCTGGAAGTTTGACCTTGCCTTTTTGACAGCAACTAATAAATTGGCCATCTCTGGGTCTCTCCTGTTTAAAATGATAAGCCTCACAAAACTGACATTGAGTATTCATGTCCCCACAATTATGAACCTCTACTGCTAAAGACTTGAGTAAAGGACAATTTGCAAACATATATCAGTTTCAGTTTTAAATTCATCATTTGAAATGTTATGTGATGTTTCAGGAACAGGTTGTAAATGCTTTGTTTTTTAGTGGCTTTTTTTGGTGTATCTTTTATTTTTTCAGGTGAAATGTCATGTGATGTTTCAGGAACAGGTTTCTAAATGCTTTGTTTTTTTAGTGGCTCTTTTTGGTGTATCCTTTATTTTTGCAGGTGATAGTCTTTTTCTTGCAATTCTTTTGCGTTCTTTTTCTTGTTGAATTTCCTTCTGCTCCAGTGTCTGCTGGTTTGCCCATCTTTGTTGTCATTCTCTAGCTTGACGTCTAATCTTTTCTTGTTTGGTGTCGTTATCAGCCATCTTAATCTGTAAAAGAAAATAATGTATCATTAGTTTAGTTTGAGGTGTTAAGTTGGTCTCTGAAATATTTTATTTGCAACAGTTTGTTTCTATGTGATTGTAGTTCATTGTAGCTGAACTTTCTTTCTATTGTTAAATGAGTGTGTTTTATTTTTTTGCTCTTACTTTCTCTCTTGTAGGTTGTAATTTTTGGCTTAGATGCATAGCACACTCAAGGTACTTGCATTATAGCTTATTGTAGATGTAGTAGGTGTATAGTGTTAATTTACATTGAGTTTTTGTTGTGTTTGTTAATTGCTTTTTATGTTGTAGTTTTGGCTTACAGGCATAGTAGAGGGCAAAAATTGGTCTTTCTAATTTGTCCTGCAGGGGATTGTTGTAATAGTATTCTTATATTTTACTTAAAGGCTTATATGTTGTGGCTGTGAAAAAAGGTTTGTATTGTTGTTTGCTCGGTGTTAGTAGTATTTGTTTTAGTATTCTATTTTATGTGTATGCTTAGATTTTATGCCTAATATTGTACATTAGGACTGGGAATTGAGAATTCAAAATTTTATTTATTATGTGTTTTCACTATTTTTTGGACTATGCTGTTTTATGTTGGTTATTTTTTTTGGGATAGATTGAAGTTTGGGTTTACTGTTAAACGTTGTTGTACGTAAAAGGCAATTAGCAGGTAAATGACAAATGTGTCAGTAATATTTTGTTAAAGCTGATAATTAGTAGTGCTTATTGTTGTTGGTAATTTTTTTTTTTTTCTGTTGACATGGATGCAGAGCAAACATGTTTATTTAGTTTTCTGTTGTTTTACTGTACCTTGTTTGAAGTGTGATTTCAAGCAGAATATTTCTTGGTCTGCTGTTGTAAGACTTTATGTGATGCTCTTCACGCAGTGTCTGGTGTAAAAGAAAAAGCAAAATTTTATTTGATTGGAATGTATTTGTAATGAATATCATAGTTAATTTTTTTGGTCTACTCTATCTGTTATCTTGATTTTTTCTGCTATGCTATTTTTTGTGTACCACTTTAAAATACTTTAATTGTATTTGTATATTACAGTTATCCTTTTTTTTTACTGTAATTATTAATGTTTTTGAGATTTTGTATATGATCGCAATGTTTTTTGGCTTATCCTGTTTTGTGTCTGCCACTTTTGGTATGCTTATTTAGGCTTCTTTGTAAGGCTTATAGGTTGTTAAACAGTAAAGAAGTTATTTTTCTATCTGTTTGTATGATTTTTTGTATAATCCTGTTTTGTGTCCACCACATTTTGCATGCTTCATTTGCTTAACTAGTCTTGTTTGTGAGGATTACATGTTGTTGGACAGTAAAAAGGAATGTTAATTGCCTTTTCTATATGTTGTTGCATTTTTTTGTTCTATCCTGTTTTGTGTTCACCACTTTTTGTTTGCTGCATTTGGCTTGTGGGTGATGGTTGGAGGTTATTCTACAGTAAAGAGGAGGAATACTTTTGTTTTATGTATGTTGATAATGTTTGGGATGCTATCCTGTTTTGTGGCCACCTCTTTTTTTTTTACTGGGGAACTGTCTTTCTTTGTAAACTGTATAGGTCTTTGTGAAGTTTGTTGAACTATGTTGTTTTGGTCTTGATTGAATTTGTATTGTTTTTTTTTTTTTTTTTTACTTTTAATTCTCATATTGGCGGCCATTAAACACACATATATATATATATATATATATATATATATATATATTTTTTTTTTTTTTGTACTTGTTATACCTTGATTGAAGTCTTGTTCTTGTCCGAATGATAGAGGGTCCCCTCCTGCCAATCTTCTTGTAGTGTCTGTTTGAAAAAGAAAGTTAAATGGTTAATTGTATATTTATTATTTTTGATTTTGCAAAGCATGATCTTTTTCTGCATGTAATTTATTTTTCTATCTTAAATCTTCTTTCTTTCTGTTCTTTAAAAGTGATTCTCTTTCACAGTCCACAGTGCAAATTCTTGAGTTGCTGTTGATGGAAAGATGAAAGATTGAGCTTCAGGTTGCATATGTATTAGTGTCATATTTTTTTCTGCTATGAGTTGCTGTAAATTAATGTCATTTGAATATACTTGTTTCATTAGTTTGAGTTAAGATTAGGTTGTTGTAGTGCGTGTCACATGTCACTATACATGAATCCCATTTTCATTGTTAAAGTTAGCAAAAAATGTTTTGCTGTCTTTGTAAGAAAATATAATATATTATAGCTTACCTCTTAGTTTCAATTTGCAGAGTGTAAAGTAGGAAATTAGGAAATAATTATCTTCTCAAGTAACATTTTTTCTGTCGCTTAGGGGATTTTCGGAGTTCTAAACTCTTTTATTTGGAGTAAAATTAAGGTGTAACTTCAGTTTTTGAGGTCCTGGATGCCCCCCTTCTGGTAGGTAAGCTTTTTATGTATGTGTTGTTGTTGTGTTTATTTATTGTGTTTGTCATGTTTTCATGTGCGCCGGTTTCGACCATTTTTTGCGTGTTCGTAATGGTTTGTAACGTGTCCCGGATTTTTTGCGAGGGCCACAGTTGCTGGCATGGAGCGCCTTCGGCTTGTTTATGTAAGTGTTACTATATTCGGCGGTGTGTATTTTGTAAGTACTGTGTGCCTGGCATTGCTGAGCCTCTTTTTCATCCTGTTTCTGAATTTTTACGTTTTTCTGGTCATCATTTTTCCCCTGGCAAAGCCAATTTCCGAGCGTCAAAAAAATGCAAAATATGGCTCCAATTAGTTTGCAACTTCACTCACAGGCTTCCTGGATCTCCCCCTGTACTGTGTGTGAGTGTGTTATTATTATTTTTTTTTTTTTTCGTGTTTTTTCAGTGTTTTCAAGTTACCTGTTTGTACCAACTGCGCGCCTTTGGTGCTCATTGCAGCCTAAGTCATGCGTGCGTCAACAGCTCGCCTCACTTTGCCAGGCTCGCAGTTGCATCCCTCGCTCTGCAAGGGATGCAAAAGCATGACCAACATCGCAAACGTTTCCAACACTGACAACTATATATGTAATTTGCTGTTTGCAGCTTTGTAAACAATTGTGTCCTTGGGGATTTGTATCAATTGAAGAGCAATTTGCGATTGTAACATTTGTAAGCTTGGAAGATCAAAGGCTTAATTGGGTTGTAAGTTACGATTGTGATAACTGCAGGGATTTTGAGCCTGTAACCCGTAGATCGTTTGCAGCTCACAAAAAAAGATGGCAATTGAATAGCAAATTAGTTTATGGGCTACATTATGGGCTCCCATAAACAACTATTGCTAAATTGAGTCGAGGCCATAGAATTCCATATACATAAGCCAGTTAAACTGATGATGCATTATTCAACAATAAGAAAAGAGAAAGAAAAAAAGCTGGGTGTGGCAGGTCTTCAAAATAAAAGTGACATTAATCATTTTCTGTGTGTCTTTTCACTAAATATATATTTTCTGCATGCAACTATTACCCTCCTGTCTCATTCTTTCAACCATACAGAGTATATATCTCAACTCCTTACAGAAAGCCAAGTAAATCATGAGATTGCACCAAACAGTCTGTTGAATACCTTATAATAGAATTTAACCTTTGTATTTTGACTATTGTACCACTCTACTTTTCTATGCTTGTACATAGTCCTATATACACTATTGGCACTTTATTAAATTATAGTATTAATAATTTTACTTGTTACTGTAAAAGTTGCTATACAATTATGTTTTTTAGTTAAAGAGATATCAAAAGCATTTTTCTATGTTGCATCTGAAAGAGGATTTTTCATAGTATACCACTAACCACTGTGTACTTCTCTGTCAATGACATCTGCAGCTGTATGTATGCTCTGCACACTTCCAGTTAGTTTCAATGATGTTTAAAAATATTTTACTTTTTCATGTAAAACATAATTTTGGTAATGTTTGAAGCATGCTCTTTTAAATGCATGAAATAAAGAATTATGTTAATTTCTATTTAACCATTCACATTGCTGGAAAAATAAATAATTCCTTTAAACTGAATTTTTGGTATATGCTACTCACTATTATTTGCAGTTTCATATACAATAATTGTTAAAAGACATGCGGCTTCATGAAGTGTTGCACAATTACAAGTCTTATTGTTTAAAAATGAACTAGTATAGGCATCATTTTACGTAGTACTGATTTTGAAAAGCAGTATAATTATGCACACATATTACTTAAAATCTGCCAGAGAATTTCACTGACACTTTGCAGTATGTACAAAAATATGTTTCCTATTCAATGTCATGATTAAGATATGCTGCCACTCTACTGTGCTTACCATAAGCCAGTAAGCAAATTGTAAATCATTTTAACTGATGATTTAGGGAAAAATATTCAGATTTGGGGTACTAACTATGATTACTTCATACTATCCAGACTCATTTAGGTCTCAATCCTTTCCATAAAAAGAATTAGATTATCATTGAAAGTGGTTTAAAAGTTTGATCTCTCTGAAGGGCATGCCAGTATTCCTTAATAAATATTCACTGGCTATGCATTATGTATAAGCATGCATGGTACTGAAAATTGAGTTCATGTGTTCAAATCCCTCTATTGTAGAGTTCTTTCTGATAAAGCATTCATTTCATATATTCTCCATCTACTCAGTGTATCTTTATCTCATTACATTTTTCTTTACATTCATCAATGTCATTGTAAATGTGGCTGACATGACAATATTAGCAATATCTTGAACTGTTTGCCAAAAATAATGTATTTCAACTTTTTGTCCTATTATAAAGAATTGCATGGTTTTATTTTATTTGCCAGGGCAGCTAAATCAACTAATGTTAATTTATGGACATATTGGTTGAGAAGGACTTTTTCTTCAGACTATAAATGCATGTTTCTATGCTAATAAGCAGTCGCTGGCCTTGCTCTCTTCAAGTTGGAAAAATCATTTTCAATTTTTCGTTGTACAATAAAATTGCATTATAATGCTATTTACTTTAAAGTCTATTACTAGGTATTATTAAAGGAACTAGCTACTTACCCGTCAACAATGACAAGTTTAAAATTGTAAGGCTAGCAATGCTGTTTGCCACCGAATGTGAGTCTCTTGCCTCTTGTTCAGCAATTTGTTAGTGATTTTAAATATTTAAATATTTTAAATCTAAATAATATTTCTTATGTATGGAAAACGCCAACAGTAAGATTAAGTAATAAGTAACAGCCTTATTAAATAGAAATTCAGCCAATTTAAAAGGGCTCCATTTAGGCACATAGCATATTTTTTTTACAGAAGTTTTTAGTTAGTGAAAACCTTGCTTTTGGATCGAAGTTCACTAACTAAAAACTTCTGTAAAGAAAATATGCTATGTGCTTAAATAGAGCCCTTTTAATTTTGCAGAATTACTGTAAATTTGTTTATTGATACAAGATCTAACGTGTATACTTACAGTATATCTATAAATTATTCATAATATTGTAACATTTTAAATTGTAACCTATACATCAATATCATAAAAATGTGTATAGTTAATGAAACTTTACATGTTATTTAAGACATGTGTAAATGTGGATATTGAATCCAGAGGAAGGCAAAACAGAAAATAAAAGTGGGTAAAACAATAAATTCCTTCCTGACCCCAGAAACTGCCAATCTGATTACTCCCTGGATCAATACTGTGTCAAAAATTAGACAGTAACATTTAATAAGCTGTAAATAAATGACATGAAATGGCAAACATTAGAAGTGTACAAAGCAACTTGAAATACATGTAGAATCAACTTGAAATACATACAGTAAAAGTAGTAAGCATAGAAATAGTGCAATTAGTAAGAGAATGGCATATTTTAGGTTTGTGGAGTGATATATTTTGTATTTTTTTGTTGTTGCTGTTTATTGATCTTAGTAATGGTTAATCTAAAAATGAACAGCAGACGAATAATGTTGTCTGTGAGATGTAAGCATTGTATTTTGTTTGATTTTTGTTTTAAATAGTGATCCTCTAAAAAGAGCCCAGCAGACAAATAATGTTGTCATTGGGATGTAATCACTGTCTTGTTTTTTTGTCCAGTTATTCGGAATGGCACATACAGCTTTCTATGTGAAATACAAAGAGTCCTCTACAAAGAGTTTGAGTGTCAAAAAAGTTTGTCCTCGAAATAAAACCACTGTTCTGTATATTTATTGCCGTTCTTGATACAGAATGTTGTCATTGGGATGTAACCACTGTGGTGTCCGTTGTATTACTTTTCTTTTAAAA